>PVIU01000005.1:179461-823667 GCA_004026605.1 Ondatra zibethicus | reverse complement strand
TCCATCATCCATCCATCCACCCATCCATCATCCATCCATCCATCCATCATCCATCCATCCATCATCCATCATCCATCCATCCATCATCCATCATCCATCCATCCATCATCCATCCATCCACCCATCCATCATCCATCCATCCATCCATCCATCCATCCTACATGCCTGCCCACTCATCCACACATCCAGCCATCCATCTACCTACCCACCCACCCACTCACCCATACACCTACCCCATTCCCTTGCCTGCCAGCTTCTCACCCATTCATCCGCCCACCCACCCGCCCATCCGTTTGCTTACCCATCTATCCATCGACCCACTTACATTCCTGCCCACCCAGCCTCCCGTTCATCACCCACTCACTGGCCTGACTCTCCCCTCACCTGCCCATCCACCCCTCCATCCACTCACTTGAGATTGCCTACCCAGCCACGGGTCCATTCATGCCCTCATAACACACTGCTGGCTCTGGGATCACAGAGCTTGGGAAGTGCAGAGTCTATGGTGTGATTGCCTCAGCCATGTCCCATAATACAGACGGAGGTCAAATCTTAAGGTCGTATGTGTGTGTGTGTGTGCATGGACCTTTGTGTCACGTGTTTGCTGCATGCTCTGGGCTCATCTGAGCAGAAGAATGAGAGGGACTCCATCCCCAGGATGGAGGAGGTTCCATGGTCTTGCAAGATCAGGACACCAAAGCCATAAATGCCAGCCCTTCCCAGAACTTGCACCTGGCAGCCACTAGAGGGCACGAGAATCCTACTTTGTTTGCAAGCCTGCTCAGGTGCAACCTCCTATGAGGATGGGGAGGATGCTGGCGTGTGCATGCCCACCCCTGGCCCTGTCCTACTGATACAACAGCTTCCTCAGAGGACCACAGGGCTTGGGAGAGGATGGGGCAGGCCTCATACCAGCACAGCATGAGACCTGACTGTCTACAGTCCTCTGAGTCTTCACCCTGGGGCCACAGGCCATCGTTCCTGTAGTGCAGCGTCCCTCCACCTTGGCCTTTGGCCCCAGCGGGGCCTCATGTCAGATCACACACCCTTCTGTTGCCAAAAGTCAACATCCGCCTCCTCCAGTCTTTCTTCATTTGACTGCTTTTTGCAAACACCACTTCCAGCCTGGATCCCTCGCTTACGTCCAGCCTGAGCCTCCACATCCACCCTGTACCCCATATCTAGCCTGTGCCACTCACCTCCACTATACGCCACCTCCAGCTTGCACCCCACTTTCGAGGCTCTGCACATAGGCCCTCCTAGTCTCATCCTTCACCTCACCTCTCCTGCTCTCCTGAGTCCACATTCTACAACTCCAGTCCCCTTTATCATCTCCTGCGATCCCCAGCCTAGTCTAGGGGCCCTTTCATGATCCCAGCTCCCAGCGTGGAATTCCCTACCCTTCATCCAACACCCTATGCTTGCTGGCTTGTTTTTGTCCTTGCCGACGGAGTCTGAAATGTCCAGGAACTCTTTCTCACTCCTCATTCCCATGTCTAGGAAGCTATGCTGACACTGGGAGAAATGGTCAAGAGTAGACTCTCCTAGTAGGAAAGGGCTGGAAGCTTAGTCATGTGACCATTTCTTGCTATACAGCTAGTGTGTGTGTGTGTGTGTGTGTGTGAGAGAGAGAGAGAGAGAGAGAGAGAGAGAGAGAGAGAGAGAGAGAGAGAGAGAGAGTCTGTCTGAGGGTCATGTCACACCGTATGTAGTCACAAATGAACAGCCGAGAAGAGGCTCTAGGGAGGCAGGCTGAACTCAGCACAGTGGCCCCAGGAACCCCACCCTGTAAGGTTGGTTTTGCACCCCTGTCTGGCCCCCGGCCTACCTGTGGAGGTTCGTAGGGTACAACCACGCTTTGCCTGCCGGTGACAGGGTCATCCACATACTGGGAGAGGTTGTTGCCTTCTACTCTGATGAGGTGGCTAGCCGGGGCAGACTGTCCTGCCAGGAGGGGACATAGCTTTAGAGAGAGGCACATCCTCCAGCCTGCCACCCCGTACCAGGTGCATGGCAGAACTGAGACCATAGGGCTCGTCCCTGTGAGAGTCCCAGACGAGGCTCAGAGCTGTACAACCCTCGTTCGGGTGGCCTTGAGCCTGGCAGATGCTGTTCCCAGATCTTCTGACCCTTGGGGGTGTCATGGGCTTCACCAGGAACACTGCAGGAATGCTCCACAAGGCTCCCCAGGGTCAGCTGGTCCCTCAGGCTTCTCCCAAGCTACACCCCTGCTGGAACATCAGCCTCTGAGGCTGCAGCCAGCGCTGAGGAAATGGACTGGGAGGGATGGGGCGGGGTTCCTGCTCAAAGCTCCCAGTGAGGGAGCCACTAAGAACAGCACAAGCCCACTCATTGGCCTGCGTCTCTCAGTTGCACTGCTGGCCGGGTTTCCCGTTCAGTTGGGCCCTCAGGCCACTGGTCATGATGCTGTAGAAGTTGGGGACCCACAGTGGAGAGGGGGTACTCACCTTCATTGAAGTCCCTGCCAAGCTCATGGTTGGGGCAGCGCTTAACGATGTCGGTCACATGCTCTGCCTTCTTGTAGACAGGCATGGCTCTGATGGCCGTGCCTGGGGGTGGCGGCGTGGACACCTTGATCTGGATAGGGCACGTCTTGGCAATCTGACAATACAACTTCTTCAAAAGTGGGGAGTACTGGGGGAAGAGAAGTACCAGGTTGAGCTCACAGCCCAGCTCCGCATGCTTGTCTGGGCTGGGCACTTTCCACGAGCCCCCTTTCCCAGGCACCCTGACAAGGCCTGCTCCCATGTGTGCCCTTCTTCAGACATCCTTCCTCCGGAATGCAGAGATGGCTATGCCTGCTGCCCACTCGGCAACCGCCTGGCTATTTACACCTGAAGCCCAGAGGCTGCAAGTGGTGGACAAGGGTCAAGGGCGAGAAAGTATGGGAGGACGGTGGGGATAGGTCTCAGTCTTGTTTCCGCAGCCGAGCTCTTAGGCCCGGCTGCAGAGGTAGGATCTGGAGCATTGAGCTTGCTTGACCAGCCCACAATTGCATTTTGCTGCCTTGCACAGAAGAAACACTCTAGGTAGACATCTTACGCCTTTCACTCTCTGGGCCAGCACGGCCTTACAGGGTGACAGGCTGGCCTGTCACGCCGGCACTGTTCCGCCACTGAGTCCAGGTAGCCAAGCTTGACAGTTGTGTGAGGCAACACCCGGTTTCCCCACCCTAGAACCTGACTGAACCTGAGATCATGCCAGGGCGACAAGGTCATGCTACCACTCCTCCAACCGCCCATGTCCTGTGGTCACCCATCTAAGGATCGAACTGGCCCTGATGAGGCCACTTCAGTTATGTGCATTTATTTATACGCTAGCTGACCCTCCTCCACGCTGCTGAAACCCCTGGAGACTCCTCATACCTTCCTCCCCAGGGGCAGCGGCGGTTCCCAGGCCCTTGGGTTTAGAGGGGATTTTTATGGTGCCCCACTCTTTCTAAAGTCCCCACTGACTTAGAATCATGAGTTATGTCAACCTGGAAAATGTTTACCATGCTCCATTGTGACAGTTGGGGAAACTGAGGCTAGAGATGGAGAGTTGTCACAAAACCGGAACGACCAGGTGATGCTCACACACTAAGAGTCTTTCCTTTGCAAGGGACAGTGGAGGATCCTGACCACCCCAATCCTATAGGCACAAGGTTTCCCATAAGAGGCTTACCAAAATATCATATACAATGGGAAAATGCAAGGAAGGGGAGGCGGGAAGAGGTATCATGAAATAGGTCCCTTCCATACTATTTAAAGAGCAAGAGAGGCTCACTATCGGGACCCTGCAGAAAGCCTGAGGTGTTGTTTTGAAAAGCAGTTGAAGAAAAGAGTTCCACTTGAAGGAACCTTCTCAAAGCAGCAGCTCGGGGCCACAACAGGGAGGCCAGTTTGACTTTCTGGGGTGACATGAAGTTCACAGTGTGGGGATCCCCAAGCATTAAGTAAATTCATACACAGTGCCAGGCAAACAGTTGGTACCAGTGGAGTGCCCAGGCCCCTTATTCACAAATGAAGGCTTCCCGACAAGGCCCAGGCTCAGACAATTGCGCATGACCTCCTATCGGGGAGGGAGGACCGAGCCAGTTTGAACTCATAGGGGCTTCACCTGAGGCCAGCCAAGGCCTTTCCTGGGGAAGAGATATCCACCATTAACAAGCAACAGCTGAGTGACCATTGTTTGCCCATTGCGGAGGCCTAGGCTACTTAAAGAAAATGGACTGAGGGGTGGGGGTGGAACTGGGGTCAAAGTCACCAGGAGCAGCAAAAAGAGGTTGTTAGCTAGCCTTTGAAGTCCCCTGTTCTGGTTCAGGAATGTAGGCTGGATTGCCCTAACCACGGGACCACCTGTCAGGTTTGCCTACCACTGACTTACCACAAGACCCCCAGATGCCAGCAATGTGGCAGAGTGCCAGCAAGGTCAGACGCCTCGTATTCCAGCATGGCCGCTCTCATTACCAAGTGAGGTGATAGGTGAGTTGGTACGGCAGACAGGCACACGGACCTGGGGTCTCCTACAGTCACCTTTTCCGAGCTGACTACCCGGAGGTTCCTACCTCTCCCAGGCTCTGGCTCATGACCTGAGAAGGGTTCATAGACCCACTGGGGCCTGAGCCAGGATGGGCCGAGAGCAGGGCAGGTATGGTGGTGCCTTAGGCCACATTCCTGGGAAGCCCAAACATGCCTGGAGGGAGGGACCATGCATTAGGCTCATCTCTGCTCCTATCAGGATGGAGCCAGGCTCAGGGCACAGCCCAGCCACGGAGGGAGGCATCAGGGCTCCCTTCAACCACCTACTCCTGAGCAGTGCCTTACCACAGTGCCCAACCATCCCTGGAGCCCTGCCCCAGCCCTGCAGGCCACTGTTGCCCTCTCCCACCGCTGCCCTCTGAGGATCTATGCCCCCAAGCCATGCACCGCCACTGCCAAGGTGTGGCCAGAGGTAGCTGAGGCCTGACCCTCCTCCTCGGACGGTGGCTCTTGTACCTATGGGTGTCCTGGGATGGGTGTAAGGTGGCACTGCCCTCCATGGCTTACAGTGGGACCCTGGCAGGGGTGGGGGAGGTGATCTGGAGAAAGCTAGGGAAACGTTTCAGAGTAGCAGGGCTGGTAAGGGACTAGCCATGGATGCCCCTCCCTGGGGAGGAGCGCAAAGTGCCAGGAGCTGTCCCTGGTACCAAGGCAGCGGCTGCCGCACAATCATCTCTCAGAGAAAGAATCACCAGATGTCAAGTGATCTCTGGTGGGGCAAGTCTCCCACCGAGCCAGTGTGGACGGGAAGCCCACATTCAGGGACGAAGCTACAGGAGGCCCCTCTCCCTAGGGCAAGGAAAGACCTTGCCTCAATTTTGCACCCTCAGGTGGCATCCCTATTAGGTCAAAACCAATGGTTTTTGAGGCATGGGGGCGCACACACACCCACTAGCCCTACACTGGCCACAGGTTAAATCTGTGGTTATCTATTTTAGCCAGGGGTAGGGAGTTTCAGGGTGGGGTGCCGAGGCTTCCCCACACCCCAGTGGCCACCGGGAAAGACTCCAGGACACTCAAGTCCTGAGAGCAGGAGGTAACCAGTGCTCCCCTTCCTGGGCGGAGTTTGTGGGGTCAGTCCTCAGGGTCAGACTCTGAAGAAGAAGCAGGAGGGTGGATATCGCGTTTCCAGAGTGTCACGTGAGAAGATTTCCTCCCTGCTGCCCTCCTCCTGCCTCTCCGTCCCTAGAACCGCTAGATGGATGTGTTTCAACAGATTCCGAGCTGATAAAATCTTATTTATCTTCGGCTGTTGACACAGAGCCGTCCAGACTTGCCTGCGCGGATGCGTGTGTTCCGCGGGGCTTGCAGGAAATACTTTGCTCAACATCGGGGCAGAGCAGACGTCCCTCCCGCCGCACTCCTCTCCCGAACCTTCCTCCTTCGCTCCCTCCCTGCCCCCACCCCAGTCCACTATGGTCCCCGCTTGGCTGGAAGCCCCTAGCCTGGCAGGGCTGGTGTCGGGTGGTGGGTGAGAGGGCGGGCGGGGGCGGGCGCGGCACAGGGCTGTTAATTTCCTCGCACCCGCTCCCAGGCAGCTGGGTGCCCGGCACAGGCAGGTTTGGGCAGGAGGACAGTAGGGAGGTGATAATAACTTGTCTGTCATTTTCTCGGGACATGTAGCGTCTTGAAAACCGCAAATACCGTTAACCAGCTTGGGTGAATCTGTTAGGACAGATTCTGAAAGAAAGGCGGTGGTGGGGGCTTTATTTTTTTAGTTTTTTTCATAGTCCACTTTTATATAGTTTGTGTGTGTGTGCACGTTTCTGGACTCTGGACCCCCTTGAGAATCGGCCCCATGGTCACGGGCTTTTACTCTTGCTAGGACAGATCCACAGAACAGGGCACAGAATCTGGTAAGCTCAGATTGATCTCTTAAATCTGGAGGAACCCAGGTCCACAGCCCCTAAGTCGTGCCTCCCCTCCCTGTTCTCTCTCCCCTCCCTGTTCCCTTCCCCTCGAGAAAGGCCACTGTGAGAGATGCAGACCCATGGATCCCATCAGCCAAGAACAGATTCTGGGCGGCCACTCTGTGGGCGCATCTTAGCCTCGGCTGAGTTCGCTCTCATGATCACTCATGTCCATGATCAATCAGGGGACATCTGAGAGCAGGGGTGGGTGCTCACACAGGCTAGGGTGCCCTGATAGGACAAGGGAGGGGATGATGCTCAGGTGACGTCACTCAGCCTGTGCCAGAACACCTCCATGCCAGGGTATAGGTTGAGGGAAAACAGAGTCCATGTTCTATGAACCCATCTTTGGAGGCCCCTGGCTCCAATGCCTAACCCTGCCAAATGTGCAATAAAGAGACAGGAGTTATTCCTAAAGAGCTGCAATCTGAGGGAGGGTAAAGGACACCCAGGAGCATGTGAAACCTGACCACTGTCCTGAGTGGCGTGCCATAGTCTAGGGACCTGTACCCTGGGGAGAAGCAGGGCAGGAGCTAGCTGAGACACCCCTCAGGAGCTAGGCAGCTGTCCCACCAAACAAGCAAGCAGGAGCCATATGGGTACTCTGGTGGCCTGTGCCCTCTTTCTCACTAAGACTGTGGAGTCAGAGGGCCCCAGGTCATGGGGTTTGGGCCTGCTTAGCCTCTGCACAGCAGAGAACCTTCCAGCAGTTTCTGCCCTAGGCTAAGGAGCTGGGAAGCCGATAGAGAGCTATGTGTGAGGGCCTGCTAGAGCTGTCTCAGAGGAGAAGGAGAGGGCGATGGTTGAGAATCTGGAAGAAATGCACGGTTGAGGGGTCCACACAGAAACCTGAGGAAGGAAAGGAGCCCTGTTCATGCCATTTCCTGCATGGCTTCTGGGTCTACTTTGACTTCTTAGGAACTAGAGCTTGGCTTCCAAAAGCTGCCGACTGAGCTGGGGTAGATCAGTAACCAGTCCTTGTCATGTTGCATTTGTTATACATCTATGGTTCCTGGTAAATAGCTCTTAAAATCCAGAGACTCCTCAAAGCAACAGTGCCTTATTATGCTAACGACTAGCTGAGGGCTGCTTCCCTGAGTAGCTCCCAGAAAGATCCAGGCAGTATATGCCGCACACCCCAGCCCCAGCCCTTGCGAAGGAGCAGAAAGCATGAAGGTCAATTCGGTCCCCAATGTCAGGTGATTAATCATGGCTCCATAATGAAGCCTCTGCATTAACCCCACAGAACAGGACTTGGTCAGCTTCTGGACAGCTGGACAGCCTGGAGATGGACCAGGAAACTATATCCTTTCTCTACCTGGTCCCACGCATTCCTTCCCTACCCCACTCTACCCCACATGTCTCTTTGTCTCCCTGGGTAACTAGACAAGCGTTGTGCAGAGTCCCGTGAGCTGTTGGAACAGATGACAGTCCCAAAGGTAGCAGGCAGGAACATTACATAAGGCAGTGGTACTACAGGGGCAGCCTTGGGTTTAGAACCCCTGCCCTGGGGAAGGCATCAGACTAGACCTCCAGGAAACGCAGCGTCAGAACTGTCTAGAGTTGGATGGTGCTGGCTGGTATCAGCTGCTGTGGCGTTGTTGGCTTGCTGGAACCTTTGGCCCTTTGGTTCCATCAAACTTGGCAAGTTAGAGGCCTGAAATCAGGGTCTAGACAGACTGGGTTAGTGTAAGAGGGCAATCAGGTGGCCAAGCAGCACACCAGAGCCAGGAGAGACAGGTGGCTCTGAGCTGGGGTTATGTTTCTGAGGGAGAGTTAACTGTCAGGTGGGGGTGTCTCCCCCGACATCAAGTCATCGGGGTGGATGGAGGCTCCGGAAGCTGATTGGATGGGTGCAGCTGAACTACGAGCAAATGCTATGTGGTGTCCCAGCTCCAGAGTGCCACTGTCAGGATTTTCTGAGACTTCCCTAGGAGGTACTGTCACCTATCCCTAGCTTGGACATCTAATCTTATTCCAGGACTCAGGGCCATGTGAAGACCTCAGGAGCAGTGTAGCAGGAAAGTACTCAGAACACATCATGACGGGGTCCTAAGCACCCTAGCTTCATCCTCCCCGTGAATCCAAACAGGGACCCCTGTCACCCTTCTTCCTGATCCAGCCAGCAGGAGAGCTGTGCCTTGTATCTTGGCCACTCATGGGGGCAGCCGGCTGCTGCAAACAGACCTGCTTGGCCTGTCCTCTGGCCTCCAGGCATCTGACCAGTGATAAGGGACTCACAGGCCTGTCTAGCACAGGCTCTCACAGAGAGGGTGGCAACCAGCCTGCTCTGTGCACAGCGTGGAGCCCACGCTGGCTGTCAGTGGCGACGTCCACAGGCAGGATCAACCTCATCAGCATGAGGATTGTAGGGCATCATAGGACATCTGACACGCCCATCTCTACTCCAGCTGTGACCCTTCTACACACAGACGGTGGCCAGCTCCTCTCAGGACCGGTGGCTTTCCATACAGTCTCAGGGGCTAGTGACAGCCAGGAGTCAGGGAAGCAAGTTGAGAAGGTGTGTGTGTGTGTGTGTTGGGGGGAGTCACTCCTCAGTGCTATAGGCAATAGCTGATTATTAGAATATAAGTTTCCACTGAACTTTGGGCACCTTATTGTAGTTTTGGAACAGGAACGTTCACGTGTCTAAATTTCCAATCCTGCATTAAGCATGACACAGCAGACTGGGAGCTTCCATGGGACCAGGACCACATGCAGAGGATGACACTGCCCTGTTTCACCGTCCATCTCCCCCACCAAGGCTCAGCAAGCTCCCTTAGGTTGTCAAGCACAAGGGGACACCAAGTGAGCAGATACAGCTCACACTGCTGGTGGAGAGACCCGGCACTAAGCGGTGAACCTGGGATTCGGATCACTGAATGGTTTCTGACTTATTTGCCACACCAGCATCTTGTCCAGAGAGTTTCTCTACCCTCAAGTGTACTGCCCAGCCCGGCTTCACAACCCGCTACCCGGTCTCAGAGCACCAAGGTTGGTCCATCATGTCTTCTTGGACTGATCAGTGGTGGGTGATGGCAGAAGACCCCTCCTCCCTGCTCTCGAAGCCTAGAATATTCCAACTCATACAAGCAACAGAGTTCCTGGATGGGCTCTTGGCTTTTCCCAGGAGGAGGTAGCAGAGTCTGGGCCTCCAGGGCACAGACAACTATTCTGGAGTGGTCTCCATGCACTTTAACTTAGCTTCCAAAGTGGGAGTCTGATAAATCTCGTTTCTCCTACAACTTACCACCAGCCTGGAGGGGCAGGTATGCAAAACCCAACTCACCATTTGGCCCTGGAGCACACCTTACTCCATTCCCCAAACCCTGCCCAGCTTTAGCATAGGATGGACACCTCCCCCACCCTGGTCTCTCATCCAGCTGTGAAGTGTGTTGGTAGACCTGAGGGGCAGTGGGCAGGGCTAGGTCCTGCAGGGCAAGTGTACCATGGATCAACAATGGGGAAAGATGGTTCACAGACCTGGCTGGCTACTTACCTTTGAGATTGGTCAGCCCTAGAAGATTCTAACCAGGAGGCATTTAAGAATCTACCTAGGGTGGATGGTGGGCAGATAATGTCTCTCTGCCAGCACGAGAGGTGACAGAAATTCTCAAGGTGCTGAGGAACAAGCCGAGCTCCCTTCTTCATGGTAAGCAGGTGCCTCCCCAAGTGTCAAAGCCTCATTATTATTGTTCACAGAGCTCCTAAGGTCCTAGAACCACCCCTGGAGAGCTTAGAGCAGTGGGCAGGCAGAGAGAGCGTTCCATAGACTCCTGGGATAGGCCACTGGGTTACCATCTTGTCTCTGCACTTTGCGCAAGTATGGCCTGACCTGGCCCCTCCTCTGAGTTCTCATCTGCAAAGTGGGAAAGGAGGTCCTGCAGGCTGAAGGTGCCACCGGGGGTCCTGAGATGCCTGCATCAGCTGCACAGAATGCAGGAGATACGGAGTCTTCCACAACCCCAGTCAGATGAGGTCTCTATCAATATGGCGTGAGCTGATGTGAGAGAGTCCATGTAAGCATCAGCTCTAGGCATCCCAGGGTCACACCAGGCAGGCAGAGTGGAGAGAACAGGGGTGAACCAGGAACCATACTCCCAGTCCATACAGCCGAGTCTCCGAAAAATGGATGGTTCTTTGCAATGTATGAATCAGAACTCAATCCTCCATAGCCCCATGGGATAGAGTCCTATCCCACAAGGTGCCCTGTCTCCTGTTCCACACTAGAACCCTGGAGGTATGTGGTGTAGCCACTCAAGTAGGGAGCATCCTTAGACACAGGGACCATGTTGCCAGTGTCTAGCTGCACTTGGATCCAAGGGTTCAGAGTCTCCAGGCTAGATTCTGTGCCCACTGGGGACCAATCAGTGGAAGAGAGAGCAGAGACTCACGTCTGAAGCAGGGACCCGGCACAGACCAGGGCCAGCCTACTGGGAGCCCGCCTTCTACTGTGAAGTTACATACAATATGAGCAATTGCTGTAATTCCTCTCTAAGTGCTCTTGTTTCCCCCAATAATTCACGTTTCATCTCCACAATAAACATTGTTAGAACTCTTCTCTCGGCTTTAAATATACATAATTGCTCCCGGTGCCAGTAAAAGGTATTAATTCCATTTATGCATTCCATAAACTTTTAGGATAACGCAATTGATACCACAATCATGTTGGGACACCTCCTCTATTCTTCTGCTTTGCAAACCTCTGAGGGGCTGGAAAGTTTGTTCCAAATCCATTAGTGTTGACTCAGCCCCATCCTCCCCAGGAATCCCTCACAGAAGCTTTGTGCTTTCCCGCCAGGGGCTGGTGGGTGGGTGGGTGGGTGGGTAGCTGCTCTTTCTCAGGATAGACAGGCAGGAAGGCAGATAGGCAGACAGACAGACAGAAAGACAGACACACACACACACACTGAGGCTGAGTACTGCTGAAGATTACTTGGGGCCATGTCCAAGCCGTCTGTTCATCAATGATGCTCCCAGGCTAATCAAGTCATCCGTGAATATGCCCTCACTCTTGGCCTCCTCTCTAGCAAGCTAGTGGTGTCACAGCCTTCCCCTGGGGTTCTACAGACACCACACCAGGCCAGCGTTACATCCACACGGGCCCTCTTGCCTAGCTGCAGAGCTCTCTCTCTCTCTCTGAATGCCTCCGATATTGAAGACAGCCACCTCTGTAAGCAAGACGTAGTCGGTGTGAAGGGGCTGCGCTGGAGCTGGACAGCAGCTAGACACCCATTGTTTCATGCTTGTTTGTTCCACTTCCTCCTCTGTTGAGGGACTCCTGAGACCAGGTGTCCACAATCTCACACCCCAAAATAAAACCCTCTTCTGGCCAATCCACTCGCTACTTAGCCTTGCCTGAGGAAAGGGGCTGTCAGAACCCAAGACAGCAACCAGCGAGACTAGCATGTGTGCTTGCATGCTCATTCCTATTTGCTGGCATGCCTGTGTGTTTACTGGTGTATGTGCGGGCATTTCTGTATACACATATATAGGTTCCTGAGCCCAAGTATGTTTACATCCTTGTGTGTTTATAGATATATGTGCATGCACTACACACATCTGTGTACCGAGGTGTCCACTTATATGGGACCCTGAGCACATGTACACATGCATGTGTGTATACATTCATGCAGGACTATGAACTGAGGGCCCAGACCTCTTACTACACAGGCAGATTTTTAGGTTGAGGAAAGCTGATTTGGGCAAGCAGATCCTCTGGGGCTGGAAAAGTCCAAAGTGACTTTGGCAATGCCGAGGCCAAAGACCCCATTAACAGCTGTGGTCACTTGGAGGCCAGTGAGGGTGTTTTTGCCAATCTGAGAGGAATGAAGGCAACAGTCAATATGGAATTGTACTTGAGAAAAATATGAGTTATCTATCAGTTACCAGCCAGTGGTGTGGCAGGGGCCTAGGTGCAGAAGCCTGGATGGCAAGTCTGGGCAGCGCACACACAGTTGGACCCCCAGAGCTGAGAGCAGCCGCTACCAGCCCTTCCCTAGGCATTGAGAAAAGCCCTTGGGTGTCTGCTCCCAGATCGCCAAGGTGCCAAAAATCTCATTATCAATGTTGGTCCCACCTCCGCCCCCTGTGTGGCAGGGCTGGGAGGGTGCGGGAAATAGCATCCTCTTGTCCAACAACTCAGCTCTGCTGTCCTGGCATTGGGTGAAGGTTAGGTTGGGAGGCCAAGCCTTCCGTGCTCCACAGCGAGTCTGGCTGGCCTGGACTGTCTCTAGTCTGAGGAAACCACCCCATGAGGACAGTGAGAGCAGAGCAGCAGGAAACAAACCATTATGGGAGACTTAGTGCCAGACACCCCAGAAAGGGTTGCAGAGGCCCCAAGTGGAAGGAGGAAGCCAGCAGAGAGGGCAGCGCCTGCCCCTCTCAAAGACCAAGACTGACCATCTGAGGTACCCTGAACCCTCAGACATGCCAGAGACTGACCCCATCAACATCCTCAGGCAAATAAGATGAAGGGAGGCAACTCTACAAGCTGCATCATTCCCGGGTTTAGGCGGCTTCCTCCAGACACCACCAGACCTCTATGACGGACCAGGTCCCCACCTCACCCTAAGAGGAGAAGGCGGACTTAGGGACGACATTTGAAAGTAGAAGAGCAGTGTAGAGAGCCTCTTGTCACTGGGACTAACCACCCCAGGTCAGGAGCTGGGGTGGAGGAAGAATCTGTGGTTTACCCCATGCCACCCCAGCTACAGACACAGAAGGAGAGACCTTCAGCAAGGGTAGTTCTATAGAAAAGCCAACTCAGGAGGCCACGCTGGATGGCTCCCTCATCTCCACTGCCCCAGGACAAGAGTAAGATCTGTGTGCTACACCAGTCCCGTCTCATTTGGACCCTTAGGGCAGCCCCTCAGTCAGCAATACTTTGTGGCTGGGGAGAATGGAGCGCGAGAGAAACTCAGAACGAGGCACTGTCTGTAGTCACACAGCCCCTCTTGACTCACTGGAGCCCATCAGAGCCCCAGCCGTTGGGCTGAGCCATCAGTTAACCATGGACCAGACGCTGGGAGCCCAGCAAGAACAGTAGCCAAAAGAAACTACAGGAGGTGAAGGCCTGAGCTGAGGCTGATCGGTGGCCTCCAGCTCTTCAGTCTCCAGAGAGAAGGGAGAAGCCGCACCAGTGGGACTTGGGTTTTGCAGAGGAGCCTTGGGAGGGGCTTTGCTCCGGCTGAGAAGAGGAGGTGAGACAAAGCTTGCACTGCAGAGACGGCCCCAGCCCCAACTCCAGCTACAGAGGGTGGATGATGATGATGTTGCTCAGTGGACAACTGGGTGACCCAGTATCCCTCCGTGCACCTCCTACTGGCCCAGCCAGTGCAGGGTTCCCTCTTCCCCGCTGGACGGTCCTGGAACTGCCCTTCCTATCCAATGCCTTGTCTGCCCCGCACGTCCAGACAGTGTCCCCAAAGTCTCACTCGGCTCCTCCTGCAGCCCTTACTCCCAGAGATAGCCTGGATGCTCAATGGTTAAGAAGGCTCATGGCAGTGACCCCTGAACTCCAAGTCCAGTACCTACTTACTAGTTGCACAACTCTGAACAGGTTGCTTTCCCGTCTCACACCTCAGCTTCCCTGGCTGTGCAATGGGGACAAGATCAGACTCCACCATGGGCAAGTCAAAGCACTTAGCTGGCTACCCAACTCCCAGCCAGTGCTCGTGCAGGGGGTGGATTTTGACAACATCAGCTAATTCCCAGCCACAAACCAGTCTGTTCCTAGAGGCGTCAGAGAAAGGACCAGACCTCCCAGCACTGTGCTTATACTCCTGGAGATCCTGTCCACAACCAGCAAGCGACCACACCACCTGAAGGAGGTAGTCCCCATAGGATCATGTGGGCCCCCAAGACTCAGCAGAGGTGCAGGACTCAGTTCAGGATAGATTTCAAGGCACTGAGCACAAAAAAAAGGCCAGTCTCCCTGCCCCAAGAATCTCATTGATTGCAACACTCCCGACCTTCCCGGACCCAAGGGAGGCTGGCTGACTCTGGCCACATGTCCGAGGGGTGGGCACACCCACACTGCCCAGCCCCAGAACCCGCCTCCTGCTTGATGCTCCTCCTGGCTCTGGCCAGGTGGGAATCCCATGTGGACAGCATGTGTGCTCAGACAGACCTCAGTGCCAGGACCATTCCACCCTGCTGCCCTCCCTCCAGATGCCCACTGACAACGCGGCTACTCACCGTCCAGGTGGCTGATTTGGCTGTGCTGGACTGCTGGAAGGTGACCTCGAAGTGGTGGGGGCCGGGGTAGTCAGTGTTGGAAGGGATGACAGGCGCCGGAGACATGGTGTCGAAAGTGGAGCTGGGCTGTGCGTACGGCGAGTGGGTGGGTGCGCTGGCAGCGTGCTCCGGGGTGTAGGGGCTGGCCGGGGCCGCGCGGCTGCCCATCTGGTCCATGGCGCTGCTGAGCAAATTGAACTGGGCCTGGCAAGGAAGGGGGAGGAGGGAGGGGAGAAACAAGGGCTAAGGTGGAAGCCCCAGCTCCAGCTCCTGTCCCGTTGGGGAGGTGTCTTGTTACAGGAGCCTTAAAGGGCCAGCCGGCTCCAAGTCATCCCAAATATTTCCTGGGGCCCCCACCCCACCCCAACAGGTCACTACTTGTGTTGGGATAAACGCATATTCACCTCTCCCGCCTGCCCCCTCCGTCTGCCTCCCGGGTGCCAGGGCTTCTGGGGATCCACCCAGCTGCCGGCAAGGTGGATTGGGGCTTTGCACACCTACTTGGAGGGGAGCTATTTGTTTGGGAAGGTTCCCAACCCAAGACCCTGGTGGGCTCCACTGTGTTCCTGGGGCAGCACAGGGGCTGGAGGGCCGCAGAGATCAAAGTTCTGAGAGCCTGTAGCCTGACTGCAGGGTCGGGTGGGGATGTACTGGGTTCTAGAGCATGGGTGCCCTGAAGCCCTGGAAGGCCAGATGTCCAGCCCTCTGAGTGATGGACAGAGATGAGGCTGCCTTCAATCCCCAGAGGTCCCAACAGCCATTTTCAAAGGAATTTCTTTAAGCGTTGGCTTTATCTCCATTACAATGAGTTCCCCACTCCTCCTGGGTCCAGGCAGCTCCTCCAAGAACCCCTGCTGGTTCTCTAGGACAGCCCAGGCCGTCCAGCCCTTCCCCCAATCAACTGTCCCACTGATCCAGGAACTTGAGCGAGGCCCCACCTCCCTGCCATGGGTGTCTCAACAGCTATCAACTGGAAGACTGGCAGACCACCCGGTCCACATCAAAAGGCATCAGAACAAGAAGGATTGGGGAGGATAGTACCAATGGCTGATGCTGGTCAGAGTGGGTCCCTAATTGAGTTGCTTAGTTGATCCTCTCTGCGCTGGTGAGCTTTTCTGCAAACTTGGATGGACCTCCACAGGCCTGAGGTGGGTACTGCCATCTGTTCCCACTTCACAGACAAGGACCCTAAGACTCCAAGGGGGAAATGACTTGCTCCAGCTAGCCAGCAACATAACAGACACTGGATAGATGGTGAAGAAATAGGATCACAGGGCAAAGTTCCCCCTTTTACCTGTTGCCCTCTTCAGAGAGGCCTCTGAACCTGGAGTCTTGTCTTCTATGTCCCCTCCCACTAACCTCCTCTAAGTTCCTGAGCAATAAGTGTTCCCAGACAACAAGGCTCCAGACCGCAGGTTTCCCTCTTTGTGGGGACCTTGTGTGCAGGCATACATTCTGACAGAATACTGAGAATACTGTATACATAATAAATAAATAGAATTTTTTATTTATTTATTTATTATGTATACAGTATTTGTCTGTGTGTATGCCTCCAGGCCAGAAGAGGGCACCAGACCTCATTGCAGATGGTTGTGAGCCACCATGTGGTTTCCGGGAATTGAACTCAGGACCTTTGGAAGAGCAGGCACTGCTCTTAACCACTGAGCCATCTCTCCAGCCCAAATAAATAAAAATTAAAAAAAAAGAAAAAAAGATTTATTTACTTCTTGATTGATTGATTGGTTTTTCAATAAAGGACTTCTCTATGTAGCCCTAGCTGTCCCAGAACTAGCTCTGTAGACCAGTATGGCCTTGAACTCACCGAGATCCTCCTGCCTCTGCTGGGATTAAAGACATGAGCCACCACCTCTCAGCTGTAGATATATGTTTTAATTTTATGTGTATGAGCGTTTGCCTGGATGTGTACGTCACATGCGGGCCCCGTGTGGAAGCGGGCCAGCATGATGTCACCCTACCCCTGAATGATATTGAAATGAAGATATTCTAAAGAGAGACTCGTGCCTCTCAGTCTGTCAGAGTAGCAAAACAATGGACCCCAAAGAAATGGGGATTTCTCCTTATACCTCCCACCTCCCTAACCCAAGAATCTCGTTGTGGGAGAAGGAAAAGGCCCCAAGACCGCTTGTCGCTCAGGAAAAGATTTCACATAAACTTGCGCCCACTGAGGCTGAAGCTCAGCGAGAGCTGGGTTGCACCCTGACCAGGATGCTCAGATATGCACACTCCTGGCCCTCTATTTAAATTTTGATTTCATTTTGGACCCTGGAGCCAAATTTTAGTGGTTCTCTTTGTCCTGCTTGCCAGTGTGGCCACATTAAATAAACTTTTCCAGTCTTCATTTGACTTTTTCAGTTGGTTTATTGTGTAGGGGTGGCCAAACCTGGCTCAGGACACAAGGTGTAACACCAAGATCAATAACAAAGAGGGCATCTGAATCCCCTGGAACTGGAGTTACGGGTGGTCGTGAGTGGACATGTGGGTACTGGGAACCAAACCTATGTCCTCTGCAAGGGCAGCAAATGCTCTTAACCACTGAGCCATCTCTCCAGAACCAAGTTCTGTCTCTTGCCAGAGCTGTGGCCTCTGCACCCTGAGACTCTGAGGACCAGGCAGAGATTACCAGCTCTGGGGCACTGGGGCAGCCAGCTTCTGCCACACAGAGCAGATCCTAGCAAAAGCTGAGCTGAGCTGTTGTCTAAGACCCACCTTCTCCCCAGTATGTGAGGCCCTACTGGACTTGATGGATAGACCTTGGCAGGGGGACCCGTTCTATAGTAAAAAACCATCTATCCACAGAGGGGCTGGGTCCAGACCCTGACCACTGCGTCCTCCCCTAGTCCTGGACAGGCTCCCAAACCTTCCCAACTTCCCGTGTCATAGGACACTAGGCCCATTACCCCTACTCGAGACAAGTGGAAGAACACTGGCAACAAGGACTGTGATGACATAGGACTGTAATGACATCATAGGACTGTGATGATGTAGCGAGCCTGTGGATGAAACTCCCAACCTTGTTCCCAGCAGACACACAATGTGACTTCATGTCGGTAAACAACGCAGAACAGGCAAAGCCAGAGAGGCAAAACCAGAGAGGGAGATGGCAAAAGACCGCGGGGTTGCACGGAGAGAGGTAGGGGAGCTCAGGCACTATTTCTCTCCGGCGAGGAGGAAATGTTCTGGAGGTGATGGATGCGTACATCTGATCAGACTAAATGCTGCTGGGTGGCACGTTTTGTTATTTACTCGTTTGTTTTATTCTTTTTAGTTTTTGAGACGTGGGTTTCTTGTAGCCCAAGGTAGCCTGGAGCTTATTATATAGGAGGCTGACCTCGAAATCCTGATCCTCCTCCCTCTCCCTCTCGAGTGCTGTGCTGGATTACAGGCAGGCACCAGGGTGCCTACTTCATCCCGTGCTGAGAATTGAACTCACGGCCTCAGACACTCTAGGCAGGAAGCACTCTACCATCTGAGTGACATCCTCCACCAGACCGTATGTTTTAAGTGAGTAGATTGCGTGGTGTGTGAATTACACCTTAATAACGCTGTCTAAAAGCAGGAAGGAACTGATCCTTAACTCCCCCAGGACCAAAGCCATGTGAAGGGAACATGGGATGTGACAGTGGCCCCCATCAGAAAGAGGGGTAAAACCTCCCCTATTGGGGTATCTAGGCTGAGGAGACCCCATCCCATCCCAAGATCTGACGACAGATTCCTGGTAGGAAGGTCATGGTCCCACTCCCCCTGCTGACACAGGAGTGTGGGTGGCATAGAGGCAGAAGTCTGGTTGGCCCAGCACAGACTCCCACCCCAGCATCCCCGTTCTCAGACTCCTCCTATGGGCCTCTGACCACAGCCCTACCTCCCAGCGGAAGCCTCTACCTTGGTCTTGCCATAGACTTTGCTGAGCTCAGAGGGGCTAGCCCTGGCTACAGCAGCTGGAGCATCTGGGCACTCCGACCTTTGTCCAGTCCTAGCGCCTCCCACAGGAAGGTGTCACTCCTATGCCCCCTACTGAACTGTGAGCGTGTGAGCACCCACACCGTCCTGTGAGTTGGACCAATGGCTACAAAGTGTTAAGCACACGAAGGAAAGTATCCCAACTACAAGGACTCTACGCCAGAGAAAGAAGGCCTAACACCTTACTCCTAGCTCCATGGTCGCACGCTGAGGTGACCCTAAGTTGGCAGAAATGACTGACTCTTAGTTGCATTTACCAATTCCTCTCATCTGTTTTATGTTGCAGACCTGGGGACTGAGCCCAGACTTCACGCAGGCAAACGCCCACTCCCGAGCCACAGCTCTGGCCCCTCTTTTCACCGTGGGAGTGCAGTTATTGAAGTTCAGAATTCCATACATGTTTCACATTGTACACGTGTCCCGCAGCACGCGTGAGCCATCAGGCCCAGGAACCCCATGGATGCTCTTTACAGACAACAGTATAGTACTTACATGGAGCCTACACACATCCCCTGGCTGGCTCACAAAACCTAACACGTGGTATCTGCCGTGTAGCCATTAGACTGCCCTGCTTAAGGGATGAAGAGAATCATGTCTGTACATGTTCAGTATAAATGTAATTTTTCCAAATTTTTTTTGATTCGTACTCATTAGAATTTGAGGATGCAGAACCTACAGACATGGGTACCCACAGACACAGGATTTAACCAACACAGACAACCCCACAGACACAGAAGAACACACAGACAGATGACTCAGCAGACACAGGAGCCCACAGACAGGATAGGTGTCATAAACACTGAGAGTCACATAGACGCAGACAGAGGATGCCGTCACCGCAGAGAAGCCCACAGACACAGGATCCCACCCACTGTGTTCCCTGAGAGGTGTGCATTTCAGAGCGGTTGCTTGAGGCATTTTTCTGTGCACACAAAGTGGCAGAGGAAGGAATGAGTGAGTGAATGAGTGAAGGAGTGTGACGGCGAGGCTGTGAGTCTGGTGATGGCTTCCCACGTCTGAGCGATGGTCAGGAAGGCAGCTCTCTCTGGTGTGGCTGTCTAGGAATGAGGATAGAAACCATGGTTTTACCTCACATTTCCTGTCTTCCAGGGGACCCCTAACCTTGGGGAAGGCATTTCCCTGTTACATTTCAGATCCAGGATGGGAAGGTAGAACCACCTCCTTCCTGCAGCCTTCAATGTCTTCCCAGAGAAGGGCTTTGGGAAGGGAGGTCACGACAGCGGCAGTGGGCAGTAGCAGCCTCTCCGTGCCCAATTTCTGTCCCATCCCTGATGGGCAGAGAGTCCTGCCTCTCTTGCTCAGAAGCAGAGTACAGGCCCATGGCAGTAAGGTTCATATTTTAACTTGTCTGCATTCTTCAGTGATTGGAGGTGGGTGCCAAGGACTTAGTAATTGAACCAAAAGGAACAGCGATAGCATCTGTGGGGGAGCGTTCTGCAGGAGGGACCGGGCGCTTCCAGCAGTCAGGCCCTAAGCACTGGAGTGCAGAACCTGGCTGGCATGGCGAATTTGAAGCCCTCTCACAGAAGCAGGCCCCTGAAGACCTGCTTTGGGGGCACTGGATTGGCCGGCCAGTAGACCAACCTGTCCCCTTGTCTAGTGAATGCTGGCCCTCCCCTTGCCTGCTCTTTTCTTGCATTCCTAGAGACACTACCCACTTGCTCACAGTCTTGGTGTCTATCATGCCTCCCAAAGATGGCAAGGACCCCACTGATTGCAAAATGTAGGAGATCTCCATACTCTGAGGCTCTGGGGAAGGACCCACTCCTGTTTCCTCATTGCCAGGCTGTGAGGCTCAGTCAGGCCCCCTACTTCTGCCTCCAGACAAGCTGCTGAAATGAGAAGCTTGTCAGAGAGGTCTAAGCAGGTCCACACAGAAGCCCAGGGGTCCCCAGGCCCAGAGGCCCCCCCGGAAGCCCAGACAAGACCCACTTGGCCTCAGGGAAGAACCTGGGCAAAACCCGAACTTTTTTGGTTTGTTTTTCTTTCAATGAGAACTCCAAGATAGTGGGCTAATTAGGACATGCCCGGCCTGCGGCGGCCCACATGTGCCTACATGTGCGTGTGGGGTGCCTGGGCGTGACCTGAGGAGGCCTTGAGGAATGAAGGAGTCATGGAGCCAGCGGGTGGCCTTTCCTCTAGTGTCCAGGCCACTAGTGGGCCAGTGTCCACGGGAAACCCCAACATCAGGGGACAATAGCTCTGATGGGGGATGGGGTTTGAGGAGAACACAGCCCACCCCCAGGTCTCTGTGTCACACATTGGACTTTGTCCAGTGGTACTGGAATCATCCAGCAAACCCCCAGGACACTTGAGAGTGAGGCCTGTCCTGGGCTCAGGCAGATGGGGCCCCTGTGAGCCTTGCCCTCTACAGAGAAGGCCAGTCTTTCTCCAAAGAGTCTCCCATTCCCTCACTCTTAGGGGTCTCTTCTTGACCCCTGCATAGAGAGCTGCAGGAGGCCTCCCAGGCACCCCTGCTAGAAGCAGGGGTATCAGTGCCTCTGCCCTCTTTCCTTGGGCTCAGATTTCAGTTCATTTCTAACACCTTGTCTCCTGGTGGTCTCTTCATGCCCTGGGGTGACAGCATGCTGGTGACTTTGCCCTATAGCAGAGGGTCATGGAGCACAGGACACCCAAAACTGGGCCTCTAGCCCCCCAAGCTCCTGCTAAAGGCAGCTGAGTTTCTTGTCTGAGTTTCAGAGAGTGAAGCAGATAATGCCAATCTAATCCTCCAGCACTCTCTCCTGGTTGACAGTGTGGTCCAGGGTGAGAACTGTGCCCCAGGGCATAGGGGACAGAGAAAGGTAGGATAAGGTTCCACATCCCTGGACCTCCATTTTCTCTTTTGCATAGTGGGAATTAAGTCCATTCATAACTCATAGCACAGTTGTGAGTGTGGGGCCTGGAAACATGAAACCCTATGGCTATTCGAGAGGAATAACCTGGTTCAAACACAGGAATCTAGGAGCTCCATCACCTTGCACTGGCACGTTCCCACCGTAACATACTGCACAGGGCCCACAAGAAGGGACAGAGGCTGTCTGCCCACAAGAAGCAAGGCTGGTACCAAAGGCTGAGCAGAGCCATGAAGCTCCATGTGGGACAGACTTGCCATCCCCAGGTAGCATTCTTGGACGTGTACTGGTCATGCTAACACCTGGCGTGGAAAGAGATGCTCGGAATCTCTGGCTGAGTGAAACAGACCCTGAAATACCCACGGAGATGTTCTACTCCTTGGACTTCAGAAGCCTCTGGAGGAAATGTCCACACGTGTGCTGACTGCTGTCCCGTTGGCCACAGACAGCGCCTGGGGCAGAGGAAGGGGTGGGCTCTTCCTGCTCAATGCTGGAGTGAGGGCAGGGCCTCCCCCATCCATCCCTTTCTTCCCCACCAGACAAGGAAGCTCTCTCCTTCCTGCCCTCACATGTTAAACTTGGATACTGTGCTTTTACCTTAATGACTCCCACCTCCCATCTTAATTGTTTCAAATCCACGAACAATCTTGATCGATCGGTTCTTATACGTAGATGGAAAATGAGCGTCTTTTTAAAGGCTGGGGGGCAGGTTACCTTCCTTACATAGTCTCTTCTGACGTCATCGACCACGACAGCCTTTGTCATAGCCCAGAACACCAAGATGGGCCACAGAGGTAGATGGGCTGTACCCAGTTCTTTGCAACAAAAGCACATACTTCTGCACAACATGCAACGTTCTCCAGAAAGTTGATTTTTTTTTTCCTAATGAAAATGATAACAGAAAAACCTGTCTGTTGCATGCACTGGATGTCATTGTTGCATGCACTGGATGTCATTGTTGCATGTACTGGATGTCAAACTTAAATGCAAAGGTCCAGGGGTGCAGGCTATCTTCATCATCCATCTCCTCACCAGAAGACCAGCCTGCCAAGGTGTCCTGCCCCAGGAAGCTCCTGTGTGTTCTTCAGCTGCCCCAGCATTCTGGGCTCCCCCCGCCCCCTTAACACATCTAAGACGGTGCTGTCTCCTGTCTCCCCACCTGCTTCACACAGAACCCAAGATCTTCACGCAACCGCTCTGCCTCAGTTTACACTGGGGTGATGTGGGTTGGTGATAACTGGGGGATTCGGAAGTCAGTACGCACAGAGAAATGGGAACACGTGATGACACGTGGGCCCGCGAGAGTGTTGTATCCTGATGAGGCTCCCTCCACACTCTGCCATCTCAGAGGGGCAAAGGCGCCAGACTCTGCTGCTGGTGCTGCTTCCAAAGACCCCACACTGAAGCCTCCAAATCTCCACAGACAAAAAGAACCAAAGTCCACGCACCAAACTGACCAATTGGTTCCTGATCCAAAGTCACCAGCCAAGGGCTTGTTTGCCTGTCAAGGGCCCCCAAGTATCTCTGTACCCTGGATTCAGTATGCCTTTTGTGGAAGGAAACTTGTCTGTCCTTCCTTCCTTCTTTCCTTCCTTCCTTCCTTCCTTCCTTCCTTCCTTCCTTCCTTCCTTTCTTCCTTTCTTCCTTCCTTCCAGCCTCATGCTGAGTCCACAGCTGCTCTAATAGGTCCACCTGGTCTGGTCACCTCCTCTCCTCAGCCAGGCTCACAAGGATAATGCCAGGGACCCAAGTGCACAGCAGGAGACAGCAGCAGCAGCCTTAAGTTCAGAGTGCCCTGAGGTTTTGATATGCACGGAGGGGAACATGGCTTCAAAGATCACACAGGATTCCTGGAGAGCCTGGAGCACAGCCCCACCCAAGTCCACTGTGGCCTCAGTAGAAGAGGACTTTGTCTAGGTCTCCCTTCCTTCTCCCCTCCACTCTTCCTCCCTCTCTCCATCGCTTCC
The DNA here is from genome assembly GCA_004026605.1 of Ondatra zibethicus. Taxonomy (NCBI): domain Eukaryota; kingdom Metazoa; phylum Chordata; class Mammalia; order Rodentia; family Cricetidae; genus Ondatra; species Ondatra zibethicus. Next base: position 800,157 of record PVIU01000005.1, on the reverse strand, counting down.
TCCCTCCTTCCCTTCCTCTCTCTTTTCTCCCTTCTTCCTTGGCTCCCTTCCTCCCCATTTTCGTCTGTCTTTTCTTTCTTTTCCCCCACCCTTTCCTTCCTCCCTTCCTCCTCCTTTCTCTCTTCCCTCCTTTCTTTCTGAAAACCACCCCAGCCTCTGTGTGCCCCCTCCTGTGGATGACATGGCAGTTGTGGCCCACCCTGGATTTCTCACAGAAGTAGCTGGCATGGGAACTGGAGAAAGGAGCTAGCTGCCAGGTCCCCACAGGCTGTGGTCCCTCAGGCTCCCCTGGGCTGCCACTAGTACTTCACATTCCAACGGCACTTCCTACAATGCAAGGCCCCTGGGTGCTTGCTCTGTTGTCCTATGGCCCTTTCTGCTCCCTTACTAACGTAGTAACTCTGCGTAGGAGCCAAGCAGCATTTACCCATCCAGCACAGGTATGGGTGCCATGGCCCCTGTGACCACATATGCTTCTGTGGGGTCCCAGAGTTCTGTAGGAACCTGCTCACTCCTGGGCCTTTTTCCTTCTCCCTGGGGTGAGTGTTATGCTCATTCTGCTCTGATGGATAGGGAAACAGGGTCCTCTCGTTTCTAGAACACCAGCCGAAGCTGTGTGGACTCTTCTAAGGGTGAGCAGGCTTCTGGAGCCCCAGTCTTCTCCCGTAGGCATGTCTGAGCCTGGGTGCAGCTTGCCCGGGGTTAGTGACTGACAGACGCCTGGCCCTGTGGAGACAGCCGTCCCTCCCGCCCGTGTGCCCGTGTGCTCGCTGGAGACCTCCATCCTGATGGTGTTTCCCACAGTCTCCCTGAGCCTGTGATTAAACGGATGGAAATGTCAACAAGACATGACTTGTGCATGGGGGGAACGGCTGCCTCCCTGGAGGTATGCACATAGCACCCTCCTTTTGCCCGCTGAGGCAGAGCCTTGCCCGGTCCCATGCCAGGGCCATGTGGAACTTTCCACACCTCACACCCGGGAAACAGGCCCCCAGAAGCTCCACTCAGCTGCCAGGCGTGTGTCTGCAAGACCCACTGTGAAGCCTAGGCCACCCCTCCACCCAGTATAGCCTGAACCCTGGGTATCGTAGAGCAGGACATTCCTGGGGGGTCTCTGGGCAGCTCCCCCGTCTCTTTGGCACTATACAAGCAGCAGTGATTCACAGAAAATTTCAAACCATCTGAGTGTACCCCAATAGCATAGAGGAGGTGGCGCTCAGAGAAAGATGTAGGAGGGGGCATGCCTCTGCCAGCTCCTCCCCCTGGGCACATTCTTGTACTCTGCATCCACGTCCATGCATTCCTCTTACTGTCCTTCTGTCTGTCTTGTTCATGGAGCCCACTGAGGACACCTGGAGCCAGTCAGTGAGGATCCCCCAGTTTTTCCTAGATTTTAGGTCCATGTGGAACAAAGAACGAGCGGCTGACCCAAGAAATTGGGATCACGACAAAGGAGATGTGGGCCACCTGTAGTGGCTCATAGTGAGACGGTGACACTGTCTTGGGACCCAAAGAGGGAGAAGGCAGCCCAGTGTAAGCTGGGAGATGGGCCATGAAAGCTAAGGACAGATGCTGCCCACACACTCAGGGCATCCCCTGGCCCTGCATTGCTCATGCCATCTCTTGGCAGAGGGTCCTGAGCTCTCCCCTGGTAGTACAGTGATGAACCTTCTGGCCAATCAGCAAGCAAGCTCAGGGCTTCCAGGAAACAGCAAAGAGGCAGAAACAGGTGCTCAGGGAGGGTGGGGCTCTCGGAAAGGCACGGGCTGCTGTGGTTTCTAGTAGGTAGGAAGCAGTCCCTTGGCCCCCCAAGATCTTGTGGGATCTGGTGTAGTTCTAGGCAGGGTGGCAGGGAAAGGACCCTGGCCCGAGGAAGGGCCAAGAGCAAGTGCTTGGGTGATGGACGCAGCAGGAGAGGTTGGGGCTCATAACTGGGTTCGGCAGAAAGGGTTATAGACGAGGTCTCCGAGGACCTCTGGCGGGAGGAAGGGCGGTGGTTCTGTGCACGTCTAAGCATGGGTAGGCAACACTGGGGCCTTTGGACACACACGGTAGCAGTAAAGAAAAAGGTGTTTGAAGTGGGGTCAGGAATAGCGCTAGGGTTTGGGTCTGGGTCAAGGGAGTAGAAGGTGTCTCACGGCTGAAATGATGTTGCCCAGGTGGGACACCGGAGCTCAGTTTGGCTTCATGAGTGGATATCCCATCATCTGGCTCCCAAGGAACCAGGAGGGAGCACAAGCAACCAGGAGGGAGTACAGAAAGCGGAAATGTCCCTGGACAGTGAGGAGACAGAGATAACACAGGTCCAGGATGCTCCCTGGATCAGGCTCCAGTGGGTGTGCCTCTCCCTCAGATCAAATCCTATTTCAGTTCTATCCTCCCTGGGGTCACCAGCCCCCTCCCTGAGGTTGACTCTGGTCCCTTTCATAACCTCATAGTGGAGCCCCTTGTAACAGGTCGCCATGATGCCCCCTTTCTGGCTGCTAGGCTTCTCCTTAAAGTGGCTGTCTTTCCCAGAACTGCTTCCCCTCCCCCTCCACATAGCTCCCCCTTAAATAACTTAATAACTTAAATAATAAATAAACTTAATGACTTAAATAACACTCACATTCATCTCCACAGCATCCTGCCCACCCAACTCCCACACCTGGGTGTCCATGTACTCGTCCATCTCCACACCATCCCGCCTGCATGGCCTCCCCCATCCATGCGCTCACGCTCTTGAGCCTCCCACACAGAACCCTACAGCCTGTCTGACCACCGCTACAGGGCTCCTAAGGTAGCTGTGTCCTTGTCCTCTAGCCTTGTCTTGGTCCTCCGTGGGTCTCACTGATGCCCTGTCCCAGCCACCAGATGAGCAGATCCCTCTTCTCCTTCCTTTTGTTGCTTCAGTAACTCCACGCTTGGTCTCCAGTTCCTACTGGCTAGCCACTCTCTCTGTCTCAACCATCCAACTGCGGAAGCACCCCAAACTCTGCACGGTCACAGAACAATGCTTGGTTCTCCCTTCTGAGGCCCCTGCAGCAATTCCCCATCACGGTGGAAAGCCCTTGAGGTTACCCTCACACATGCCTGACATCACCTCACTTCCCACCCCACCTGGACCACATCTCTTCTCCCAATCTCAGCTTTGCCCTCCTCTGGTCACTTCCCAGCACTGCACCGTGCCTTTCTAGAACCTAAGGCCGGCTCCACCCCTCTGTTCTCCAGTCCTTTCTTGTTGCATAGCAATCTTTTCCCATTTGAGATCATCCCTTTGCTCCCCGGCCCAAAAACCACGCTTCCTGCAGGGGCGCAGGGAAGTCTGCTCCAGGCACGGGGTGGACTCCAGACTTGGGCCACACATGTGCCTCTCTGCAACCTCACACACATGTCTGTACAGCACTCACACAGCACTGTTTGCTGGCATGTGCTGTGCTAGAAGGGAGAACAGCCAGGTTCACCTACCATACAACACACAGCAGACATGGAAGAACCAGGGCACCCACACTTGCCTGTATCTTAGGGTGACCGAAGCGCTCTCTCTTTGTCTGTCTCTGTGTGTATGTGGATGTGCAGGAGAACTGGAAACTGAGGAAGAGGCTGAGAGCCCTAGTTATCATATGTTCCTGTTCACCTCATCCCATCTAGCAGGCCCAGTTCCAATGGCCCTCAACTTCTTCCTACACTGTAAATGGGCTTCCTGCATGCAGCCCATCCTGCATTGCATTCAGGGTTGGACTCCAGCTGTGGGGCGTCACTTGGCTAAAGACTCTTAACTCCTTGGGGAGAGAAAGGAAGGTGGGGGAGAGGCAGAGTCAACCGCATAGGAAGCAGCAGCAGGAAGATGAGCTCATGCCCAGTTCTTGCAGTGAGCCTCTCTGTACCTCCACCAGCATGTAAAGGGCTGGCACAGCCATGGCCAGACGCTGTCATTGGGACCTCACAGCTCATGTGACCTAAGCAGGCATCAGAGTTAGTACTACCCTGCTTACAGAGAACAAAACTGTGCCCCGGCATGTGGCCTCATGCTCCCCCTAAAGTCATAGCTGGGGGGCACCAGAGATAAAGCCGGAACCATACACTGAGCCCCAAATCAAGATGGGGTACACTTATCAGAAAACCCATCCACGGATCAAACAGCATCCTGAAAATCAGCCACTTCTCCAAAGACAAGGCTTGCCTGTGGACTCCCAAGTGGCTGCTTCTGCCAGGCAGGGACAGCAAAGACGGATGGGAAAGACGCACCAACGAGTCAGTGGTTCATGTTAACTTTAACACCCTCTGAGCCAAAGGCTACTCTCTGCCACACATCCTCTCATTCTTTGGGACAAGGTCACGAAGAAATAAGGAAACCAAGTCACCCACCCACCAGTTAGATTGGTGGCTCAGCCCAGCTCCCAGCAGGAGAAGCTTGGAGCCCCAGCAAATCCTGGGCTGCACCGCTGCATTGGGCCAAATGCAGAAGGGGCGTATGATGGCCGTACTAATGCAACAAAACCCACAGCGTCCATGGTCCACAAAGAGAGGACACGTGGCTGGGAAGATGGCTTGGTCAGTGATGTGCGTGCCACAAAAAATGAGGACCTGAGTTCCATCCCCAGCACGGCGACAAGGGCCAGACGTGGTGGTGCGTGCTTGTGATTCTAGTATCGGGAAGCAGAGACAGACAGACAACCCAATCTAGCCTACTCAGTATGCCCCAGCTGCAAGAGAGAGACTGTCTCAAAATACAAGAACACATATAAACACACATACACACCCCACCCCTACCCCAACAACATAACACACACAGAATAACAGCGTGACATGGTAGCCATGACTGGTTCTGGGACCTAGGGCAGCAGTAGCTGGGTGGGAGTCATTGATTGTCTCGGAAGCAGGTCTCTGTGTGGCCCTGACAGTGGCTTCTCTGCCTCCTATTTGCCTCAGGAAGGGCAGCCATGAAGAACCATGATTCGACCTGCGCTCAGTCCTTCCCATGGGTGGTACCTGTTCCATTAGAGGAAAAAAGCAGCACAGTCCTCTGCCCTCTGACTTCCAGATTAGCCAGTTAGGAGTTCCCTTAGATTCCAGACAGGGCAGCCAGATACCCCAGAGGTCAGTAAACTATACAGCCCAGAACTGGGTACGGGAGTTAAAGGCTACCGCCTGGGTAGCTGATATCTGATAACGACACACTGGTGGACAGAAGAATTGATGAGGATGTCGGTGAGGACAGAGGAAAGAAGGACATCCCCTCCTTGGATTTCAGGTGAAGGTAGGAGGAGGAAGGGTGGAATTGCTGTCCCTAGAGCTATGCCATTATGCCTCCAACATATGTGCATGCATGGACACACACACGCACACACCACACACACACCACACATGCATGCACACACACGCACACACCACACACACACACCATATATGCACATACCATACACACACATGCACACACATATACATATATATACACACACCACACACACACACCACACATACACATGTACACACACACCAGACACACACATACCACACACACCTCACACCACACACACACACGCACACACACGCACACACACACACTGCTCATTCTGCTAGGAGCCGCAGTTCTCCAAGGATCTCTGGTCTTTCAGAAAGACTTCTGTAGCTCTGTACTCACGGCTCCTATCCTGGGCACACCTGGACTCTGTCATCTCCCACAATTCTTTACCCATTGTAGGGTCCCTGCACAGTGTATGCATTCATGGCCCTTACTCTGCCTGCTCCCCTAACGGAGAAATAGCCCCATGTGAGGCAGCTGCACCAAGACCTCCATCTGCTCAATTAGCAGCCTGGTGTCTGCTTGACCCCAGGGACATGGCAAGTCTGTAAATGAGCCCAAGTCCCTTGGGCTCAGGCCAAGCACAGGCTATGGCCCCTTCTGCCTCCTGCTCTTCTGCCGGAGCCAGATGTACCTGAATGAGAAGAGCAACAGGAAGCCTTGGGTCCAGCCTGCTACCCATCTGTGCCTTGGAGTTCACACCCACATTGGGAAGAGCCCATGGCTATGAGAAATAGCCCATCTGCACTGTCAAGTGAACAAATTCCCAAGTGAGGATGCTCTAGGCAGGGTGGGGCAGCTTCATGCTAAAGCCCAAAGCAAAGATGACCTCTTTGCATAAGTTCCTCAGCAGCTGAGTAGGCAGCACGGGATAGCCCCGGGACCCTGAGCGTGGCTAGAACCACCAGCCTCAAAAGCTGTTTCAGGATTACCCTGTTCACAAGGCAGTAATTCACCCACCCCATAAGACACCAGCAGAGCCTCCCTCCAGCTTCTCACTCACTGCCCTGCCAGAAGCTGCTGGTCCTCAAGAACCACCTCAGGATGAAGAGAACTAGAGCCGTCCACCCTCCAGCCCAGGATCTGCCTCCAGCCTCCCCAATGCCACTGGTCACCCCACCTGGTAGCAGGCACTTGGCCAGGGAGACAGGTGAGAGAATGTCTCTCTGAACCCCAACCATGACAGATCCTGCCAAGCTCCAGAGATGCATGGCACCAGGTCTCTAAGTAGACCGGGCACAGCACACCTACCGTGGCAAGGTGTCTCATGGGGTCACCGACGTAAAGCATGGTAGGCTTGTGGGGGTCTGCACACGCTGAGGAGCTGGTGTGCGGCGGGACGAGGCATGGGTCTGGGTGGCTCGGTGGGGTAGGGGCAAATTGGTGGCTTCCCGGTGGGGTGGACTGAGGAGGGGCTCAGGCTCTCTGGCTAGGAAAGTAGGAGCCAAGGATGCTCAGGAGAGTGTGGGCTGTGGGTTGGCATTCTCACCCTGCCTATCTCCCTTATTTCTGTCAACTGGCTGCATCCAACAACAAACCGGGGCCCACCCCTTTCTTCCTCATGACTATTCATCAACGCAGGGCAGGCCTCAGCTTGCCCGGAGATGTGTTGGACCGCACCAAGGAGGCTGCACAGGGGGAGCCCGTGGGGATGCGGGGTCACTGGCTGGCTCGGAGAGCATCCGTTCCCACCGTGCTCCTTCTAAGCTGCCACCCAGTGAAGGCTCTGGGGGCTGCGGCTGTCACCTATAAGCAGCTGCTGCTCGAAAGTATGAGCAGTCAGCCCTGGTCTTGGAGACCTTGGTAGCCAGGGCCTGGCCACCCTGAAGGAACAGATGGTGCTGCCAGCCTTGGCGACCCAGGTGAGAGGACCTGCCTCCTCTCAGAGAACTATGGGCCCACAGGGACCACTCCAAGGCCTGAATAGAGGAAAGACACACCAGCATGCTTGTACCAGGGCACCTGTGGAGAGCCGGGCACAGGATCAAGTGGTCAAAAGCCCCAGGTGGTGGGTGGAGTCAAAGAACCCATAGCATTGCATGATAGATAGTATTTGGTCCTGGCTCTAACAAGCCCAGGAAGCAGGGACATGGCCACCCTGCCAAAGAGAGTTCCTGAGGGACCCCTTTAGAGTAAATCTCAACCACTACAGACCTTGCAGAGCCAGGGGCTCCACACCAGCATCTGCCCAGTGGTGGCCCTACGGCAGTCACCACGCTCTTCCTCTGGGGGCATCTAAGTCTCGGGTTTATTTCAAACCACAAAGCCACCTTTGGTGTAGGTACCTGAACCCACCTTGTCTACAACAGATGTGTGTCCCGCGGAAGTGGACACTGTCCCTGGACTTCCAGGCCCCCAAAAACACAACAGCATGAGCCCCACATTGAAAATTCAGAGATGTTTGGGAAGATGCAGAGATGGCATGGAGACTGAGCCCTTCTAGCCCTTTCCTGCCAAGTTCCAAACCACCTTCTGCCTCTCCAGAGAGCTGGGAGTAGCTGGGTTTGGGCAGAGGGTGGAGACTGTAGCTGCAGCACTAATTCAGAGTTTGGGGACCCACAGAAGCAGCGGAGGTACCTTATGTCATACAGAACCCTACCCTGGCCAAAAGCCACAGCTCCACCTGGCTTGGTTGTGGCGGGAGCCACAAACTGCTCCTAAGTCAGTTGTGAACAGTGAAGTAAGTTTGTTAAGTCAAATTCTGTGGAAGGCAATCTTTTGAGAAACACTGCTCAAACTGGGGTTCATAGTAAGAAGTTCTGGGGGGCAGCTGCAGTTTCCTTCCTGGGGGCTAAGGGACAGGTTTGCACACTCCCACCCCAGTAGGTGTGGCCTGGCTGCTCCAGAGAGCCCTGAAGAGATGGCCCTGAGTTTCCAGAATGAGGTTTAGGGAACTGTGCCCCTCAGCAGCTCTGAGTTCTCGTCAATCAACTGTCGTGTTGGTTTTGCAAATACGCAAAGGAGAAGATAAAGGTGAGAATTAGTGCTGATGTCTGCACTACCAGACGAGGGACCTGGCCTGAGAGCCTATGAGTCCCATGAGGGAAGGTGTGTCCATCTCTGAGCTCTTCTTCTCCACTGCAGCCTTTGCCCCAGCCTGGCTCCTGCCTCCTCCTGAGTGGTCTGCTTGTCTGCCTCAGGTACCCCCAAGTAGTGGTGGGATCCCTTAGGTAGTGGCAGGGGACCTCAGGTACCCCCAGGCAGTGGTAGGGGTCCTCAGATACCCCAGGTACTCCTAGGTACCCCCAGGTAGTGGAAGGGGTCCTCTGCTGCCCTCCAGGCAGTGGCAGGGGTTCTCAGCCCTGCTAGTGGCTTTGTCCCTCTTCCCCAGGACCCTGGCGTGAGGGAGAGGAGTTGAGGGTTGGTTGAGTTCAGTGCTGTACACGTAAGACTCTTACCGACAAAGTCTGTCAAGGTAAGGGTGGCCAGGAACCACTAGGGGTGGTGGGTAGGCTTGGGGTGCCCAAGTGGATTATACTGAACCCAGTCCCTGTCCCCAGCTTGGTCCCACCCTTCCTCTCACTGTAACTTCTATATCCTTCCTGCCCTACCTGCCCCAAAGATGCACACACTGGTCCACGTATGTCCTTTTCTCGGTTAGGAGAGACATCCCCTCCTCAAAGCCAGGAAGGCTTCTTTGGATGCCCCTTGGTGTCTCAAGGCATTTACTCCCCGGCTCAACCCCCTACAGGCCACAGGGAGATCAGCACAGAGCCTTCTGCCCTATCCAGCAACAGCGCCACCCCGACCCTCTGGGGCCCACCTGCTCACAACAGCTGTTGCAGAGGATGGCGCCAGAAACCGCAGGAAGGGGGTGCCCCTAGTGGAGGTACAGGCCTCGGGGAGGACGTGGAAAGGGGAGGAAAGGGCAGCGATCCCGCAGCCACACCTGCCTCTCTCCCCTTTCCTTTGTGGAACCACGGCCCCCTCTATACAGTTTCTGCACCCTAAGAGCGGGAGGGGCTCTGGCTCTCGGGGCCCATCTTCATGTGGCTCACGGAGACTAAGGAATCAGGGTGAAAGGGCTGATCTCACAACAGGTTTATCATGTTTATGGGGCGAGAATTGGGGTTCCTGCCCTCAAAGCCAAACTTCTACGGTCCCTTGGCACGCAGTTGGTGTTCATGATGGGGACTTTGCCTTTCCTTCAATGTTCCAAGACAGTGTAGTGGAAGCCTCAATGATCTGGAACTCCCTGACACACATACGCGCGCGCGCACACACACACACACACACACACACACACACACACACGCACACGTAACCGCATCTCAACCTTGCTGGGCACCCAGGATAAGCTGAAGCAGTCATTCCCATCCCCAGCCTTTGGCATGCCCCCCCCCCGCCAGCTAACCCTACCCAGTTCCTGGGAGAGGTTGCTCTGAGTTCTCTTCTTGTTGGACTGGAGGGTCACTTCATTTTTGAGATAGGGTCTCCCTAGGTAGATCAGGCTGACCTCAAACTTGAGATCCCCCTCCATGGGTTACCCAGGAGCTGGGATTTTAGGCACGTGCCACCACACCCAGCGACCAGGGCCTGTTTTAAAGCCTGATCCTGGAATCTTTAAGGACAGCTGGAATTGAAGACCGCTGCCAGGGCAAGGAGCTGCATACGCAAAGGCCGAATTGGACCAGGGGAAACCCAGCTCAAGGACCCAGTGCCTCTGCGTGGCAAACTGTTCAGGACCTTCAAGGAAACAGTCTGGGAAACATAGGACCTCATCCTTGACTTCCCCATCACTCCCCGTGGGAGAAAAAGCACCTGTTGCCCCCAAACCCTAGAGAATTCTAACTGTTCATCTCCCCATTTTACGAATGGGGCCACTGAGACCCAGAAGACTAAAAGACCTTGTGGTCTTCCCAGCTTAGAAGGCCAGGGTGGGCTATGAACCCAGGATATTTAGTCTTAGGGACCTTCAATTTCCCCCTGCCCATCACAATCTTCTAGATTCTGCTACATAGTCTACATGGCCACAAGAAACTAAGACCACGGGGGCTCACAGCTTCCCTCATCAAGCCTGAGGCTCTTCCACAAGCCACCAGGGGTCCAGCTGTTCCTGTTTACTCCATTATCTTTAACCCCACAACACAGTCTCCTCGAGTAAGACAAGAATGTGGTCAGATGTCAAGGCCTGGCCTGCCCCTCCCTCCATACAAGGCCAGGCAGGCGAGCTGGTTCCCAGCGTCTGCTGGTACTACTCAGGATCCTGCACATCCCCCAGCATCCTTCTGTTCTAGCCCCTTCCATCACACCAACTTCACAAGCAAGGACATGGAGACTCAGAGGCATGTGAGAACTTGAACTCATTGACGGTACCGGTTTCTGCCAGTCATGAAGGTGGGGTGAAGGGTATCGTGTGGTTTTGAGGGTTCACTGTAGCTGGTAGACCTGTTCAAGACCTCCCATGCGACAGAAAGCAATCTCCCACTTGAGGTCCCTTGGTCAGAGCATAACCGTTGAAGAGATGTCCCATCTGTTCAAGAAGGTACTGACTTAAGCCTGACCACCTTTGCCAGACAATCCTGGCATTTGGGTGGGGATGCCCAGCACATAGGAACAACTAGGCACCAATCAGCACTGGGTGAGGGTCCCTGAGGACACAAGAGGTGGGGTTGCTGAGAGCCCTAGGTACCTCAGATTCCAGAACTGCTCGCTGACCTGAGAGCACAGCTGGGCAGTATTCCCCGTGCTGGACCCAGCCAGAAGGTGGGCTAGAATTCCCAGGCTAACATTTGGGAGCTCCCATCCAGTCTCAGTGTTGAATGGGCCCAGGTACCCCAACTGTCTCAGCACTGTTTCCTCTCTATACTGCCCAGTCCCCCTGGACTCTAAGATCATACATACTCAGTCATTCTCTTAAAAGCCACCCAGCGCTTTAGAAGCCATTGCAGACTGTGGGGTGTGAGTCTGGGGCTTTACTTTGTGCTGGTGTTCTGTCTGAAAGAAACAACACACGGGCCGGGCGGTGGTGGCGCATGCCTTTAATCCCAGCACTCAGGAGGCAGAGGCAGGCGGATCTCTGTGAGTTCGAGACCAGCCTGGTCTACAGAGCTAGTTCCAGGACAGGCTCCAAAGCCACAGAGAAACCCTGTCTCAAAAAACCAAAAAAAAAAAAAAAAAAGAAAGAAAAAAGAAAAAAGAAAAAAGAAACAACACATGGAACCCACATGTGAGTCCACGGCACGCGTACCCTCCTCCCTGTGTGAGTGTAGGCCAACTCCTCCCTCTAATGTCCGTCATACTTCCGAGCCCCCGAATGTGAGCTATTAACCTCAACTCCTGGGCTACACACTACACACGTAAGCGCACCCATTTAGCAAACACGTGGGAGTGTGGGCCTCTGCAGGCCACCTCCTCTCTCTGTGGCTTCCTCAGACCAGGAGTATGTGCTCTGTAGTCTGAGCCCTGATCACTGCTTCCTTAGAGCCCCACTCTGCAACAACAAGGGACCTTGCAGGTTCCCAAACCACCCCAACACAGCTGCACCCCAACCTGTTATTTCCATAGCCACCTCCGTCCCATGGACTCAGTTGAGAGCTGCGAATCCCAACACTGTCCACCTCGCCTCGCTCTGGACACGTGCGTCCTGCAGTGTCAAGCTGTCCCTTTCTTCCCTAAGCATTGTGATCCTGATAAAGCTGCAATCAGCCATGTCATGTGCGAGCTCAAACTTCAACCACCTCATTTCAGGTATGAAACATCTATCGTCCCCTGCAGTTCCCTGCAGCCCCTGCAGCCCTATGCCCGGGGGGGGGGTGGCAAGGCCGTCTTCCTGCTGATGAGTCTGGAGTGCTGCCCCCAGATGGCCATAGATGTGGCTTATATCTGAGTCCTGATCTTTTGCTATCAGAGTGGCTGAGAGTTTTGAAACGTACAGGAAGCTGTTGGGTCCGTAGCTGTCTCTTGAGAGGACTGGGTGTAAGGGTCAGGTGAAGAAGTGGTTCCAGGGAATTCCCACTTCCAGGAGCTGAGCTGTGCACCCAGGAATTTTATCCATGGCTTTACTGCAAGGCATGTTGCTACCTGACAAAGCGGGGCCCCTTGTTTGTGGAGGCGTTGTGCCCCACCCGAGTTACCCCCGCTGGGAGCAGCATGCCCCAGCAGGTGAGGTCTCATGAGCACCCTGCCAACATGTTTACATTGGGCATCCTTAGGGCCAGGGGTGGGTACCATATCCCTAGCCTTAGGGGCTTGGGACTGTTCCCTGTTTATACCTTCAGCCCAAGACCCCCACCAAGGTGGGGTCTCTGAGAATTCTGTCCTCCCGGGCATGGGCTGGGCAGCTTCCAGCATTGCCAAGGCAGTCATCTTTAGAGTCTTTGTATAAGGTCCCCCCTCCCTGGAGCCTGCACGACCATCTTCTGTCCCTAAACCCCAGGATACCCTGCTGCCTCCGTTTCCATGCCTGTCACACGGACACTCAAGGGTGTTGAATGGGGGGTGAGCTGTTACTCTGAGACACGCTCCTGAGCAGGCAGAGACCAGGGCTGGACAGGCAGAGCTCAGAGACGTGGACATCACCAGGCCCACACCTGAAAGACCCCGGCCCACCGGGGCTGTCGCTGTAGGAGACAGAGTGGGGTGGACCACAAGGAGATGTCCCCTGCCTCTTCTGTCTTGCTGTGCACTCATTCTTACAGCTCCACGGGCCTCTTGTTCACTGATGCCCAAGGTGACCAGACTTCCCCTTCCAATGTAGGGGGATTAGCCTCACACTTTCCCAACCTCTCCAGTCCCCGGCCCTCTGGCACGTGGGTCCTCGGGGGCTAGTGGGAGAAAGGCTGTCCTGGAGACCCGCTCAGCTCTCTGGTGCCTCTGAGGGGACATGTGCCAACTTGGCCTGGGTTTTGCTCTTCCTTCATATGCTTGCAGGGTTCTTCCGACACCTTCCCAGCCCCCATGTCTGATGGGGTCCCAGCACCCTGGTGGTCCAGTGGGGGAGGTTGTTGAGGACAGAAGGCCTCAAAGGGTCTCCTCAGGACCAGAGGTCATCGCATGCCCCTTCTTGCATGCACCAGTCACCTCCTTCCAGCTCCGGGCATCAGCAGGACACGGCAGCGGCAGCGGGGGAGTGGGTCAGGGACAGAACCGCACTAACTGTGGCTTGCCTTCTAGACAAGAGTTCCCAGTAGGAGCTGGCGGCCTGGCACCCCTCCTGGTCCAGCAAAGAGACTGTTCCCATTGGTTACATCTTCCCTTTCTCATACAGAGCGCTTAGCCCACTGCCCTCCATCCTGACCTGGTCCACAGTAGATAAGGGGACACGAAAGATAGGGATAGCTCAGAGACAGACAGCAACGCGCCTACTCAGACCAACACGGAGCGCGCTTTCTGGGCAATGGAAAAAGAGACGTGCCCTCTCCACAGGGCCTTGAGATGTTAGAGAATCCCAGCTCCCTTCTCTCTGAGGGGTGAGGCCACCTGAAAACAAAGGCATCTCGGGGAAAAACTAAAGAAAGAAACAGGTGAAAGAGGCAGCTGGGAGGCCCCTGGGTCCAGCCATGCCGGCAGCTCTTCCCACCACCGGAGCCGATCGTGCTTGAATCCATTCCTACCAAGGAGTTGACATAAGACAAGCAGGTTCTACTTCTTTATAATTTGATAATTTACCATTTATAACTTAAATATATTTACTTCCTTATAATTTGAAGTGTCCTGACTAACACAAGGTGGTCCACCCAAAGCCCTGGCTTCCTCGTTCTGCCTGGCTCCTGAGAAAAGCGGACCAATGTCCAGTTTATTACCAATGTCCAGTCTTCAGCAAGGGCCGCCCCACTCACCATGCCCGGCAGGTGGAAGACACCCATGCTGGTCTCCTCGCTGCCCACTGCCTCGCTATTCCCCCTGCTGGGCTGGGGAAGGTCGAAGTAGGTGCTGTCTGGCTCCCTGCATTGTGGGGGGAGAAAATCGGCTGTTAGCATCTGGTCCAGCATCCCCTGAGTTCCCCTGGTTCAGGATGCCAGGCTACCCCATGGCTCCTGGCAGCATTTGTGTGTCCCAAGAGCTCGATCGTACGTCCTCCACCTTCTGCATCTTTCCTGCCCCTGTCCCCACCATCCCCACCAGCCCTTGGCTTGCCCCTCAGACCTGGTAGTACTGGGATGAAATTGTTTCGCACCCATGATCTCTGCGCCCTGGACCTCTCCTGCCCGTAGCCATCTAGAGCACTGGTCAGAGGACAGACCATAACTGTGGGTTATATGCACCCAGGCCACGGCCTAGGGCAGCTGCTACCCCTCTTCCAACCTGCTCCAAGCCAGCCAAGGTCAAGCAAGCCCAATGGTTGAGGGGTCTCCATACTCACAGAGAACTCCACAGATGCTCGAAGGTAGCTCCCTCGCCAGGAGAGGAAGAGGCGGACTGGGTCATCTCTCCCACGCTGCGGCTCATTCTGGAGGGAGAAGGACAACATGAGCATCCGGGGAGCTCCATCCTCTGCCTTCTCAGTACCAGGTGAGCGAAGTGAGCAGGGCTGTGATCGTGCAGGGGAGACCCCAGAGCAGCTGCCAAGCTCTCTGCCCATGCTGCTGGACACCACCGCTGTGCCCTCCTCTTCCTCCTCGCTCTCTTTCTTCCTGCTCCCCTCTCCTTCTCTTCCCCCACAAGCAGTCCATCCGCTGGCCCAGGAAGTGAGACAGAGGCAAATTTGGCTTTTGATACGTCATTCCTAGATTCTGCTGGGGTGGGAAGGGTTCCGGACAGGCAGTAAACAACCTCCGGGAAAACGGGTAACAAGGGCACCTTTTTTGTAGACGCTGTTGGGTGAGTGAGTTTAGTCTTCAGGGTCTTGGGTCAGTTTGTGCAAGAATAAGCCAGGGTTGCCATCACCGTGTTCTGAGCTGACAGACATGGCCAGAGTTAGGTCAAGCCAGGTCTTGGTTGTGTGTTTGGTGGGGGAAGGTTATCCCAGGTGCCCAGGACTTGGAGACAGCTCAGACAGCATCAGTTCCTCTTAGTAAGTGCATGGGCAGAGTGCCCCCTGCTGGAGCCAGGTCTGGGATGCATAGCTAGGCAGGCTGCTGTGGAACTCAAGAGGGGAGGGGTCCTCTCTGGACCCATAGATAAGAAAACTTGACAGAGTCTAAAGCTAAGGTCCTGAGACTGTCCTGGAGTTGTCACCTGTAGGTGGTCTCCTCCTCAAGGAGATAAAGGGGAGCAGGGTTACTCTGACCCCAGCTAGAACCCACTAGCTCTCTCCCCATTATTTCCTCAACACAGCCTCCCACATGGAGACTCCACCCAGGAAGAGGGTGGAGCAGGGGAACCCCAGCCCACCTGCCCGCTGCTGCCCCTATCCCAGCTGAGGAACAGCTCCCTGGGGCAGCCTTCTAAGCCCTGGGAGTCAGTCTGGCCCAGCCCTGCACTGCCAAGCCGACAGGTCCAGACTTGCCCAGGGCTGGCAGGGCAGATCTGTCGCTTTTGTCTGACCCCAGGCAGGCGGCGGCTCATAGAGGTTTGTGGCACACTCTAGAGATGGCACAGGCCAGGCCATCGGTCCCCAGAGAAGTAGCACAAGCTAGAACAGCCAGTACGGGGCCCAGCAGAGCATAGGCAAAGAGAAACCTGAGGGTGGAGGCTCACCCAGGAAGGGAGGACGGCACCGGATAAGCACCCTATACCTGTCACAGCCCCGTCCTCTTCAGAAGACAGACTCTGAGACATTAAGCGCCTTGCTCCACAACTATAATCAGCTCAGGAATGAGTAATTAATCTATACTCTTCTTTAATAATAGGAATTAATTTTCCCCACTTCCCATTTACTACAATTATGAAGGTTTGACACAACATTGGCCAACCAACACAGAGGGTCAGAAGAAACCTGCCTTCACCAGTTCGGAGTGGGGGGGGCTTTGTCCTTTCTGGTGAGGAGCCATTGGTCATGGTGGGCTTGCCAGCGGGGCCAGGCTGGTGGATGGGAAATGAATGACATAAAGGGGTCAGCTGGGCTAACCCAACACCCTCAGACCCTTGCTCCGGGGTCCTGACCTACGGGCCATGTGGTCCTTTTCTCCCCTTTACACTGACTATGCCAAGCCCAGAAAGGGAAAGGACATGGCTCATGTCACATAGTAAATGGACAGCAAAGCCTGCATCCCTTTGCAGAAGCACTGTTCACTTTAGCCAGAAATACATCAGCAGAAGAGCTGACAGACACAATGTGACCCGAGCACATGGTAGGTGGCATTTGGCCATGACCAGGGACAAGCTGCCAATTCAAAACCCCCAATGTGTCTGAACCGTGAGAACAGCGCTGAGCCACCCAAGTGTCCGAGTCTGTTGCTTCGACAGATACAGGACAGGAAGTCCATAGAGGGAGCCAAAGGCAGATCGGGGATGCTAGTCTGAGGTGGCGCAATGGCAAGCAAATGCTTATGGTCCCAGGTTTCTTCTGGGGGCTAAATATGCTGGGAGCAGGCGGAAGCAGTGGCCGTACCACAAGATGAATGGAGGCTGCTGAGCTTCAAGCTTCAAAATGCTGTTTGGAAGCCAGCAGAGATGCACACATGCAATTCCAGTCATCAAGAGGCTGAGGCAGGGGCATCAGCTCAAGGCCAGCCTCAACTACGTGAGACCTAGTCTACAAAAGCAATATTTTAAGATAAGATGTTATTTATGTGTTAGGAAAATTTCAGGACATTCTTTAAATTTTATGTAATTACATGTATTTATACATTACCTATTTATACACATGTGGTGTGGTATATGTGTACACGTGTACTGTGGTGTGAGGGCAGAGGTCAGAGGACAACTTTCAGGGGTGGGTTCTCCCCTTGCAGGTCATCAGACTTGGCAACAAGCACCCTTGCCCCCTGAGTCATTTCACTGGCTCACGCTTGTGTTTGTTTTTTAATTAAAAAAAGAGACCCACGGCGGCATCTGGAACACATGTCAGTCACGCTGTGATCATTTTGCCCTAGATGGTCTCTCACGTTCCCGTGCCACCCACTGAAGGCCAGTACTCAGGATAGGTACAAGCATTTTGAAACTCCCTGTCAGGTGGAGGACCCCAAACACATGCTCCTCCAGGGCTCCATCTTGGATGTAGCCTGGGAAGACAGCAACAAGAGCCTAGGCTGGAACTGGGGTCTGGGTATCCCAGCCTAGGCTATGCCAGGAGCGTTCTGTTGGTACCTCTGCCTTCCACACCTCACCCTACCTCTTGCCACCAACGCCGGCTGGCTTCACCATCTTCTCTGAAGATGTCAGCCCTCTGGGGAAGCCAGGGAGAACATGGGTTCCACTTCATCCCTTGTGCCCACATGGCCAGGACAAGCAAAGGGAGACTGAGAAGTGGCAGATAGATACCCAGTACCCGGAAACAAAGCGGGGTAGGGGAGGGGCTATCTGCAGGCACCAGAATCCCAGGAGGTCAGCAGCTTTTACAACTCTGCCCCCACCACAAACCCAAGACTCCTTGCTGAGTGCTCTTCTTCGCGCCCTTCCTGCCTGCCAGGTCCTCCTGCGTTCACACAGAAGAAGGCACATCTGGCCAGAGGCCTAAGATCAAACCCTGGCCTGCTCACCATTCACAGAGCACCCCCCACACTCCTATCTTGCCCCCCACTGCTTCCTCCAGACTTAATGGGGTGCGCTTGAGCCAGCTGCTGACAGTGGTCTGCACTACTGTTCCTTCAGCTGGGATGTTGCCTTCTTGCCCATGTCCTTGAATGCTCTGTCCTAGCATCCAGATCTGGACTCAGAGACCACCACAGCCTCGGGGAGGCCACCTACACCATCCAGCCTTGTCTCCCTTCTCTTATTTTCTACAAAATTCCCACAGCTGGTAACCCAGCCTCAATACGTTATCATTTTATAATCTCTCTCTTCAGAGAGGGGAGGGACGGGGAAGAGGAAAAGAGAGGGGGAGGGGGAGAGAGACCTCTGGGATATCTGCACCCTCAGGGCCAGGGTTTGGTGAGGGATATCAAGGGCTTCTGTGCCCAGCTCCATGGAGCTGGTCAGGACACATTGTTGCTGACTGCTTGATAGACGACAGCAACATGTAGTTTCAAAGCTAACACCATTTAGCTTCCACTGAACCTCAAATCCTGTATAACTCCCTTCCCGTTCCGCCCAGCTTTGGCTCCTTCATCTCCCCATGCTGGCACCGACCACACGCCGCCGATGTTCAGGATGCCAGGCTTGCCAGGCTTGCTTTCCCTTCCCATCCCAACCCAGACTGCAGTCCCAGCCTCTGCTGCCACCAGCAGGAGTGTGTGATGCTGGCCACTACAGGAGCCAATCAAAGGGGCTTCCTGGGGCCCTGGCTGCAGGTATGTGTGACCTCAGGGTGAGAGGGCAGGTCAGGACCTGCACTCCAGTAAATCAACCCTAAAACTCTAAGTTAAATCCTCTCAATGAAATCCACATTCCCTAATAGCCTGTCTTGTGTGTGTGTGTGTGTGCATGTGTGTGCGTACAGGTGCACACCTCAGAGGTCAGAGGTCAGCTTTCAAGAGTCGGTTTTCTCCTCCCACTGTGCAGGTCCCAGAGCCTGAGCTCCGGTCATCTGGATTGGCAGCATGCGCCTTTATCCCTGAGCCATCTCGCTGGCCTAGGAATCGTAGATTTTGTTGGAGACTTGAGTTTTTCTAGAGAGACCATGCATCCTGTGATGCGATGGGAGACACAGAAGATCCAGGATCTTCAGAGGAAGACTTGGCCATGGTACCCGCTGATGGCAGAAGCACCAGGGGGCCCCAGAGGAGCCCTGACCTGCTTGGCCAATCATGTCAGAAGCTCCGAATTGAGAGGCAGTTGTATCGTGCACATCTGTCCAGAAAGCACCCAGGTCGCAGCCTGTAAGCATGGCTGGCATATGGGCTGCCTCTGGCCCAGTCCTAGTCCTGCCTCCACCTCCTCAAAGCCTCAGATGGGTTCCTCTCTTTGCTATGCTGGACCTCTTCTAGGCCTGGCAGTGCCTACACCAGTGAAGCAGTGTAGCACAAATCTAATGGGTCTTAATAATAAAAACCCAGAGTCAGGTATTAGGGGATGAAAGCTGAAAGATCAGAAAAGCAGAGCAGCAGCCACCAGAGAGTTCTTACCTCTGCGAAATCCTCAGACCGAATTGGATATCCTGTCTCTACAAGTCCTCAGACTGAACCCTGAGCCCCTGTCTCCCCCCATCTTATATCCCTCTCTCTGCCCAGACCCATCACTTCCTGTCTCCACCTCCCTAGTGCTGCGATTAAAGGCATGAGCCACCACCTCTTGGCTCTGTCTCTCTTTTAGGCTGATTCAATCTCTCGTGTAGGCCAGGGTGAACTCACAGAGATCCATCCGCCTCTATCTCCAGAGTGCTGGGATTAAAGGTGTGCGCCACCACTGCCTGGCATCCGTGGCTCACTAGTGGCTTAGTGCCACACTCTGATCTCCACGCAAGCTTTATTTGTTAGATCACAAACAAACTAGCACCACACACCAGGACCACAGCAAGCTGCCGAAGATGCTCTGTGACCAACTCAGACCTCAGCACCTGCTGCACCCCACAGAGTCCCAGCAAGCTAGAAGGAAGTTAACACATTTAGATAGCAAACTCTCTTTGAACCAAGGACAGCACAGTTTATCACTCCCCACTCCCCACTGCCTAGCTCTGTTCCCCTATAGCTCTGCTATAGGCCCAAAGCAGTCCTTTATTAACCCAAAGCATACAAAGGGGGAATCCCACATCACCAGGGCAGCCTTGAACTCACAGAGATCCATCTGCCTCTATCTCCAGAGTGCTAGGATTAAAGGTGTACGCCACCACTGGGTGATCCTGCACAGAGAAACGCCAGCGATGCTGACTGAAGATTCCTGGCAGGGCCACTAGGCCACACAGACACTGGGCTTCTTGGGTACGGCAGACTCTTTTCTCTTCCAGTCAGCAGGACAAAAAAAAACCCAGAGGAAGCCACCGTGATGGGACCATCCCCACCATGATGTCACAGTTAATGTGGTCTGTCAGCGGTTCACTTCACATCGAGTACTGGGCTCTGTCAACCGAGATGAACCAACCAACGTCCCAAGCCCACAATGTTTGAGACCCCAGGGACTTGCCCCAGTCATTTGGCCATCCTAGCTGGGGCTTGAGCTAAAACAGGTTAGCTGGTGACCTAACGGAAGTCGCTAACTGTCCTCTGTCCCCTAACGGAAGCTGCTGACTCTTCTGTTACCTCATCCTGCCCGTTATAGCTGGTCTTAGTTCCCAAGGAAAGCTACCTCGCTCTAAACCTTCCATCTGACCCCACATGTTCTGGAATCAGCCCTGTCCTTCTCCCATACACCCCCTCCTTGTTCCCTGTCACCATGGCCTTGGATACATGCTACTTCTATGTTCGGCTTTCCAACTCTTCTTCTCCATCACTGTCCTTGAAAGCTGAAGGCAGCCTTCATCTTGGACAACTCTCAACTCTCCTCCCCCACCCTCCGTCCCTATAACCCAACTGGAGGTGGGGACACTTCTCATAGAACATATCAATTAAACAGAATGGGGATATCCTGCCCTTGCTACCCCTACTTTCTCCCAACGCGCCCCCTGCCGTTCCTGTTATGCCCACGCTTCACAACCACCTATGATATACCAGATACCCATAGTCATCCTGGGCCACCCGTGGGGATGGACCCTCACACCTACTAGAATCCTGATGCCCATCCTCCCCTATGTAAGCGCTGAAGTAAGACAGTCCACATTTAGCCCAGAGGCAGGCCCTTCAGCAATATGGGGATTTCTGGGTATGTTAATGATCCTCTCTCTCTAGGTTACCAGGGGAAAGCCCTAGAGGGACCCATCTTGGCCACCACTTTTTTGGTAACTCTACTACACGATGTCACAGTTAATGTGGTTTGTTAGCGGCTCACTTTGTATTAGCAGTGAGTGTTAATAAACAGAAGAATTGAAATCAGAAGTGCCTAGTAGTAAGTCAGTGGTGACCACAGAAGGGGCTCTCCATTGCTCATTTCAGTCACTCTGTGACCTTTCTTCCTGAGAACTCAAAATGCCCTAGCTAGCACCCATGCGATCCTCTCATGGGTGCCGCTCTCATGGAGGGAAGAAGGCAGGTGTCAGGCTCAGAGACATGGCCAGGGAGTGTCCCTCTTGAAATTGCAGCATTTCTAGGCAGTGGCACAGTCCAAAGATAGGAAGCCAAGAACCTGGCCACATGGGGCCCTGGTGCCCGGAGCCTGTCTCTCTCAAGCGGTGCCGCTAGCTAAAAGAGATGCTGCTCTCAACTAGCCCGCTGGGCAGAGGCTGGGGTCCCCCCTGTTGTGAGGCAAAAGTACCTCCCTCCTGGGGGGGGGCAGCATGGCAACCGCCTTCGCCTATTGGTCCTGTCCCAGTGGGAAACTGGCTGAAACCCTGCCTTTGCTCACCTCCCAGGTGGGGAAATCCCGACCTTCTGCTCCCTAGCCAGGTGAGGCCCTTGACGTCCAGGTGGCAGCTGCTGCCCTCTCCCCGAGCTGGGGGAGTGAAGTGCTGGCTGGCGAGGGGAGACAAATTTAGCCACTCCGTGCAGGGTGGGGTATGTTATGTGAACTATGAAGCAGCTGCCTTCTCTTGCCTGGGCTGAGGCCATCAGCCCCAGCGTGGGAATGGGGCTCATCCTTCAGGTCACCCAGGGTTCCCTGGACTTCTCGAAGGAGACAATAGTTGGTCAAACTTCCCACCCATGCCAAGTTACCTGGCACCCTGTGGGAACTGAGACAAGACCAAATGAAATGAGTACCGCAGCATGCTCACCCGTGCCCCTCAAGACAGCACGTATGGAGAATGGTATGTCCCGCATCTTATTTGACCAACTAGCAAACAGCCACAGAGGCTGGGTCGCCCACTCAGGGCACATAGTAAGCACCCACCTCTTGATTCCTGCACTTTAATCTCTGCTTTGTAGAAGTGACAGTGCTTCTGGTATGCACGCCCACCTTCCCAGGGGAAGCCTCCACTCGTTTTCAAGGCCCTGCCCACACGCAGACATTCAGGGGTTCCCCATCCTCCGCTGACCTGCTCAGACCTTCCTTCTGCCCCTAATTTCTCACCTGCATGTTGGGGTGATATGGGACACATGGTATCTACCCTGACACTCAGCCCTGCTAGGCACCTAAGCCAAGTCCCTTCTGCTCTGTCCACACAGCCTACCTCCGCCACTCTCCAGCTGTGTGAATCTGGGCAGGTGGCAAACCCATCCCGAGCCTCCATGTTCCCATCTGTAAAGGGATGATTATGGATCCTCATGCCCACCACCCATGAAGGGAAGTTAAGAGGGTGACCATGATGCAGCAGCGTTGGGCAGGATGGTGTTGGATGCACAGCAGAGTCACAACTCCTTTAGGATGGGGTCACAGTGGGAGAGAGGAAGTCAGGCCCTACTGTAAGGGAAAGGCAGGGTGAGAAGCAGCATCTGTGGACAGAGACAGGTCACTCACCTGGTCTCTGTCACCGTGGCAACTCCGGTCTCAACCCTCGCTGAAAGTGGTCTCAAGCCTGCCGAGCACTTCCTTGTAGCATGAATTCTAATTGGTCTTAATTAATAAAACCCGGAGTCAGCTATCAGAGGCGAAAGCTGAAAGATTAGAGAAGCAGAGTGGCCAGCCACTAGAGAGTTCTTACTTCTACCAATGTCTACCAACGCTCAGACCAAAGGGGCCATCCTGTCTCTATGAATGCTCAGACTGAATGCGCTGAGCTTCTGTCTCCTTCCGCCTTATAGCCCTCTCTCCACCCAGCCATATCCCTTCTTGTCTCCACCTCCCTAGTGTTGGGGTTAAAGGTAGGTGACTCCCAAGTACTGGGATTAAGGTGTGAGCCACCACTGCCTGGCTCTGTTTCTCTTTGAGACTGGATCAACCTGGCATGGCCCAGGGTGGCCTTGAACTGACAGAGATCTGTCTGCCTTTGCCTCCCAAGTGCTGGGATTAAAGGTGTGTGCCACCCCTGCACTGCCTGGCTCTATGGCTAACTAGTGCCTAGTTCCACACTCTGATCTTCAGGCAAGCTTTATTTGTTAGATCACAAACAAAAATATCACCATACCACCTCACTCACAGGGCTTCTCCAAAAGAGAGTTGATTCCTATCACATGGAAGAGGTGAGTCGGGGATAACCTGATTATCTGGGGGGGGGCAGAAGGGATGATGACTGTGATGATGCCAAAGGCTGGGTGCTAGGGAGGCCCAGGAAACCAGGTCTGGACTCCCACCCTATGCCTCCAAGTTATGGTGGCTGGAAATCAGGTGACAGGTGAATTTGGAGGGTGGGGGATCACAGGCCTGATGGAGTGAATTCCTCTGAAGGGCCAGGGGGACGGGTGGGACAATTCAAGGGAGCTTGCTGGTGTGACCCCCCCCCGGTACTGTCAGTGCAGCTGGGCAGACGTCCCCTGTCAGTGTGCAGCAGCAACCTAGAGGAGGCCCCTCTGAGGGAGCATGGCTGGAGAGAAGTGGGTGGCAAGACCATTTCAGGCCGGCAAGGATAGAGCGGAAAGGGAACAGGGTCCAGCGGCCTCCGAGCACAGCTCATGCTGAGGGAGAGGAGAATGGGAGCCTGCAGCCAGGGAGGGTGTCTGTCTAGACACTGTGTGTACAGGTGGCCAAAGCAAGTCTCAGTGGGGCGGGTGCCCACCTCATGGGAGTTGTCACAGCCTTGCCCTATGACTCAGCTCTTCCACGTGCCAGGCTGCCAGTCACCCTTGCTCTTTCAATCTGCCCGTTGAATCCCATTTCTACCCCACTCACAGGGGGCAAATGGTCTCTTTGCCTATTGGTCACCATCGTTAGAGGGCCTGGGTTTAATCAGAGAGAGTCAGCGGCTAGGCACATCACACTGCTGCTGAGCAGAGGCTGCAGGTCATGGAGACAGACCTCGGGAGGGCAGATGAAGCTACTGAGAACAGTGATGGGGAACCTCCAGTGTACGCCCTGATCCTGAGACCTCTGCACTGACCAGCATCAAGACCTTCAACAAACCACCAACTTAGGGGCCCCCATCTCTTCCTGTGTGTGGAACCTAGATTCTCTAGTTCCTAAAGAAGGCTGTCATACCTTCCATGCATGAATGGTTCATGCAAACCGCTCAAGAGATTCCTGGACAAGGTTGTTACCGAGGATCCAATGTGGATGGCTGTTCTGTCTGTAATATAGCCGCCTATGGGTCATCATGGCCCGACTTCCATCTGGTTTTGGATGTGGAGCATGGCTTCTTGCTGGCACCTCCTGTCCCGCCCACCTCTCCAAGGGACTCATCTACTCCTGGAGAAAGTTCCAGGTGACCTTTAACGTGTAGAACTAGGTGTCAAACACACCAGAACCCTTTGTCTCGGGCACGAGGCTGCAAGGAAAGGCCCTATGATAACATCCAACAAGTCATCTGTCGGACCAGACAGCTGCAGAGCCTCACCTCTCGGGGTCTCCAGACAGCCCTAGGCTCCCCGAATGTCATGACATCGTCTCCAGAAGTAGAGCCCGTGTGTGTTCAGATAAAAAGCAGAGGACAGACCTGGCCATGTTGTTCAGTAAGTGTACAGCCTAAAATTGGCATCTAAAAAACAGATATTGGTGGCAGAATTAATTAATCATTTAGCGTGATCAAATGGCCTTGCAGGTCAGGGAAGGATGGGTGAACCCCAGAGTGAGCAATTCGGGGGTCAAACCTCACCCCAGGTCTAAAAGGCTCCTATAGGGGCTGAGTAGATGATCAGCAGTTGAAGGCACCTACTGCCAGGCTTGATGGAGTTCAGTCTCTGGAATGTACTCACACGCCTTCGTACACATATACACACAAAATAAATAAAACATTAAAATAACAAAAAAATGATCTGTATCCTCATTTGGTCTTCGATCTGTTGGAAATTCAGATTTTAGAACCCAAGGAAATATCACTGGCCATGTGTGTCACCACAGGGACCTGTGTCCTCTTGCTGGCCCTGTTAGCTTTCACTACAGGCACGAGACCCTCATAGCATGAGACCTGCTATGAGGGTCTCCTGCCTATGGAGAATGCAAATGGACCAGCAGTTGAAGTAACCAATCATATCAGAGATACCCCAAGACAACCAGCCATGGTGATATATGCCCACAATCTCGGCACTGGGGAGACAGAGGTAGGATGATCAAAATTCAAGGCCTGGACTACAATGAAATCTAGGTTAGCCTGGGCTACAGAACGAGACCCTGTTTTAAAAACTGGAGGCAGATATCTCTCTTTCAAACAACATTCCGTCCATCTGGGCTCCAGGGCCAAAGCTAGGAAAGGGTGATAAGACACAGGGGTGTGGCCCATACACCCCGATACCCTGCCTCCCCACCCACCCTCTCACACACATATACACACCCCCTCACAAGGCACCACACAACTGAGGTGTTCATACGTGTGCACACACGTGTACGCTCACATGTTCTCTGGCCCCATTGTAACCATTTCTATTTAGGATTTTCTCCAGCTCATCCTGGTAGGACCCTATGTAATCTGCCTGTCCCCTTGTTCACAGGACAGCAAGCCCAAGAGGGCAGCAGCAGGAGCAGGGCCTGCTGAGCTCAATCTACTGTCCATACTCAGGCCGGCCTACGGATGTACACGTGAGGACCATGAAGCCCAGGAAGCTTGGGCTGAAAGAGGCTGAGGCCAGGTAGTGGAGGAGAAGCTAAGGAGAGCCAGTCAGCTCAGGGCAGTGCAACATCCTGCAGGACAAACATGGCCTCAGAGGGTCCAGGTAGCTACTTGGTGTCTCTTGGGCAGGGAATGAAGAGGAAACCCAGGTGGTTCAAAGGAATGGAGGCTGCAGAGATGCCAGAACCACTTTTGTTCCCATCCTGACCGGCCATAGCACAGGGTCACAGACAGGGAGGCCCTGAAGTCCACTCAGGGCAGATGGCTTCCCAAAGTGCCATACCACAATGCCTTGTCCCATCAGAACCACAGACAGTACCTGCTCAGATTGCCTTGGCCACCAGCTTGCCTGTGGGGCATGCCTGCTCACACAGTGCCTTACTTCTGGGCTACCAGGTGAGAGTTGGTGGGGAAGGACTTTTGTACCCTGCTGGCACCTTGAGGTTGTTGTCCTGTGATGGAGAGGGACAGCAAGAGAACCCTGCGTTCAGACCTGAGAGTCAAGCAGAGCCCCTGCCTACCTTGGCTGAGCCTGGGCCCTGGGTGGGTCCGTAGACTTGGACAGAGGTGCCGGAGGCCCCGTGGTTTGCAGGAGGGCAGCGGCAGCAGCGTCCCAGTTGCCTGGGTGATGACATTGGAGTTACGGAAGCTGGGAGGCCTATGTGGCCAGCTCCAAGCCAGTGGGTGGAGCCTGGCTGGGAGCCCTGGGTCTGGGGACCAGCTAGTAGGCTTCCAGGTATTGTGCTGGCTTGTGTTCATGACCTCTACTCCTGGCGAACCAACCTGAGGACAGGCTCCCATTACCTGGGAAACTTGAGTTCAGGAGGTTAAAATCACAGAGGGTAGTTCCTGTTGATGGCCCCAAGCAAGTAAACAAAGCCAGAAGATGGTACAGTGAACCCATTTACACCTTGGTACCACCTCTCCCTCCCCTGAACAGTTCAGAATAAGCCCTGGGAACTCTGACATCTCAACAACACACCACCACGTGTTGGCGGCAGC
This sequence comes from Ondatra zibethicus, assembly GCA_004026605.1. Taxonomy (NCBI): domain Eukaryota; kingdom Metazoa; phylum Chordata; class Mammalia; order Rodentia; family Cricetidae; genus Ondatra; species Ondatra zibethicus. The sequence goes on along the minus strand of PVIU01000005.1, from coordinate 773,287 downwards.
TAAGAACCTGTCCTTTTGAATGTTAGGAACCATGCCTTTGTCCTGTTCACACCCACACCTAACTCCAGTTGGTGTCGACCCGGGAGGATAAGCAGCCAAAGTGCTAAATTCAGAAGTTCTATCTCATGTTCTTAACCGCTGGTCAGAGGACTTCGAAAGTCCTAATACTCCTGCTGCAATGTAGTTTATATTGATAAGCTATCATGTGCCATTAAAGCTTTGCCAATGCAGACTATGGGAATAGGGAGGGTCCCTTGTCTTCCCCAAATCTTTGTCCTGATAGAGGCTGGCCCCCTGATAGCGCATGGCTAAAAGCATCAAAAACATTGCTTTTGCTGGCAGCGTGATGACACACACCTTTTAACTCCAGTGCTGGAAGGTAGAGGCAGGTGGATCTCCGCGAGTGTGCGGCCAGCCTGGTCTACAGAGCGAGTTCCACACCATCCAGGGCTGCTTAGTGAGACGCTGTCTCTAGAAGGCAAACCATTTCCAACGAACATTACTACTGCCCCCTCATGAGATAAACGTGAAACATCAAACCAGAAGCTCACGACATCCGGCAGAGATATCTGGAGTAGCTTGATTGGTAGAACAAAAGTAACGTCATCAAGTCGGGGGCTTAGAGACATCCAGCGGAAACTGACAGGGGCAGTCAGTCATAGACCTTGCGCAGTCAACGAATGAGTTTCCAGGCCTGAGCTTCCAAACTTCCCATTGCACTGCAGGCATTTTTAAGATTTTTTAAAAGTATTAATTATGCCTACGTGTGTGTATCAGTATGTGTACGTGGGTGTAGTCCCCCTCGAGGCTGGAAGTGTCAGGTCCCCTGGAACTGAAGTTGCAGGCGGTTTTGAGCTCTCTAATGTGGGTAGTGGGGACCAAACTTGAGGCCAGCCTGGTCTATATGTCAAGTTCTAGGATAGTCAGGAATATACAGTTAAACTGTGTCTGAAAAATGAGGCGGTGGGGGAAGTGGCAGAGAAAGACAGATGGACGAACTCAAACTCACAGAGATCCACCTGCCTCTCCTTCCCGAGTGCTGGGATTAAAGACATTCACATCCACACCTGGTGAGAGTGTACTTCTTATAGTTAATTAAACTGACATACTAAACTGCCTCCTAAACTGCTGTGCTTAAACCCACAGACACAAGCACCTCCCAGCCTCAAGCAGAGATGCTTCTCCTTACAACAGACAGCAGTGAACATAGAGATTCACCTGCCCAAGATGCAGAAAAGAGACAGATGTGGACCAAATCCTAAACAAGTAACCTGGATCCCCTCCAAGGCTCAGGGAACACTGAGACTAGAACCCAGAATAGACTCAAGCAACTACTGCAATCATTAGCTTAACTTAACTTCAGTTACCTCCACAGGTTACACAAGACCGGCCCAATCAGCAATCAGTCAAGGAAGGGAGAAAAGGAGCCCGGCCTTTACCTCTGAACTATTAGCTGTTAGTGGGTTCTGGGAGATGGGGAACCATGGTGTTTGGTTATGTACCCTGTGCTGAGCCCAGTGGGCTCCAATGGATAGCTCTGAACTCACAGCCATAAGTCAGTCTGGCTATTCTTGGCGAGTCACTAAGCTAACATTAGGGATGGATAGGTGAAAACAGTTAGTATCCAAGGCATAATCTGTGAAAGTTCAAAATTAAAAATTATAAAAAGAAGAAATGTCCACCTTGTCATAGGCTACAAAGAAAAGTGGGTGGTGATCACGGCGGATGCAGGAAGCAGGAGCTCCACAAAATGCCAGTTCGGAAAACATTACCTGAGATGGCGGCCCTGCTCTCCTGGATGAACTCAAGCCGTACCCAGTGGCCAAGTCTGAGCATGGTGTAACAGGTGACAGAAGCTTTGGAGGACAACACGCCCTGGGCGGACAGACCCAGAAAGGGAAAGAGGTGAGCAAAGATGACCCATCACTGATCCTATCTCCTGATACCTTTCACCTTTCAGGGACCCAAGGCCCAAGAGGTAGGGCATGTGCGCGCACACACACACACACACACACACACACACAGAGCTGGGATTAAAGGCGTGCACCACTACTGCCCAGCTTCCAATTACAGCTCAAGCATGTCTCAAGCTGTTTCCTGACCCATAGAACAGTGACACAAAGACGGCTGACCCCAGCGCTAGGCAGGGAATTCAGCAAGGAATTCAACAAGTTTTGTTTGTTTGTTTGTTGTTTTGGTTTTTTGGTTTTTGTTTTTTTTTCCCCCCGCACACCTCTCTGAAATGAGGCCAGGGTTAAAGATCTGTTCTCACCATGCTCCAGGCCCACAGAGGGTGTCCAGTTGTGGACTTTAAAGACATCCCCTGTTTGTCTCCATGGCAAGTGGGGAAAATGAGTACAATGTTGAGGTGAACCTGGTCTCACCTGCTGTGAAGTTAGTAGCAGCAAACAATGAGTGCTTCTTCTCACACAGGATTGGAGAACTGAGCCAAACTGGCTAAAATCAAGGTGTGGCCGCATGGGCTCCCTCCATTCCTCAGAGGCTGCTGGAGGGACCACCTTCCGCACCTCTCAGCTCTTCCAGGCACCCAGTGTCTAACTACTGCTTCTAGAATGGCATCCTCTCCCCAGCTCCGACCCACCTCTCTCTCTATGATGACATTGGGTTGTCTGGTTAATAACCCAGGATGACCACAGTTGTCACTGTCCTGAAGCAGGAGGAAAAGCACCTGGGGACAGGATGTGGTTGCCTTAGAGGGCAAGCACTCTTCCTTTGTCTCAGCGGAGTCTTCAGTCCTGGCCACCAGCTCCTCAACCCCTGCAGAAGTCCTGAGAGCAAGTAGGAGTTCAAGCAAGGACTTGACAGACACCTCGTGTTGACGCTGTTCATTCGACATGAATGTTACCAATACCACGAGAAGAGCTACTACCCCTGTCTACTGAGGAAGTGGAGGGATTGATGTATCTAACATACAGTTCATGACAGGGACAATGTCCACCTCATCTGCGCTGGCAGAACATTGACTCTTTTCTGTTTTTTTCCGCTTCTGTTTTCACTGCTGCATCCATCTTCACAGACAGCGGACCTGGGCCTCCTAAACACAATCTTGGGCAAACCCTTGTGCCTCTCACTGTGTGTGATTGTGTCCCCTGTGTCCTACCCAAGATACAGGGAACAGGCGCTCAGAGACCAGCACTAGGCCATCACTAGACGTTGCCCGGCTTACTGAAGTTTCTGATGGTCCCTCAAGTGGCAGATCCAAAAGAGCCCCTCCTGCCCTACTACAAGACCTATTCTCGCCCGCCTCCGAAGGATACAAAGCATATCCCTGGAGCACTGGCTTCTGTCTTCTGCCTGGGATGTCTTTTGCTGTGGTAGGCTCAGTGACCTCCATATTACTCAAGAGGCCTGTGCTCTGCAGGACAGAAACCTCAGCTTCAGACTGATGCCACTGGATGACAAAGGCTGAGCTTACAAAGTTTTGGTTCTCGAGCCCCACAGCGGGACCTAGTATACAGCAGGTACTCAACAACGAGCAAGAGATGAATGATTCCATAGTGGCTTTGTGGGTGGATAGATGGACATGTGGATGGATGGATGGATGACGGATGGATGGATGACGGATGGATAGATGATGGATGGATGGATGGATGGATGGATGGATGGATGGATGGATGGATGGATGGATGGATGGATGGATGGGTGAACAGATGGATGGACCGGACAGGGCTTTTGATCCATGTAAGAACCATGATAATCAAGACAGTGCAAAGCAATGATGTGAGAAGGTTCATCCTAAGAATCAGGACTTGATAATTTAAATAAATACACGGATCAAGTGCTATGCTATTTGTCTAAATGAGTATTTTCTAGAGACTATGAACTCTTGCACAGTCTAGGTGCCAGCCAGGGTTTGAGGCGAGCAGTCCAGGGTTAACCCCCACTATAAAGTATCACTGTGACCAGGGCAGGAGTGCAAGACACATCTGGTCTGCAAGGTCCTTCAGGGCCTTCCAAGTCTTGTGAAACCTGGCACCTCGCTGGCACACCAGGAGAACCCATGGCTAGCGCTCACCCTGTCCCTGTGAGGAGATTTCGTCAGTAGCTTCTCGCGGGGGAGACATTTTCCCTTACCTGGTGAGAGCATTCAGAAGTGGGATGGACACTCTGTCCCCACCTCAACTTTCACCATCTTCTGACACCGAAATTCCACTAGGTAGCCCACACACAAGTTTGGCTCTGAGATTCAAAGAATTTGAAAGCATCTTGTAGGGCCAACAGGAAACAGAAGGAGGGGCTGGAGAGATGACTCAGGAGTCAAGAGTTTGATTCCCAGCACCCACACCAGGTGGCTCACAACTGCCCGGTAACTGCGGTTCCAAGGAGATCCAAGGCTTCTGGCTTCATGTGCACACTCAGTGCACATACCTATACATACACACGTACACAGAATTTAAAATAAAACTTAAAAAAAAATGAAACGGAGGGGAGGATGGCAGTTGGCACATGGAAGCTCTAGTGTTTCAAAATGACTCAGGGGTCCGAAAGTCTCCCGAGCGGTTTGCACTGACTCAAAAGAGCTGTGTGACACAAATGTGCACAGTGAGCTCACATTTCAGCATCAAGAGCAGACCCTGCTGTGACTCCCGTGTTCTGCTGGTCACATCTATCACACAAAGCTCGAGCGGTGCTCGTGAAATCGCTCTGACCCCAATCTCGCTGTAGTCCGCCGCACTATTTTTATCCCCGTCTGCCATTTTCACATTAATCCAATTAGCGCTCTGTTTACCGATGCCTCATTTTTTAATTTGCAGCTTCGTTCTGTAAGCTCAGGGACACTTTCACAACCTCGCCTCTCCTCCCTCATTACTGCCAAATAATTAGTCAAGGAGGTGTCCCTGATCAAAAATTAAGGCCCTGAAGCAAGCTGGAGCATGCCTTATTCAGAAAGAAAGAAGAGACAGGAGGCTGTTGCAATTACAAAGGCTTGTTGATGGGGGTTGACCACGGGGAGACCAAGGATGGTAGGTGGTGGCAGGAAGAGGGGGCACCCACATTGTCTGATCCAAGCCTTGCAGATCAAGAAAGTGCTGCCTCTGACTCCCATGGGAATCTCTAGCAGACCCTTCATCTCTAGTATGGGGACTGAGTCTAGTCTGTTTTGTACGGTAAAGAGTCCCAGGGACCCCAAAGGAAGGGGCCTGGGTAAAAAAGTGGTAGGATAGGCTGCTTATTGCTTGTGGTCTGGGCAGCACAGACAACAGGAAGGTTCCCACAGCCACTGGGGGGCTCAGCTTCCCTTTGCGGCCCTACAGCATCTAGTCAGGGTTTCTGGGATTTCTGCAGAAGAGAGACCCCTCTCTAGTATAAGCCCCTGCCTCTGCTGCTGCTGAGACCCCCTGAAGATCCTGCACATCCTCTTCCCAGCCCTGGTCCCCTGGATGCTCTCCTTGATTCCCACAAGGGCCAGGGATTCCAATAGGTCAACTGAACTGAGAGTTGCCAGGGGTGTTCTCGAGCAGGGCAGCCTCCACCTAGAAAGTGGATATGCCTGGGTGAGCCTGGAGGTCTCAAAATCCAAGTCCCCTGGTTTAGCTAAACCCAGAGGAGGGGACAAATCAGAAGTCATTTCTAAAGTCCAGGATATGGTACAGGACGGAGGAGTAGTGCTTCCTTGCTCTCTATGAAGGACCCACTGAAAGGTGTATATCATGCATATTGCCCTCACAGGGAGGGGCCATGTCCCTAACTAGCACAGCTTCCCCAGACAACCCCTCCCAGGGATGGCAACTTCTCTGAGCAGCAGGTGAGCAATTAAGAGTCCCTGTTATCCCCGTGGGAGGGATCTGGCAGTTGTCACTGGGCAGGGACATTGGGACAGCCCTTCTTAGATACAGCAGCCCTGAGCAGGCTGACAAAGCCTGCCCTTGCAGGTCACCTGCCCAGGCCATGCCTACTCCAGGCCCTGTCCCTGGTTGGCAAGAAGATGGGGTAATGGGGAGGGTGGTGATGCCCAAGGAACCTATGCGGGGGCTGAAACCAGAGAGGTTGCGCAAACTTTCCTGGGTGCCTGGTATCCCCGCACTGCCCCTCCAGGGGTTCTCGGGTGTGGCCCACGGTGGCTCAGGGAGGATCACAGGAGGAAGCCTTGGCTTTTCCAGAGAACCTGGTGTGGAGGCAGGGGGATGACTCCTGACTCCCAGGGGGGGACTCAGGGCACTAGCTGAACACATGACACAGGGGCATTTGAGAAAACGCCAGAAGTGGGACGGACGGCTGCACTCTCTGTCCCCCACCCCTTCCCCCTGCAGAAGCCCATTGATAAATGAGACTTTACGAAGTGCAAAAGACTTTGTACAGAAAAAGAAAGAGCTACTTGAGCAAAGAGACAGCCCAGAGTGGGAAGAAGTCTTCGCTGGCTATATATCTGGCAGGGAATTGATATCTAGAAAATACAAAGAGGGACTGGAGAGCGGTTCATGTGTTAACACTGGCTTTTCTTCCAGGGGAGCTAAGTTCAACTCATAGCACCCACAGGAGCCCTAACACTCTCTTCTGGCCTCCATGGGCTCCAGGAACACATGTGGCGCACAGACACATATGCAGGCAAACTATCCCTACCCATAAAATAACGGAATAGATAAAGAACTCAAAACACTAAACACAGGGCCTGCAGAGAGCATAGAATCTGGGTTCCATTCCCAGAACCTGTAACAGGTGGCTTACCCAACTGCCCATATCTCCAGTTCCAGGGAAATCGACACTTTCTGGTCTTTTGGGGTTCTTGCACATATGTTGCACATATGTACACTCAGGCACACATGCATACACATACATAAAAATAAAGCAAATAACCAGGGTGATAGTGGTGTACACCTTTAATCCCAGCACTTGGGAGGCAGAGACAGGTGGATCTCTGTGAGTTCAAGGCCAGCCTGGTCTCCAGAACAAGTTTCAGGACAGCCAGGGCAACCAGGGAAACCCTGCCTCAAAAAACCATATACGTAAATAAACAAGTAAATAAATAAATGAAGCAAATATTTAAAAATTAAACACACATACAATTATACAACCCAATTTTAAAAAATAGACCAATGAGATGAGCAGGCAAACCTCAGAAGGGGAAATACAGATGGTTAAAAATCAGAGAAATGCAAATTAAAACTATACCAAGATTTCATCTTATTACTCATTTGAAAACAAAACCCAACAAATGCTGGTGAGGATCTGGACAGAAGGAGCCAGAGGGAGGGCAAACCAGCACAGCCACTGTTGTAGTCAGCAAGGAGGGTCTTTAGAAATAGGTCTTGTAGTGATAGTTCATTTGTATTTTAATAAATAAAGCTTGCCTGAAGATCAGAGAGTAAAACAGCTGCACTGGTCAGCCTTACAGGCAGTGGTGACACACACCTTTAATCCCAGTAGCCACACTAGTTGCCATAGAAACCTGGCAGTAGTGGTGCACGCCTTTAATCCCAGTCCTAGAGAGGAAGATAAGAGGGGAGGACACAGCTCTCACACACAGTCTCATTCTGAGATTCCTGGAGGCAGGATCGCCATTTCAGACTGAGGTAGAGGTAAGAACCAGTGGTTTGGCTGCTTTGCTTTTCTGACTTTCAGGCTGAGCCCCAAGTACTGTCTCTGGTACAGATCTACCACATGGCCCATGTGTACCATTGCTGGGCTTCAAACTAAAGACTCCAAACTGACACACTGGAGAGACCCCCGCACAACCAATGCTCACGGTAGCACTGAGGACCAGATAAAGGAAAGGTGACAGATAGATACAGTGGGTTTTTTTCAGTCATAAAGAAGGCAAAGTTATGTCATTTTCATGAACATGGAGGCAGCTGGAAATAATAAGGTTAAGTGAATTGAGCCAGTCTCAGCACGATAAACATTGTGTGTTTTCTCTCATATGTGGTTCTTAGATTTTTACATATATGCATAAAGTCACATAGGTATGCATGACAAGAAGGTAGAAATAAATTGTCTAAAGGAACAGAGGAGACTGGTAAGGGGGGAAAGAAGCATGGGGAACAGTCTTTGTACAACATATGCCTGTCCAAAGAAGTCCTTATGTAACATAGTACCACATACAGTGAATATACACAATGAAACCTTAAATAGAGAATTCTCAGCCTGACCCTGAATAGCATGAGGCCTTCTGTGCCCTGTTCTGGAGGACAGGGACCACAGAGCCCCTTACTCTCAAAGTATCACAGTTCAGCTGGGCAGGCTCCCTCCACACACACACACACACGTACACACACATGCACGCACACGCACACACACACAACATGGGAGAAAGACACACACACGTGCACACATACGTACACACACATGCACACACACACACACACACACACACACATGGGAGAAAGACACTCAGGTCTCTGTCTTCATCATCTCTGAAGTCTCCATTGTCTAATAAAACCAATGTTGAGTGGCTGGAGAGACAGTTCAGCAGTAAAAATTGCTTGTTGCTCTAGCAAAAGACCAGAGTTCAGTGCTTAGCATTCACACGGTGGCTTCCAATTTTTTGTAACTCGTGTTCCAGGAGATATAACGACTTCTTCTGGCTTCCATGGGTATTTACACACACACACACTACACGTATATACATGTAAGCAAACACTCTTATGCCTAAGATTTAAAAAAATCTTACTTAAAAATTAAAATCTAGCCAGGGGGTGGTGGCACATGCCTTTAATCCCAGCATTCAGGAGACAGAGGCAGGCAGATCTCTGTGAGTTTGAGGCCAGCATGGTCAACAGAGTGAGTTCTAGGAAAACCAGAGCTACACAGAGAAACCCTGTCTTGAAAAACCAAAATAGAGTTTTAAAAACCTAATTAATTAAAATCTAGTGTCAGCTCAGTTGTGGATTCCCTGTTGAGACTTTCCTTTCTCGTTGTCCTTAGCGAGAACCTGCCAGGCAAGTGCTCTGCCACAGAAGTGTATTAGAACCCTTTTGACTTTTTGTTTCGAAACCGAGTCTCCCTAAGTCAATCAGGATGGGTTTTAACCCACTTTGTTGCCCAGGGTGGCTTTAATCTTTCGATAATCCCGCCTCAGCCTCCCCGGTGGTTGGGATGACAACCCAAGCCTGAATTCATCTGTCTTTTATGACAATGACCTCACCACACTTAGGATGATGTTGCTCCTCCTTCTAGCTGCTGCAGGGATCTCCCAGCCCTCTGCCTCCCCATCTGTAAGCGGAGGAAACAAAACTGCTACCAAGAGAACAACGCAGTGGTCACAGTGGCCACAGTGGCCGTTGTGAGCATCATGCAAATTCTCTAACCGTGGCTGCTGTTCATCCTTGTACCCAGAGCACACTGGGAAAGCAGAGGGGGTTTTACTGAGAACCCACAGAAGGTTCTAAAATACCAGGTGTCACCATCCCAGGGCCTCTCTCACCCTTCAGTCTGTTGAAGTCTGCCCTGGGCCAGCCCCAATCACCTCCATCCTGCACTGACTCTTTGGGTAAACTGGGTTCAGTACCACAACCCCATCACTTCAGCCACAGGTCTAAGGTCCATACTGAGATTCAGGACATATAATCCCTGAACACGGCTGCAGAACACTAGGACTCCGTTGGTCACTCTTAGTGTCCTGAGACTGCAGATCCACAGTGGCACTGAGGAGGAGCAGATGGCATAGTTCTGAAGGACACATACAACAGGAAAGCGGTCCCAGCTGTGGGGAGAGGTTCCGGACAGTTATCAAACCAAAGTCATGTCTGGGGCTGGGTCAGTGTAGTGCTTGCCGTAAGCATGAGAAGCTAATTATGATCCCCAGAACTCATGTTTAAAAAGTGGGGTGTGCGGGGTCATTAAGAGAGTTCATCAGGCTATAAGGCATTCGCAGCCAAGTCTGAAATGTGAGTTTGAAACTCAGACTCCACAGTGGTAGAAGGACCCAACTCCCCCAAACACTCCTCTGACCACCACAGGCATGCTGTGACATATGTGTACTCACATATGTAAAATGAATAATAATAATAATAAATGCATGAAAATTTGAGGAGAGAGCATTGGTGTCTTTAAGCACAAAACCAGGCATGATTCCATGGACTTGTCCCAGTGCCGGGAAGGTGGAGATCCCTGAGGCCCCATGGAGAGATTCAGGCATAAATGAGAGGCTCTATCTCAAACAAAAAGATGGATGCAGCTGAGCGGTGGTGGCGCACGCCTTTAATCCCAGCACTCAGGAGGCAGAGGCAGGCGGAGTTCTGTGAGTTCGAGGTCAACCTGGTCTACAAGAGCTAGTTCCAGGACAGGCTCCAAAGCTACAGAGAAACCCTGTCCTGAAAAAAACCAACAACAACAACAACAACAAAAAAAAACAACAAAAAAAAAAAAAGAAAAGAAAAAAAAGGCGGATGCCACCTGATGAACAACAGCCAGGGTTGACTTCTGGCCCCCACACCCATGGGTATGCGTGTGCACTTGCACGTGTATGTGCACGCATGCACACACACACACATGTTACATTTGCATATTCCTCACCTGCTCCCTTTCTCATTCCCACACAGGCCTCTGCCCCTCACAGGCCCTTTTCCTTTCTGGAGCCCAATATGAGCCACCGTTACCTGTGGAACACAGGTGCATAAGGATACATACGATCAAAGCTGGATTCCCCTATTCCCCATACGGTGTAATCTTTTTTGTCCCTATACTTTAGTGACTGGGAAAGGACTTCAGTGGCTGGGACGTGGAGCCTGGCAGAAGTCTCCTGTGACACAATGCAAGCACCAGGCTGTGCAGAAAAGCTTCTTCAACTTTCAGATTGAGGCGTGGATCACTCCAGAGGCCAAGGCAGGAGACTCATGACCACCAGGCTAGTCTGGGCTGCCTATCGAGACCTTGACCCCAAACAAACAAACAAACAAACAACAGGAAACAGCCCCAAAGCTCCCAAGGCAGATCATAGCTGCTGTTCTTCCTGGGTTTCCCAGCAGCGTTTGTCCACAGCCCAGGACAGTCAATCTTGCAGTAACTCAGGAACTAACTGGCATGTGGCAATGCCTGTAACTCAGCTCCAGGGGATCTGTGACACCCGCTCTGGCTTGTAGGTACCAGCACTCACAGGCACATACCCACATGCAGACACACATGGATCCCCCCAACACAAAACTTCTAAAATAAAATAAACATTTTTAAAACAGGAAGAACCCGTAAAATTTCTCCTGGAGTTTTTATAATTCAAGCACAGTTGTTAGAAACAACGAAAGTAGACGAATCTCAGAAAAATAGAACTATAAGCAAAGTCTTCCACAATAATTAGGGATCACTATATGTCTGCCTTAAAAATAGCTGCCCAAGTCTTTAAAAGTAACTTCTAGAGTTACTTTGGTTTATCATTTTATGTGTATGAGCATTTTGTCTGCATGTATGTATGTGCACCACATGTGTTCCTGGTGACTAAAGGTCAGAAGAGGGTCTCAGATCCTCTGGGACAGAAGTGCTGATTCCCTATGTCCGTGTTAAGAATCAAACCCGAAGCTGGGTGGTGGTGGCGCACACCTTTAATCCCAGCACTCGGGAGGCAAAGGCAGGTGGATCTCTGTGAGTTCAAGGCCAGCCTGGTCTACAAGAGCTAGTTCCAGGACAGGCTCCAAAAGCTACACGGAGAAACCCTGTCTCAAAAAAAACAAAACAAAACAAAAAAGAATCAAACCCGGGTCCTCTGAAAGAGCAGCCAGTAAAAACATTCTGTGCCTTCTGTGGAATAATCCTTTTCGACACTGTAAAGATTTGTCATTCAAATTGGTTTAATAAAACATTAACTGGTCGGTTGCCAGACAAGAAGTATAGGCGGGACAACCAAACTAAGGATGCTAGGACGAAGAAGGGCAGAGTCTCTGGAGCTGCCAGCAGATGCAGGGCAAGCAGGACAGGTAGAGAATGAAGTAACAAGCCATGAGCCACATGGCAAAGGGTAGATAAGAAATACGAAATACAGGTTAATTTAAATGTAAGAGTTAACTAGTAACAAGCCTGAGCTATCGGCCTAACATTTACAGCTAATATTAAGTCTCCATGTCGGTTATTTGGGAGTCGGGGGCTGGGAAGAAAAGTCCCCTACATGTGCCACTCTGGAAAAATGCTCAAGGCAGGCTGGAGAGATGGCTCAGAGGTTAAGAGCATTGCCTGCTCTTCCAAAGGTCCTGAGTTCAATTCCCGGCAACTACATGGTGGCTCACAACCATCTGTAATGAGGTCTGGTGCCCTCTTCTGGCCTGCAGACATACACACAGACAGAATATTGTATACATAATAAATAAATAAATATTTTTAAAAAATGTTCAAGGCGCCTTGAAGCAATGCCTACATGGGCATCCGCGTTTGCCATCCATGAGGAGGGCGCTGGTGGGATGCCTCACTGTTGCTCACCTCTTTGTTTTCCTTCAGAAACTGGAATTACTGAGTGCTAAAATTCTTCAGTCTGTGTGCCTGAGACCAGTGGAAACCCACTCGGTACGAGGAAGGGAACCCACCGTGTATGAGAAGAGGCGGGAAGATCTTGTGGTAAGGAGAGGCAGAGGCCATGCTTTGAGGTTCAAGGGAAAAAACTCATTTAGTTTGAAAATTAATTAAAAATAAAGCTACAGAAGAAAGGGAAAAAGGAGGAAGGGAGGATGAGGGGGAAGGGGAAAGGCCAGAGGCTGGAATGGGGCAAGGAGGACGGGCAGGAAGGCAGGCTGGGGAGGGGAGAAGGACAAACAACTACATAGATGTAGAACATTGGAAACAGTGAGCAGAGACCAAGAGTCTTGGGTGGCCACGTTAACTACTGTCTCAGTTAGGATTTCTACTGCTGTGCTAAAACACCATGGCCAAAAGCAGCCTGTGAAGGAAGGGCTTTGTTTCATCTTACAGCCTGTGGCCCGTCACCCAGGGAAATCAGGGCAGGAACTGAAGCAGAGGCCATAGAGAAAGTTGCTTATTGGCTGGTGTGGGAAGTATATGTATATGTGTTGCTTTTATTGGTTAATGAATAAAGAAGCTGCAGATTACAGCCAGGCTGGGATATATATATATTTGAAGAATAGGCGGAGTCAGAAAGACGCCATGGAGCTGCCGGAGGGAAAGACACAAGCTGGCAGTTGGAAACTTGCTGGTAGGCCATGAGCCTTGTGGTAAAATATAAAATAATAGAAATGGGCTAATTTAAGAGATAAGAGTAAGCTAGAAATATACTTAAGCTATTGGACAAGTGGTGATTTAAATAATGTAGCTTCTGGGTGCTTATTTTGGGTCTGGGCAACCGGGAACGAACGAAGGGCCTCCTACTACAATTGGCTTGCTTCCCACGGCTCACTCGGCATGCTGTCTTACACTATCTAGGACACCTGCTCACAAGGGGCACTACCCCCAAGAGCTGGGCCCTTTTACATCAGTCACAAAACAAGAAAATGCCCCACAGGTTTGCCCATAGTTGAGGTTCCATTCCCAAATGGCTCTAGACTCTGTCAAGTTGACATAAAAACTAGCCAGCACTTATATTTTTTTTTCTTGTTTTTATACCAGCGTCTCATTGTGTGTCCCAGACTGGCCTCAAGCTCCCAGGCTTTCTCCTCCTGTCTTAGCCTCCATCTTGCTTTAACCTCCTAAGTGCCGGGATCATAGGAGTGTCCTGCATCTCTGGGCTCAAGTTATCTAAAATTGGATTCATTGTAGGGATTTTGTGGGGTATTGCAGTGGTTTTGTTTTGTTTGACAGAATCTCACTACGTATCCCTGGCTGACCTGATATATAGGCCAGCCTCAAACTCACAAGAGATGCTCCTGCCTCTGCCTTCTGAGTGCTGGGATATATAGCTGATAATTTTCTATTTAAAAAATGTTTCAGGGCTGGAGAGACCACTCAGCAGTTAAAAGCACCAGCTGCTCTTCCAGAGGACCTGGGTTCAATCCTCAGCACCCACATGGCTGTCTGTAACTCCAGCAACTGTCTGTAACTCCAGTTCCAGAGGATCCGACACCTTCACACCAATGCACATAAAATAAAAGTTGAATTAGGGCTGGAGAGATGACTCAGTGGTTAAGAGTATTGACTGTTCATCCAGAGATGCTGAGTTTAATTCCCAGCAACCACATGGTGGCTCACAACCATCTATAATGAGATCTGGTGCCCTCTTCTGACCTGCAGGAATACATGCAAGCAGAACACTGTACATAATAAATAAATCAGTCTTTGAAAAAAATAGTTAAAATAATAAATTCAGTGTTTAAAAAGTGTTTTACAGCTTGTCCAGTGTGTGTTTACACATGTGTGTGGGTACCTGCAGAGGCCAGGAGGGGTGTTGGACCCCCTGCAGCTGGAGTTAGGGCTCACAGCACACAGGCTCCTCTGGAAGAGCAGCAAGCACCTTCACCATTGAGCCTTCTCTCCATCTCTATTTCAAGAACTCTACAGAACTCAATTCCATATCACCTCCCTTAGCTTCTGATTTCTGTTGGATTTTTGCAGATGGGCCCCACAAAACTCCCCATGAGTTCTCACTCAGGAGGCTGAGAAGCAACCCCCTGAAGGAACTCAAAATAACATACTACTTTTCCCTTATAATGAAAAAAAAAACTAATTCTGTCACGTTTGCACAGAGCTCCAAATGAATGACACTTGGCCTTTGTTGGCATACATTCACATGAATATTTAGTTAGTTAATGAAATCCCAAGAAGTCCGACCTCGTCTCTATCAGTCAATAGTTCTAGTTTTTCTTCTCTCTCTCTCTCTCTCTCTCTCTCTCTCTCTCTCTCTTTCTTCTTTCTTCTTTTTTATTTGTTTGTTTTCAAGACAGGATTTTTCTGTGTAGCCCTGACTATCTTGACTGTCCTAAAACTTGCTCTGTAGATCAGGCTGGCCTTGAATTCACAGAGACTCACCTGCCTCTGACCCCCTAGTGCTGGGATTAAAGGTGTGTGCCACCAACACTCAGCTCTTTTCTTTAGAAAAAAAAAAAGATTTATTTATTTTATGTGTATAAATGTTTTTCCTGCATGTAGTATAGAAATGCTTATTTCCATAGAGGTAGAGTTATTTATATAAGTAAAAAACAATAACTCCCCCCCACACACACGGGGGGGGGGGTGTAAAAAAAAGTACCTGGTTTACAAGGTCTCATAGACAAGGACAGTTACCTCCTGGAGGGATAAAGATAAGGCTATTTGGGGGATCGCTAGGAAGAGAAGTTCTGCAGCTGAATTCTGATGGTGGGACCCTGACTTGGCTTGGCTGCCAGCACAGGTTTCTGAGGAGATCGGCTATGGGACTCTGTTTGACTTGCACAGTCACTCAGTACGTTCACTGCATCCATGCAGATAAGCAGGGCATGAGCAATAAGACTAGAAATGATTCTGAAAGCAAAATTAGTTTATTGTGATTACTTCTGGTAGAGATTGGGGAGATGGCTCAGTTGGTAAGGTGTGAGAACCCGAGTTCAGATGCACAGAACCCACATAAATCACATTGAGAGAGAGCAAAACAACATCATCATCAACAACAAAAAACCCCACATTAAGCAACAACAACAGCAAAACCAAAACCTGCATGGCAGCAAATGTCTGCAATCCTAGCACCGAGGAACAGAGACAGGAAAAATATCAGTCATTGAAATGGGTGAGAAAAATTCCATGAACTGTAGAGATTTTGGTTTGTTTGTACATTCATAACTGGAGAAGATGAGAAAATTTTCTTAGGTATTGAGTTCACAACACTCCTAATTCTAGTCATCTAGCCTCAAAGAGCCCTTTCAAAAACAGTGCTCCGTGCAGGGTACTAGAGTGAGTGACTCTGTCTTACATTTACTAGGCTGCTTAGCCAACACCAGCTAAAGAGGAGAGAACCACCCAGAAGCCCCTGACCTAGACCGTTTGTCAGATGGGGGAAGGAGACTCTCAGCTCCAGTGGTGTGAAGCCTGTAACTCCAGGCCCCTTGAATCACACACTAAAGCCTCCTTTGCCTAACTGTAAATGGGCATAATTGCAGTACCTACTACACCAAGGGAATGTTGGAGAATTACAGGCAAATCAAAATCCTAATTTATTTTGCCTAATACCAGAACACAGCTATTACCCAAACACCCACTAGGCAGGCGCTAATTCCTGCAGCTACTTCGTAAGCAGTAGTTTTGCTGAGCAATTCTTTCTTCTTTGGTCCTCCCCTGTGGAGCAACAAGTCCAGGAAAAGCAAACTCTCTTAAAGAGAAAGTGTCTGTGAAAGCACCGCAAGGTTGCTATGCAGGGTGGAAGGCAGCGGAAAGGGCATTGCCTGGGTCCAAGCTGGCTGCAGCTGGATTAAATGACACAATGTATCTGTTAAACTCCTTGCCGCATATTTAGGCAGAAACAAGGTTGAGAGACGGGGGTGGGGGTGGGGGTGGGGGTGGGGTGTTTAAAGGAATCTCTGTCACAGAATATTACTCCACAGTTTCTTCTCTGAAGTTAAAGTAGTCTTTGATGAACCGGAAACTAAATCTGGCTTGCTAGAAGGAACACACAGAGTGTTTTGAGGATTTCTCTGATTTGTTTTTTTCTTTTTTTATGAACACCATTCACCATGTACACAGTCATTTGTGTTTGCTTCTGGGCAGTAAATTGTCCTTGAATTTGGTGACAGAAACAGTCTCCCACTGAGGTGTATATGCAGCTGTAATTAAAGGCAATGACAAGAACGATTTTGCTTTGGATTCTAGGAGTCTCAGGGTTAGTATATCCCTGGATACAAGCCTGGCCTCGGTGAACTTCCCTCAGCCCTCAGTCTCCCCTCTTCATCCCTACTTTGGATGTGTTCCTTTGAATGCGTCAGCACTGGAAGTCCATTCCAGAACCTGGGTTGGGCATGCTCTATAAATAAACATGAAATAGCATCTTTACTACAGGACCTCACAGACGCCACCAGCCTGCACCCAGGTCAGAGGCAGATTCCTGCCTTGCTGCCACCACCTCTCCAAAACCTGGGGACTGGCCCTCTTCCCGGGATACAGCCAAAATCTAGGACCAAAAGCCAGCACATTTGGGGGCCACTTGGTGGATATCAGCACTCTCCCAATTACTTTGGATATAGCACACTGGCTACTTTTCTTCCAACCTTTTGAGAAAGACACTGTTATGATTGTTTTTGCAGATGGATAAACTGAGGTTCCTAAGGGTTAAGTAACTTGTCCCAGACTGTTTTCAAACGGGGTGCCCACCGGAATGAGGTGTCCACCGGAATGAGCAGCCCATGCCTGCTCCTTAGAGCCCTCACTAGAAGAACCATATTGCTCAGCATCCCGCAGGTACCCGTGCTAGATAGGCAGTCTCCACTCAGGCCAACCAGTAGCCCAATCCGGCCAGACTAGTGAGAATGCAACATCTTTGAAGCCGCTTATCTTATTTTTAAAACTGCATACACAATCCATGCATTCATGAACGGCAAAATTACAAATACTTCCCTTTTGTCCACAAAGTAATGTTTTAAATTTTTTTATTGAATAATTCAAAGGATGAAGGTGGTGGAGGGGATCGTCGTTTGCAACCGCCGAGAATTTGTGAGGCATTCTGTCTCCGTTGATTTTCTTCCCAAGTTAATGGTAACAAACAGCAGCAGAAACAAAAACCAAGCAGGTGCTTGCTGCCTAGCCTGGGTACTTGAGAGTTAAATCCCTAAGACTGATAAGATGGAAAAAGAGAATCGACTTCAGAAGTCATCCTCTAACCCATGAGAGGCACGAACACACAGAACTGAATTTTGAAATGAAGAAAGCAAGCACCACCGCAACCTTCCCCAAATATTGCTGCAACCCAGCTCCCAAGTGTCCACTTAATAAAGAGATCACAACACATATAGGGAATCAAGGGTGTTGGGGGTCAGAAGTCAACACTAGTTTCCTGATGTCCCCCCACCTCTGTGCCTACGGACAGGCACCTACACATGTGCTCATCTCTTAGGGGCGAGAAGGTCATAACCGCTGCCCAGTTCAGAAGGATCTGACCTGATCTGAAACAGGAGACAGCGCGGGCAGCCTGGATTCTCTCCTAGAAGACTAGGGAGGGAGGCAGGTGAGGCAACAACCCTCCAGGTAACCCGCGTCTTGGGGCCAGCGGGGCCAGCGTAGAGTGTCTCTAGCAGGCTTTGGACTCTCTTAGTCTGCTTCCAGGGCATGAACGGAGAGGCCTTCGGGTTTCGCATTCCTTGCACCTCCCAACTTCCACTAGCAGGAGACCTAAGCTCTAGTATCTCCGGGGATGGTGATTACCTACTACCTGTGGTGGACAGGGTAGGCAGTAGGCAGGCCCCAGGGTTACCGAGGCACCAACTGGATCTTCTGGTAGCCCACTCCGGCCCCTCCTGCCACTGACGCGAGGTCCCTGGGGCGGTCCCCACGGCTAGCACCCCGGCTGCCGGTTGCCGCTCACCCCAATCCCACCCTCAGAGCCGCGTGAAGAATCCCTGGCTCTCGCATCGGTCCCAGGGCTGCCTACCTGGCTGCTGGCCGGGGCGTCAGCGTCGCAGAGAACCCGGCTGAACTGCTGCCTTCTCGCTGGGCTGCGGGGCGGGCTGGGGCTGCAGGGACGGCGGGTTATATGGGCGCCGGGCGGGGAGGCGGCGGCAAAGGGACTGCCGCGGGCTTAGCGCCTTTCGCAGCGGACCGGCGGGAAGGCAGCGCGGGCACTCAGCCGTGGCGGGAGGAGGGCCGGCCACCCCGGCCCAGGGCTCCCACGCGCGCTCCGCCTCCCCAGCTGGCTCTGCCGGAGTCGGGGTCCGGGCACCACTCCTCCCGCCTCCTTCCCGCCACCGCTTGGCGCGCGTCGCCCAGAGGAGCCCCAGCGGGGTCTCCCTGCCGGACCGCACGCTAGTAGCCCTAGTAGCCGGAGCCCTCCGCGGAGCGGTAGGGGACCGCGACCTTTGGCGGGGCTCGGGGCGCCAGGAAGGGTGCGCAGGCGCCGAGGGGTTGGACCCAGGTGCACACTCGGCACCCGACGCCCTGGACTCTCTCCCAGTCTCTCCTCCGCCTTCTCCCCAGATGCCCATCTCCTCCGAACCCCTCGCTGCCTCTACTGCCAAGCTCCTGCAACTCAGGGGGTCAGGAGTGCCCTCAGCGGGGTAGCTGCGCCTTCTCCAGGGCCAGCCCTGGCCGAAGTAAACCTGGAGGAGGGACCGAAACTGAAGACTGGAAGCCCTGGAGAACCGTTGACCGACGAGCACCAGCGGGTCTCCTCCTCTGAGAACAGTTCGTAGCCCCTCTCTATTTGCCTGATGGGGATCCACAGCCCGCCTGGAAAGAGTATTCAGTGCACACCCTCTGGGTTCGACTCTTCAAACTTCAGCCAGAGGTTGCGCCTCCTGAACCCATACACCCCTGGGGCCACGGGTGGCACCCTGCTCCCTCCCGGATCCGTCCGGGTTTCCTAGCCCTAGGTATCAGTCGTTTCTTGGTCGAAAGTGTACGTGGGTGTTGGTGTGGTAGGCGATGCTCAACGGATGCCCAGAAATTGCTCACACAGAGCGGCTTGCGGTTAGGCAGAGGTTCATCTCTGGCTTGAGATGCCTATTGCACTACCCGTGATCTCGCCGCTGGGCAGCGCGGTCTAGCGTTCCCTCATCTCATCGCTCAGGCCCTCGAAAAGACCCGACACACAATTCCGGAGTCGGTTTCGGTCACCGGGTGTGCCCTGCCTTGGGTTATGGGACCCCTTAGTGGCTCCGCAGGGTGGTCCTAGCCGAAGATGTTCGTTCCCACGCGCCCTCGAAGTTACGTTAGTGTCACCAGTGGCATTGCAAGAGAAGTGGCATTGCGCAGACCCGATTCCACCTCTCACTCGAAATTCTGACCATGAACCAGGCCGATTGCTAGGTGCAGGGGGGCAAGCAAGTTTGGGAATGGTTGGGAACAGAAAAGGCCAGCACTCCGAGCACTCTCCAGGTTCTCTCCTAACGGTGCAAGTACCCTCGTTCATTCATACTCGGAAATTAGATGTATCGGGTTCGAAGCTAGGAGCTGAACCAAACAATACCAGGTCTGCTCTGCTCTCAGAATTCGGAACCCAGCACCCATGCAGCGGCTGCGCGATAAATTGATCCTCAGAAGCTCTAGGTGCAGACAGGAGCAATCAACCTCCAGAATCAGACGGGAATGGGGAGCCCTGAGGAACCGAGGACTTGGGGTGCTGCTTGAGTGAGGAGCAGGGCTCTTTGGGGAGCCAGCGGGGTTTGAAGCCCAGTTGGCGCTCTATCCCACAGGCGCCTAGCGGGGCTGCAATCAAGAGAATCTAAGTTCACACTCTAACCCAGTACCTCCAGCAAGGTGACCTGATCCACGTTCCTACGATTTCGTTTCGCCCTAGACTTGTGAAGCACCTGAGCATCACGAGGTCGTGTTGCTGGTGGTCGCTCTCAACAAAACCTCAAAGCAAACCTATATTTATACTTAAGATAATACATAGGAAATAAATTGTAATAGATACTATGTTTCGCTTTGTTTTGTTTGGGAAAGGATCTCACGTAGGCCAAGACGTTCTCAAACTTCGTAATTAACCTTGAACTGCCTTCAGGTCTGGGGTTAAAGGTATGCACCGCGTGCCAGGTTTAAGCGGTGCTGGGGACAAAAACCAGAGTTTCATTTATGCTAAGCAAGCACTCTGCCATCTGAGCCACGCCCCTATCCCCTGTAACAGAAACCTTGTTACATACTAAAATAGGTGTATCTGCATACGACTACATACTTAAATATGTATTTACATGTAAACAAATGTTTGTTTACAAGCACAGACGTCTAGTTAAATCTGAATTTTAGATAAGGGAGTTTAGTCTAAGTATGTCCCATGTAAAATCTGGGAACATATTTATATTGTGACTTATCTGAAGTCAAAATTCAGCCACGAGTTCCGCGGCTTGCACGTAGATCCTTTATGGCGCAAAGGCGCTAGGCTCCTTTAAGGCACGAGCTCGGACTCCCCGCCCCACAATGCCGCGCGGCCGCTCGAGGTTCCCATTGGCTGCAGCTTGCTTCCGCCTCCCTACTTCCGGCCGCGGCCCGCGGCGGTTGCGGGCGGTCCCTTAGAGCGGTGCTGGCCCCGGCTGGCCGCGGCGATGAACTTTTCGGAGTCATTCAAGCTTTCGGGCCTGCTTTGTAGGTTCTCCCCGGACGGCAAGTACCTGGTGAGCCGCGGTGCGCGGGGCATTACCTGTGCGTGGGCGCGCGACCTGTGCAGGGGGCCAGAGCGGGTGGAAGGGGGGGCGGGAAGGGGACCCGAGCGGGACGAGGGGGAGCGGCCAGGGGAACTCGAGCCAAACGAAGCGGGGCACCAGGCGCAGGAGTTTTGGGTCGACGGGGGAGATCTAGGTAGATGATCAGGGTATGGAAAGAGGGCCTGAGCCAGGCCGGGCTACGGGGATCTTGGCAGGGGGCCGGGATAGGGAAGGGGCATGTGGAGCGAGTGGCCTGGGCAGGGCAGGGATGGAATTGGGGGTAGGTCGATATTCCGGCAGGTGGTCATGGTAGGGAGGGGTACCTGGAACAGGTGGCGCGGGCTGGGCGGATGCCAGCCTCCCGGCTCCAGTTTCCCTTTCTCAAAGTTGGATAAGGCGATGCTGCTTTCGCACATATGAGGGCATGGGGGATGCCAGGTCATCGTTATTTTGTCACAAACGGCATAGTTTATGTTTTCTCGCGTGTAAACTGGTTAACTGGCGCCCTCCTTTGGTCCGCGCTACTTCTCCTCCTCCATTACATGTAGATTATTTAAGTAACTAGTTTTCAGTCCCAATGTTGGATGTCAGCTGTCCATTTTATGAGTGACAGAAGAGTGTTCAAAATACACCCATATGACCATTGTGCACCCAGAAGGCAGCAAAACTATGGTTCTGGACCAGTGGGATAGCTTGGCCAGTTACGGTACCAGCGCTCAGCCTGATGAGCTGACTCCCATCTCTAGGACCCACATAATGGAAGGGCAGAATGTCACCTGCAAGCTGTCCTAACCTCCACATAAGCCACAGCCTGTGCATGATCCTCCCCGCATACAAATGTAATCATACTTTTTTTTAAGATTTATTTATTTATTATGTATACAGCGTTCTGTCTCCATGTATGCCCGCAGGCCAGAGGAGGGCGCCAGATCTCATTACAGATAACTATGTGGTTGCTGGGAATTGAACTCAGGACCTCTGGAAGAGCAGCCAGTGCTCTTAACCACTGAGCTAGCTCTCCAGCCCCGTACTTTTTAATGAGCTTCCTTTTACGCATTTATCTTCTTTAGACAGGTTTCTCCGTGCAGCCTTGGCTGCCCAGGAACTCACTCTAGTGAGGTAAGTCTCTAGAGAGCTACCTCTTCTCCCGAGTGCTAGGATGAAAGGCGTGCACCACCACCGCCTGGCTATTTTGGTTCTTAATCCACACTCCTGCTGTATTTATTCAGGCCTTTGAGACCTTGTTTAACCGCCATATGTGTCATTCTCCGAAAGGAGGGAGTGAGTGTCACAGTAGATGTGGTATTAGAAGATAACGGCACTGCTGTGCAAGCCAGACACCTTGAGTTCTGGGACCCGTGGAAAAGTGGAAGGAGAGAATCCACACGGGCACGCGTGTGTGCACACACAACACACACACACACACACACACACACAAGCATATTCTACCTCGATACATTTTACCTTTTACTGCATGCAAGCCTAACACCTTGAGTTCTGGGACCCATGGAAAGGTGGAAGGAGAGAATTCATGCACGCATGCGCGCACTCACACACACATTCCTACCTCGATACATTTTACCTTTTTCCAAGTATCTCGGCAGATTAGGGTTGTCTTACTGTTCTGAAAGTTCTAGTGAACAGCAAGGAGGTTTCATGTAGTTATCTGATGTTTGTGTTTGGGACTTCCCACTCATCAAAATGTTGTGAAACTCTTGATAATTGTTTCTTGGGAGTCTTGCCATACTGGGCAGAGCTGGCCCATGCTTCCTGCTTCAGAGTCTTCAATGGTTCCTAAAGAATTCATTGTACCTGGTAAGTTTGGAATTCACAGTCACAAGGCTGTAATGTGAAAAGCCTGTGATAGGCCCTTGTTCTAGCCTGCACTTGGCCCTCATGCTCTCTTCTTTCCACAGAAGACGAATTAGGCTTCCTCTTCTCTTTTTTCATTCTGCCTGTGCACCACGTGCACATGTGTGTTAGTGTGCAACTGTACATGGGTGCCACACACAGAGGGCAGAGGACAACCTGGAACATGATTGCTTGACTTCCACCTTGTTTGATTCACGGTCTCTTGTTCTCTGCTGCATACACCAGGCTAGCTGGCCTGCCCACAGCCCTGTCTCTACCTCCCCGCTGACCACAGGAACTCTGGCATTATAAACAAGTACACCCAGTTTTATGTGACTTCTGGGGATCCAAGCTTGCGTCTGAGGCAAGTGCAAGTTCTTTTAGACTATAGTGTAATATGCAAAGCTGGCCTCAAACTTAGAAAGTAGCTGGCAACTCCCTAGAGCTGTAGTTACAGGTGTGTCCCATCACACCCAAGCAAAAAACCTTCTTTCTTTTTTTTTTCTTTTGTTTTTGGTGGTAGGGGTGGTTCAGGATAGAGTTTCTCTGTGTAGCGCTGGTTGTCCTGGAACTCATTCTACAGACCAGGGTTGCCTCAAACTATATTTTGCCTCAAAAATTTGCCTGTCTCTGCCTCCCCAGTGCTGGGATTACAGGCATGCACACCAATCTAATTTTTTTAAAAAATAAATTTACTTGCACAAATGTGGGGGTTCCAGTTGACACTCTGACGGCTGCACAGTGTGTGCAGTGATGAAACTAGGTGCAGGACCTTTTAGGTCTTCACAACTTTCTCTTCCTCTGACTTTGGAACGAGCTGTGTAATTACTGGCAGCTCTGAAACATGTCAGACAGGAGGAAAGGAGGTGACCACCGAGGCACGGCAGCACTGTTGTAACTGGAGGATTCTCTCCCACCCGCCGTCCCTGAATAACCGCTCTGAGGCTTAATATTAATTATAATTGCTTGGCCGATGCCTCAAACTTCTTACTAGCTGGCTGTACTTATAAATTAACCCATTTCTAATAATCTGTATATTGCCACACGCCCTGTGGCTTACTGGTAAGGCTCTGGCATCTTACTCCTTTGGCTGCTGTTGGTGTCTTTCTGACTCCGCCGTCTTCCTCCCTCTATTCAGTTTGGCTTTTCCGCCTAGCTATATTCTGCCCTGACATAGACCAAAGCAGCTTCTCTATTAATCAATGGTAATAAAATATCTTCACAGCACACAGAGGGGCATCCCACATCAGAGAGCCCTCCTGTAGAGCAGACACTACTGAGTGCTTTCTGCCTCATTTTCCAGGCTTCCTGTGTCCAGTACCGGCTAGTGATCCGGGATGGGAAGACGCTTCAGATCCTTCAATTGTACACGTGCCTGGACCAGATCCAGCACATAGAGTGGTCAGCAGACTCCCTCTTCATCCTGTGTGCCATGTACAGACGGGGGCTTGTGCAGGTGTGTACCGTGTCAGTGGAGCTTCTCCAGATGGGCCCTGGGCAGGTGCGTGTGTAGGCAGGTACATGCAACATACAGGTAAGGCTCATGTAAGTGTGTCCCAGGTGTGGATGGTGCCTGCACTCACAGGGCGTGTGTAACCGGTCCGGTGCTGTTACTGTAGCAGAGTTAAAATTAGGAAACTTTCCCATGGGTGTAACTAGGAAGGAGTAGGGTTTTTTTTGTATCCTCCAGTTAAGTTTGAAAAAAGATGCAAAGAAACTCTAAAGTTTTTTCTTTAAATACCTAATGTTCTCTAATAGTTTAATCCATTCTATGCTAATGTCAAAAATAAAGAAAAAAAATAGTTTAATCCAAATACTTTTGATGTTTAAAAAAATAGGAAAAAAAGGCACTAAAATGTTGTTAGTCTTGGAGCTCTGTTCTCCAGTGTGGGAGGCATTCGTGTTTAGGAAGTGCTGGAAGGCAGTGAGCCGTATTCACAAAGCCTGACTAAGTGAGGTTTTAGAACAGACACATGAGCAGACCCTTTTAAAGGTCGCCTGAGGTGACAAGATAGGATCCTCTCCCTTACAGAGGCTGAGGGTGGTGCAACCGTGCTCTGCAATCCTGTGTTTCTTTTATGATTCAAGGTCTGGTCACTGGAGCAGCCAGAATGGCATTGCAAAATCGACGAGGGCTCCGCAGGGCTGGTTGCTTCCTGCTGGAGTCCGGACGGCCGCCACATTCTGAATACAACTGAATTCCATGTAAGCAGGCCAAACATGGCCCATCCTGTCCCTTGTTCCTAAAATACTCTGGGAATGTGAAAGTCTGGATTCTGGAGTAATATGCAAGTCAGAGTTCACAAACAATGTAATTTTTAAATCCTATTTTTTAAAATGACTTTTTAAAAAAGATTTATTTATTCATGCATTTTATGAGTGCTCTGTCTTCATGCACACCATAAGGAATCAGATCCATTACAGATGGCTGTGAGCCACCATGTGGGTGCTGGGAATTGAACTCTGACCTCTAAGAGAGCAGGCAAGTGCTCTTAACCACAAAGCCATCTCTCAAGACCCTTTAAATCCTATTTTAGAGAAGAAAATTAGAACGTTATAAAGGTTTGGCAAGATGGTTCAGGAGCTAAAGGCTTTTGCCACCAAGCCTGACCACCTGAGTTGGCTGCTATGAACGCACATGCTGGAAGGAGAACCGATTTGTGTGAGTTGTTCTCTTGACCACACACATGCCTTCTAGCCTGAAACCAATGTAAACAAAGACAAGTCTATGTCTTCTGTTACAGACCAACTCTGTACTTGTTATGCTAACATCTTTTTTTCCCTGGTATTTTTGTTATTGGTATTTATTGAGCTCTACATTTTTCTTTGCTCCCCTCCCTGCCTCTCCCCTCCCCCATCCGATCCTCCTCCAAGGTCCCCATCCTCCCCCAAGGTTCCCATGCTCCCAATTTACTCAGGAGATCTTGTCCTTTTATACTTCCCACGTAGATTATATCTATGTAAGTCTCTCTTAGTGTCCTCATTGTTGTCTAAGTTCTCTGGGATTGTGGTTTGTAGGCTGGCTTTCTTTGCTTTAAGTTTAAAAACTACCTATGAGTGAGTACATGTGATAATTGTCTTTCTGTGTCTGGGTTACCTCACTCAAAATAATGTTTTCTAGCTCCATCCATTTTCCTGCAAAATTCAAGCTGTCGTTACTTTTTTCTGCTGTGTAGTACTCCATTGTGTAAATGTACCACATTTTCCTTATCTATTCTTCGATTGAGGGGCATTTAGGTTGTTTCCAGTTTCTGGCTATGACAAACAAAGCTGCTATGAACATAGTTGAGCACATGTCCTTGTGGCATGATTGAGCATCCTTTGGATATATACCGAAAAGTGGTATTACTGGGTCTTGAGGAAGGTTGTTTCCTAATTTTCTGAGAAATTGCCACACTGACATCCAAAGGGGTTGTACCAGCTTGCATTCCCACCAGCAATGCAGAAGTGTTCCCTTTTCCCCACATCCTCTCCAGCATAAGTTGTCATCAGTGTTTTTGCTCTTGGCCATTCTTACAGGTGTAAGATAGAATCTCAGAGTTGTTTTGATTTGCATTTCTCTGATGACTAAGGATGTTGAACATTTCCTTAAGTGTCTTTCAGCCACTTTAGATTCCTCTGTTGAGAGTTCTCTGTTTAGGTCTGTACTCCATTTTTTTTTTTTAAATTGGATTATGTGATCTTTTGGTGTCCAATTTCTTGAGTTCTTTGTATATTTTAGAGATCAGACCTCTGTCTGATGTGGGGTTAGTGAAGATCTTCTCCCATTCTGTAGGTCTTGTTGACCGTGTCCTTTGCTTTACAGAAGTTTTTCAGTTTCAGGAGGTCCCATTTATTAATTGTTTCTCTCAGTGTCTGTGCCGCTGGGGTTCTATTTAGGGAGTGGTTCCCTGTGCCAATGTGTTCAAGTGTACTTCCCACTTTCTCTTCTATAAGGTTCAGTGTGGCTGGCTTTATGTTGAGGTCTTTGATCCATTTGGACTTGAGTTTTGTGCATGGTGATAAATATGGGTCTGTTTTTCATTTTTCTACATGTTGATATCCAGTTATGCCAGCACCACTTGTTAAATATGCTTTCTTTTTTCCATTTGATGTTTTTTGCTTCTTTATCAAAGATCAGGTGTTCGAAGATGTGTGGATTGATATCCGGGTCTTCTATTTGGTTCCATTGGTCCTCCTGTCTGTTCTTATGCCAGTACTAGGCTGTTTTCAGTACTGTAGCTCTGTAGTAGAGTTTGAAGTCAGGGATTGTGATGCCTCCAGAAGTTCTTTTATTGCCCAGGATTGTTTTGGCTACCCTGGATTTTTTGCTTTTCCAAATGAATTTGAGTACCGTTCTTTTGAGGTCTTTGAAGAATTTTGCTGGGATTTTGATGGGCATTGCGTTGAATCTGTAGATTGCTTTTGGTAAAATTCTCATTTTTACTATGTTAATTCTGCCTACCCAAGAGCATGGGAGATCTTTCCACTTTCTGGTGTCTTCTTCAATTTCTTTCTTCAAAGATTTGAAGTTCTTGTCATACAAGTCTTCCACTTGTTTGGTTAGAGTTACTCCGAGATATTTTATGCTATTCATGACTATTGTGAAGGGTGTTGATTCTCTGATTTCTTCCCCAGCCCTTTTATCATCTGTGTATAGGAGGGCTACTGATTTTTTTGAGTTAATCTTGTTTCCTGCTACATTGCTGAAAGTGTTTATGAGTTGTAGAAGTTCCTTGGTAGAATATTTGGGATCACTTATGTAAACTATCGTATCATCAGCAAACAGTGAGAGTTTGACTTCTTTTCCAATTTGTATCCCCTTGATCTCTCTTTGGTGTCTTATTGCTCTAGCTAGGACCTCAAGAACTGTATTGAATAGGTATGGAGAGAGTGGACAACCTTGTCTTGTTCCTGATTTCAGTGGAATCGCTGGGAGTTTTTCTCCATTTAGTTTGATGTTGGCTGTTGGCTTGCTATATATTGCCTTAATTATGTTTAGGTATGTTCCTTGTATTCCTGCTCTTTCCAAGACTTTTATCATGAAGGGATGTTGTATTTTGTCAAATGCTTTTTCGGCATGTAATGAGATGATCATGTGGTTTTTATTTTTCAGCTTGTTTATATGGTGGATTACATTGACAGATTTTCGTATGTTGAACCATCCCTGCATCTGTGGTATGAAGCCAACTTGGTCATGGTGGATGATGGTTATGATGTGTTCTTGAATTCTATTTGCTAGTATTTTATTTAGTATTTTTGCATCAATGGTCATGAGTGAGACTGGTCTGTAATTCTCTTTCTTAGTATTGTCTTTCTGTGGTTTGGGTATCAGGGTAATCGTAGCCTCATAAAAAGAATTTGGCAATGTTCCCTCTGTTTCTATTGTGTGGAATAATCTGAGGAGTATTGTTATTAGTTCTTCTTTGAAAGTCTTGTAGAATTCTGAGCTTAAACGATCTGGTCCTGGGCTTTTTTTGGTTGGGAGACTTTTGATGGCTGTTTCTATTTCTTCAGCAGTTATAGGTCTGTTTAATTTGCTTATCTGGTCTTGATTTAATTTTGGTAAGTGATATTTATCCAGAAAGTTGTCTATTTCCTTTAAGTTTTCCAATTTTGTGGAGTACAGGTTTTCAAAATATGACCTGATGATGCTCTGTATTTCCTCCCTGTCTGTTGTTATGTCCCCCTTTTCATTTCTGATTTTGTTAATTTGGATATTCTCTCTCTGCCTTTTGGTTAGTTTGGATAAAGGTTTGTCTATTTTGTTGATTTGCTTGAAGAACCAACTCTTTGTCTCATTTATTCTTTGTATTGTTTTTGTTTCTATTTTGTTGATTTCAGCTCTCAATTTGATTATTTCCTGCTGTCTAGTTCTCTTAGGTGAGTTTGCTTCTTTTTGTTTTAAAGTTTTCAAATGTTCTGTTAATTCACTAGTGTGGGATTTTTCCAGCTTCTTTATGTAGGCATTTAGTGCTATGAACTTGCCTCTTAACACTGCTTTCATTGTGTCCCATAAATTTGGTTATGTTGTGTGGTAATTTTCATTGAATTTTAGGAAGTCATTAATTTCCCCCTTTATTTCTTCCTTGACCCATTGATGATTCAGGTGAGCATTGTTTAATTTCCATGTGTTTGTAGGTTTTCTGGAATTAGTATTGCTGTTAACTTCTAGTTTTAAAGCATGGTGATCTGATAAGGTATACTGGGTTATTCCAATTTTTTTGTATATGTTGAAGTTTGTTTTGTTACCAAGTATGTGGTCAATTTTTGAGAAGGTTCCATGAGGTGCTGAGAAGAAGGTATATTCTTTTCTGTGTGGATGGAATAGTCTATAGATGTCTTTTAAGTCCATTTGAATCATAACATCTGTTAGTTCTCTTATTTCTCTATTCATTTTTTGTCTGATTGACCTGTCCAGTGGTGAGAAGGCAGTGTTGAAGTCTCCTACTTTTAGTGTGTGGGGTTTAATATATGATTTAAGCTTTAGAAGTGTTTCTTTGACATATGTGGGTGCCCTTGTATTTGGGGCATAGATGTTCAGTATTGAAATTTCCTCTTGATGGATTTTTCCTGTGACTAATATGAAATGTCTTTCTTTGTCTCTTTTGACTGATTTTAGCTTGAAGTCTATTTTGTTAGATATTAGGATAGCTGCACCTGTTTGTTTCTTAGGTCCATTTGATTGGTATATTTTTTCCCAACCTTTTACTCTGAGACAATGTCTGACTTCGAGGTTGAGATGCGTTTCTTGTATGCAGAAGAGGGATGGATTCTGTTTTCGTATCCAATCTGTTAGCCTGTGTCTTTTTATAGGTGAGTTGCGTTCATTTACATTAAGGGATATTAATGACCAGTGGTTGCTATCTCCTGTTAATTTAGTTTTCATTGTTGGTGATGTTAATTTGTGCATTTTTTTCTTCTTCGGGATTTGCTGTAATGAGATCATTGTCTGTGTTTTTGCTTCCTTGGGTTGGAGTTTTCCTTCTAGTATTTTGTGTAGGGCTGGGTTTGTGGCTAGGTATTGGTGAAATCTAGATTTGTCATGGAATATCTTGTTTTGTCCTTCTATGGTGATCAACAGTTTTGCTGGGTATAGTAGTCTGGGCTGGCATCCGTGGTCTCTCAATGTCTGCATAATGCTTGACCATGACCTTCTGGCTTTCATTGTCTCCACTGGGAAGTCAGGTGTAATTGTGATAGGTCTACCTTTATATGTTACTTGGTCCTTTTCCTTTGCAGCTCTTAATATTCTTTCTTTACCCTGTATGTTTAGTGTTTTGATTGTTATGTGGCTGAGAGGACTTTTTTTGGATCCAGTCTATTTGGTGTTCTGTAAGCTTCTTGTATCTTCATAGGCATATCTTTCTTTAGGTAGGGAAAGTTTTCTTCTATGATTTTTGTTAAATAAATTTTCTGTGCCTTTGAGTTGAACTTTTTCTCCTTCTTCTATACCTGTTATTCTAAGATCTGGCCTTTTTATGTTGTCCCAAATTTCATGGATATTTTGGGTTAAGCTTTTGTTAGATTTAATGTTTTCTAATAGAGGAAATGAGTCTATTTCCTCTATTGTATCTTCAGCGCTTGAGATTCTCTCTTCCATTTCTTGTATTCTGTTGTTCACGTTTGCATTTGTGGTTCTTGATCTTTTTCTCATGATTTCTGTTTCTATAATTCCTTTGGCTTGTGTTTTCTTTATTTTTTTCTATCTCAGTTTTCAAGTCCTGAATAGTCCTTTTATATGTTTGAGTTCTTTTTCTTGGTTTTCTTTAAGTGATTTGCTGATATCTACCAATTTTTTGTTTGTTGTTTTCCTCCATATCATCTTTAAGAATTTCAAACATTCTCTTGAGGTTATTTTTTAGATCATTTTCTTCTAGTTCATCCATATTTGGTTGTTCAGGTCTTGCTTTTCTAGGGTCTTTAGGTTTTACTGGTATTGTGTTGCTCTTTGTGGTGTAGCATGCGATCTTACCTTTTCTACTCATCTTTTCCTCTAATAGGTGTGGTTGGGCTGTCTGAGATTCTATTGAATAATCTTCTAGGTGCCATTGAATCCAAAGCTCAGATGGTTGTTCCTCGTGGTACAGTCAGTGTCACAGTTCTAGTTTGTTATTCCTGTTCCTGGAGGTAGCTCAGTGCTCCTGTGCTTTGGTCTGCTCCCTTGGAGTTTGCTTTCTCAGGCCTACTTTGGCCTAGGCTGCTGGCTTTGATCTGTTTCTGTAAATCTTGGTCTGGATCTCCTCTTGCAGAAGTCCCTGGCTTGGAGTTGGACCTGTTTTGGTGGCGATCGCTGACTCTGGATCTGGTCGCTGGCTCAGTCCTGATCTGCCCGTGTCCTGGGGCTGGGTTTGCTCCTGGCTTCTGCTCCTGGTGGAGCTTGTTCTCTCTGTGTCTTAGGTAACTGGTTCAGTCCCACTCTGGTTCTGGTGGAGGTCGCGGACTCTGAGTCAGATCAGTAGCTCAATCCTGGTCTGCCAGTGTCCCAGGACTGGGTTGGCTCCCAGGGCTGGATTTGCTCCTGGCTTCTGCTCCCGGTGGAGCTTGTTTCCTTGGCTCTCTCTGTCCTAGGAGTCTCTTGTTATTCTGACATTGTAATGGGGCCTGTGGCCTGGGCTTTTTAGAGGATCATTTGAGAGTTTTCTGGACAACTTTGATCAGCAGGCCTCATGCTTAGAGTTCTGCAGACCAGAGTCTCCAGATCTCAGGCCGAAAGGAAAAGTTACCCTCTCTAAAGTTCATGAAACATTAAAAAAAAAAAAAAAGTAACTTTATTCATTCAGTCACACACATACTGAAATGGAGAGGAACGTTTAGACAGAGTAAAGCGTGCAGGTCTCCTTCAATGGCTTTGTTGGCCGACCACTAACTAGCTCACAGGCCTTTGCCAGCGGCCTTGAAGTGAATGTTCAGCTCAGGTGTGAAGGAGCAGCAAGGGGCACCCTGGGGAAGCTACCTTTCTGTTATATCTGGGACAGGGTCTCACTGAGGAGCCCTGGCTGTCCTCAAACTCTCAGAGATCTGCCTGCCTTTGCCTCTCGATGACTAGGATTAAAGCTGTGTGTCACTGTGCCCTCCCTTATTCCTAGCTTTTAAGTTTTAGCTTTTAAAAAATCCCTCAGATGGGGCTGGAGGGATGGCTCAGAGGTTAAGAACACTGACTGCTCTTCCAGAGGTCCTGAGTTCAATTCCCAGCAACCACATGGTGGCTCACAACCATCTGTAATGAGATATGGCGCCATCTTCTGGCCTGCAAACATACATGGAAGGAATGTTGTACACATAATAAATAAATAATAAATTTTAAAAATCTAAAAAAAAAAAATCCGTCAGACTTCATTTACCGCCGCTATGCTTGGTGGTCAGGAGGTAACCCTACAGGCATCCGTTAGAGTGGACGTATAACTGAGAGTCATGCAGTTCCCACACAGGACAGTTAGATCATGGGTATCCTTCTGGAGGAAGGATATCCATGTGAGGGCGCTGTAAAATGCAAGGAGGCCCTACCTCCTGTGAGGCAACAAGAAGATGGCTGAATTGGGCTGGCGCCTGAGCAGTGGAAGACCCACCTACACACTTCTCGGAACACCGACAGGCCTTGAGAGCCTGCTGGGACTGCAGTGCACAATAGCCATCTTCTCCCCATTCTGGAGGGTCCTGGGGTCCGCAGTGCCCGCGGATTTATTTAAATATGCCTGTCCATTGCCCCTCCTGGCAGTCATAGCTGCTGCTCTCGTTCCTTAAAAGGACAGGCTTGCTGGAGCATCCTCAGCTGTCACTCTGCTGCTGAGTCTGAGTTGTGGAGAGCCCTGGGGCTCAGTGACAGAGGATCCTGCTGGGCCAGTGCAGATGGAGGTGTTCACTGCCGAGGGCTCGCACCAGGATTTGAGATGGCTACCCTACTAGGGGCACTCAAGTGGGTTTTGTTAATGTTGGGTGTGTGCGCGAGTTCCCACGTCGTCGATGTCGCGTGGTCCTCAGTTATTTTCCACCTCATCTTGAGGCAGTGTCTCTCTGGTTCTGCTAGTTAAGCTAGCCCACTTGCCCGTCTCTGTCTTGCACATGCTGGGATCTTAGACAGGCCACCATACCCACCTGGCATTTGGAGGAATGCTAAGTTTCCAAACTCCACTCCCTACTTGAGCTGTGAGACCTTCGCCCTGAGCGTCGCCCCAGCTCTGCGCTGTGGAGTCAGCGTCCACCTCTGACTGGTGACGGGTCAGTGCTCTCATGGCTGCTCATGCTAAGCTAGCCTTGCTGTGAGTGCACAGCGTGAGTCCACCTTTATCTTCTCAGCTTCGAGAGTCTTTCTAACAACAGGAAGCATCCTAACTCCTTTCTCTCTCCTCTTCTCCTGGCAGCTGCGAATAACCGTCTGGTCCCTGTGCACAAAATCTGTGTCTTACATCAAGTATCCCAAAGCCTGTCAGCAGGGTGAGTCTGCCAGCACCCTCACACACAGTCTGTCATGGAGAGCAGAAAGCAGTGGCCGCGGCAGCATACCCCTTCCAGCCAGCCTCCATGGCTGTAGCTTCCTCTGTGCCCTTAGATATCGCCTGGCTCTCCTCACGCTGTCTGTGCCTGTTTCCTATGTCTCTGTAAGCAAGAGCTTACATGCTATTTCCTTGACAGCAGGATGCTGTGGAGAGTCGCAGGGGGATGGCATCCTGGGAGGGAGACCCTTTACCTCCCGTTAGAGTCTGGGACTCGCTCGCCTTCAGTGCCTGCTTCAGCCTCACTTCATTTACTTTTTTAAGATTTATTTTTATAATCAGTTTGTGTGTGTGTGTGTGTGTGTGTGTGTGTGTGTGTGTGTGTGTGTGTGTGTGTGTGTGTGTGTGTGTAATGTGAATGCAAGCATTTGTGGAGTCCAGAGAGGACACCCCAGTCCCTGGAGTTGGAGTTACAGGTGGTTGTGAGCTGTTTGTCTTGGGTGCTGGGATCCAATTTTCTGGAAAAGCAGTGTACGTTTTTAACCCCTGAGCATCTCCAGCTCATTTCACCAGCTCTTCTGCCAGGGCATCACATCCTGTCACACCTGGGCATCCTAGAGCAGGGGAAAGGGATAGGAGCCTTACCCTGGGAAACAGTAGACCTGGGCAGAGTGCATGGGATGATGGGATGCGCATGCATCACTGGCCTTGATCCCAGAAACAACACGCAGTAGAGGGAGCGAGACACATCGGGCGTCTTACTGTCGTCTTTGTTGCTATAAGCAGTTTGCAGGTCACACTGGACTGAAGTGCAGTGGAGGTTCATTTTGACTTTTGTAGTCTAAAGTGTTACTGTAGCTGAACAACAGTCTGGCTCTGGGTGGAAGTGGTCCTCCAGCCCTCCAGCTCTCCAGCCCTCTGTTATTTGAAATGTCCTTATCATTCATGAAGCAGCAACCTTGGCCTCGGGCTTTTTACGCTAATATTGAATATTCATTTATTTGAAATGATAAGTTCTAGGCTAGAGAGATGGCTCAGAAGTTAAGAGCACGCACTGCTCTTCCAGAAGCACCCATGTCAGGGGCTCACGACTGTCTGAACTTGAGCTCCAGGGGATGGGATTCTGGCCTCCACAGACACTCCTGCTCTGTGCACACACCTATACACAGACACACACACTTACACTAATTGAAAATAATAAAAATAAATCTAAAAACAAAAAGAAAT
This sequence comes from Ondatra zibethicus, assembly GCA_004026605.1. NCBI lineage: Eukaryota > Metazoa > Chordata > Mammalia > Rodentia > Cricetidae > Ondatra > Ondatra zibethicus. The sequence continues at coordinate 738,657 of PVIU01000005.1, read as the reverse complement.
GCAGTAACAGACGAGAGAGCTAGCTCAGGGTATAAAGTGTTTGTGCAAGCCTGCAGACATGAGTTCAGGCCCCAGAGCCCACTGTGGAGCAGGCTCAGCCACACGAGTCTGCAGTCCCAGCCCTGAGTTCAGGCCCCAGAGCCCACTGTGGAGCAGGCTCAGCCGCATGAGTCTGCAGTCCCAGCGCTCCTACATCAAGATGGGAGCTGGAGGCGGAGAATTCCAGAAGCTTGCAGGCCAGTTAGCCTGGCATATGCAGTTACAAACAAACTCTCAACAAGGTCACTGGGGAGGTACAGACACCTAAGACTGTCTTTTAACCTTTATACATATATACACCACGACACAGGTGTGCCTAGATTCACACATGCGTCACACACACAAAATAGCAAGCTGGCTTTTGACCACCAAGTGTCTCCTATAGTTTCTTGTAAAACATACTAACCAGCTAGGCCCTGCATTCAGTCAGTGACATTTGTGACACATTAAAAATCAGGTACTTGGGTTCCCACCTGACTTGCAGGAGTGAGATCTCTGTCTGTCAGACTCCCGTGTGACAGTGTCCTGCTCACCACATTTCTGGGCTTCCCCTTCTCTTGCTTGGGTCTTTCCCTTGTCCCTTGTAAAGGCCCTGCTGTTCCGGGCGTTTGTCCACGCTCTGGCTCCAGTACCTTCTCTCTCCACAGGAATAACTTTCACCAGGGATGGCCGCTACCTGGCCTTGGCAGAGAGGCGAGACTGCAGGGACTATGTGAGCATCTTCGTGTGCAGCGACTGGCAGCTCCTCCGGGTAGGGCAGTCCTCGCCTGTTGGGGGGCTGGGAGAGAGCCAGTGTTCTGATGATCCCAGGGGCCTTTGCAGTCCCTGGTGTAGGTAGAATAAGGTTTCTGTGGCCAGAGGGCCACTAAGTGTGATCCAGACCTCGGGTGCACACTTGGTGCACGCTAAATGTTGGCATGAACTTTGAACCCTCGTTTGTGTAAGGGAGGAGTGCTGTTGAGCTGGCCCTGGGCCAGGTGTCTCATGGAGCTGTGACATGAGCACATCGCCCTCCATGTACACACGCCTCAGACCCATGAACATCTAGATCTGAGGGGCACACTGGGAAGCAGGCTGTGGGAGGGTGAGGGCATATGGGCCTTGCCCGGAATGGTTGGCATTCACCAGGACAGCATGCAGTTATTTTGTCTCTTGCTGCATGTGAAATGATACATGTGCCAAAAGCATTGGTTATAAAATAAATGTACTTATCTAAGGAAATTTTTTCAAATTGTCGTGTTTTCCTCTCGTCTGGAAGCACTTTGACACAGATACGCAGGATCTCACAGGGATCGAGTGGGCCCCAAATGGCTGTGTGCTGGCAGCGTGGGACACTTGCTTGGAGGTATAGCACATGGCCAGCAGCACATTCTTTCTCGAGAGCACTCACCTGCAGGTACCTGTGTGTGCTTTTAGTGCAGCGAGCTGCTGGGCGCTGAAGCCTGCACTCGGTACCTGTGACCTGTCTACATGTCTTGTCTGCAGTACAAGATTCTGCTCTACTCCTTGGACGGCCGCCTGCTCTCCGCATACTGTGCCTATGAGTGGTCCCTGGGCATCAAGTCTGTGGCCTGGAGTCCCAGCAGTCAGTTCCTGGCCGTTGGGAGCTATGATGGAAAGGTGGGAAATGGCTCAGGGGATAGGCCACCTCTGTGAGCTGCCTGCATGTCATCCGCATGGTTCCTTCCCCAGGTGCGCCTCCTTAATCATGTGACCTGGAAGATGATCACCGAGTTTGGGCATCCTGCAGCCATTAATAATCCCAAGACAGTAAGTCTGCATGAATCTTGATTTGAGCATGGTGGTGTCTCTGGTGCTGTGGGCTGCTCTCGACTTCTCATTACTGTGATGTTGTCTTCCCTGTCCCTGCGCCCTCACACACTCTTTTGTCAGGGTCATGCCTAGTCCAGGCTCTCTGTGGACTGTGCCCCTGTCCTACCAGATGCTGTGCTCATTCAGGCTTCTGTCCTTTGCAAGGTCCCTGGTGTTAACGGAGGGGACTGGGGAGTCTTGAGCATCTGCTGTCCTGCCAGGCACTGTGCAGACCTCGGGGGAGGGGGCAGCTCAGGTCCAGGAACCAGGAAGGCATGTTCTGTAGCTGCAGTGTTGAGTCACACTGTCTTCTGTCAGTCAGTCAGTCCGCAGCAAGGACAGACTTCTGCTTTCCCTGTAGAGGTCGCCCATCCACTGAGGTGCTAGACCTGAGGAGGACAAGGAAGGGGCAGGGCTGCAGGCAGAACCTGGAAGAAGGAAGAGCTGGGCAGAGGTGAGGCTTTGGCTTAGTGTGTGCTCTTCCAGTAGCAGTGGTTGGACTTGGCTGAGCTCAGGTGAGGGTAGCAGGGTGCAGGGCCACCAGGGTTTGCCTGTGGTTCATGTGTCTAGGTCTCTTCGTTGTTTTCTGTGGTTTCTCTACCTGGGACTGGTGTATAAATCAGCTTTATGTCACTGGGACAGGATCAATTTAAAGGAAAAGGGGCTTATTTGGCTCCTAATTTCTAAGGCGTCAGTCCGTGGACCCTTTGCCTTCTTACTTTGGGCTTGTGTCCGAGGCAGCACACTGTGGTAAGGGAGCAAACGGCAGAGCAGAGCTAATCTTATAGTGGCCAGAAAGGAGAGAGGAAGGACAGGTGAGGTCCCAATACAGGCTTTTAAGGCACAGCTCCAGTGACCTGCGTTGTCCCCCATCCACTGTTTAAAGTTACTGCCAGCCCCCACTAGTGCCGCAGGCTGGCAGCCAAGCCCAGCTCATGGGCTTTAAGACCCACACTAGCAGCAAGTCTGTCGCGCTGGCTGTTTGCTGCTCCCACAGGCTTGCTGCTCACTGCCCTCTGGCTTGGCACCGGCACAAGCCACTTCTGCATGGCTGTGACATTGTTTACCATGACACAGCCATGTAGTCAGTGCCCATCTCTAAAGGACAGCCTGGTCAGCAGGACTGAGGTGGCAGCTGAGCTGTCCTTCACTGCAAGGGGTCAGACTGGTGCTCTTCCCAGTAACTGTGGTATCTGGCACTTAAGTTGGCCACCTTCCCGAGTCCCTGGTTCTTGTCACAAACTGGTTAGTGGCCAAATCATATTTTTCAGGTTGTGTATAAGGAAGCTGAGAAGATCCCACAGCTGGGGCTGGACCACCTGTCCTTCCCATCACCCCGAGCAATGGCTGGTGCTCTCTCTACCTCAGAGAGCAAATGTAAGCAGCAGAGGGCTGTGTTTTCCATGGGAGAAAGTTTGTCCTTTGTCTCAGATGAGAATCCTCTGCCCGTGTGAATCTCAGGTGCTGTTTGTTTGAGAGATTCTAAGCTGGGGTCTCAATCTCCCTGCAGCATAGGGATCATAGTGCTCTCCTGTGAAGCTCACCTTTCCCACACCGCCCTGTAGTCCATGTGCCCTCATCCCACCTGTCACAGTAGCTTAATAGTCCTGGCTGTGGACAGTTCCCTGAATGGACCTCAGAGGGGCTTGGGAGGAGAGAGAACAGGAGCAGACATGTACTTGGTAGCTTAGCCTTTTCACTTCCCGCCCTGCAGGGAAACGGGCAGGGGCCTGCATGCAGGCTTGGAGGGTGGAGGGCAGCCAGGCTGGAGAGGTGCTGCTCATACTGGCTGGTGCTTAATCTAACATCTGCCGGTTGATAATCTTCCTTCACCTCCCAGCTGGAAAAGGGCGGCTGTCTGTGCAGATGCTGGTAATGGGTAGACCTGCTAGATGTTCAAGTAGCTGGGACTAGTTCAGAAAGCAGACCTGATCATGCTTATACCCTTCCTGTGGGGCTCCAGACTGCATGGGCCTGTCCCACTTGGGGCCCTCTCGGCAGCAGAACAGAATGGTTGTCCCCTAGGGAACTTGTGAACAGGCCTCTTCCCACAGCAGATCTGTTGCTTTCCCTTCCCCCTTTAACCAGCACCCTCATGTCCTCCCTGCTGTGCTGCAGATGAGGTCGCTTCTGGGCCAGTTGCCTTGCAGACTCTGAAGCCGGTAGCTGACAGAGCGAACCCTAGGATGGGAGTGGGGATGCTGGCTTTCAGTTCTGACAGCTACTTCTTGGCAACAAGAAACGGTCAGTGTCATACTCCTGGACAGGGTCAGCTGCTCACTGCACCCCTTGATGCCAAGAGCAGAAATGAATGAGAAGCAGCTCAGGAGGGCAGCTGTGCGCTGTTCTCCCTGTGGACTGTCTGCGCGGCAGCTCCCAGCTCAGCCCACGCCCTGGCTGACCGCCTACTCCCTCCAGCTTTGGCCTCTATGGCTCTGGTTTTGTTTGCATGTTTCCACAATTACAAATGTAAAAACCACAGGGAAAAAAAGAGGGATTTGTGGCCTTGGGGGGCCTTTTTTTTGTTTGTGGTGCTAGTCCCTGAGAAAGAAACCTAGTACATCCTTTGAACCAGGGTTTGCTCAAAGAGGGCTGGCACTGACATGGTGCCCTATCTCTGTTTCCTTGCAGACAATGTCCCCAACGCTGTCTGGGTCTGGGACATTCAGAAGCTGAAGTTGTTTGTGGTACTGGAGCATTTGTCTCCAGTGCGCTCATTTCAGTGGGACCCACAACAGCCAAGACTGGCCATCTGTACAGGCGGGAGCAAGGTGTACCTGTGGTCCCCAGCAGGCTGTGTGTCAGTGCAGGTACCTGGGGAAGGTGAGCATATCCCAGCAAATGGTCACGGTGGCTCATCTGCTAAACCTACTGCCGTGTGTAGTGGTGACATGCCCTCCACCCCGTGTCTTTTAGCAAACTTGCAGGACCTTGCCTAGTGTGTACACCTGACACGGGACCTGCTGCCCTCAGCTTTATAGGCTTTGGCTGTGTCAGTGTTGGGTTCACCAGGATCCTCAATCCATAGGATGCCCTCCTGGTCCTGGTCTCTGCTCTAACCCTGACCATCTGTCTCTCTAGGTGACTTCCCAGTGCTTGGACTGTGCTGGCACTTGAGTGGAGATTCCTTGGCCCTCCTTAGCAAGGATCACTTCTGTCTCTGTTTTCTGGAGACCAAAGAGGGGGTTGGCACAGCCTGTGGACAACGGGATGGCCATGCCTAGGACCTGAGTGGAAACTGAGGCAATGGGCCCTGCTGGTTTCAACACAAGCAACAGCTGCGCAGGCTCCTGCTGGGACGGGATACCCAGTTTTCTGTAGTGACGTGTTCTGTAAATATGTATAAACTGTAATATAAAATAGGTATTTGCTAATTCACGAGACAAGGGTGGTCATTTTCCTCAAGGCCTTAGGTTACAGGTTCAAGGTCTAGCTTATGAGGATGAAGAATCCTGAGGTAACAACACTTAGCTGCCTCCTGAGCTGTTTCCAGAGTGCTTTGGACCAAGGGAGGCCACTGTCGATCTGTGCAGCCCAGCCCCGCTGCAGCAGGATGTCCTCAGAAGTGCTGAGGCCAGCACCCGCGCCTGTCCCCAGCAGTTCTGCCTGGCAGAGCGGAAGCACTTAGCCCACCCAGCATAGCTCCACATCGCTAGCAAATGGCCTGAAAGCAGCCAGACCAAAATGTTGGGATTTCTGAACCAGGACTCTACCCTGGACTGTGGACTTGCCCATCTGAATTTTTGTAAAGAGGACTATGGGGAGGGTCCACAGCCAGCCAGCAGGTTCAGTCCCTCAGGTCAAGACAGTCTTTGGTTGGTGCACCTGTTTTTGTGACAGTAACATCAACAAGGAGCAACTTCATTTGGTTTTCAGTGTCTTTACTACAGGACCAAAAGCAGAGGATAAAGGCCAGGTGCATCTGAGGTCATTCTGGTCACCCATGGTTAACTTAAAGCTGTGGCAGAGGTATCAAGTGACGGGCCAGCATCTGTAGTGTATTGACAGGGGAAACTGTGTGGCTGGCATGGTGAAGCTCAGCAAAGCTCAGTGGGGCTGACGGGGCTGGGGCATCGAGTGGGCCTCATGGTACCTGGGGCCGCGGGGATGCAGGCTGGTCTGTTTGTTAATAAACATGCACTTTTTAAACCAAACCACTCAGTCCCTTTTAAACAGAGACAGGATGATATAAACCCACCACCATGACTTCCAGAAGGGCCTGGATTATGTCATGAGATTGACTATCCCTGGGCCTAGGAAAACTGCTGTATTAACACAAGCTGGATTAAATTTACAAAGTGTGACTTCAGGTCAAACATATTCACAGAAGGGCAGTTTTGCTAGGAGCGGCCAGGCAGGTTTTCTTGTAACTGGTCTGCTGACTGCTATTGTATTTAACTTTAAAAAAATGGGCTGAATTTCAAAATACAAAACTCGAGGGGGGGGGGAGAGTTAATGCAAGTGCAGTAGCAGTGCAGGCACAGGTCACTCCGCTCCAGGTGTCCAACAGTTTGTGTTCAGCAGAAGTGGGCGGGTACGTTCTGCCCAGCATGCCGGAGGGGCAGGGCAGGAAGAACAAGCCCAGCAGGGACACTGGAAAAAACATTTATGTGGAGTTACAGAAGGAACACAGTGGCATAGGGACAGCCAGTATTTCTGCCTTCATGTATCATGTTGCCAAGGTGTCCAATATCCAACTAAATATACACAATTCGCTTGACTATTCTAATCAGGCACCTAAAGGACCATGCCTGTGTTCTCTCCAACCGCAGTGGGTAGCCTGAGGTGGCACACCGGGTCCCTTCCACTTCGGTTTTCATGGGGACACGAAAAGACTAGAAGCCTATCTTGCCCCTGGTCATGGAGTAACCCAGCTTGGCTTCGTTGTTAATGAAGGACATGAGCCCCACGTAGGTCTCGATGAGGAGCGGGCGCTCCAGCACCAGCACGCTATTCGCCTGTCCAGGCAGTGGGCTTTCCTTCTGGGCTTTCTTGACAGCTTGGATCAGGAGAGCCTTGAAGCTTTCCAACTTTAAAGAGAGAAGAAACAAGGAGCCTTAACCTCAAGGCAGACAACAGTACTCCACTGCACGGGGAAATGAGGATTCTGAGAAGTCATCAGGCCAAGTGCTAAGAGCTGTGTCACCAAGTGACTCATCTGTCCAAACGTCATTCAACTCTAGATAGTACCGCTCTGTCACTAACGATACCTTGAAGAGCCTCAGCACATGCCCTGAGGTGATACAAAGTACACTGAGCATGTGACCTCCGACGGCACCATCACCACACACACTGCACACTGGCGTGCTGTGCACTCGAGACCAGTAGCATCACAGATGGAGAAATTCATGAGGACTATGACTTTCTCAGCCCTACCATAACCTGTCTGGAATGCATGTACACAATGCACTATGTGCTGCACGTGTGCCCTTTTGAAGGATCTCAGGGCTCCCTCAGCACCTCCCAAGTACTCGCCTGCACCAGCAGCAGCACCTGCAGAGCCTCACCAGGACTGCAACTCGCCCCTCTAGACTGAGCATCCTGCAACGGGATGGGGGTCTCCCTGTGTTCCGAGGCCCCACTATCAGGACCTGCACTTGAAGTGCTCACACTCACTGCTGGCCCCGGGCCTCGGATCTGCTTACATGGCACAGAGACGCAGTCTTCTCATCCATGCCAGCCATGGGGTGTTCTATGAAGGTGGCGTAGGGCATGTTTGTGGACCAGGGGTTCCATCTGTTGATGAAAGAAGGGCGGCTCTGCTTGTCCCACTGAATGCGAACCCCAAAGCCTTCTCGCCTAATGGAAGAGGGGAAGAGAGCCTTGCTTACCACCAGAGTCCAACACTGCAGCCAGCTGCTATCAGGGAAGGCAGGCACAGCTGGGGTTTAGTGTTACAACAGTCTCCACTAGCTGCTGCAAGTGCTTTCTGAGCGTAAGAAGTTCACGTCTTGGTGATGTTAAGACTCATCTTTACAGCCAATGAAACCGGCATACAGTTCAGTCTGGCCAAACTATGGCTGTGTTCGTTCCTTAATGTGTTACAGACTGTTTATGTTCACGGCCATTCGCTTCCTGGATTCCCTGTTCAAATCTCCATAGACTGGTCTCAGGTGTGTGTGCCTCCTTTTAAGTTTTTCAAGACAGGGTGTCTCTGTGTAGCCCTGGCTGTACTGGAACTTCCTTTGTAGACCAGGCTGGTCTCAGATTTACAGAGATCTGCCAGCCTCTGCCTCCTGGGTGCTGGAATTAAAGGTGTGTGCCACTACCACCCAGCAGGTATGGGCCTCTTAAGCTTCAGAATACTTCTTTTATAGCAAGCTGACCAGCTCTTGAAAACTGGCTGTTAGGTGTTTTCTAACGTATCCGATTTTTATTACGTTCAATCAATGAATCAGTCAATCTGCTTTTCTTTTAAACAGGAACTAGAAAAAGACTGAACACATACCCTGTGTTCCCATCCTGCTGGAGGTAAAATGCCCGGTCTAGGGAGTGTTCAGTACTTAACAGCTTTTAACAGTGGGCTAGGATTCCACAAATCCTAACTGGTAACTGGTTTTTAGTACCGGCAGCCCTTTTAAGGTGGCACTGGGCCTCCCTCAAGTCAGTTTCTATTTTAAGGCCCTTTCCGCTGGTCCTTCAAGATGAGGCCTTTAGCTCGCAAAAGAGTGGAACAAAACCACTTACAGGGTTCGCAGGGGCCCTGCCGTGTAGTGCGCTGGTGCACCTACTTGTTGAGCGACTTCGGAGGGAACTGGAATTCTCCACAGGAGATGGTGTCCACCGCGCTGAGCGCCACCCTGACCACCTGCTGGCACTGAAGGCTGATGAAGTCATACTTGCAGATGAGCAGTGACTGGTCGGTGACCAGCACCAGCCGCTCCTTCTCGTTGTTCCAATGGTCCACCCTGGTGGGGAGAGGGACCGCCTGTCACCTGGGCCCCCGCCCGCTGCCCACCCGGCGGCCGCGAGGCTCCCACGCGCACTCGCGCAGGCTTACTCGGTCAGCAGCCACACCCCCTGGATCTCGCCGTCCTCCACGGGTCGCACGACGGCGCGGATCTCCTCCACCGCCTGCTCGATGGTGCCGGGCCGGAACACGAAGTACTCCTTAACGCGGGCGCGGCGTGTCGGGTCGTGGACGCTCAGCGGCCACAGCGTCTGGCGCAGCGGCGTGCCCGTCCCCGGCCGGCCCGCTCCCGCATCCTCGCCGGCCGCCAGCAGCGCCGTGGGGCTTGTGCCCGCCGAGTCCACCGTGTCCCGCAGCTGCAGCATCGCGCCGCCGCCGCCACCCGCCGGCCCCACCGACGCGGCCGCCGCCCCGGCGTCCGTCCGTCCGCGCCCCGCCCTCGCCCGCCCCGCGATTGGCTCGTTCCCCGACCGTCTCCTGTGATTGGCTGCAGCGCGCTGCCGTTCAGAATCACCGACGCCCCGGGCCGGAAGCAGCCGCCACGCGCGGAGCCACTTCCTGTTTACTCGACAGGAAAAGGTGTAGGTAGCCGGGAGCCTGCTGGCTGAGAACCAGGAAAGGGAGGGCTCGGTCCCGCTCGCGCGGAGGGCGGGGTGGCGCGAGGGGAGTCGGCTCTACGCCCTTCACCTTTTCCAAGGTTACGGTGCGTGCACTTCGGCGTTTGGCGCTCCGCGGAGGTGTGCGTACCGCGGCAGGGGGTGTTGGCATCTGGGGGTTGCGGGTGCTTCGGTGTGGCCGTCGCCTCAGATGTAGGCGTCTCAGGGTGAGCTGCTTGCCTTGTGTGCACGCACCTCAGGTGTGTGGCATATCGGATGGGCACCTTGGGGATGTTGGTACCTAAGGTGTGGACACCCAGGGCCATCTTGGGTGTGTGGCTTTCTAGGGAATGTGCACACTGGTGGTGGGTACCTCAGGGCTGCATCTAGGGTGTGTGCGGGGCATCTGTTCACATTGGGCATGACGCCCACAAGTAAATTACCGAATCACAGACTATGCCGCTGTGAGGGATTTGGAAGAAAACGTTGGATGACTCTTGGCCCCGCAGCTCCTCCCCGAAAGATAAATCCTTCTTAGCTCTCTCCATCCAGTCCAGCCGGTTCACAGCGGGATAATGGCTCCCTTTGGGTGGATGGTGTATGTAAACGCTTCATAATCGGCACGTCGCCAGGGCACTCCCATTTGTCCAGATGCCGGACACAAGCCTGGGCTCAGCTGTCTTTCCAAGAGCCTAACCGACCCCCCATGTCACACTGCATTGCACTGTCCCCACAGGCTCCGAGAGCTGTGCATCCATGACAGTTTAAATCTTCACCCAAGTGGTCACTTCTGACTTCCCCGTCCCTGTCACGTTCCCTCCTACTCCCTCCTCGCCCCCAAAGCCTATCACCTCCTATGTCCTGTGTTCAGTTAGGGACTCCTGGTTCCAGACACCCTCCTGAGAGAGACTTCAGTCCACCAGGGCTCTGTGTTTTCTGCCTTTGTGTTGTTGCGGCCCTGTTTGCACCTGCAGCTCTGCTCTGTGTCTGTCTGTGTGCACAGGCAAACGTGGAAGCTGTACTTGGTAGGGAGGTTTGTGGATCGAGCCCCTTGCATGACTGGCACTTTGGGCTCTCTAACCATGGCAGAGTTCCGCCTACTGTTGTACATGCTGGGGTTGGGAGAACGGTTCGGAGTGATCCTGTAAGAGCCTGCAGCCACAGGACACCAGATACACGGACCAACCAGACCTTCTGCTCTGGAAACTCCCCGCACTGGCGCTGGATCTTACTTGGGGACCACACAGCATTCCTCTGTAGTCACTCACTACTGCATATCAACCCTGGCAGTAACAAGAGGTGCTGCCACACTTTAGTGCTAAGATTGCACAGCGTGCGAAGTGTGGCTGAGAACCGCTCCTCCTCCTGTAGACTGGGGGCACCGCGTGTGCACACACATGCACACACATGCACACACGCGCGCACACACACACGCGCGCACACACGCGCGCACACACATGCACACACGCACCTATGCTCTCACTGTAGGTCAGTCTTCCTCTGTCAACCAGCACCCCAGAGCACAGAGCAGCCCCTGCGATTGCTTGGGCAGCCTACGTTAGTGGGGCTATGGCCACTGCCTGCTTCCTGTGCTCCCATCAGGTCTCTGTGCCTCTGTGTCCTTGCCTCAGTGGGGCCGTCGTGTCTCCTGTGGCTGCTGGGAGTGCTGAGTGAGCCAGCGCTGTGCTGCTGTGACTTCTGAGATGTGCTCACCCCAGACAGGGCACTAAGGACCGAGCAGAATAGCACTTCTACACAAGGGCAGCTGAGCATTCTGACTGTACCGGGCTCAGCTGTGGGAGCAGAGATGAGGGGTTACTTGTAGGAACGTAGATGACCCCTCCAAACAGCTGCATCACCAAAAGACTGCCCCAGCATGGGCGATGCCCCCCCCACTCCACACACACATCCCCCACCACCGTTCCCCTTATACCCTTGGTGAACTGTAGCTCCTCCATCGATAAATGCAGCTGGGGCAGAATTACAACAGAGGGGGCCCCCCGAAGGCTGTGGCCAGAATCTAAGGGGAGACTCTTGACAACCTTCTTCACCTTTCTCTGTGTGGGACGCTCAGTAGGCTGGTCCTTGAGTGTCCCTTTGTATGCCCAGGCTACTCTGCTCCTGTAGTTAGGCCCTACACTCTTAACTGAGCCTCTGCTGTGGGCCAGCAAGGTTCCAGTCGGCTTCCCTCGCTCCATGTTTCACGGGGCAGGGCTGCCATGTAGCAGTTCCCTCTGGAATCCGGAGGGAAGCTCACTAACACTCTGAAGTCCCTGAGAGTGACCAGTGCAGAGCCCTGTCCCTCACAGGGTTACATAAGCAGTAGGAACCGCCGAAGGAGACTCCTATCTGTCCAGCTGCCTACAAGCCACTCAGGAAGCCCCACGGTGCCAGCTTTAGGAATCGTCACCCATGCTAGGACGGGCTTTCCGTGATACAGCTGCCTGTGAATTGTCCATGTTCTAACCCCTCACCCATAGCCCTCTAACCCCGATAAATCTCCTGGTTCACCAAGTTGAACCTTGGTAGTACCCTTACCAAGGTCTGTTGGCAGGTCTTGTCATACCAACACAGGCCTAGCCAGAACTTTGACCCTTCCAAACCAGTACCCATGTTCTGGGTCCACCCTGGCCCTGTGCCTTGGCCTCCTGGATAGTAGGGGAGGAGAGAACCAAGCTCCCCCTGCCTCCTGTGTGCTTCCACCTACAATGAGCACAGTTCTTCAATGTCATAAATCAGGGAGGAGCTGCACTGGGGTCGCAGCTGTGTGTCCTACCCAAGGCCCAGAGAGTGGCTGCCTTTGTCCCAAGCTCACACACCAGCAGCAGAGGGCAGAAAGTGAACCACAGTATGAGAATGTTCTGCCAGGGCCAGAGCTTTGGGGACCAAGTTTGTGGGATTAGGGTTAGCCGGCCCTGGCCAAGTTTGCAGGGAAGGGGCCAGCCCCTGAACTCCTTCCTGCCTGAGAGACCACAGGATGAGGACACTCAGGATGTCCTGACCCAAAGCTAAGACTGGCTTTGAGGGCTGGAGAGATGGCTCAGTTGTTTAGAGCACTTGATTACTCTTCCAGAGGTCCTGAGTTCAATTCCCAGCAACCACATGGTGGCTCACAACCATCTGTGATGAGATCAGATTCCTTCTGGTGTGCACATAAAGTACATGGATAAATAAATTTAAAAAAAAAAAAAGAGTGGCTCTGAGAGGGAAAATGGCCCCTTCTGCTTGGGACAAAGTGTGGAGCAACTAGGTTGGGTGCAGAGAAACAGGAATGAGGAACATCCAGAGACCCTGCCTTATGGGTTCTCGGAGGAGCTGGAGGAGCTAGAGGCTTGGTAAAGATGGTTTAGAACAGCAGGCGGTAGGAAGGGGTGGGGACACTGGTCAGGGACAGTGTGGAGGTGTGTGTGTGTCCACATTTGTTTTGGGGCCATGGTGTACTTGGGTACAGCCATAGTCCCCAAGGGGGCATTTGCCAGGAACACTTCCCCAGCTGTAGAAACAGGCCAGACTGGCACAGGTATGCGGTTGTTGGCAGAAACCACCAGGCCCGTGTCAGGAAGAACTCTTAGGAGGAAAGCCATGTAAGGTGTCCGTGAGGTCCGGCTCCCGCAGGGTGGTCAGCAGTGTGCCTGGGTTGGTGGACAATATGGTCCAAAAGTCTTCTAGGAGTCACCAAGACATAGGTTAGATTCAGGAGTGAGTAACAGCCTAAGATGGCTTTAGCTCCGGACCTGTAGTCTGTGTCTTGGTAGCCTGCAAGACCTTTTATAGTGCGGCTTCTTCAGAGAATCTAGTTCACAGTGCTGAGGGCTCTGAGACGCTGGGAAGAGAAGCTGTGACGCCATAGATTCCACATGAGCTCCTGTCTCTGTGGCCATGGGGAATGAGCTGGGCACCGACAGGAGGGGCAGAGGGTTGATTAAGTGCACATAAGACAATAAGCAGATGTCATCATGTGGTATGCACACATCCAGGGTTTAAGGCCCATTTTCAGTGTGAGGCCGTGGGAGAATCACAGCTAAGCAGGTGCTCCGCACCTGTTCCCAGCAGAGGGCGCCAGCAGCTGGAGCCTGCCTGTCTAGGCATATCTTAAGGTTGAAAAACCAGACTGTCCGCCACGACAAAGGCCATGTATCAGAAAAGGGGAGGGTGGGGAGGGGGACAGCAACACCCTGCACCAGCCTGTGGGGAAAAGGGCAGGAATCTTCATATTGGGAACTATGAAAACCATGGCTTCACAATGTGACATCTGCACACTGACAGCTGGCTTCTGCAGACGTGAAAATAAGCCTGTCTCACTTTGACTACCAAGTCTCCAGTATTCTCGCTATGAGTAAGGACCATTCTATCTCATGTGGGACTGCCAGCACAGACCACGGACTGTGCTGGCGGTGAGATTCCTGAGACCAGATGACCAGAACCACAGTGTGCGTGTGTCTGTGGGTGGGTGGGTGAGTGGATTGGGGGGCTCCTCTGACACCCGAGGACACATGTCTTCCTTTGCCCTTCCAGCTTCCTGTGCTGCTAGCCACTCTGGGTATCCCTCAGCCTGTGGCTGCCTCTCCCTGTTGGCTGTCTCCACTTCCTCGTTTGTAAGGGTTCCTGATGTATTGGTGCAGGCCCACCCTAACAGCCGCCTCTTTACCTGGTCATCACTGAAGACTCTGTCTTCCAAAGATGATCAGTCACCGATACTTGCTGGGATTTGAACGTATCTTTTTTTTTAAATATTTATTTATTTATTATGTATGCAATATTCTGTCTGTGTGTATGCCTGCAGGGCAGAAGAGGGCACCAGACTCCATTACAGATGGTTGTGAGCCACCATGTGGTTGCTGGAAATTGAACTCAGGACCCCTGGAAGAGCAGGCAATGCTCTTAACCTCTGAGCCATCTCTCCAGCCCCATGAACGTATCTTTAGAAGGTACATAGTTCATCTGGTAACGGTGGATTCATCCAGGTGCAAGTGATGAGCATTGCATTTAGATGATCCCACATGGGCACACAGGTCAGGGGCAGGGACCAGGGGGCAATAATCAAGACTAGGAGATTATGGTTTGGGGCTCCAGAGCTTAGGTTGGCCTTGAGGCCCAGTTCCCAAAACGATCAGCAGATGGCGCAATGACCCACACTCAGCCTTCCCGGGGAAGCTTCAAAGCTTCAAAGCTTGGCAGATATTGGGTGTTTTTGGTTTTCGAAGACAGGATTTCTCTGTAGCTTTGGAGCCTGTCCTGGAACTCGCTCTGTAGACCAGGCTGGCCTCGAACTCACAGAGATCCACCTAGAAGCACCACTGGAAGTCGTCCACAGGAGGCTGCAACAGTACTTCTGATGTTGCCCTTAGTCACTGACAACGGATTTACAGGTAGCTTTGACAAAGAACCCAGTTCCCAGGCTGGAGAGATGGATCAGCAGGTAAAAGTCCTTGCTACCACTCTTGAGGACATGAGTTCAGTTCCTGAGAGAAGTAACTCGTGCAGCTTGTCTCCCGATCTCCACTCTCTGTAGCATGTATCCACACACAGGGCTGTAGGCCTAAAGATGCCTAGACAGTGTGGCCTTATGAGAAACCAGCCTGGGGGGCTGGCGAGATGGCTCAGCGGTTAAGAGCACTGACTACTCTTCCAGAGGCCCTGAGTTCAATTCCCAGCAACCACATGGTGGCTCACAGCCATCTGTAATGAGATCTGGTGCCCCCTTCTTGTGTGCATGTGTACATGGAAGGAATGTTATATGCATAATAAATAAATTTTTTTAAAAAAAGAAACCATCCTGACTACAGCCCTGGGTGGCCCTCCCAAACCATTTCTATGGTAATTTTCCAACAACCGCCATGCTACCAGGAGGATGATTTTGCTCCGTGTCCCACTGAGTTCAAGAGGGTCTCTCTCTGGAACCAGCCACAGCTCCAATGTCCACCTGGTCCAGTGAAGAGGCCTGGGCTTACACAAGGCATGTCTAATACTAGGCCGCCATGACCCCCAGTGGCCTCAGAAGGACCTCTGTGGGTTTCCCTTGCCTAAGTGGGACGTGGGAGGAATCTGCACCAGGAGATCTTTTTCATTTATTTGTTTTAGATTAACCCTCGACTGTCCCAGGTTTTATGTAGGCTGGGGATTGAACCCAGGCCTTTGTGGGTAATAGGCAAGCACTCTGCCAACAGAGCTGCAGCCCCTCCTCCACACTGAGGTCTTGCAAGGATCCGAGGTACCTTCTCTGATTACGACAGGCAAGGCAGGCAAGGGCTGAGAGTCCTTAGACATGCCCAGGCTGTACATGCAAGGCGTGTCTATCAGGAGACCTCTATGTCCCCATGTGGCCTCAGAAGGAACCTCAGTTGGCCCAGGGCAGGCAGCCAGTAACCCCCTGTGGACATCCATCTCTTCAAGTGAAACTTCCACCATCTGCCCAGGATACAGTTTGTGTTAGATTTCTGCTGCTGCTGGACAAGTGACCCCAGGATCACAGCTAAGCCCACTGAAGTGCATTACATAACAGCTCTATACCCCAGAAGCCTGAGGCTGGGACATCCGCAGTCCCTACCAACCCAGCCATGTTCTGTCGTCTCCCTGATGGGTCCTCTCGTGTCTCCTCCTCTGTCCTACAAGGATCCATGCTGTTGGGTTTGGAACCCATTCCGATAATCTAGGAAGATAATATGAGACCCCTCAGTAACGTCACCAAAGACCCTGTTTCCAAATCAGGCCCCGTTGGGGGACGTGGGGATGAAGACATGGAGTCCCCTAGGGAAGCTATTCAACCCAGATGAGCCATCTCCCCAGCACCTCAGCCTGTTGTATGAATGCATGTCTTTTTGGCGTGTAGTAATGACTAATAACACACGTGCCATCCTGGACCCTCCTTCATCCTGATGGATGGTAAAGGGTAAAGATAAGATGATAAGTAAGGGTCTGTGATGTCCAGAAACCACATGTAGCAGTGCTGGCTAGTATTTTATCAAATTGATACTAGCTAGTTATTTGAGAAGAGGGAACCTCAATTGAGAAAATGGCCTCCACCAGACTGACCCATGGGCAAGCCTGTGCAGCTTTTTCTTGATTAATGAGTGATATGGAAGGTCCCAGATCATTGTGGGTGGTGCCACCCCAGGGCAGGTGGTCCTGTGTTATATAAGAGAGGCTGAGCCAGCCACAGGGAGCGAGCCAGTACGCAGCACTTGTCTATGGCCTCTGCTTCAGTTCCTGTGTCCAGGTTCCCGACTTGAGTGCCTGCCCTGACTTTCCTCAGCGATGGAGTGTGTCCTGAGAGTAGTAAGAAGAAATAAACCCTCTCCTCTCCAAGTTGCTTTTGATCACGGTGTTTTTATCACAGCAGTAGAAACCATAATTAAGATAGTAGCTGTATACTCATTGAAGCTGTACAGGCTGCATATTCAATTACCGAGCAGGAGCCAGCTTCCTTAGAAATTGTGTTTCCATATCATGCAAGGTCAGGAAGGCACAGACATAGAGTGACCAGTGCAGGCCCAACAGCTGCTACCAGGGTCCAGCCTGGGTCCTTGCTGCAAAATCACAAGCCCTGACTCCATACTGGGCCACAGCCTATGTGAGTCAACATACCTGAGGGGCCTTTTCATCTTGGTTTTTGAAATGGATTATTAAAAATGCTGCAGGATCCCCGGTGGTGGCAGGCAGGGGGCAGTGGGTCCGGAGAGCAGCCAGTCCCAGGCAGGGATGGCGCACGAGACCACAAGGCAGGTCTCCGAAGGTGGCGGGTCCCTGGTGGCGTCCCCAGTGGCAGGCGAGAGACAGACAGATAGGCACACCATGCAGAGTGAGGTTGGATATTTATTTAGTGGTTATGGAAGGGATGGCTTGTCTCTTAAAGAGACAGAATGATCATTACAGTTTTATTCTCACAGTAGGTTTAGAGCTTTAGAAATGGGTGCGAGACCCAGTGAACAACGGGCTTCTAAGTGAGTTGTTTGGCATTTGGGCGGGGCACCAGGTGTAAGCTTTGCTCTCTAGAGAATATCCCTGGCTGTCTCTGGCTTTTGCCAATTTTTTTGGTTATCACTGATGATGTCATCTGCCGAAACGGGACTGTGGTCAGCATGCTGCATGTGAGTACCCGAAGGTACCTTGGGCGTTTGTTTCTTTTTGCTTTTTGAACAAGGGTCTTACCATGTTGCACAGGTTAGCCACAAACTCAAGGTCTTTCTGTCTCAGCCTCCATTGTGGAGTGCTGGGATCACAGACAGGTGCCACCATGTCTGGCTGTGGAGACAACCCCTGATGTCAGTTAGGTTGACCTTTCACCTGTTAGAAGAGGTAGCCATGAAAACCCAGTGGAGACGTGAGCTTACTTTCTCAGGGTGGTGGCCTTTGGCTCAGCAGCCGTTGTCTCTGTAGCTTCAGGGGATGCTCTGGGTTTCTGTCTGTAGAGCTCTCTCTCCCAGCTCCTGCAAGCTGCATCAGGCTGCAGAGCGGCCAGCATGGCTCTGGGAAAGGAGGGAGCGGTTTGCTTTGGAAATTAGCACTGTGGTTTGAGCCCTCTCCCACCCTACATTATTTTTCCTCCAGCCAAAGACGATTTTAATTGTTTCCAGCAGAGAATGAGACAATAACAATGAAAAGTATTGTCTCCTCAGGGCACAGCGCTGCAGGCCTTTAATCAGAGCAGCTGGTAGGGGCAGGCAGAGCTCTGAGTTCAAGGCCAGCCTGGTCGACACAGGGAGTTCCAGGACAGCCGAGGCTAGTGACAATTAAGAAAAAAAAGTCCATTCTAGGCTAACAAGAGAAGGTTATTTTCTAGGTAGATAAAAGGAGTCACAGCCATGACTCCTGTCTGTCTGGGATGGACCTCCAAACAAAGTCCAACGCTGAGTGTCACCACACTGCTGGGTGGGAGGCATGGTGACAGGGTGGACTGAGGAAGGGAAATCGAAGATCCTAGGATGTGTGTGCTGTGGCAGTGGGCTCAGGCCTGGGTGTGAACGCAGCACACTCCGTGAAAGCTCCTGGATGTGTGTGTGTGTGTGTGTGTGTGTGTGTGTGTGTGTGTGTAGGCTGGGTGTGGTGATGCACACCTTTAGTTATAACACTCAGGAGGCAGAGGCAGGTGGATCTCTTATAGTTCAAGGCCAGTCTGATCTACAAAGAGAGTTCTGGGATAGTGGGATAGCCAGAGCTACAGAGAAACCCTGTCTCAAACACAACCAAATGTGTGTGTGTGTGTGTGTGTGTGTGTATTTACTGTTTTGCCTTGTGTATAACTGTGTACCACATGTGTGCCTGGTGTCCACAGAAGCTCAGAAGAGGACATGGGATCCCTTGGAACTGGAGTTAGAGAGTTGTGAGTGGCCATGTGGGTGCAGGTCCTCTGGAAGAGCAGTCAGCTCTCTTAACCACTGATATATCTCTCTACCCGCAGAAGTTCAGGATTCTGTAATCCAATCTGTACCCCATGAATGGACTGAGCAGACCCTGAAGTGGAAGGTGACATGTGGCTAGTTTCAATAAAGGCTAAACCTGAGTGGGCCACCAGCCTCCTGAAGCCAGCATGTGGTCTTTCAATACGTTTAATGTCCACAAGGGGTCGCTGTGTCAATAGTCCAGTTACTGTGGAAATCCTGATAATTCTTAAATTAACACATTTAAGGCAATTACAGCTAAATTCCAATGCAATTTGACAGGAAGTGGATAGATTAACCTCCAAATAAATTTGGAAGGATGACCAAGAATTACCATTATATGGAGAACGACCAAGTTCTTATAGTGCCCACAAGATGGCTCAGCAGGAAAGGTGACTGTTGAAAATCTGATGAACCTGAGTTTGACCCCTGTGACACACGTTGGAAACAGTTCTATCACATTGTCCTCTGATCCCCACACACGCACTGTGACACACGCACTGCCCAATAAATGAATGTCTAACAAAAAATTAAGAAAAAGAATACCGATATTACTTGCAGAGAAAACCAAGTTACAAACGTCATGGACATACAGCTATGTGAGCCTTCGCCCAGAGCTATCACAAACATCTCCATGGCCAGCCCTTGCTCCGCCTCGTTCCAGCAAGGAAACAAACATGGCACAACAACCCAGGATGGAGTCACTGGAAATACTCAGAAGCAGGTGTCGAGCTAGGAGAATGTGGTGTCGGTGGTAGCCAGCTGACCGGCTAGCTGGCCATATTCCCTTAACAGCAGACACTGGGATGGACTCCACATGAAAGAAATACACACAGCAGACTCAACAACGGAACACACAGCCGTCTTTCTGAGCCAAGTGCTTATTTTTATATGCAGGTTTACGTGAGGATATTTTTATGCACATACTCAATGAACTTGGAGCATGCTCCTTCCCCTCGCTCCTCTGCTCATTTCTGAGGGATGGAGAGACCTACTGAGTGCATAACTCACGGAGCTAGGCTGCTTCGTTAACCAGGTTATGACTCACTCCAGCCCACGACACAGTTTGAAATAATTATGTCATGAAAAAGCAGCAAGGTTGTAGTTAAGTTTTGGAGAATACTTGTTATGTTTAATTCAGTAACTGTAAAAGAAAACTTGCTCGTTGTGAGTTATAAAAGTGTATGGAACACACACGTGTGCACTCTGTTAACACATGTGCACTCTGATTTCTAGTTTTGTTGGGTTTGTTTGCTTTGTTTTTTGAGATAAGGTCTCATGTAGCCCAGGAAGGCATCGAACTTGCTGTGTAGCTGAGGAGGACCTTGTACTCCTGCTCTTCCTGCCTCTACCTCCCCAGTGCAAGTGTGTAACACCACACCTAGTTTGTGTAGTGCTGGGGACTGGACCCAGAAAATCATGCAGGATAGGCAAGCACTCTACCAGCTGAGTCATAGCCTTAGGTTCTGATTACTTTTAAAATGACAAACTCTTAGGGTCCTGATTACTCAGCTGTTGTACTGGGAATTAGACACTCTTTAGGCAATCAGATGCTCACAGGAGCCAGACTGGGCAAGGACAGGGTCTCTGGGGCCAGGGTGAGACTCCAGCTAATACCAGTCCATGCGATGGGCTTTGCTTGGAGATGTGAGCTCCACACTACAGGGTCCACCTGCCTACACCTGACGGGGAACAGGGATTCTGGGAGTAGTGGACGGACCCCACTCTGCCCATGTGAATGACAGCTGGGAAAGGACACAGCTGCCGTGGAAGGGGGTGCGCAGGTGTCTTACCCTAACCACGAGGACTCCAACAGGAAGCACCCCACTTCCTGTCTGCCTGACCACCTGACACCTGCCAGGACTCTTCACACAGCAGGGAGTTGGTGCCTCGACAGGGCACGGACAAAGCTAGAATAACCTAAGGCCAATAAAACTTGATCCAGGAAAATTGTTAAGTTGAGGGAGGGGGCTAGAAATTCATGCACGAGGCCATGTACTTTTGTAAAATCAGCAAAAATCATTTCCTTTGGTATTATTTTTCTTCACTAAGGTCCCCACTTAGGTTTCAGGAGACGAAACGCCCAGACAGAGCCCCACCGAGAGATTCTCTTTCTCACCCAGGACCACCTTCTTCCCTCTGATGAGCAGAGACGATTGTGGGGTGGAGTCCTCTTTATCTCACCCACCCCGAGACGCTGGTCCTGGGGCGTGGTTTAGCAGAGGAAGCCGTGAGCTTTTTCAGGGTCCCAATCCATGCGTACACACTCTACTGACTGCACACTCTACTGACCGCACACTCTACTGACCGCACACTCATGGGAAAGCCAGTTCCAGGGAGAAAGGGCGGCGGGGAAGGAACCAGCAGACGGGCCCACTGCAGTTTCTGATTTGGGAGACAACCTTGTACTTCGCCGCCGTGGAGGCCCCTAACTAAGGTGGGGTACTGGATGATTTCTTGGGAGGCCAGTACTTTAGAGTCACCCAAGGCTTGAGTCAGCCTCTGCTACTGAGATCCAGGGAGGAGCCCGTGATGCGCTCAGGCAGAAGAGGGAGATCTGGTCTAGAATAGGGAAGGGCAAACTAGGGTCCTGTCATGTTTGGGGAATCAGGTAGCAAGTTCTATGACCAATTGTCCTCCAGTCCCGTGTCCTCCCCCCCCCACAAGATTCCCCACTCCCATCCTCCCTGAGGCCAGGCTCCTGTGGTAGTGCTCAGATCTGCAGGCTGTAGTTTTGTTAGCAGAGGCTCTGCTCCCTTCCTTGTCCCCCATGGCTCCCCACTCGAGCCAGCTGTAGGTCTGAGCTGGCAGTACCCACGCCCATTAATGCGACCGCTGCCTTCTGAAATGGGAGTGAGACGCTTCTGCACCTCCACTTCCAGGTCCCTTGGCCAGAGGTTCCCTCAAGCACTTGCATTAGGGAGAGGACTTTGGAACAACCTACCTCACTCCTCAGGGAATGGTGGAGGAGGGAGGTCTTCAAAAGAGGGCAGGCTAGGCCCTACCAATCATGTAAAGGCAGGCGCCCCTCTCCAGCAAGACAAGCAGGGCCTGATGCTCACACAACTGTCTGCAACCAGTGAGGTCCCCGACTGTGCCCTTCTGAGCCAATCCCAGCTCAATTTTCAAAAGGTAAATCCTGGCCCCAGAGACTTCATGTCTAGCGCTGGACAGTCTGGCCCTAGCCTTTGAGAAAGTCACATCAAACCCAAACCAGAATTAAAGGACAGCAGACAGCCCAGAGCAGGGAGTGGCCATGCCTTCTAGACCCCTATGCAGGTGCCTGGTGGACCTACATGCCCACTCCACCCCATACCACCGACCCAAACCACTCAGCACAGAACTAGGAATACAAATGTCCAGACGGTGGTGTTACCTATAATGTCAGCACCCAAAGGAGGTGCCCAGAGGCTGTCCCCCCAATTCCTCCCTACTTCTGGGGCAGCGGAGGCGGGGCGCAGAATGAGGGGGCCAAGGGACAGTGAAAGCAGCGTCGGTGGAGAGGAGAAGTCAAGGACGTGCTTACCGGGGCCCCAGGTCATGGTAGAGTCTGTTTGCGAGGTGTGCGACGCTCAGGTCGAACACCTGGACGGAACCAGACCTGGGACTCTTTGCCGGAGGTGGGCAAAGAACGCCCAGAGGATGCTCAAATGGAGACAGAAAAGCCAGCTTAGTCTTGTGGGCTGGATCAGGAGCCGCGGAGGGGAGGGGCTGGCGCGGGGCTGGAAGTGGACTCTCTCTATTGGGACGGTCTGGGCGGGGCCGAAGGCGGAACGGGCGTGGCCTGGGCTGGGGGTGGGGCCGAAAAGGGGCGGGAGCCGGGGCGGGGAGGGGTCCGGGGTCCGGGGTCCGGGCGGGGGGCGTGCGGCGGGCGGGTCTGACGTCTGGGGCGTCCCGCTCCGAGTTCGCTCTCCATCACTCCTGGCAAGTGTCTGCGGAGCAGAGCGCGAAGTTCTCAGCGCTCGGGGCAGCGGCACCATCCGCACCTGCGGCGACCACGCGCCCCGCACCTGGCGCGGCTCGGTTGCGGCGTCCCGCTGTCCTCCAGGGCATGGCGCGCGTGAAGACCGGGTCTCGCGGCCGCAAGGGCCGCCTGTGAGTCGGCGAGCAGAGGACCGAGTGGAAGCGCGATCGCGCGCACGATGCCTGTCCGGGCGGAGGCGAGAGCGGCTTGGCGCGCGGTGGCCCTGGCTATGCTGCTGCTCCCCGCCGTGCTTGCAGCCGTTCCGCCGCGCCCCCCGCGCCCGCTGCAGCCGAACATGTGAGTAGCGCGAGTCTCGAGGCTCGCGGTAGCGACGCTGACCCGAACAGAGCTCGGGGCTTTGTCCCTGGGGCCCCAGAACAATGGGTTCTTTGCCTTAACCAAGGAGGGGATGGTCTAGACGTGGGCTCCAGGGTTGGATATGGGGGCCCTCGAGGCTGCCACTGGACCCCTAGTCTCCCGGTTCCCGCCTCTGCCGTGAGGGTCCTGCAGACTTAGGCGGATACTGAAGTTTGGAGAGGTGAGGAATCCAAGCCCCTGCGGCGCAGAGTCCAGCTGGGGGAACCGGCTTGGAGGCGGCCGAGAGGAAGCCGCCTGGTCCCACTTCCTCCCCAAGCTGGTCTCCTGGGGTCTGGGGGCCTGCGCAGGGGCGGGGGTGCCCAGAGGGGGCTGCCAGAACTGGTTTGTGTGTTAAACACGTGCGCTCTGGGGCCTCGGGAGAAGGAATTTAGTTCTAGAATGAGCAGGAAGAGAGGGTCAGGGAGCCAGCGGCGACGGATTTAATTTTGAAAGATGATTCCCCAACAAGCTGGTTAGCGGTCTCTCTTAAACTGCAAAGCGATCCCTCTGTTGGCCTCAAAGGAAAACCGGTGCGAACTGAGCCCAAGTGGATTAGGTACAGGGAGGAGAGGCATACGGCCCCAACCTGGCCCTTGCTGGGTGCAAGATGGGGCCTTGTAAACTTGGCAGAGCTGCTGGGCCTGCATGGGGGAGTGGAAAGACCCTTCAGGCCTGAGTTGGGGCTTCCTCTCTGCCAATTAGAGCGCCCATTCCGCCACAGAAAGGACTTGCTGCTTCTGTCCAGGGCTGGTCCTGGAGGATCCACCTCGTACTTGGCTTTGAGGACAGAGCCGTGGCTCCCTGGGGAAATGGGAGAACAAGTTTCTCACTGGGACAGGTGCCCTCGGGACCCCCACCCTAGGTCTTGTCTTTGGTCCTTGTGGCCATTACAAAGGAGAGCTGGTCTGAGTTGGGGACATCTCACCCGAGAATGGGAGCAGCATGGGTCCCTGACTTCTGCGGTTCATGTCTCTTAGCTGTGAGTTTGCCCAGAAAGAGCTTCAACCCCAGGACGATTATATCGCAATTAGCTTAATGGGTTAGGGTTGCCAGCCTGCCCGCTCCTTTTCATGATTGAGAGGGGCAGCAGACACAGGTTTCCTGAAGTTCTGGGTGGATGGATGCAATCTGGCGCATGTGGAAACAGTTGGCCGCCCTTTATGAGTCCTCCATCCAGCTCTGTCCACTCCTGCTGGTCTCCCTGGGAGTGGAGCCAAGGCCTTGCTGCCGGTGTCCTACTCACCTGGGCCCAGGAAGTCTTTAGCTGTTGAGAAAGTCATTAGAGCTAGTTGTGAATGGGTAGCCCGGCGGAGCCTGTCCCTTCCTGCTTGATGCGTTTTCCAGAGTCTGCCTTCCCTTCTTCCTGCAGTGAGGGCTGCATCTCTGAGGCGTGTGCTCCCACTTCCTGACCCCGTGTCCCCGTAGGCCTCTCTGTTCTCAGATCGTCCATTTTGGGTGGGTCTGAGTTCCAGGTTGGCCAAAAATCCTGGCTGTCTTCCTCAGAACTGCATCCCTCGGGTGTCGGCACATGGGTCCTAGCTGGCTGGGCCAGTGAGGGAGAGATATCCTTCTGGACTTTGGAGGAGTGCTGGATTTGTTGAGCAGACGGCAGGTGGAAGGAAGCCCCTGAGGACCCGCTTCCAGGGGTAACTTTGCAGGCCTACTCTTTACTCCCGGCAACTCAGAGCAGCAGGATAGAGGGCCTGGGAAGGCAGCCAGGGCCCTAGAAAATACTTCTTCCTGGCTGACCCTCTCCGCCCTGCTTGTCTTTCCCCCCTGAGGCGTTCTGATGAGCTGGCAGGGCCTGGTACGGCTGCCACACCTCTTTGGCCAGTGTTCATGAACTGATAGCTGCTGAGTTTTCATGGTACTTTGCCCTCCTGCCCGTAGCCCCCTACACCTGGTGTGCAAGCCATGGCCTCTGTGGGTTCCAGGGGTAGGGCAGCTTCGACTCCCATCCCCGGTGCTCTCATGAATGTGCAGAACAATGTGGGTGATTCTCTGGCTGCTGTTGCCTGGGGGTGCTCAGATTCAGTGGGCAGAGCCTGGCTACCTGCTTGGTTTTTTTGTTTTTGTTTTGCCTCTGGCTTGGCTGATTCCTCTGGAGATGGGAATGACTGCTGAGCAGTGCAAGGGTGGCATGGCTGGCTTCTAAGGTCTTCCTGCAGCCCCGGTGGGGATGGAGAGAGAGGCTGCCTGGGTGCTGAAGCTCTGAGTCCCGGCTGAGGCCATGCCACAGTGTTCATACACAGTTTCAAAGCACAGGGCTTCTCCCAGGCAGAAGCCTCTTGGGCAGCTATGCTAAGAAACTCGCCAGGGCTTTGGAATCAGCTAATGAAGACGACCCCTCCTACCCCAGGCAGGTCCCTCCATGCTCAAGTTCCATCTTGCAAGCTCTTTGGGCCTCCTGACCCTGAGGGCTTAAACAGCCACGTTCTCTGTGGATCTGTTGAGTAGCCCCTAATGCCCCTCTTCAGGGTGTGGGGAAGCCGACATGGTGAATGGCCAGGATGTCCCAGAAGACAGGAGGTGCCGTGCCTGTGGTGGGGGGCAGAGCAGGGGAAGGAATGCATGTCTGCTGAACCTCCTGTGACCATCTTGTGCCTGGGTGGGAGGTCTCTGAGGGACTTCATCTGCCTTCTCACAGTGTTGCTAGGCCCCAGACAGCCACCGGGCTCCTATCCCTAAAGCCTCACACTTGCCGGTGTGCCAGCTGTACCCAGGCCAGGGACAGTATGCTCAGAGGTGAGCCATGAGGCCAGATGAGGGAGGCAGAGACAAATCATCCTCCTGAAACAGGGTCAGGCTGGTTATAGAGTGGGTGTGCCTCCCACTTCTACACCTTGGTAAAAGGTGCCATTGCCACGAGCACCCCTGGCCTCTAGCTCCTTCAAAGACTTCCTGGAGTGACATTCCATGCTTCAACCGATGGCTCTGCAGCTGGGCTGAAGTCCCCTCCCTCTGCTGGCCCTGGGGTCTACCTTGTGGTTTTGGGCTTTGCCTTTCCCGCCTCGGTGAGAAGCTGCATGCAAATACAAGAAACAGAAAGACACCTTCGGCTCAGTGTTTGCTGGGTTCTTCTGGGGCCTGAGCTGAGGCTGTCTTTTTTGTCTCTTCCTTCCCTTCCTCTAGTATCCCCCATCCTCCACCATGTACCTTTGCCTGCACTCCCTAGGAGCAGCGCCAGCTTGTGCCCCTCCCCGTGTCCCTGTTAATGTCAGTTAACCACCTTGCTGGGTCCCTGTAAGAACTTCGAAGCCCCTGGACTGGTCTCTTGTCCATGTGGCTTCCTGCAGACCATCCTCACATGGTGGGGGACGGTGGCATTGTCTGCCTGTCACAGATGCCCTGATGCCTGCTCTGCTGCTCTCCAGGGCCTTAGAGAGGCACAGAGAGCAGGGGCAGGGGTCAGAGGGTGCAGAGTGAGCGTGCAGTCGGCGTGTGACTGTGTGACCACACTGGAGCAGCTACCACCTGGCAGGAAGGGTTCTAAGTGGTTAGGGAAACAGACACCCAGTGTCCCTTCTTCTCCTAGGCCCCACTTTCTGTTGGTCCTCCAATCAGCTGCACTTACCACTAGCCAGAGGGCAGGTGTGTGTGTGTGTGTGTGTGTGTGTGTGGCATATGATCAGGGGTTCCATAGAGGGCACTGTCCTGTGGGCACACCGCAAAGTGGAGCCACAAGGACCAAATGGCTAGGACCCAGGCCACGGAATGCTGAGGTGGGCTTTCCCTGTGTGGAAACTGCTGCCCTTGTGCAAACCCTTGCCCTGGTCTCTCCCTGTGTTCCAGCTTGGGATCCTCGGCCCACAACAGGCTCTTGGATGTCTGGGTTCCCCCATTCCTTAGCTAGCCATCTGAGCAGCACAGAATCTCAGCAGAGCCCAGGAAGAGGAGGGGTCTTTGGTCCAGGTACCATGCCTGGTTGGCAGGTGACTTTAAGATGATTCAGGGGAAATCGTTGTCACCTCCTGTCAGGTGATGAAAGCGGCCAGCCATCCCCATGGGCTGATGATGCCTTGAAGGTGCCTGGTGTCAGCATGGGGGAGGAGGAGGGTGGTGGTGGTTGTGGTGGTTGCTGTCACCATTGTCATCATGGTCACTGTGGTCGTCTGTCTCCCTGGGGATTATCTCTGTGAGGTGGCAAAAACCTTTCCCATCTGACCCTGGGACTTCCCGGCTGCTCTGCCCTGTCTGGGATTCTACCTGGCCACAGAGAATGAGTTCACAGTTATAGTGCACACATGGTGTCCACAGCATCATCCAGATCCCACTGCTTTATCCTGGCACCTGAGAGTCCTTGCCCTGCAGTCACCCCAGACTTGAGATGGCTAGCTCCTGCCCTAGGTGGGACATTTGGGAGACTGGGGAAGGTATCATGGGACTGGGAGGTCTTAGGACGTGTGACAGTCCTGTGCCTAGGATTGCTGATGGCTGTGGTGCTGACTCTGCCTTGCCTGTGCTGTGACTGATGGAAAGCTAGGGTTTAGATGGTCTGGTGTCATGCTGGGCAGGTGTAGATCCTGCTCCAAGCTACGAGCCCCTGATACCATGGCTGGGAGACCCTGATGCCATGGCTGGGCAGGTGCCAACCCTGCTCTAGGCTAGAAGCCCCTGATGCCGTGGCTGGGGGCCCCTGATGCTATGGCTAGGAGACCCTTGCTGCAGGCTGGGAGTCCCTGATGCCATAGCTGGGAACCCATGATGCCATGGCTGGGAGCCCCTGATACTATGGCTAGGCAGGTGCAGACCCTGCTCCAGGCTGGGAGCCCCTGATGTTTGTTTTCTACTGCCATCTTGACTGCAGGTGGTCCATACACTTCCCCGAGGGGGTGGCTTCCCATGCAGCAGAGCCAGGGGAAAAAAAAAAAAACAAAAATAAAGGCTTTTTGGTCAGAACATCCGTCTGGGGGTGGCTGGTCTAGGGCCAGAGCTGCCGGTTGGCGTGGTCCGGGTCTCTTAAGTGCTGGGCTTTGGACAGCACCCAGCAGCCACTGAGAATGTTGAAGTCACTTGGGGGAGGAGGCAGAGGTCAGGGCAAAGCTAAGGAAGCATCCATATCCCCTAGCAGGGACCTCCGCTAGGGTGGGAGGAATACCCTGCTCACTGTGTTCACCCCGAGGAGAGGGAGGGCTCAGTGCAGAGATTTCAGGCTCTCAGCAGTGTCCCACAAGTTGGAAAATGACTCTGGTCCGTGTGAGTGTCCTGGGGTGACCCTTGGTGCTCGGGATTGAGCTCAGAGCCTGGCCATGTGAGGTACCCACCTGTTTGCCAGGCTTCGTCCAATGTAGTGGTTCTTGTCTTCTGCCCACAACTCGCCTTTGTGTTCCTTGGTCCCTCAGGGATACAGGCTTGAGTCCATTGCTTGGTGAGCGTCTCCAGATTGTCCCTCCAGTTGATTTTCTCTCAGAGGGCTGGAGCCTTTTCTCCCTTTGGTGGGCCTGCAGGGCTGTCTTAGGTCACCCACCTTTGTCACCCTGTGCTCCCCTAGGCTGGCTTCTGGGGCAAGTGGAGGGCAGAGACATGAGAAGAATCACTGCTCTGGGTATGGCTGGGTAGTGGCCAGAGTTTTTGGTTTTCTCTTTCCTAATTCCTCCTTGAGCCCATCCCTACTCGTGGGTCTTGTCCGCATATCGCCGTGTATTCTGAGAATACAAGGGAGACACTGAGGTAGCAGGGGTGAAGGAGGGTGTGGAAAGAGCATTATTCTGGGGATCTGGACTTGGGGACCGGCCTGAGCCCCAACCAGGACTGTTCAAAAGGGATGGATGATCCTGCCCGCCTTGAAGATTTTTAGGGACTAGGATCCCTAACAACGCAGGTCCTGGCAGAAAATGCTGTGGTCATTAGTCCCTCTCAGTCCCCTTGTCCTGGAGTCCAGAGTAGATGCCAGATGGGCATTGTGCTGTGGCCTAGTCATAGCTGAATACTTAGCATAGCTCTGGAGGCCTGACTGGTGCCAGCCAGCTGTTGGTAGTGGAGAAGTTGAATGTCATTGTCCTTCTTTCCAGGCCCCACGTGTGTGCCGAGCAGAAGCTGACCCTGGTGGGCCACCGCCAGCCCTGTGTGCAAGCCTTCAGTCGCATAGTGCCCGTGTGGAGATCAGGCTGTGGGCAGCAGGCGTGGTGCATTGGCCAAGAGCGCAGGTACGTGGTGGGCATCCTGATCTAATGGGGGAACAGTTCTCAGCTAGGACTGCAGCAGTGACCTCTAGGGTCAGACAGCTAGGGCTGGAGCCCCACCTTGGTTCCATCTCTCATCGAGGATGTGGTCTCTTATTCCCAGACTCTAGAAGGCCTGCTTGGGCAGGCCCTGGCCACTTATGAGGGTGGGGAGGAGCCCTGGTGCAGAGCACCAGTCTTGCAGGGGAGGTGTGCTGATTGGCCAGAAGGTAGAAGCCCTCCTCAGCCCCTGAGGTCCTAGCTGGAGATTTTTGCCACCTGACCCCTGGGCCCAGTTCCCAAGCCTGTGAAAAACTTATTGCTCAATGTTGTATTTAAAAATCAAATCTTAAGGAGTGCCTTTGCATAACTCTCCCCTGCAGGGCCGAGGGGAAGCTGGGCAGTGGGGGAGAGCCGTGGAAACATTGGGTGGTAAGGGTGTGGCAGAGTTGGCTGCAGCCCTAGCTAGGTGGAGGTGTGTGTCTGAGGAGGGTGAGTCCTGAGCTGGGCAGGGTGCTCAGCAGGGGGAAGCCTTTGGTGTTGCCTGCTGCTGCTCTTGTGGGAGCCGGGGTTCATGGGGTACCTGGGCCTGCTCTGCCTGGTCTAGGAGCTCCAGAGGCTACTTCAGAATTCAGTGTTTGTTTGTCGTCCGGTAGGGCTGGCGTAGAATAGGGATGGAAAAAGTACAGTGGAGAAGCCTCTTTTCTCAGGGACTGTGGTTGGTCTCCTCACCCGGGACAACCAGGGTGATGTCCGAGGTGGTAGGTGCTGAGGGTGAGGTGCTGACCTAGACGGGGCTTGCGGCTCAAGTCTGCAAAGCATAGCAGAGCTCCTCCCCATGGAGTGACAGGCGGCAGTCAGGAGACTTAGGAACTCAGAGGCGAAAGGGGAGGTCTCAACCCGGTCTCAGAGGTCAACATTTGTGCCTTTTCCTTCCAGCCCTCACATGGCCATGGGTGCACGTGTTTGTTTATGAAGCAGGGCTTGGTCCGCTAAGCTCGTTCCTCTGTCCGCAGCGTGTGAAAGACACTCTGTTTGGAAGCTACTGGGGGCCTGAGGCTGGAGACTCTGGCAGTCAAGGTCTATAGGTTGGCAGGGTTTCCTATGTGGCTGATGGCTTCCAGAGGCCTGATATCTGAGAGGGCCACACTTCCTGGCTGTGCATGTGTGTTGGGGAGACAGGACATTGGTGGGTAGGTGTGGGGGAACGGTGTATTTGGCATAGTGTCGGAGTCAGGGTTTTCTGGATATCTCAAGATGGCTTGTGTCTAGGTTCTGGGATCCCCCGTCATACTGCCAAGCTCAACGCATCTGGTACCCTTCACCTACTCTCTGGCCTGTAACATAGACATTCAACCCCGGGTCGGAGTGGGGATCCCATGTGGCATTTCGGGTTCTCGGTGGGGACCAGGGCTCTGTGGATGAGCAGCTGTCCTACTATAGTTGAGGTCATCCTCTGGGTTGGACATAGGCCTCTTTCCCTCACCCATCCTGCCCTGAGGTATACCTGAGTTGTGTGCCTCAGAGGATGAGGGGGTCCTACCAGCTCATGGGGATCAGAACTCAGTAGTACCCATACTAACCAGGCTGACCTCAGCTTGCAGTATACAATAAACACAGGTGTGCTTGAGGTCCTGAAGTCTTTCTTGCTGTCTCTCCCAAGCCTTGGGAGATTCCCCCATCCTCATCTGGACAGCTGTTCTTCCAGTAGCTGCCCTGCTGTGGTGGTCCCAGCTCATACCTCTTAAGGGTCCAGCCCTAGGACTAACCCCCTTCTCCAGTGTGCCTGACCCTCTTTCCCACTAACTGTGACTGGGTCCTCGTCTCTACCTGGAACCCTCAGGCCCGTCCTTCTTCCTGGCTCATGAGCAGAGCCCACACTGGATTGTAGTCTGAGGTTGGTCTCGGTGGAACAGGTGTTTAATATGGAAATGAGGTCGGAATGGGACCTCACCGTTAAGTTGGACTGCTGGGATGTGGAGACAGCACATAGTGGTCTCTGGGTCTGGGCTCGGCTAGTGAGCTCTATTGTCAGCTTTGCTGGCCTTCCAGCCAGCTAAGCCTGTTACACAGTCATGTGCAGAGGTCACCTGTGCAGTCAACAGTGGGCTCGAGTGGTGTCTAAGCCCTGAGGGGGGCTTCACATCACGCTGTAATGTCGGGCTTTGATCACGGTGTGGCCATGCTGATATGGAGGCTTCTCTGCTGTGTCTTCCTCTTTCTGGTGTTATATGTGTATGTGGTTCATGCATGTGAGTGTGTAAGATACGCATGAGTGGGTGTGACCACGTGTGTGCATATGGAGGTCAGAGATGTCACATCTGTTCTGCTCTTCCTTACTGTCTTGAGGTGGGTTCTCTTATCGAGCTGGAAAGACACCGTTTTTTGGCTAGGCTGGCTGCCCAGCGAGCTCTTTCTCGTCTAGTGCTGGGGTTACTTGCCCAGCTGTCTACATGGATGTTGGGGGTTCAGACTTATGTTTTCTTACTTCACTGAGCCATTTCCCTAACCCCTAGTGATTTTTTTGTTTGTTTTAGTTTTTTGGGGGAGGTCGTTGCAGGGGGGAACTCTCCTCTTGAGCTCCTGTGTGGCCAGCCAGGCAGAGCATCACAGTTTGGACCCCAGATCCTAGCCTTCATCTGTGTGTGTGCATGGCTAGGCTGAGAACTTGTCCTAGCCCCAGTTTTCCCTTCTGGATTCACCTGGGTGAGGCTGTAGTGATTGCTTAGGCCATGGCTGTCACCTGGTGGCTCCTGCCACCATCTTTTGTCTTGAAGTAATGGGCATTTGGTGGTGGTGTGTCACCTCATCGATGACAGGTGAGGTTGTCGTGACACCTGAGAGGATCTCACTGTGAGAGTCTTTCTTGACAGACCAGACAGACAGCCAGGTCACCAGGCTAGGAACTCTCCAGACTACATAAAGAGGTCCTTTGAGGGGCGAGGGAAGAGTCCTTTAGAAAAAGGAAGGGAGGTGGCAGGTATTCAAATCATGGGGTCACAGGCACCTCTTGGAAAGCCCAGCTTGAGTACTATGACCTCCATTCTGACCTGTTCCCAGAAGCCTCCATTCTGACCTGGTCCCAGAAGCCTCCATTCTGACCTGATCCCAAGGTCCCAACAGCCTCCATTCTGACTTAGTCCCAGAAGCCTCCATTCTGACCTGGTCCCAGAAGCCCCCACCCTACAGGACTAGAGCCCTTGTGAGCTGGTATTATCTGAAGGTGAGCTGAGTTTGGTTCTCATGGCTGCCTGGCCTCTCCAAGAATCTTTTCCCGAGCTGCACGTAAGCCCAGCCCTGTCTGCAGCCCAGGCAAGGGGATAAATATTTACGATGGCCAGACTCTAGTGCTCTGTCGCTGCCAAATATTGTTCACGCTGTGGTCAGTTTCTGTCCAGGCAAGTGGTTTCATGTCCTGCCAAGGTGGTATTTTGTAAAGTGCTCCGAGACTTTCTATGTACTGAGCCTGTGTAGGAACACACACTTCCGGGAAGTGGCCTCAGCCTTGTTTATTGGGCAGAACCCAGGGCCACATGGCTTCCCGTGTACTGGCCCAGAAAACACAACCTGGTTTGTTGCCTAGAGATACAGCCTGGGCCACCTGACCATTCCCAGGGCCTTAAGAGCCCTTGACCTTGTGACTGTTGGCCTAGCTTCTGGGCGGAAGAGTAACCCTACTGCCTTCAGGGCTGTTGACACTGCAGGCTGGAGTCTCCCATCTCCTCTTTACTTGTCTTTCCTCCCCTGTCTCTGTCTCTGGTTTCTCTTTGTCTTGTTCCTGGTCTGCGGCTACAGAGACTTTACAGGCAGAGGGCACAGGGGCACTGACCAAGCTGTGCGGTCTGTGTTCATTTCTTAGCGCTGCTATGACAAATGCTGACAGGTCAGGTGGCTTAAACACAGCTTTGGAGGAGTCCGGGGAGATGGCTCAGTTGGTTTGTCGTGCAAGCATAGACACTTGAGTTCAGATCCCCAGAATCCATATTAAAAAATGCTAGGCATAGCATCGCACGCCTGTAATCCCAGTGCTGAGGGGACCCCGGGCCTTGCTGGGCAGCCAGGCTAGGCAGTGGTGAGTTCCTGCTTCAAGGAAATAAGGTAGAAAAAGATAAGACTGAGGAAGACACTCAACGTTGTCCTTGCCCCCACATATGTAAGATGCACGCCTGTGCACTCACACACGAGACATAAAAATGCAAAAGACAAACCATTTTTTGAAGCTGGAATTCCTATACAGTGGTACAGTTCTGAGGGGGCAGCTGTCCCAGCCCCCAACTCTGGTGCCACTGGCTCTCCTGTTGTGTCTGTCTTGGGGTGTCACCAAATGCCCCATCTCTGCATGCTTTCCTTTCTGTATTCAGTACAGCACGACTTGGTGTGTCCCCATATTAACTGATGTCAGTACAGTATTATTCAGTGTGTCCCCATATTAACTGATGTCAGTACAGTATTATTCAGTGTGTCCCCATATTAACTGATGTCAGTACGGTATTATTCAGTGTGTCCCCATATTAACTGATGTCAGTACGGTATTATTCAGTGTGTCCCCATATTAACTGATGTCAGTACAGTATTATTCAGTGTGTCCCCATATTAACTGATGTCAGTACAGTATTATTCAGTGTGTCCCCATATTAACTGATGTCAGTACAGTATTATTCAGTGTGTCCCCATGTTAACTGCTGTCAGTACAGCACTCTTCAGTGTGTCCCCATATTAACTGATGGCAGCTTACACAGACTTTGTTCCCTAGTCAGTTGCCATTATAGGCAGGCATAGATTTGGGGGAGTCAGTGTTTAAACTCAGTATCAGAAGTGACAGACAAAGGTATCAGACTGGACAGAGCTGACAGCTAGGAGCAGCACCCATGTGCCTTACTGGTCACTCGAGTGAGGGAGGAGTCTGTGTGGCAGGCAAGGGTGGGGACAAGATTCCTCCCTGGACAGGATGGGACCACCCTGTGAAGAGGGCAGAGACTTTGGGGGGCAGAAGGAGCCAGGCTCTGGTGCATGGGGCATCAGCTCCCTGGACATGTCAGCCTGCTCAACTCCCATTGGCAAGGACCTATCTTTGGGGTGTTCCGAGAGCCCAGGTGCTGGCCCTGTAATGATCAACACATCTTTTCTCTTCTGTTCCAGGACTGTCTACTATATGAGCTATAGGCAGGTGTATGCCACGGAGGCCCGTACTGTGTTCAGGTGCTGTCCAGGGTGGAGCCAGAAGGCTGGCCAGGAGGGTTGCCTCTCAGGTGAGTGCCCATCTCTCTCAGCTGGTACTGGGCAGACTCTGAACAGAGGCATGTCTAATAGGGAGCATCTGCCTGGCCTTGACTCTCTGGGTACTGACCCATAGCTTTGGTCCTCTTGGTCCCTGCCCTCAGTCACATTAGAGATCCCAGGGACTCCAGCACCACAGTTCTGTCTGCCAAAGACTGTTCGAGCAGAATTCAAATGGAGGGGGCAGTGGATCTGCAGAATAGACTGGTAGAACCATAGGAGGTAGAGCTGGCCTGGTACTGGCATCAGAGGGAGGAAGGCAACTCTGAACATCTGGCCATGCCAGGCACAAAGGAATAGGCTCCTGACCATGGAGCATGGCTATTGTGACTGCTGGAGAGGCCTTGGCCTGCAGGTATGGGATAGTGGCTGGCAGATGGGTGTTGGGGACAGGGGGCTGGCAAGTATTGTGGAGACAGGTGACTGGCTGCTGAATGTGGGGACTGGTGACTGGCAGGTGTTATAGGGACAGGTGGCTGGCAGGTGTCATGGGGACAGGTGGCCTGCAGGTGCGATGAGAACAGGTGGCCCACAGGTGTTGTGGGGACAGGTGACCGGCAGGTGTCATGCGGGCAGGTAGCCGGCAGGTGTCGTGGGGACAGAACCATCCCTAAAGTCATTGGGGTGGCTGGGAGCCACACCCCTCGCATCAAAGGTTAAGCATGGTGGGCTTCACTGTTGGAGACTTGGCTGCTTGTCCTGAGGTGAACTCTAGTGAGAAGTAGGGAAGAGAGAAGGGACCGTTGGTGATTTTTTTTCCAGGAGGGAAGTGAGTCACTCTCCGGAAAGGAGCAGAGGGAAAAGGACAGGAGGCCAGCTTGGGGGTGACAAGACTGGGATGCTGTCCAGCACTGCTCAGGTTGGGGTGCTCTGACCCAACACCAGTATCTCCCTTCCCTCTGTGGCTCTCTGGAGGTGTTTGATGTGTCCCCTTCTTCCTGTGCCTTATAATTGGGGCGCAGATATCAAAGTCTAGGGCCCCTGGGTTTCTGCTGTGAGGCGGGGGCTCCCTGGGTCTGCCAGAGGAGGCACTAATAATGGGATGGGAGATTAGGGTATGTGTGGCTGCATGGGAGGGAAAGGGGGCTTCAAGGCTTCCAGGGACAGGTGGATAGGGATGCTGTGGGCAGGATGGTGGGGCCGGGGAGGGGAGCAGGGCAGCCTGTAGCCCTGTGTCCCCTCTGAGTCTTGAGCTGGGGTCTGGTGAATATCCCGGGGCCAAGAGTGGGCAGAGGCAGGCCACGCCAGGCTTGACCCATCTGTACAGGCTGGCTGTCTCCCTGCCATGTGGTGGAGTCAAGACACAGGTGCTGGCTTTTGTGGGCAGGGTGGGTCTGTAACAGCTGCGGGTATAGCCATGACGGCTTTTCTGTCCCCAGTCTTGCTGATGGGAGCGCCGGGCCTGTCCGTCAGCCCCGCTTGTCTGTATGAGCCGGATGTCAAGCTGTCGTCCACACGCAGAACTGTAGAGGGTATGCCGACCTTTTCTGTGTCCTGGCAGTCGCTTCCAAATAACCACACAGAGACTTGTTATTTGTTATAAACGCTCAGGCTTGTTGCTAGCTAGCTCTTACATTTTAAATTAACCCATATTTCTTATTTATCCTCTGGCATGTGGCGGTACTTTCTTTCAACATGGCACGTTCATCTTGTTTCTCTCTGCATCTGCTCGAGACTCCTCAGACCCTGCCCTTCTTCTTCCCAGCATTCTCTATGCCCCGAAAATCCTGCCTAGCTATCGGCCAATCATCTTTTTATTAACATTGAGAGCAACACATTTTCACAGTCTACGGGAGGATTATCCCATAGCAATAGAGAGCTCAGGTGGCAGAAGTGGGTACGGGAGCAGGGCCACCCAGCACTGGTGAGGCTGCTTGTGGTGACAAGGGGGCTCTGGTTGTCGCATGGCCTGGGAGCCACCCCAGATCTCCACCCAGAGCCCGGGCTTCCTTAGTTGTTTGTTTTGAGGCTTGTTTTCAATGGAGGGCTCCTAGTTACGTGTCTGGCCTTGTTTATTTAATGGTTGCGGCTGAGTCTGTGATCCAGCATCTCTGTCTCCGGATGCTCTTTGCCTTCCTTGTTTATCACAGTCTGGTTCCCATCCTTGAGGGCCGGTGCAGGTGTGAATCTGGGCCCTGTCTCCTCCCTAGAGGTTGGAGATCCAGCACGTTCCATGGTGGCCACATACTCCTTTGTTTGTCCACCAGTTTCCCAGTCTGTACCCGGTAGCTACTCACTGCTGGTGTTGGGGCCGGGGGCTGGCAGGGACAGCACCTGCCTTGGGAGCCCTGGGTCTGGTGAGGAGACTATGTTGTGGTTAGTGTGGGAGGGGGTGTGGAGTTGAGGCTAGGCAAGTGGGGGGCATCCTGGGGGTGGCTATTGGCAGGGCAGGGTTTGGTCATGGTGTCTGCCCCACGCCATCAAGTTGGTGTTACCCTCTCAACACTGTCTTGCTGGAGCTGGCATCATGCCGGGAGCCACAGCCTCACGGTCAGCATGGTGGCCTCTCTGAGGTCCTATTAGTGGAGACAGTGGGCTAGACAGGGCCTGGGCTTCTATTGGAACCCTGGCCTGACCCAGGCAGGAATGTGGGACACGTGGCTACTAATGGGCTAGACACCTACCCTGTGTGAACCAGGCAGTGGAACTCTGGGCTTAGTTCCATCCTGTGACCTGCGGTGTGTCGGTCCCCAAGACCTTAGCAGGAATGACAATGTCTGTCTCAGAACCACCGATGTAATGAGTGATGTCCTGTAGAGATTACTGGGTGATACACAGTAAGAGCTCAATGGGGTCCACTTGTCCAGTTATTATTATTAAAGGAGGCCCAGATACCTGTTGGCAGCAGGGGCAATAGCATACAGGGTCACTTTGCTGAGGGTTCAGGTGGATCTGTGTCAGCTGTGACCTCCAGGGATGGAGTCACCTGGCTCTGCACTTCTCCGTCCTGTGGGCTAGAGACCCTGGGAAGCCTCACGCTAGCTCAGCTGTGTGCTTTCCACTTTTCACTGAGTGAGACCAGGACAGGAGCAGGTGGATAGGCCTTCTGCCCTAGAGCAGAAGTCTCAGGTCCTCCTCAGTGCCTGGAACCCTTAGATGTTCTGGCTCCCCACGGTCAGGTGGAACAGAAGCAGCTTCCCACAGTTCCCTCCCAGCCAGTGTGCCCTCAGGAACAGTGAGAACTAGGTGGGCTCAGAAGTCCTCATGCAGCAGGGAGAGATGCTCCTTTATTTCCAGCCTCCCCATTCCTCTGTCACCTCTAGCGTCCCCCCACAGAAGGGCAGTGCCCTGGCTGCTAAGTCCAGCCCTTCCCCAGCCATTGTGAAGTTTCCTTACTTGGTGTGACCTGGAAACCGTAGGAGGACAGTGTCAGCCTCAGGGTGCTCAGCAGACCTCGCCGCGTTTGTGTAGGGCTGATGGAGGGATCGAGGCCAGAGAATGGCAGGAAGCTGCTAATCGGGTTGTGATTTCTCCCAGGTCCATTTATGGGATTGTGGCTGGGAGGTGACCAGAAAGAAAAAGTGCTGGGTGGGGTGACAGGGATAATTACCCGGCTTCCCGAGAGCCCTTGTGGCCCTGTGACGTGGATGTGGCTGACCCTACCCCTTCTGCGAGTCTGCCTTCTGCTTCCCATTTCTCTGAATTCCACTCTGTTTTTAAAATAACAATTATTTATTGATTCTTTGGGATTTTCACATTAGGCACCCCAATCCCATTCACCTTCATATCTGCCCCTCACCCCTACATTGCCTCCTAAAAGAAACTCCCCCCCCAAACTAATTAAACACAAAACAAACAAGAAACCACCTCGTTCCTCCATCTTTGCAGCACCTCTTCATCCATCCTAGCGGCCTTGGGAGCTCTGGGGTGTCACGCAGTACACCCTTTGTCCCATCAGCTCCACCCACAAAATGTTCATGGTGAGGAGTCACGGTCTGGTTCAAGGTCACTGGACCCTCACCGGCCCTGAGTCACGTGGGTCCTGTGGAACGCAGGGCCTTCTCACGCTCCAGCAGTTCATTGATGGGGTAGCAGTTACGGTGGGGACAGCCGAAGGCCGGGGATATGGGCCTGGGTGGTCGCTGAGCTGGTTGGTCTAGGCCACTGGGATTGCCCCCTCAGGTAAGGGGTGGAGCCAGCTCTCCCGAGTGTGGGGGTTGAGGGGGCAGCTCCCTATGGTAGTGAGGTGGGGGGCAGGGCCAGCTATCCCAGGGCCAGTGAGGGGTGGGACCAGATCAGCATGTCTCTTGGATTTCAACACAGATGGTTCCTGTGACACCCCCCCCCCCTGTGGTGACAGGGACTACAGACATCAACACAAACCTCAGCTGCAGCAGGAACATGGACCCAGACATGGCCCTCAACGGCAGTTCAGGCAGGGACATCGCCATGGCCCCAGTGACAGCACAGGTCACCCAGCTCAGTGTGGCTGCAGCAAGGCCCTCAGACACCAACATGGTCTCCAAAGATTGACCACACCCTGGACATCCACAGAGCCCTCGGTAGTAACAGGAGCCATGGGACAGCAACTCAGACATTGGCTGTGGTAGGGCCACTGACCCAGACGTGGCACTCAGTAGCAGCCCAGGCCTGGACATCACCATGACACCTTGTGGCCGCACAGGCCACTCAGATCTGTATGGCCCCGGCTGCAGCATGACCCTCAGCACCCCTCCCCCGCGACAGCCCAGACCCTGGGTGTGATAAGACCACACTGAATTCCACTCTTGTTCCAATTAGGTGGTTCATTTTTCTTGGACCTTCCTAATGTCTAAGCCAGAGCTGCTCAGGGACTGTGTTGGGAATCTTTCCCCTTTCACTGAAGGAGGGAAATATATATATTAAATAAATTATATTTAATATACATTAAATAAATTATATTATATATATTAAATAAATATGTACTATTATATACATTTAATATATATTATATATTTATAATATAATAAAATATATTATATATTTAATATAGTTACATAAATATATATTTAATATATATTAAATAAGCTATATATTAAATAAATATATATATATATGTACACAGCCAACAAGGTGTCTGTCCTTAGCAGCCAATCTCCATCCTGCTGCATCCAGTCCCTGAGACGGGCCCTCAGGGGTGAGACACTAGCCTGTGATGACTGAGTGTGGACCCAGTGTGGGCTGTGGGGGACAA
This sequence comes from Ondatra zibethicus, assembly GCA_004026605.1. NCBI lineage: Eukaryota > Metazoa > Chordata > Mammalia > Rodentia > Cricetidae > Ondatra > Ondatra zibethicus. The sequence goes on along the minus strand of PVIU01000005.1, from coordinate 698,991 downwards.
ATGTCAGGAGCTGCCTCAGCTCCATGGAGTATGAAGGACACTGTAAAAGAAGTCTTCAAGAGAGTCCAATCTCTGCCTCTCCGTCTCTCCCTGTCTGTCTGTCTCTCTCTCTCTCTCTCCCTGAGGTCCACAGGCTTCATTTCTGCAGGATATGTATTATGGCTGTGTCCCAAGACAGACTAGGATAGTGTATTCCAAACTGAAGACAAGGGCCATCTTCAGAAAGAGACGCACCATACCAAGGCAGCGCAGTGCCGCTCCACAGTTGCCATGGAAACAGAGGAAGTATGGGGTGGGGCACATGGCCTCCTGGGAGAGTGGACAGTTCTGAGTGAGAAGTGAGGTGGCCTGGAGCAGTAAGAAGGCAGGGCAGGGAGGAGCTGGAGGGTGGGGAAGCCCTTTCCAGGCCTGTGGTAGCCTGTGTGTGAAGGTGACCGTGTGTGTTCCGGGTAGGAGTGGCAGGGCCTGGGGTAGGAGGTGCGGTACCAGGAACAAGGCTGGGATTTAGCAGAATGAATGGGAAGGGTGAGGTCAGGGTAGTGGAGGTAAGGAGTCTCCTGCGGCTGTGGCAACAATGGCAGCTGGGCATCTTATGTGACTAACTCTTCTAGAGTTGATATCTTAGCTTCATTTTCAAATAAAAAACAAATCAATTTAGGAACTAAAGGGTTTGTGTTGGTTTGTTTTTATCAATGTGACACTAGCCAGAGTCATGTAGGAAGAGGGAAGCAGCTCTGGGGGGGTCCCGCCCACTGTGGGCAGCGCCACCACCCCTGGGCACGTGGTCCTGGGTTGTTTAAGAAAGCAGATTGAAGCCTGGCGGTGGTGGCGCACGCCTTTAATTCCAGCACTTGGCAGGTAGAGGCAGGCGGATCTCTGAGTCTGAGGTCAGCCTGGTCTACAGAGTGAGTTCCAGGCCAGCCAGGGCTACACAGAGAAGCCCTGTCTCAGGAAGGAAAGAAAAGAAGGAAAAGCAAGCAGATAGAGCAAGCCATGGGGAACAGTCCAGCACACATGGTTCCTCCATTGCTTCTGCTTCAGCTCTTGCCTTGAGTCCCTCCCCTGACTTCCCTTCATGGTCTAGACACCCAGCCCGTGTGAACCAGGCTGTAAACTGAAACGATCCCGTTCCCCCATGTTGTTTTTGGTCACGTATTCCATCACAGCAACAGAAACCTGAGTGAGACAGGGTTTATTCAGCTCTCAATTTCAGGCTACAGTCCAAGTCTGAAGCAGTGAGATACATCCGTTGTGAAGTGCAGGGGGGGGGGTGTGCGGGGTGACGTAGACACATGCTTCTCGGGGAGACGTAGATGCATGCTTCTCGGGGTAGACGTAGATGCACGTTTCTCAGGGAGATGTAGACACATGCTTCTCAGGGGGAGACGTACACGCATGCTTCTCAGGGAGATGTACATGCATGCTTCTCAGGGGGAGACGTACACGCATGCTTCTTGGGGCAGAGATGTACACGCATGATTCTCAGGGGAGACGTACATGCATGCTTCTTCTCAGTGCTCAGCTCTCTCAGTTTTGCTCATGAAGTGAAACGATGCTGCCCACACTCTGGATCTTTCCACCTCAACCCAGTCTAGAGAATCTCTCATCGGCATGCCTACAGGTCAACACAGTCCAGACGTTTCCTCGGTGAGGCTCTCTTCCTGGTGACTCTGGCTTGTGCCAGTTTGACACAACTAGCCGCCACAGCTGGCAGCCAGCCGGTATCCAGAGCCTGTGTCAACCAGGCTACCTCTCCCAGCTGCCGGCAACCTAGATGTCCCTGGTGTCCGTGGCACGTGGGCTCATTGCTCTGCCTCTGTCTATGTGTGACCTCCTAGTTCCTATTCCATGTCAGGACACTCCAGTGTGTTTAGGAGCCACACTAGTCCATGTCTTCTTTTCCATCTTGATGTTGACCCTGTTTTCAAGCAAGGGCACACTGTAACGTCCCTTATGGGTATGAGTCAGGTGCCACATGGTGCAGGTCCTTAACCATGGAGCAGAACAGAGAAAGCACAAGTCGGGGGTGGGGAGCCTAGACTGCCATGGGGGACTGGGGTCGGGACTGGCAAGAACCCTTCTGTCCGGCACTGAGAGGTTCTGGGATGCGGTCAGAGGAGCCAGCGGGGAGAGAAAGCAGCTGGGCAGATGGCAAGGGAACCCAGACCCACTCTACCTCTCAGAAGCTGTCTGCCCAGGACCTCCCTACCCTGGTCCCTGCGTGTGCTTTGTATGTCTAGGGGAAGAGACTCAGGCTCGTGGCTCTGCTCGGGTGACCGCAGTCTGGAGGATATGTGCCTCAGGTCCTGACTGTCCTTGGCCACTCCTGCCTCCTTGGTGCTAGGGAGGGTGGCATTGCCAGGCTGTCCAGGAAGAGGTCAGGCATTTTCTTAGAAAAATCCCTAGGCAGGCGGAGGTACTTGTCGCTATGGGAACCAGGAGGCATGTGCCTCTGTTCCTATTCGCCACCTGGGGTCCCAGCAGCCTGGACGCTTACAGCTGGATGTCTAGGGATGAGGTTTGGGCTTGGGTGTCCAGCTGTTGGTGCATCAGGCAGGTGGCTCCTGCACGTCTGCTTTTCCTGGGACATCCGGGTCTCTCTGGCTGGCTTGTCAGGGATGTGTTAGAAGAGCTACAGGAAGGCCACTTGGACACAGCTCCCTCTGCTTCCTGCCTCGGCATCTGCTTTTCCTTTTCTGTTTCCGTTCTGGCTGTTTGTCAGCCCCGTGCTCCAGTGTGGGAACTGGATGCGCCAGATCCCAGTTCCTGGGCTTCTTTTCCTCCGCATGGACTTGGGGCCTGCTCCACAGAGCCCACGGGTTCCTGCTGTGCTACTGTGACCTTCTCGTGTTATTTCCTCTAAGAACCTCGGGTCACCCAATCACAGAGTCCGCCTGTAGGCTTCCATGGCACAATTTCCAGGCATATCTACTTAGATGCAGTCCACCCAGCTGAACCAGCCGTACTCCGCCGTGTATAGATTCATGCACACAGAGATGCCCCGCCCACTCCTGCCCACGTAACCACGTGCTCACTTGTGTGATATAAGCTCACATGCATATATGTGTTCTGTCACAATCCCTGTCTTAGTGTTCCATTGCTGTGAAGGGACACCGTGACTATGGCAACTCTTATAAAAGAAAGCATTTAATTAGGGCTGGCTTACATTTTTCAGAGGTTTAGTCCATTATCATCATGGTGGGAAGCATGGTGGCCTGCAGGCAGACATGGAGCTGGTGAGGTCGCTGAGAGTTCTACATCCAGATCCATAGGCAGCAAGGAAAGAGAGTCACTGGGCCTGGCTTGGACTTTTGAAACCTTAAAGCTCACTGCTGGTAACATGCTGCCTCCAACAAGGCCACACCCACTCCAACAAGACCACACCCACTCCAATAAGGCCACACCCACCCCAACAAGACCACACCTCCTAATCCTTCTCAAGTAGTGTCAACTCCCTGATGACTAAACATTCAAATATAGAGTCCATGGGGGGCCAACCGTTCAAACCAGCACACTCCCACACAGTGTGTGTACCTACACACGTCTACAGTTACACACTTTCATGGACCCACACCTGTTCACATCCACAGCGTGCATACACTTTAGCTCAGAGTCTCATACTCATACCCTTGAGCCCCTGGACTCCTTTCTCCTCCTTCCACTCTGAAAGGGGTCCCACGTGGTTGAGGTCCCTGGTAGAGAGGAGGCTGTAGGGTGGGGTAAGTGATCAGGACCAACCCAAGCAAGTCTCAGGTGCCAGCCGTGGGGACAGAGGGATCAGCAGGAGGGCATCCGGGGCCGCGGTGACGCTGACCCTGGGGTGAGGAACTAGGAGTGGAGCAGAGGAGACACTTGGACAGCTGGTCTCTGGAGTGTCCTCTGGCTTTGGGGGACGGGCAGTGTCCCAGCCTTCCCTCCACTTGCTTGGACTTCAGAGGACGTGGTCTTAGGTCCCCTCCACCTGACCTAGCGTTTCAGGTTCCTCTGAGGGAGTTCTGAAGGGTCTCTTGAAGTCAGCAGCTAGGAGGAGGCCCTGGAGGCAGACGTCCTGCCAGGGCCTGGCCCACACTAGGTGTTCAGCAGATTATTGGTGCTTCTGTAATTACCGCCCACCTGCTACTATACTCCATGCTATGTGTTCAGTTTTTATAGTTTGGCTGTCAACAATGCCTGCTTGTTGGTTCTCTTCCCTGCTGTCTGCTTCCTCTGCTCCATGCTGGGTACTGAGTCTGGAGTTTTGTTTGTAAAGCAAACACTCTGTCACAGAGCTAAATATACGTGTGTGTGTGCACGCACGCACACACACACACACACACACACACACACACACACACACACAGACACTGCCTGTTTTTTAGCCATAATTCTGTGCCTCCCATTGGCTTCCCAGGAAGCTAAGGCTAAGGTCTGATGATTGTGAGGGATCCTCAGGTGTGGTTTCCTCAGGCTCCCAGGTTAGGGGCCTAAAGGGTACTTGTCCACCAATACAGCCACCCGTGGCTTCAGTGTCAACCCTTTGGAGGGTGATGTTGCCATCCTCGTGTTGTCCTGACACAGTGACCTACATAAGCACTGTTTGTTTGTTTGCTATTGTTTTTTTCCAGACAGGGTTTCCCTGTGTAGCCCTGGCTGTCCTGGAACTCGCTCTGCAGCCCAGGCTCTGCCTGCCTCTGCCGTCCCAGTGCTGGGGTTAAAAATGTGTGCCCTGCATAAGCTCTGTTCCTATTACCTGCCTGTCCCACAGGAGCCCCGCGGGGCTGGGCTTGTCTGCTGCTGCTCGTGAGGTCTTCATTTGCTGGCCCTGGCCCAGGCTTCTTCCTCAGCCGGAGAATATGAGCCTGAGCACCCATGCCGGCTGGGATTCCCCCTTCTCTCGGCTCCAGCACTCTTTGAGCTACCGGAAGTGTGTATTCTTGGTTTGATGCACCTTTTGTCTCAAAATCATGGAGTTAGTGCCATCTGCATTTGCCCACCTTTGAATGTTGGTCCTCTCTGTCCCCCTAAGATGGAAGGACACATTGCCTGGCCATCGAATTTGTCCGCTTTCTCGGTTGACACACACCATTTCGGTGTCAGGCCTGGCCGAGGTCAGGTACAGCTGGGACCTGGGCAGAGAAAGAGTATTGGAAAGCAGGAGGCATTTGCAGGGGCATGGAGCGGTGGTGGTTGGTGGTGGTTCCACCCGGCACGGTGGCTGTGGAAACAGGTCTGCCGAAGGAGTGTGATGTGGCGTTGTTGGTGGGGTGACTACATTCTCTCCCGAGCCTCTCGGTGCACGGTGACAGCTAACGACGATTCGGGGGTGTTGGGAACTAGTGCAGTCTCACTGGTGCTCGGATTCGAGAGCAGCTGTGGTCAAAGAGAACTCGAGTAGGAAGAATCCCTGGCGGCTGGGGTCCTGGTAGATCCGTATGTGTATACGTATATTTATATCTATCCATCATCTATCACCTAGATATCTACTATCTGTCTGTCTCTCTGTCTATCTATCTCTCAGACTTGCAGTATAACCAGTGAGTTTATGTCTGCTGTAACTGGATAAGAGGGTCCAACCTTTATAGTTGGTGTTTTTAGCAATGACAGTCAAGTGGTGCCCACAGGGATGAGGCAGTGGGGTCTGGTTAGAATGTTTGTTTTGTTTTTCAAGACAGAGTTTGTCTGTGTAACATCCCTAGCTGTCCTGGAACTAGCTCTGTAGACCAGGCTGGCCTTGAACTCACAGAGCTCCGCCTGCCTCTGCCTCCCGAGTGCTGGGATTAAAGGCGTGCGCCCGCCGCCACCACCACTGCCCTTCTTAGGCACCATCTCTTTTCCTCTTTGTTTCATAATTAGATGCTTCTCCAGGGAGGGAGTGGGGAAAGGTCTGGGAAGGAAAGCGGGAGGAGGGATGTCCTGACCGCTGTGGGTCTCTCGGGTCAGTAAGAGCCCCCATTCTCCCTGACCAGCCATGCACACCATCACCCACCAGGATTCCGACGTCATTCTGTCTCTGCACCCAGAGTCATTTCTGTGTGTCGTGTGCTCCGTGTGGTGGAGTGGGCAGCACCTCATCCATGCCAGTGTCCGCTGGTGACCTGCACTGTGCATGGCTGGCATCGAATAGGGAAGACACAGGTGAAAACTTGTGCCCAGGCTGAGCTGGCAGTGCAGTAAGCCCTGTTCCTCTCCTGCGTCCATCGCGGCTGTCCTGTGGAACCACAACGTCTTTGTGACTCAAGGCCAGGCTTGCTCCAGGCGAACCAAGGCTGAACCTGTGCATGCCTCAGTCCGAGAAGCCTCTCGGTGTCTCGGAGACTGCCCTTGGCCTCGGTTTCCTCACCTGTGAGAGGTGGGTGGGTCTCGGGGCCGCTCTCATCGGAGAGGCCAGCGGTCAGAGTGGCAATGCTGTCCAGCAGAGCTGAATGTCTTCAGAGCTTCTGGGTAGAGGTGGGCCTGGGGCCTGGGAAGGTTTGGAATTGAGCAGGGGTCAGGAGGAGAGGGGCAGTAGAGTTGGGAGAAGGGACCGTGAGCCACTGGGGCAAGATTCTCAGGAGTCACAAGAGGGGATCACTGGTGAGTGTCTGAGGTCTCCGCAGCAGCTGGTGAGGTTCTGCCACTGTGCCAGAAGGGAGACCTAGAGGAGCCATGAGGCCGCCCTGTGGGTGAGGGGACATGATGCTTGGCTGGGAAACTCTTGGGCGGCCATTGAGGCCTGGGCTGAGGGCTAAGGCTCAAGGGTGCCTGGTTCTAAACTGGGATAATTGATTAATAGATGAAAAGCCAGTCCGCCAGCTGCCCTCAATGCTGCCACTGTCTCAGGGTTGGAGACTGACCCCTTACTTCAGGTCCAGATGCCACCGGGGGCTGCTTTTGGCCATCACCCTCAATCGGGCCTGGGCGTGGCTGCCCTGGGAATCTCGCTGGCAGGGAGGGACCCTGTTTCTCTGGAGAGGTCTGGAAAGGGCTCAGGTCCTTCCTTGTCCTCTTTTACACCCAAGTGGCCGTGACCTGGCTGTAGTAGAGGCTGGTTTCACTAAGCACCCGCAGCAGGGTCACTGTACTCAGGCCTGCAGCTATGATGGTCTAAGCTCGAGCTGATTCCTCGGAGAGGGAACAGCCAGCCTGATCCTGATCCTTGGGCTTTGGTTCCAGGTTCCCCATGTTGTTCATAGTTGTCTCTGGGCTCAGTCAAACTCCTGTTTGGGGCTGCAATCGGCTCAGCGAGATGATACCTGCGGGGTGGGGTGCTCCTTGTGTTTGCACTTGGACCCTGTCACTGGGTTAGAAGGTGTCTAGGAGGACCGGAAAGAACCCTGCACACCCCTGGGAGGACCTAGCTCTCCAGCCTTCAGGGCACATGGACCTGCTGAGGGCCAGGTCTCTCAGAGCAGAGGTATCCAGAGATACTCTCTGACTGAGTGAGCTTTGTGCTAGCTGCCTGAGAGGGCTAACATGTCCCCCCTCTGGGGCCTGTGCTGTACTGCCCAAAGGGCTGCCCAGGAACCCCTAACAGGTGGCTCACATCAGTGTAGAAGGAATGTACTGGTTATCACATGACGGCATATGGCTTCTGATCTCAGGTGTTGGGGTGCTGGGACCCAGAGGCCTCTTGGCTTCACCCCTTATTGAACCACCCTCAGCTCCAGGCCATTAAGGGCTCTAGGCCAGGAAAATCATTCCATGCCTGCAGCCTGCTTGTGTTCTCCTTCAGACTCAACATAGGCAGGTTTCTTTGGGCCATCAGCTCATAAAAAACGACATGGAGACTTATTAATGATGAAAAGCTGACCCACCAGCTCTCACGTCTTAAACTGACCCATTTCTATTCATCTGTGTGTTGCCTTGTGGCTTTTTTTTTCCCGCTTTCCGTCTTGCACCTCCTGTTTCCTCTCCACGTCCGCTCCTGTCTTTCCAGCACCTAGATCCCTCTCCTCCCACTCTCTCTCTCTCTGCCCGGAAGTCCTGCCTAACCTCTTTCTGCCTAACTATTGGCTATTCAGCTCTTTATTAAACCAGCCAGAAGGCTCCTTGGCAAAGATGCCCGTGGACAGAGGTTTCTGTCCTGCCCAGTACCGCAGCAGGTCAGTCCCAAATAAACACACAGAGGTCTACATTAGTTATAAACTGGTTGGCCTAGTAGCTCAAGCTTGTTATTAACTAATTCTTACATACTACATCTTAATCTGTTATTCTTGTCTGTGTCAGCCACGTGGCTTGGTACCTTTTTCGGCGAGGCAGTCACATCTTGCTTCCTCTCTGTTTGGGTGACAACTGCAGACTGAATCTTTCTTCTTCCCAGAATTCTCCTGTTCTCATTGCCCCACCTCTACTTCCTGTCTGGCTACTGGCCAATCAGCATTTTATTAAACAAGTACAAGAAACAAATCTTTTTTTTAATTGATTTTTATTGAGCTCTACATTTTTCTCTGCTCCCCTTCCTACCTCTCCCCTCCCCTTTAACCCTCTCCCATGGCTCCCATGCTCCCAATTGACTCAGGGGATCTTGTCTTTTTCTACTTCCCATGTAGATTATATCTATGTATGTCTCTCTTAGGGTCCTCATTGTTGTCTAGGTTCTCTGGAATTGTGATTTGTAGGCTGTTTTTCCTTGCTTTATGTTTAAAAACCACATATGAGTGATAATTGTCTTTCTGTGTCTGTATTACCTCACTCAAAATGATGTTTTCTACCTCCATCCATTTGCCTGCAAATTTTAAGATGTTGCTATTTTTTTTTTTTTTTGCTGTGTAGTACTCCATTGTGTAAATGTTCCTCATTTTCTTTATCCATTCTTCGGTTGAGGGGCATTTAGGTTGTTTCCAGGTTCTGGCTATGACAAACAATTCTGCTATGAACATAGTTGAGCACATGTCCTTGTGGCACAATTGAGCATCCTTTGGATTATATACCCAAAAGTGGTATTACTAGGTCTTGAGGAAGGTTGTTTCCTAATTTTCTGAGAAATCACCATACTGATTTCCAAAGTGCCTGTACCAGCTTGCATTCCCACCAGCAATGCAGAAGTGTTCCCTTTTCCCCACAACCTCTCCAGCATAAGTCTTCATCAGTGTTTTGATCTTGGCCATTTTTACAGGTGTAAGATGGAATCTCAGAGTTGTTTTGATTTGCATTTCTCTGATGACTAATGATGTTGAACTTAAGTGTCTTTCAGCCATTTTAGATTCCTCTGTTGAGAGTTCTCTGTTTAGGTCTGTACTCCATTTTTTTTTATTGGATTATGTGATCTTTTGATGACCAATTTCTTGAGTTTTTTGTATATTTTGGAGATCAGACCTCTGTCTGATGTGGGGTTAGTGAAGATCTTTTCCCATTCTGTAGGCTGTCGTTTTGTCTTGTTGACCATGTCCTTTTCTTTACAGAAGCTTTTCAGTTTCAGGAGGTCCCATTTATTAATTGTTTCTCTCAGTGTCTGTCCTACTGGGATTCTATTTAGGAAGTGGTCTCTGTGCGTTCAAGTGTACTTCCCACTTTCTCTTCTATGAGGTTCAGTGTGGCTGGCTTTATGTTGAGGTCTTTGATCCATTTGGACTTGAGTTTTGTACATGGTGATAGATATGGGTCTATTTTCATTTATCTACATGTTGATATCCAGTTATGCCAGCACCACTTGTTAAATATGCTTTCTTTCTTCCATTTGATATTTTTTTGCTTCTTTGTCAAAAATCAGGTGTTTGCAGGTGTGTGGATTAAAGAACCAAATCTTTACAGGGTAAAACCATTGTCCCACAGCAGATGCCCATCTTCTTAGTCCACAAAAAGGTTGTTCCACAATATGCCACTTTCTGAAGATGCTATTGCTGGTGGCCTGCAGTGGCCCTGAGACTAGGTAGGTCAAGACCATCTCTGCCCCAGGTGGAGGGGAAAGAGGAGTGGATAGCTTTGGCTCGGTCCTCCTTTCTGGCTTTGCTTGTGGGAACAGTGGTCAGGACAGGTATGGCTGCCCCAGGTCCCTCTGTTGCGCTCGGCTCTACCACGTCCTCTGCACGATTTCTATCTTTTCCAGCGTCAGCAGGGGCCAGAACAGTCATGTTTTCCCAGTGAGGCTCGCCCCCCTCCCCTGTTCCTGACAAAAGCACTTCTGTCTTTGTCTGGAATGGCGGTCTCCCAGGACTGGCTTCAGAGACGGGTGGTCTTCTAATGACATAATTACAGCAGAAACCACAAGAGGCCAACTTGTAGGCATGGTGCTTTTGAGCTGCCTGGTCCAGGCATTGGCAGGGTGGTGGCTGCCATCTCGTGTGATTGGCTGTGTCCAGGCGGGGTAACAGAAAGCTCCCTCTCTAGGGAACACATGAGGCCTTTGGGTCTCAGTGCTGACCCGGGCTAGAGTCCCCCAACCCGTTTTCTTGGGTGGTCTCTCTGGATTCTTCTCCACAAACTGGACATGGGAAAAGACTCAGTGTTCTGAATCCTTTGATTTAGTTCTTCCCCTGCCTCAGCCACAGCACCCTGCCCGAGCCACTGTGGAGACTCTCCACATACAGGACAAGACAAGTCTGGTGTGTGCCTTGGTGCTGATCACACCCTGAGAACAGGGGTGTCTGCATTGCATGGAGTCTGTGATGGCTGATACTCCACCCCCATGTCTGTCCTCAAGGCTGGCAGAGGTCTGGCTGGGGTCATGAGACGCTGGATTGTGAGGACCTTGTGGCCAGGAGCCCTATATGGTGTGGGTCCCCGGGACCACTTGAGGTTAAGGGACAGCACCTAGGCCACTGGCAAATGGCTTCCTGGCGGCTGTTGCCCCAGTGAAGCCTAGCTTCTACCCACTTGTCAGGAAGCTGCAGTGCCCTGTCTAACACCCCTCACTGGTCACGCTGAGAGCAGAAGGAAGACTGGACCAAGTTGAAGGCTGGGGAGCTGTGGTTGCCCAAGCACTAGATGGAGACCCCCTCCAACGTCTATGGGTGGCCTCCTCTCTCTCCTGGGCCTCATGCCCTCATGACCCTGCTGTTCTTCAGCTGGTGGAGGGCCGCCCAGGGGTAACCTTCCAGGAGCTTCTGAAAAGCATGGAGGAGAACACAAGTCTGCTCTCTGAGGTAGACACAGGCCTGTGTGGGAAGTCCCTTCAGGAGGGACTGGAAGACCCACGTGCAGAGTTACAGGCACCGAGAGACGCACAGGTCAGGTTACAGGACCAGTGGAGGCAGTCCGAAGGGGTCAGCCCCGGGCTATGGTTGTAGCTTCTCACTTCCAGGATACTGTGCAGCATGGGCCCCGGGGACAGCATCTTAGGGTGTCATGATAGCTCACACTGAGCACCTCCTCCCTCTGGGCTCTCACCCAGTGGGCTGCAGTGCTGTTTCCAGGGCCCCCACCCTCCAGCCAGATGTCCCTAGAAGACCCCCTTTAAAAGCAAAGCTAGCTGTGTCCCTGGAAGTGCGAGCTGCCCCTGTGTGTGCTCTCACCAGGGGTCTGCCATCCAGGCGGGTCGGCCTAATGCCCAGAGGACCTGTACTCTGTGTTCTTGTCACTCAGGGAATCCTCAGGAGCCCTGTACGGCAAAGTGACCCTGCTTGGCTTGCCCAGCTTGACAAGCCTGCAATCTGTGTGGTCTGCACCTAAGAGAGCAGGCAAGGCACAGCCTGTGACTGATGCAGGGGGAAGCCACCCATTCTAATTCTCAGAATGCCTGTCCAGAGACTTGGGGGTCCTCTGAGGCTACTCAGGAGCTAGTCTGAGGCCAACCCTGTCTGTGCCCCAAGTCCTCTGCCCCGACCTGGCAGAGCACATGAGACCGGTGAGCAGCTGTGGGCAGCGGCTTCCACGAACTGGGAGCTCGAGCTGACTTGGATCAGTGAGAGCGGAGAGGGGCTTTGCACCCTCACACTCGACCCTGAGTCTAAGTACCAAGGAGAGAAACCATTTTCCCATAGTGCTCTGGGCTTCAGCCTGCCCTGGAGTCCACGTAGGTGCCAGTTCTAGGTTGTGCGCGCCGGGGCTTCCCTGTTCATGGAGCTCAAGGCTGAGCCGTGGTCTGTAAACATGGAGTCCGTTTGGATCATGATATGAGGAGCAGTGCCAGGTAGGGGGTCTCTGAGGAGTAAGACCCTTGATCCCACAGCCAGGAGTGGATGGGTTTGAAAGGCAACGCTGTGTGGTTCATGGGGCCAGTGCCTCAGTGAGCAGTGTTTGACAGACTGACCCACCCTGCCTGGTGTGCTCTGTGGAAGGAACTGGCGTCGGCACCTCCGTCCCCAGGCTCTAGCAGGGGTGCACAGAAATGTGGCTGCCGGAGGCCTGCTGACTGCCACGGGATACAGCGAACGCCAGGAGTCCCCAGTGGGTTCATAGGCTAAGTCTCACCCAGCATTTGGACAAGCGGGGCAGCCACCCCATGCCTCAGTTTCCTCCCTGGGAAAGAAGAGGTGGCTGTGAGTCTGATGGACAGTAACTGACAGGCTTAGTGTCTAATTACAGAGCAAAGGCAGGCTCTTCAGAGGTCAACAAGGGTACCACCTCCTCCCAGTCTAGGCTGCTTTCCTGAGCTCTGCAGTCCCATCTTGCAATCCTGTAGCCCAAGGTCCCTGTCGTGTGACTCTGAGGTCCCTTTCCCAAGGCACTGCCTGGCCTGTGGCCACCAACCCTTAAGCCTTGGGCCTGCCAGTCCAGGTGTTTCCACGCCTGCTATCCCTGTCCCCAGAATCAGCTGGTCCTCTAGGCTGGCCCACTTTACCAGTCCCAGGTATTTTAAAGTGTTGGACAGACCTGTGGGTGCCTTTGGCGGGAAGGGATCCTAGAGTTCCCATAGCGAGTCAAGGATCTTGGGCTATGAGGTCTGTTTATAACTCTTCCTGGAGGCAGGAGGTGCTGGCTCCTTCTAGTCAGAAGATACATGTTTCCCAGAGTGGCCTGGGAACTGGTTCCATCCCTTCTCAGACAGCAGAGGTCAGCTCGCATCTTGTGTTCGCTCTACCCGCGTAATGGCCACTCAGAGCCAGCATCGTCTGGGGAGGCAAACCCAGGAAATCTGCTGATGGTTCATCTTTGGGATTCCTGGTGTGTGTGTGTGTGTGTGTGTGTGTGTGTGTGTGTGTGTGTGTGTGTCTGTTCCTGTTCCAGCAGGATAATTAATAAGGCATCTGCGGGTGGGGGAGCTGGTAGCCGCTTCCCAAATCTGCTTTCGGGTCTCGGCCCCAGGCATTCCAGAGCAAGGCCCTACCCTCTGTGCCCAGCGGTGCCAGGCCTGTGCGCCATCATGAGGATCCAGGCCAGCAGATAGCAGGACAGGTACCGTGGGAGGGGGTATAGCCATGGAGGTGCTGACAGTTGCATAAATGGTTGGCATCTAATCAGGGATGGCCGTGAAAGAGTTGCTGCTGCCTGGGCCGTGCTTGGGCCAGCAGCGTCTCTGTGGAGCCTGGAGCGATGGGGAAGCTGCTCCTCATGGTAGGCTCAAGGCGCCTGAATCTGGGAGGGGGGCTCTAGTGGCTTCCTGTAGCCACAGGTCTCAGGAGGGAGGCTGAGTCCTCGTCTTAGGTAAGCTTCTTGTGCTGGGTGCAAGGTTTCGGTAACACCGGTCTCCAAGACCTAGATGGGGTGAATGAGCACAGTGGACCCCAGGCGCATTCTTGTTTCCTGGGTGGATGTGGTTGCCCAGGCCAGAGATCTCTGCTTTCCTGAGGAACTGTGGTGTGAGCCTGGAGGCCCTGAGGCCCCAGGGCAGCAAGGCCTGCAAGCCCGTAGTCGTTCAATATAACTGGGCATCTTGGAAGATTCATAGACAGCGGATACCACTGTGCTAAACCCCTCTGTGGAGATTGTTCAGTATCCATTTGGCATCCCTGGGCCAACTATCTTCCCTCAGCCCAGGCCCCAGGTTCCCGGTCTCATTCCCTCAGCCCCAGCTTATAATACCTTCTCGACCTGCCTTTTCCTCTAGACTGCCTTGGAAGGCCTGACTCACCCAGCAGTCTATGTCTGATACTCCAGGACTATTCCAAAACGCTGCCAAGGAACTCTGCGCTCGAGGAAAAGGGAAGGGTGTGGTTTGGCCTCTGGCCAGTGAGAATGACATCATCTCCTTTCTACCCCCGATGTGTTTGGAGGCGCACCCCAGGACGGTTGCATGGAAAGGAAGTGGCTCCGTGTCCTGGGACACCTCCCTTTGTGTCTGGGTTGTGCCTTGGAGTGTGCACGGTGCAGGGAAGCTCCCTGATTTTGACTGGGTCCTCTTGGCCTGTCTTCTACCCAGTAAAAGGACCAGATGCGGGTCAGTGGTCCATTGAGCTGTTCTGCCTTCCTGGTGAGCTATCTACCACAGGGATTAACAGCTATGTCCACTTGCAAATTAGGGTGCTTGCCCCCCAAACTCTATCCAGGCCACAGCTATGTGTGCCTCTTTTACTCTTCAATGTTCCTTATTCCCTGACCAGCTGTGGGCCCTCGAGGCCTCTCCACGTTTCCCAGGAGCATCCTCATCCCTGAAAGCCTTCATGTGTTTTCCCTGGCCGGCTTGTCCACTCTAGCCCTCTGTGGCTGCATCGCTCCTGGTGGCATCTGAGCACCCCTTGGAGGCTGGGTACAGTGAAGGCACAGCGCCCTCAGCTAAGGTGACACTGAGAGCACATGACACTAGAGATGGCTGTCCCTACATGGTCCTCAGAACCCATGTGACCCCTGGACCCACAGAAAAGCCTCTTTGCAGCTCCACCCTCACAGGGTTCAGTTCAGACTATCCCTCTGTTGAGTTCTGTGTGTATGATTGTCTTTACAGGTCTCGGGTGTCCGTACAGAAGAGAGCCAGGGTCCCAGGCACTCTGTGGTGTTTGGGGCAGATGAGTTTTCCGTAAGATTCCCTCATCTCATTCTGTGGATGGGGAAACTGACATTTGCAGGGACGACACCCAGGCGCTGGGCTCTTTACAGGACTTTAGTCCACCGCCCTGAGCCTGGGAAAGTGTGCAGGGCTGAGCTGGTGACTTTGCTTTCCCTCGGCTGAGTTGCAGGGCTGGTGTGGAGCGTGGGCGAGGACTGGGCAGCGGGTCTGCACACACATCGAAGTCATCTCAGTTCTGTGTGTGGGGAAGGTGCTTGGCTCAAGGCTTTTCTGTAGCCATGGTAGAAACATCCCCACCTCTTGGCCCTGCCCACTCGGGGTCTCCCAGCCAGACATCAGACCAGGGCCTGCCAGGTGCTGAAAATTTGAACTTGGCCTTGGCCAGATGCTGTTTGCTCTGGGCCACTGGGTCTAGAAGCCACACATGGAGGAAAACAGGATACAGAATTTGCTGGGCAGGGTGAGAGGTCAATGAAGATCCCATGGATCCTATAGCTAGACGGTGGCGGGAGTGGGAATGGTTGGTTGGGTACCTGTGACCACACAGGGGAGAGCAAAGGGGTTCTTGCCACTGCGCCCAGTGGGCAGCCTTATGGTGGCTTGGTTCTCCTGTCGTTATCCTGGTTGTTGCCCTCTGTGCCTCTGGAGGAGGCGCCTAGAACTTTCAGTCCCAACTATGCCTGCCCTCCTCAGGGTTGCTGGCCCCCTCATCCCTTGCTGCCAGAACTGGGGCACCCAGCTCTCCATTTCTCCCAGACCTTTCCCCTGGGTGGCAGGGAATGTTGACAGAGGAGTCCTTAAACAGCTAGGTCCAGCCCTGGGCAGATTTAGAGGTTCACAGATCCTCTCCTGGACAACTCAGGGTCCCCCCTCATGCTTTGGTGCCTTGTATTCAGGGTGGTGCACTAGTGCCCCCTGGTGGCAGTAAGAGGTTAATGCAGGCTTATGGCTGCCTAGGATTTAGGGCCATTAGTATGCCTAAAAATAGTCGCGACAGGGGCAGAGCGGGCTGAGGGTCTGTGTCCTGTTGGGCTTCATGCCTGCATTTCTCACCTACTCTTGACAATGTCCAGAAATGTCCACGGTGATCTGATGCACCATCTTCTCAGGACTTGGGGACAGTAGGAGAAATGGCAAGGCCCCCTGCCACACACACACACACACACACACACTTACCCTCCCTCCCTCCATCCTCCCTCCCTCCCTCTCTCCCTCCTTCCCTCCCCCACCCTCTCTTTCTCTCTCTCATTTTCACCCCGGCAATCTCTTACTGGATCTCACCAGGGTTTGGCGATCCAGGCCAACCTAAGCCCTTTCCCCTGCGGTCTGCATCATGACATTCTAAGTAATGGGGGAGAGATATCTGGACACTGGAGGCAACGGAGAGGTGGGGCTGGGAGGTCTGGGGGGGATGCAGCCTGGCACAGACTTGGGTGGGTCCAGGGTGACACTGCCAACCTGTGCAGAGTGGCAAGTGTGGGAAGGAGCTGGTCACAGGTCCGTCAGCCCTGTTAGGAGCAGGGTACAAAACGCCTATTCTGAGGGCTCCCTCTGGGGTCCAGGGAGGAGGAGGAAGAGTTGCCTGGGGAAGACAGCAGCAGGGGCTGGGGCTGGGACTGGGGTTAGCCTGTCTGTGATGATAGTAGTTGCGGATGGAGAAATAGAAGCCAGTGTGATGGGGGTGGGGGAAGCTCTTGGAGCCTTGCTTGAGCTGGGGAGGGTTGGGGAAGGAGTAGACTAGTTGGCGACACGTGAGAATGGGCGTGTAGGGGAAGTGCGCTGGGGAAGAGGACTCAGTCTTCAGGGTGCTGGACACAGGGTGGGCAGGGCCACAGCCCTCCCTCCCCAGAGTTAAAACAGCCTGAGCCTGCTCTTTCTTCAGATTGCCTTATGAAGGATGGACAGCCCTCCCTTCCCCAGTCCACCCCAACCCATTCTACCTCTTAGCACTTTCCCCTGCATTCCCCCATCCGCATTTCCCCCTCTGTCTGCATCTGTGTCTATGTGTGTGTGTGCGCACGCGTGTGTCTCGTGAGTTGTACTCCTGAAGGTTCAACGTTGACTTTGTAAATCTTCCTCTGTCACCCTCCACCTTCTTCATTGAGTCAGAATAGCAGTTGAACCCAATGCTCACCAGTATGGCTAGTCTGTCTGGCCCCCACCTCTGCCTTTGGAGTGCTAGAATTACAGATGGGCTGCTATGGGTGCTGGGGATTGGAACTCCAGCCTTCACGCTCCTCTTAATTCTAATACCCTGAGCGCTGACATCATTGCCCCTCTGCAGGGTGTCCTGTCCTGTGATGTTGTTTGTATTTAAGCCCAAGCCAGATCCCATATGGACTAAAATCCAAGTCCTTCTCCCTGCCTCTAGCAAGCCTTCTCTCCACAAGTATTTGTTGGCCTTTACTATGCTCCAGGCGATTCACAGGGACCTGTATCCAGCAGGAAGGCAGATGGGACAGGACACTCATGGAGACATACGGCCAGCAGGTGCAGGGAGGAGCTGCCGCTCTGACCGTCTGTGCTGCATGGGGCAAGGCCGATGCTGGCCAGAGGATCAGATGCACACAGCTCTCCCTTATAAACTGGGAGAGAGTGAGCGGACAGCTGGCCAGCTCTGGCTAAGGCTGACACCCAGGTGGGTTCCCAGCCAGGCCCAGCCTCGTCCCTGGCGGAGTGCTGAGCTCTGCTGGAGGGAGCCATAGGAAAGTGAAGAGTGCCCCCAGGTCTCCAGTTCTTGGCCCAGAAACTGAGCAAGAGGCAAAGCTGGTCATAGCCGGTCATAGCCGGTCATCCAGACCACGAGGAAGACATGGGTTGAGATCTTCCAAGACCCGGGAGAACCAGAAGTCAGTGTGTCCCTGGCAGAATGACAGAGGGAAATTGGGGCAGACAGTGAGGCAGAGACAGAGGCACAGGCAAGCTAGGGGCTCCCAGCATGCCCGGCCCCGAGTGCACTGCCAGCTTAGGCCTGCTTGGCTCTGATCGCCCTGCTACAGTCCGCCCGCCCCCTGGCAGAGAAATGAAAGGCCCTGAGTCGGAGTCATGGCCATGGTGGCGAGTGAAGACCTGGACATTTGGGGGAATCTGAGGAATGTTCTTGGCATCTTCTGAGCCTTTTACATCTTGTCTTGTTTTCTGGAAAAGAAATGGAAAAGAAAAAAAAACAACCCCAAAGCCCATTCCTACAGTCTTGGATGCTGATGTGTATAAGCAGGGAACCTGACTAATATCGGGGAGGAGTGGGAAGTGGGGGGGCTGCTGGGGAGGGCTGTGCACCCCTGGGTTTGGGTCATGGCTCTGCAACTGCTCCAGTCACCCCACTGCACAGAACCTTACTGTTCTGTGAAGTCTGTCTCTCCCGCTGGGCAAGGCCTCTCCCTTGGAGCAGCCTCTGAGGAGTCACCCAGGGCCACCTCTGTGCCTGGCCTAAGGGTGGAGTAGGGAGCCTGGAGCTCGGCTGTGCCTTCCAGAGACCCTGGAACTGTGGACAGGTGTGGGTCCGAGGTCACTGAGGCCCCAGGAGGGAGGCCATCTGTGTCTCAACCAGAGCTATCGGCCAGCTGCTCCTGTAGCCACCATAGTCGGGGGGGGCTGATTTTCCTAAAGAGGCTTCCCAATGACCTTGGATGTTCAGGCAGGTAAGGGAGGCCTTTTAGGCTATTTGTGGATCACTGTGTCTCGTCTTCAAGTTGCCCTGGAGTCTATGGGCTATGGGGTGTGTGTGTGGGGAGAGTGGGAGGTGGTGTGTGTGTGTGTTGGCTCCCAGCCTTCCCTCCATCTCCAGCTTCCTGTTGGAAAATATCATTGAAAGCCCAGCTCATCAATTGCATGGCTCCCTGACGTGAACTGATCTGAGCTGGCTACATGCGTGTGCTTCCAACGTCTAACATTCTGGAAGAGGAAGAAGTTAAAAAAAGCTAGAGCTTGGGCAGGTGATGACCGAAGTTCCATCCCTGGGAGCCACGTAGTGGAAGGAGAGACCCGAGTCCCACCAGCTGCCCTGACTTCACGTGAGCACTGTGGTACGAGCACTCACACACATACGTGCCCATGGAATAAATAAACAAGATGTAATGTGAAAAGTCGGAGAACTCTAGGGACTAGAGAGAAAGGGATAGGAGAGAGGAAATGCGGAGGGCGGCGGAAATGATTCTGTTAACCTCAGAGGACCTGTGTCACCGTTACCTGCTCAAACCCCTGGAGTCTGAAATACCCCGTGTGTGTTTCTGCAGAGCTCAGACTGTGAGCCTGAGGTAACAGTGACACAATGCATCCCGCAATGTGGTGTCAATAAGGAAGGGTCAAGCTGGAGAGACGGCCGGCAGATGATGGCACTGGCTGGAGAGACGGCCGACAGCTGATGGCACTGGCTGGAGAGACGGCCGACAGATGACGGCACTGGCTGGAGAGACGGCCGACAGATGATGGCGCTGGCTGCTCTTCTAGAGGCCCAGGTTCAATTCCCAGTATCCACATGGTGGTCTACGATCCTCTAGAACTCCAACCCCAGGGTATCCAACATCTTCTGGCCTCCAGGGCACCAGGCATACATGCGTTGTGCTGACCTGCATGCAATCCAACACCCATGCACATGCAATCATAACAAAGCATTTTAAAAGTAAGGAAAGAACTGCGGGTGGCAAGGAAAGGGGACATAAGGAACTCTGTACTTTTTGAATTTTTCTATAAACCTCAAACTGTCCAGAATGAAAAGAAACAAAAAAGAAAAAGAAAAAAGGAAAGAAAGGAAAGGGAAGAAAGCAAGCAGGACCATCCAGGTGACTCAGCAGGTAAAGGCACTGAAATCCTGAGGTTTGTACCCTAATCCCACGTAGTGGAAGGAGAGACCAGATTCCCGTGAATTGTCTCAGATCCCCTACATGCTTGCTGTGGCATTCGCTTGTATATGTACGTATGCACGCATGCACACACGCACGTACACAAACTTGCAGGCACACATAGTCATTGGGTCTCCCTGGTACTGTAGCTATAGATGGCTCTGAGATACCCTCTGTAGGTGCTGGGGATGGTACTCAGACCCTCTGAGAGCGCCCCACCCCTACCCCCATTTGTGAAGAACCCTTTCTGTGTTCTCTGCTCGTTGCCTGCTGCTGTGTTCTCTGGGGATGCACTGGACTGGTTTGGTCTCTACCTGTCTCCACTCTTCCACGAAAGCTGTTTGGTTTGTAGCTGTGGCCATCACAGATGCTCACACATTTATGAGAAAGGGCCACACGCGGAGGTCCCAGTTGGGTCACTTTGAGCATCATTGTGGTGTTGGTAGCATGAGGCTCACTGTCACCCCACCCAGGGCGAGGGGGCAGTTCTTAACTGGCTTCTCTGCACCGTGAAGCTTATTTTAAGGACAGACTGAGCATCCCGCCTTGTGCACACACGTTAAGGTCCAATGCTTTCCGTCTGCTGGGTCCCAAGCATCACCATTGCACAGCGAGATGTCTTTTCACTTCCAGATGCAGGAGTGATGTTGAGGAGGTCCTCTAAGGTCTTCTTGAAGGAAAGTCTCCTGCACGGGCTCAGGCGAAAGGCTGGAAGTTCAGTGATGCGATATTAGAGAGCTGGGTTGCTATCCAGTGAGGTACCACACACACACACACACACACACACACACACACACACACACACACGCACGCACGCACACACACACACACAAAACTGTTGTTCCCAATTACATGGTAGAATCACCTTTCCCATGCAAAAGGGATCTTTGTGATGCCTTTAGGTAGCACACTTGCCTGTTTTGGGAGGGGGAGGCACATGTATGCTATGGCATTCACACACACACACACACACACACACACACACACACACACACACACACACAGAGTCACTGGCTGGCGCACCTGCCTGCACTGGTTTCTTCTGAACTGTTTCTGCCCCGAGGATGGATGCTCCTTCCAGAAAAGCTTCCCCCATAATGCTCCTCTAGGCCCTTCCCTTTGGCTGTACTGCCCAGGTCCTTTCTCACCATCCCATGATCCTTTGCTGCTCCCATCTTGCTGGCATGGAGCCAGGCCTCCCAGTGCTTGCCCTGGAGGGGTTGTGATATGGATGGCTTCTCACCTACTACCAGTCTGTGTTAAGGTGGGCAGGGTCTGGTGGGAATCAGTCTGTAGTGTCGAGGCTGCCCTGAGCTGGTGGGGCTCCTGAACCGAGATAACCACCCAGCAAGGAAGTAGGCTTGCTACAACAGTGGCTCTGCTGGGCACCGTTCCCTCCCCCGGTCTGAGAGCCAAGGGCAAGCTCCAGCCCGGAGCAGTAGGCAGAGGCTGCTGAGTACAGACTTGTTTCTTTCCATTTTAAAGGTAATCCACGCCTAGTGACAGCATTCGCTTCTCTGTTACCGTCCAGACTAACACAGATGGGAGGTAATTGAAGATTTCCACCTCATGGTTCTATGGGACAGATTCTCTCACCAAATCCAAGAATCTCCCTTCTTCTGTGGCCCTGGGAAGATCACAGCCTGGCCTTGCGTAGCTTCCCAGGGTCTCACATACATGGGTTTGTGGCCCCTTTGTCCACCCTCAGACTCAGGGTGGACAATCTCATCTCTACTCATGGCTTCAGCCTCATCTCCCTCCCGCCACACTTGCAGGACCCCTCTCCGTCACAGAGAACACAGCCAGGCACCCTCAGCAACTCAGCAACCTCACTTGTTCCAGCAGCTGTGCTTTGCTGACTCAGCATCACACATCCAGAGGCCCTAGAGGTGGGAGGCATTGTCTCAGGGGCCAGCGTTGCAGCAGCTAAGCCCTGGGAAGCAGAACAAGGAGAGCATTTGTAGCCTTACCTCCAAAAAGCCAGAACATGCACGTCTCTGGAGCCCTGCACTTAGCTGTCTGCCTATCTCTGGTTGGGGGCCTCCTGCCTGTCAGAACCATCTTCTGTGTGCAGCCCCACCCAGGTCATCTAGTGCGAGATGAAGGCCGACGTGGTCAGGGTTGTCCTCAGGCCCCTGCTGAGTGTCTCTTGCTGGATCTGCAGGCTATTCTGAGGCCTAAGGGCTGCTTCCCTGGGCTTCATTCGGCAGGCAAGAGGCTAGGGTGGGGCCGCCCAATGTGGGGGTGGGGGCTGCAGGCTGCTTTGCTTTGCAGGAACTTCCCTCACCCCTTTGTCTGTGCTCCAGCCCTGGGGGAGGTAATGGAACACGGAGTTCCATCTTGTGAAGTCTCGGATATAGCATTTACGCACTTCTAAAAACCAGCATGACACTTCCTGCCTCCAGGGAGTTCAGAGGGCTCTTGGGGTCAAGGTTATGGTCCTTTCACAGGGCTCTTGATTATATAGGACGGGACCTTCTCAGCCAGAATCGGAAAAGCAGAGCATGGGCTCTTATCCTGTAGATACAACCCAAATCTCTGCGTCTGGGTCACCCAGTGACAGGTTGGGTCTTGCCTGTCTGGGAGAGGGGCCTCTGCTGGCATAGACTTTGCTGTGGTTCTAGGGTTGTGGGTCAGTCCTAGGACTACTGTACCAACTGCAGACCTGGAGTGTGTGGGCCAGATTCTTCCCCAGGTGGGGGTAGGGGACCCTCTTTGAGCCGTGTTTTTCCTATGAGCAGCGTGTGCACACAATAGCTGACAGAGAGGTCCGTCCTGCCCCCGCCACCCCACCCTGCAGACACTTCCACGAGCCATGCAGCATAGCCTTGGCTGTGACCCCAGGGGAAGATGTGATACAGGGTCACGGTGGGTGTCTGGCCTGAGAGCCGGTAGAGCTAGAAGTTTCTTGTCTGCCCTGTGGGGGTCCCAACATGTTTCCTTAGAGACTCAGCTCCTGGGGCCTCCCACGGTTCCCAGGTTCCCCTACAACCACGCATGATAACCAGAGGCTTGGTTCTGGCTGTCTTGGGCCTGGGTTAGGTAGAACCCAAGGCTGTGGTGGCTCCTGATTTTGGTCTGCATAGATTTACTCCAGTGACCCGTCTAGGTTTCCTTGTGGTGTGCTCCTGCGTCTAAGGTGAGGGAAGGAAGGACCACAGAGGTTTGGGGATCGTCACAGTCCTCCTGCAGCCTGGAGGTCAAGCCAGCTCAGAACTCTTGCCCACGGGACCCCTGCTAAGCTTCCGAATATCTACCAAAGCACCGGCAGGTGTGAAGTGCCCAAGGTTCAAGAGGACACTTGTGCCTGGCATGTGTGGGTGTTTGGGTGTCCAGGACTGTGAGCTATATCCAGCTCGGACGTTCATCTGGGTACAGGCAGGTGGCCTTGGCTCCAGGGAACCACAGAGGCTGCTTCCTGCAGGTCCCGGGAGAACTTGGTGGCTAACCAAATGGGTGGGGTGATCTCTTTTGAGTCGTTCGGGGGAGGGGATGAATGTCCCATTGCTGGGCCTTGCCTATAGTTCTGAGAAGTGGCCCTTGGTCCCACCTGCTTTAAGGGAGTAGGTAGGAAAGGCCCAGAAAATCTTGGGGTTCTACCTATCCTATCTGTGCTCTGAGGAACAAGCCAAGGGGTATGGACCAGAGGCCCCCAAGCCAGTGACTTGGCACCTAGTATCCCTAGCTGATCTCAGAGCCCCTGGCTTTAAGACAGAGATTTGGAAGATGTGAGGGAGAGCTTGGCCGTGATTTCCTGTGCCTTTACAAGGGTCCTCTTCGGAGGTCCGGAGACCAGGCATGGCAGAGAAGTGGTGTAGCCTTGGAGGCAGAGGTTGGAGTGATGTGGGGGAAAATGGGGGCGGGGGGTGGGGTGGGGCAGCCTGAGATTCTAGAGGGAGTATGGCTCCCTCGCCCATGCCCTGATTTGGCTTAGTGATAGGATTATAGGCTCATCAACTGTTAGAGTTGAGAGAGTACAAAATCATTGTTTATGCTATCTGGTTAGTGATATTTTGAAAAAAAATTATATGAGTGTTTTGCCTGCATGTATATATGTGCAGCACATGTGTGCTTGGTGCCTGTGGAGGGCAGAAGAGGGGGTTGGATTCTCTGTAACTGGAGTCACAGACCATGTGGGGGCTGAGAACCAAACCCAGGTCCTCTGCAAGAGTAGCCAGTGCTCTTAACACCTGAGCCACCAGCTTTCCTGAGCCCGGTTGGTGGTGCTTTGAGACATCAGTGATGGGAACTAACTACCCCTCTAGTTCCAGGGTACCTTGAAGCCCCAGCCTGACTCCAGGTCCATCGTTACCAACCCTGATCCAGTCTGGGCTCTAGTCTGTCTCAGCTCCGCCCGCTGACATTTGCTGGGCACCCGTGAGCTTGCACGTCCCTTCCAGTCTGGCTAGACTTCCTCCCTAGACCCTACTACACCTATGCTGTCTGACCTTCCACAGATGCCACCACCGACAGCAGCCGCTCTCATCACTGGCTGAACCGCCGTGCTAACCACCCCGTCACCATCATCACCCTTTGCTGTATCCCCCAAGGCTGGCACAGAGTCCCACTGCTTCCCTGTCCCCGAGGCCAGACACCTGCCACAGCATTTGGCAGGGGACACGGGAAGGAAGGCATGGCGGTATCCTGGGGATAGGAGCTCGGGGTGGGGGGGAGCGTGTGGGTGCTCAGCTCCACCCAAGCAACACCCCTGAGCTCGTTCAGCCTGGAGAGCTGAGCAGGCATGTCGGCCCTGCAGAGCAAGCTTACACAGAGATTCCCAATTGTCCCACTGCCCCTGAGGGAAGGAGGGGCCCATCTGGGCTCTGAAGTGGAACATTCCTAGGGAGGAACATTCCTGGGGAGGTAGAAAAGAGGCCCAGCCAATGCATCTTGCCCAGATCAGAGTCTCCTGGCCAAAGGGATGTCCCAGGGATTGTCTCTCAGTCCGGCACAGCAAAGTGAGGGACTGCCCACCCACCCCCAGGGGAGGGGCCTTTCCAGACCTCCCAGGCTCTGGGTTCTTTTCGTAGCCCCTGGTACCTGTAGACCCTCGCCTATCCTCTGGCGCTCTGGGTGGCTGACTCTAGGCCAGCTGGTTTGCATCAGCTCTTGGATGAGACTCAGGGAGCAGCCTTGGCCTGTCTGGGTGACACCTGGCTAAAGGAAGATGGGCTTCTTGGCCTCATAAATCCTGGCTCCTGACAGGCAGCCTGAGGCTTCAGGTGGGTAGACAGGATGAGGTAGAACTGTCCCCACAGGCCCACGAGTTGAAGCCCTGGCTGTCTCCCCTATCCAATGGGTGTGGGCATCCCCTTTGGGTGTCCCAGCCCATGTTCTGTACAGCAAGGCCTCCTGGTCTGGGAAGCTCTTCTTTATAGGCCAGGGTGTGTGTGTGTGTGTGTGTCTGTGTGTGTGTCTGTGTGTGTGTCTGTGTGTGTGTCTGTGTGTCTGTGTGTCTGTGTCTGTGTGTGTGTCTGTGTGTGTGTCTGTGTCTGTGTGTGTGTCTGTGTGTGTGTGTCTCTGTGTGTGTGTGTCTGTGTGTGTGTGTGTCTGTGTGTCTGTGTCTGTGTGTCTGTGTCTGTGTGTCTGTGTGTGTGTGTCTGTGTGTGTGTGTCTGTGTGTCTGTGTCTGTCTGTCTGTCTGTCTGTCTGTCTGTGTTTAGGCAGTGGGGGTGGTATATGTGTGTGGGATGTGTGTGGATGTGTATATGGTGTAGTTGGGGGGAGGGTGTATCCTTTGGCTGGGTCCTCTCCTTTTGTGTTCCTCCCAAAGAGTTCTAGAAAGGATGTATTGATATTGCCGAGAGCCCAGATATGGGGTCATCAGTCCTCTACCATGGCCCAGATATGAGGTCATCAGTCCTCTACCGTGGCCCAGATATGAGGTCATCAGTCCTCTACCGTGGCCCAGATACGAGGTCATCAGTCCTCTACCGTGGCCCAGATACGAGGTCATCAGTCCTCTACCGTGGTCCAGTGAGAGTAGCCAAGGGCAGGCCTGGGTCTCTCAGGAAGGTCCTATAAGCTATGAATCTCTTGCTCAAGGCGGGAGGGCTGGTGACCCTAGTCTCAAGGCCCTGGGAGCCCAGCTGGAGGTAGGTGGGCCCTCCCCTGTACCTTCGGAAGGGGACTGCGTCCTCTAGCCCAGCGTGTCAGCTAAGTGGGCCTTGTTGCTAGTCCTTAGGGTTGACTGGGCTCCGGTCCTTGGGCCAAGCCTGAGCTGTGGGAAGAATGGACCTGGGGTCCTTCCACTGGCTGGTCCTTAAGGGAAGTGGCCCCCCAGGTGGGGGATTGGTGGGTGTCACCCCCAGCTGTGGGTTACCTGGGGAGCGGAGCCCGATGGGTGGGGCAGATCGCCTGTCCATCAAGCTGCCCTCCCAGACTGGGGCTCCTGTTTTCTTGGCTGTCTCCCCATTCTTCCTGTCACATGGCTGTTCTGGGCCCTCATGGCCCTCTGGGTCTTCTCCTCAGAACCCAGAGCTGCCTGGGGTGGGGGTCGGGACAGATGGAGACAGGATCATAGGCTCCGCTGTGGCCAGGCTTGGATTCACATTTCATCCTGCCTCCAGCTGGGGGCAGGATGCTAAGCAGGCTGTGTTCCCAGGGGTAAAGTGGGGTGTCAAGAACCGAGCCGCAGTACTCCTGGTACAGAGAAAGGTTCCTGGGTTGTAACCTGATCGTGTTGCCCAGCTTGGAGCCCAGTGCAGATTGGTGGCCCTTGGGATCCACGTCTAGTGTGAAGTGGGGGAGGGGGATACACCTTATAAGTACCATATCCCAGACAACGGCTGTGGGCCGGGATTATCTCCATACGGCTGCTTCTCCTGTGTGAGGGAGCACAGCCTCCCCTTCTCCCCAGTTTCTGGCCTCTGCCTCCCGTTCAATTCCCCTGATGGACATTGTGTAAAGGTTGCCTTCACCCTGCAGGGTGGGGGTATGCGTGGGGAAGGAGAGACCGCAGCCTCCTGTCCTTGGCGGACTGTTTGCTAGAGACCCCTCTGGGCTAGAATGATGCGGTGAAGCCAGCCTTGACCGGAGAAAAGGGACATACATCCCCCGGGGGAGGATTCCAGACCTACTTGCCAGAGGTCCGTCTATCAGACAGCGGCTGTTGGGGCCTGAGAGACGTGTAGATGTGGACCAGTTCAGGGCCAGGTCTTGTACTGTTCTTAGTGTTTTTCTAGAATTGCTTCTCCAGGGGGAGGGGAGTTTCACATCGCACCTCCCGCTGACGCCCTTGTGGCCCTGTCACTCCCAGCAACCTCCATCCTGGATGATTAATGACGGCCAAGTGGGCCAAGCATGCGGTCTGTCCCCTGGGGTCTGCGCCGGCCTTGGCTGTTTGTCTGTGCTTCCTACAACCTTGTTTTGTTCTCGGCAATGGGCCCCTATGGAAACCCCACCATGCGTCGCCGTATTAGGGGGCTGTGCCCAGGTCTGGCGGGACTGGATCTGTGGGACACCTGCCACAGCCTTGGCTCTGCTCGGTGGGGATGCTGTGTGTGTGTTAATGCTAATGCTGCCAGCTGTCACGTGTGAGCCACACCCGAGGTCCTCACAGCCCATCTGAGAACCCTACCAGTGCACCCATTAGCCTCTTAGGTTGATGGGCACGCAGGTAAGGCTGTGGCAGCCATTCCAGGCTGGTTCCCAAGGCGCCAGGGTGTCTTCGTGGCTTGGCACTCATTTATGTGTGGAGCCATTGCACTGGGGCCTGAGCTGTAGAGGGACCCAGGCCCCCGCTCTTTGCTTTGCATCAAAACCCCCAAAGCAGTGGGGCCCACCTGGCAGGAAGATCATCTCTTTTTCTGTTTAAATTGAGGTAAACTTCACATGATGAAAACCCAACTCTCGGGGCTCCGGCTTCAGTGGCACCTGGCGCGTTTCCGGCTCTGAGAGGCCGTCACATCTCACCCTCCAGTGCTTTCGTCACCTCGGTGGACAGCCCTGCCATCACGGTGGCTCACAGCACTGGCTCGTCATCTGCGTTCTGTATTGTGATTTGTCTCAGACTGATAGCGCGGTGTGCAGTGCAGTGTGCAGCCCCCTGGGACCGGTTCCCTTTCATTCCTTATGACCTTGGAACAGCAGGGGGCTGCTCCAAGGACTGACGCTGACGTGGGGATGGAAGAGCATCGGAAAGAGGAATATGGAGGTATCTCCTGGGGGTGTCCTAGTGAACTGTGGAGGTGTCTTAGTGAGCTGACAGGAGTGAGGGGAACATCCTTGGGAACTGTTGAGACATCCTAGTGAACCCTGAGTGAACTCAAGGGGCCAAGGTCCAGGTTTGTTTTTTTTTTTTTTTTTTTAAAGGCGCATGAGGGTTGCATATATTGTCTTGCAATGACCATCCTTAGTCACCAGACTCAGCATCAGGGGTGATGCCAGCTAAGACTGCAAGGGCACCCACTTGGCGGACCTCTGTGCTAGGCTCTAGGTCTGCCTCCAGTGGATTCAGGTCACTGTGCACGCGGATGCCAATGTCACAGCCTCCCAGCTGTGTTGGTTTGAGGGGATCTCATGAGAGTTTCTACCCAAAGCATGGGAACCCTGTCTTTGCAGGCCACCACTCTCAGGAACAGGTGATGACTGGGACATATTTATAAGTGCTATGGAAGGCAGGGCAGACCTCAGAGGGCATGTAGGGGTGGGCAGTTTACACACAAGTGATGGGGGGGCTCTATTGGATGGTTTACTATGAACTGGAAATGCAGCATGGGGGCCTTCCATAGCCATTCCCACCTCCGAAATGTCTCCATCATTGCTCAGATGGCCGAACTGGTCCTGCTGTGTGTATAGAAGGGGGCTCAGCCCGGGGACCTGCCCACTCTACCCTGCTCTCCTGGTGTCTGGTTGTGGCAAAGATTGTCACAGCTTGGGAGGGACTGCTCTGCCCTCTGTCCTGGAGCTCTTCTGTGTGGAATTTACGTGGCATTTGCTATTGCCCGTAGCCCCCGTGGGCCTGGGTTGGAGACAGGAACCCTGAGATAGGTGGGGATCAGATCTTTGAGGATTACATATCCAGTGTGGATGATACCCCAATGCAGGTGATCAGGGCTGTGGGGACCCAGCAGGACTCAGGCTAGCCCAGGAGCGAAAGGAATTTTTCAGGCGTTCTCGGGATAGGAGCCCCTAGCCGCTGCTATGGTAACAGGGCAACAAGTGTCTATCCTGGGTACCAGGCGCTGTGACTCATTGTTGTGCCAAGTTCAGGGCTTTTCCTGTAGACATATGGAGCCCCTGAGGCTCTGAGCAGCAGTGGACATTCTCACTCTGATGTCTGCTTGACCGAGGTATGGCCTTGCAGAGTTCCTTAACCTGGACCCAGGGCCCATACAGTACCGTGAGAGAACCTGTGACCCTGACCTCTGAGTCTCCACTGGCCTCCTCTCCAGCTTCCCACACAGTGGTCTGAATGACTGGACAGACCTAGAAGCTGCGTCGTGCCTCATATCCTGGCCAGCCAGCCTGGCTTTGGTGCTGTCTCCTCAGGCCAGCAGACAGGGGACACTAGGTACCCCAGCCATGACCTCTGCTGAGACTCTGTGTAACTTCCCAGGAATTCCTAGGAAATTCCCACTGTAGACTTTGCAGGGCTGGTGGCTTCGTTCCAAGATTCCAGAGGCAGCTGGCCAGTGTCCTTTGGCCACCGCTATTCTCACGGGACTATGGGTATCTCTGGGGCCCTTAGCTTAGCCTAGGGAAGTTCTTCTAGGGACCCTCCTGAGGAGATGTGAAGAGATACTGGGGCCACTGGGCAAACTTTGGGCCAACTCAGGCCAGAGAGTGCCCGCACCTGGTTCTGTCTACCACCTGTATGTCGCTGGGGAGGGTTTGGTTTCCCTCCCGGCAATAGCATATGGCATGTAGAATAAAGGCTTAACCATGTGTGCCTGTGACGTGTTGGGTACCCGTTGCCCTGAGCCTTCCTAGAAACTACAGGGTAGAACCTAAGCCTTTGGAGGTCACTGGAGGCTCAGCTTCCCTGGACTCGGCTGAGGCAGTCTGACCAGGCGGGTGGATGGAGACCCTAGATCCCGACTCAACACCGTGAACAACGTGAGGTTCTGACACCCCCGAGCCTCCCTCAGAACCCTTCTTCCTTAAGTCCCAGGCTAGCCACATGGGGTGGCAGTTGAAGCACCATTGGGTAAGACTGAACCCAGGCAAGAGTCCCCCATCTCAGCTGGCCACATGCCTCCTCGGAGTGGCCGCCTGTGCTCTGTACCCATAAGAACTGGTGGAGGAAAAGGAGCCACGGGCTCAGGACCTGGCAGTCTGGCAGTCTGGGTCCGGCAGCTTGACTCTGTGCTCACTGCTTTCCCTAACCTGACATGGTTCCAGCTGATCATAAAGGGAGGCCAGAGCTGTCATGGTGGGACCAGAGTGCCGAGTCTATCGGCAAAGCTCTGGCAGCTATGAAGAGGAATCACGTGGGGTCCTCTTGCTTCAGAGCAAAGCCCAGTGCTGCACAGTGGTTCACCGGAGCACACAGGATGCTTTAGGGCTAACACCACTGCTCATAGCTGCTCCTAAAGGTCAGATCCTCTCCAGAGGAGCTGCTCAGATAGTGTCCTGTAGACACGTTGCACTGGATGCAAAGAGAGCCACTTCCCTGGGTGATTGGGTGGAAGGGGAGGATGGCAGTCTGACCCTGGGTCAGTTTATTGGGCCCCTCTTTGGGGTCTGTCTTGTTAGCTGATATTCCCCTAACCCTTGGGGACACTGAGTTTCTATGGGCAAACGCTTGTCTGCTTTTCTCGCCACAGATGTTGACGAGTGTGCCAATGCCAATGGGGGCTGTGAAGGCCCTTGCTGCAACACCGTGGGTGGTTTTTACTGCCGCTGTCCACCTGGCTACCAGCTTCAGAGCGATGGTAAAACCTGCCAAGGTAGGACCTGTCTGTTGCTTTGCCCTGAGGAGAGGAGGTGGGAGAGTGGGTGGTGGGAGGCAGGGGCAAGCCCATGCTAGTCCTAGGGGCTAAGTTCCTATGGGGGAAGGGCCCATATCCCAGTGGATGCCAGGAGACCCTGATAGAAACCTCGCCTGTCAAGGACTGTCAAGAGGCCTGCGGCTGAAAGCAGCTCTGAACCGGCCCCCATAACTCCGCCCCAAGGTTGCTGGCAGGCTGTCAGCAAAATCAAGACCAGACAGAAGACGAAGACGGTCCTGGGGAGACACAGGGAACAGAGAGGGGAGGGAGCAGGAGGATGGAGGAGGCCCCACTGTCCCCAGCTCCTCATTCTCTGGCTGTCCTGACATCTGGACCCACAGCTGGTTTGAACAGCTGGGCCTCTTGGAATGTTTGGGGCAATCAGTGGCCAGGGTGCTGGGCCTGGGTCAACAGCCTGTCTCCGCTCGCCGTATCAGACGGTCACTGTCATCTTGTGCCCTAGAATGTCCTCAGCTGAGTGTCCCACTGCCTCCAGACATCCAACAGCCCATCTGCAAACCATCTGCCCACAAGTGGGGGCCTAGTCTGCTGGACGTGGGGTTGGGAGAAGCATTGAGGCGGGGGTGTCTGCTCTGCGTGAGACATTCTAGAAGAATGGATTCCCATGTTCTCCTTACTGACTTGTTTCGATGGCCAGCAGGAGGTTGGAGGTGGGGAACGTTGCTGAGACCTAGGGTCATGCCCCAGCTGTGGGGCAGCCTTCAGCCTTTGCCTCCCATGTGTCTAGACTAAAGGGAAGTAAGTATGGGTTTGGGGCCAAAGGTTTGGTGTCCCAGGAGGGCAGTGCAGATCAGGGTTAATGATTGTGTCTGTGTCCCCATGCCTTGTGCAGCCAATTCCTGATGGTGCCCTCAGAACTGAGACCTCTGCTTGCAGGTCCGCTTGGGCCCCATCTAGAACTTCTTGCCGGCAGAGATTTGGGGCCTGGGTTGGCACCAGCGTTAGAGATGGCTCATGATTTGAACTGGCTTAGTAAGTCAATTCTAGGGAGCAACTTGCCCCCCATCCCCGTTATTGTGTCTCTGTGACATGGCTGTACATAAGTGTGCAAGACCTTTGGTGTGCCCATCCCCCACTGTGACGTGTAGGTGTGTCCTAGGGAGATTTCCTGGTCCCCATCAGTCACAGAGCCTAGAGAGCCTTCCTCATCGCCGCAAGTCTGAGGCCTCTGAAAAGAGGGAGTGATCGCCAAGCTGGTTTAAGGAGCAAACTGAAAGATGGTACAGACCTGGCCCTGGATAGTTTGCTGTGAGCCAGTTCATCTAATCAAGCGTTGGCTACACCCTCTACCAAGTGATAGCCTTTCCATGGCTTCCTAGATGGGGCTGGCCTGAGGTGGCTGTCCTCTGCCCCTGGAGCCTCACCTTTCCTGATGGGGAGTCTGGAAATACAGACAGCCAGGTCAAGGGCTCTGCTGGGCAGTTGAGGGCTCCCGGCATTCCTCTGGTCTGCCTTCTGGAATGCATGGCATTTATCCGTATGGATGTCTCCCCTTGTGTAAGAACTGCAAGATGGGGACAGACATCAGCAGGAGTGACTGCTAGACCAAGCACTGGTCAGTCAGAGTACCTGCTGTCCCTGGGGCTAGGCCGTGCTGCACCAGGCATAGGGTCCCTCCTGAACCTGTAGGGAAGGCCCGGCATAGCCATGAAGACACCCTGGAGGTCCCTCACATGGACGTCAGATTGGGGGCCAAAGACCTCAGTGTCAGGATGAAATGGGTAGGTAGGTCCTTTCTGTCTAGCATCGCCTGCTCCAGCTTTTGGTCAGTTGCTTTGGGATGATGTAGTAGGTCAGACAGATCTTGTCTCTAGACTGACCCCATGTTTGTTACCGCCCAGGAGAGCAGGCAGAAGCTCTACAGTGGGGTTCCTGGCAGGTGTGTGTAAGGATGACCCCCAAAGACCTACAGAGCCCCAGAGAAATAATTGCAACCTTTTCAGCCCATTCACATCTGTCCTGTCTGGGAGAGGGTGGCTACCCATCATCTTCCTCCCAGAAGCTGGAGTTGGTAGCATATCCTCTGGAGCTGGTGTGCTGTGTTGACTGGCCATCCAAGTGAGACGTGGACGTTTGGGAGCTGAGCGTAGTGCCGGCAAGCCAGCCTCCACTCACATGCCCTGGGCAGGAAGCAGAAAGAAGTCAGAAGAGGGTGATGACCCAAGCCCAAAGCTGGCCATCCATGGGCACTGCTGGACTTGGGCCTTGCTCGTGCCAGGGAAGCAGTTTACCACTGAGCTGTACATCCCCTCAGCCCTCTTTGAGACAGGGTCTGACTAAACTTCCCGGGCTTTCCCGGACCTCACACTGTGGCCCAGGAGGGCCTGGAACTTGAGGTCTTCCTGCACCAGCCTCCTGATTAGTTGGGATTGCAGGCCTGTGGCTCCAAGCTCACTTCTGTTCCTTTATGAGACATTGGAGTCCCTGTTTGGGTTCCCCTAAGGGTAGACCAGGTCTTTGCCTCTGACAGAGGTGGATAGAGGCAGGAACATGACTAGATGGCCGAGTCTTAGGCAGAGGATGGGTTGGCCTTGCAGCACCCGCCTTCTCTTTCCTTGCCTCTTCCCCGGCCTCAGCCCCTCCTCCCCACCTCCCGTGGGGTTCATGCCCCAGCTCTGCGAGTTTGGGATGATTGGAGTTCTAAGTCACCTCATGGCCAAGGGCCTCCGCTGCAAGCCAGGGGCCTGCTGTGCTTTCTGTGTTCCTTGCCAGCCCGGCCTCCTCTGGCCAATACGTGAGGCAGCAGAGCTCGTGGGGTGCAGGCTGCCTGCATGTGTGAGCACAGGCTGTAGGAAATGAAGACATCCCAGGAGGAAAGGACGGCCTCACTTGCTCACGCGGGGAGGTGTGTGCAGAGTTGATGGTGGGGTGAGCCCAGAAACCGCTCTGAGTGATGAATAGCCGCTGTAAAACAGAGTACTGGCATGGGAGTCTGGCCCGAGGTGTCCTGGCCCCGGCCCCGAGACCTGGTCCAGGCTGGTGTACGTCATGTTTTGGGAGGCTCTGCTGGAGCCAGGGCCGAGTCCATTCAGCGGGACTGGGTGGCCTGAGTGACACTTGTCCCTGCTTCTGCCCTGCTGGGTGGGATCTGGTCTCTGTTCTGGACTGGTCCTGAATAGGTAGGCCCAGGCCCATGTATGGTAGACCTATCAGTCTCTTTGGTGATACTCATTTTGTTTAGTGTGTATGTATGTGTACGTGTGTGTGTGTGTGTGTGTAGGGGGAAGAACAGTCTGTCTTATTCTTTAGATACTATCAGCCTTCTTTTCTGAGACAGGCTCTCATTGGTCTGGAACTCACCAAGTAGCCCAGCAGCCAGTAAACCCCAGGAGCCTCCCCGTCTCTCCCTTTCCAGATCTGGGACTGCAGGTTCACCTCACCACACCCAGCCCTCACGCTGATGAGACAAGCGCCGACTGAACCGTCTTTCTTCTCCCCAGCAGAGCTCCTTGCTGTACGTCCCAGGGCTCTGAACGCATCTCCACTTCCACTAAGTGTCCACGGCAAAAGCCATTCCAGGGCTCACCTTTGGTGTCATGAGGGTGGAGCTTGGACTTAGTCCCCCGCTTAAATGTGTGTCTGGGCAGTCAAACAGGACAGATAGGACTCCCAGCTCTTCCACTCGGTAGAAGACTTGTGGAAGTGCTTAGAGACTGGGGCCGGCCTCATTCCAGCAGTTAGCCTGTCCCCAGACCAGCTTTAGAGGCAGATCACGGGTTGGGAGGTTCTGTTGCTTCCCTAGACTGCCTATGGATGGCCAGCCTTTGTCCTGGGTTGTCACGCCCCTCTGCCTTCCCTTTACTTAGGTCCTGATGGGGGCAGGTCCCTCATCAGGCCTGGGGCTTGCAAGTTCAGGCAAACTCCAAGGCCATAGTTTGGTTTCCTTACCTCGTTTCCTGCCTTGGCTGCCCCCTGGCTTGGAGTTCATGTCTTAAACAATCCCATCTGGGAGATGGGTCCAGTCCTTCCATTAAACTGAGTGAATGTCCTGCAGGCTCTTATGATATTGTACCAGGGAAAGTTAATTCTGTCTTTTTTTTTTTTTTTAAGATTTATTTATTATGTATACAGTGCTCTGCATGTATCTCTGCAGGCCAGAAGAGGGCACCAGATCTCATTACAGATGGTTGTGAGCCACCATGTGGTTGCTGGGAATTGAACTCAGGACCTTTGGAAGAGCAGGCAGAGCTCTTAACCACTGAGCCATCTATCTCTCCAGCCCATATTCTGTCTTATTCTGAGAAGTTAGTGCTGTCGGGTTGGTGACCAGGGCTTCTCATGGGGTGGGGGGATGAGGCTTGAGAGCCCTTCCCGCTTCAGGTCTATAGGCCTGCCCTTCTATGCAGGGTGGGGCTTTTCAAAAGATGCCCCAGCTGAACCCACTCTGCCAGGAGATAAGGAAGGAGACTGGGGAAGTGGGTGACCACTGGCGCCCAGGACAGGAACTGGGCAGGGCTTTCTCTGGGGAAATGGACAGCTCTTCCTGGGGGAGGCTTCACCCGCTGACCCAGGCCCTTCTCTTCCCCCTCGGCCATGTGGGTTTAAGGGTAGAGCTGGGGTTACCATGGAATGTTCACGAGACGCCTGTGGGCGCTAGCTCTTCTTGGACACTACGTCATTGTCCCCAAGGAGGCTCCCCCAAACCAAGGTTCCCAAGAAGCCCGTCTCACCCACTCTCAGCTGTCATAGTGACTCCAGTCCCATTGCTATCACAGCCACCAATGCAGCCTTGCGGCCCGAAAGGTCTGCCAGGTCCTCTCTGTCCCTAGGGAGAGGAAGGAACGTGGGAAGCGAACTGCAGTTCTGATTGGGAAAGGCTGACAGCAGCTGACCCAGGCCAGCTGTACTGGTCCACAGGGAGGGCCAGTGCTGCTACTTTAGTCCCCCATCCTTGTGCCTGACACCCGGGGTAGCTGTATGGCCGCACTAGCGCCTTCTGTGACCCTCTTACTATGCAGCGTCCGGACCCCGGGAAGCAGCACTCCTACAGAGTCTCCCCAAAGTCTTTAATGCCTGTGGATTTTGTACTCCATGGGGGTAGTCTGTCCTTAGTGGATGGGAGGAACAGTGACCGAAGCACCCCACTATGCCCTTGGCACTCAACAGGTACCACATGGGTCGGTGCTGGGTCTCTGCGGGTCCAGGCCCCTCTCCCTCCCTCAGTTGTAGGGATTTAAGGGTAGAGCTGGGGTTGTTAGAGACCATTTCTGAGAAGGCCATAGGCTCCAGTCCTTTGTGGACACCATGTCATCTTCCTCAGAGAGGCAGACATGCAGGAGGGGCCTCCCAAGCTCCACATATTGTTAAAGCGCTGAGCTGGAGGACAGAGAGGGGCAGTAGTGGCTGCAGAGTCCCAAGCAGGGCTGGGTGAGCCAAGAGCT
Source organism: Ondatra zibethicus (assembly GCA_004026605.1). Lineage (NCBI taxonomy): Eukaryota > Metazoa > Chordata > Mammalia > Rodentia > Cricetidae > Ondatra > Ondatra zibethicus. The sequence continues at coordinate 663,036 of PVIU01000005.1, read as the reverse complement.
GGACGGTAAAGTTCAGAGCAGCCTCAGGAGACCCCCAGGGTCCGGTGCTCAGCTGCTTGGGTGGCTTCTGCTCCCTCTGGAACCCTCTCCGTTCTCCCAGGGCCTTTGGGACATGGAAGAGGTGTGACGTGTTCAGTCCCTCTCTCTCTGGTCAGCAGTACCCAGCATGTAGCTAACGTTTGTGTCTGCCAATGTCCCTGGTGAACATCGATGTTAAGTGTACTCTGCCGTGGGATAACATGAAGGGAGGTGGTTGTAGGAAAGCACAGAGTCATCCTCCAAGGAAGACCCAAGTGCCATTTATGAGGAAAAGACCTCACCAGATGCCAGTTCTGCCGGCTTCTGTCCTGGCTCACCATGTAATTCTGTGTCCATTTGGTTCCTGCTGTTGATCATTCACCAGTTGAGGCCCTTAGTTACAGCGGTGAGAATGGTCTGCTCCATGGACAGAGTCTGAGGCTGGGGAATGTGGCCACACACCCGTGGGCCCTGGAGTTAGGCATGAACCTGGCCTTCTGGCCACACAGTCATAGCCCTTCTGCCAGGGCAAGAACTGGGGCTTTCCCAGTCCAGTGTCCTCTGGATACGGCAAGGAAACCCAGCTACAGATGCTATCCTTCCAGGCCAGTGGCAGGGTTTCCAGAGATGCCCATGGCCAAGGCCTTCCTCCATCGGAGGTGCTGAGAGTTGAAGGTTCTCATTTCCCATCGCTGGCTCACACTCATTCCTCTAGTGAACAAACTGGCAGGTAGACTCTCGGTGGAGGCCAAGGCAGAAAAGTAATAGCCTCCAAGGTCCATACATTGCCAGCACTAGGAGGCTTGTCCCACCCTCCCAAAGTCAAGAGCACTGGGGTAGTTCTCCGGAGGACACCCCAGGGTAGGCAGGTGTAGCCTCTGGTAAACATCAGCAACCTTCTTGGCAGAAGCACTGTGGGCTCAGGCAGACTTGCAGGAAAGATGTAGACATAAGAGATCATGAAGGCCGAGGTTTTCATCCCTGAGTGCCGACTGAAGACAGCATGCATGGCTCAGGGTCCCTCAGTCCGGGGGCTGAGGCTGTGTTAGCGCACTTGCCTAACGTACACAAAACCTTGGGTTCAGTACTCAGGGCTACACAAATTTCATGGTGGCTTAAACCTACAATCTTAGACTTGGGAAGGGAATCAGATCAGGAGGATCAGAAGTTCAAGGTCACCCTCCTCTATTTTTTGAGGCCAGCTTGGGGTTATAGAGACTGCCTCCTCCCCCCCATTAAATAAATAAACAAACAAACAAACAAACAAATAAATAAATGAAGCTGCATTCTCAAACTAAGCCCACAGAAAGGAAATAGTAGAACAGTGGACCCTAGAGCGTTCTAGGAATCCCGGCTGGTCTCTGGGGTGAGAAAATGACCATCAGATCATGTAGGCAAGGTCTTGCTCTGGTTCTGGAAGCTTCTGCACTGGATTGGGAGTCTTCTGGGCCGGGGAAAGGGAGGTTCCTGGTACCCCTCTTCTTCTGTCCTCCTGGTATCTCAGCTGGCCTTCCTGGATTTACTCCCTGGTGGTCTAGGTCTCTTCCTGAGCAGACCAGCGATTGGTGGATAGCAGGGATCCTGAGCTGCCTTACAGCGTGGTCCTGTCTTGTAGAACCTAGAGCAACTCATTTCCCTCTTATGTCTCCTGGAAGTGAACCTGACAGCTCCCCCTGGTTAGCAGATGGCAGGGCACATAGGCTGGGTAGCAGTTCCGGGGTGGGGCCGGGGTGAGGCGGGGGCAGGGCGAGGCGGGGCGGGGCAGGAGAATCTCTACCCAACCTCCACTATTGTCCCCTGCCTCTCTTCCCCCACTGGGCCAATCTCTTGTCCCGTGGCCTCTTAACTCGTTCCTATGCAGCTGTGTCTTCCAGCTGCTGTTTGTCTTGGTGCATTTGGCTTGAATGATGACTGCACCTGCCACCCAGGCCCTCATGGGATACTTTCCCTGCCTCTCTCTGCCTCTTCCCCAAGTCATCCTGAGAAATGAATCTAAGCCCAGAACGTCCTCCCCCCAAAAAAAATTCTTTCGCTACCCCACTTCAGACCCCCGCTGGCAATTAGACGCTTAACCCCACTGAACCTTCAGACCCCGGAATTCCATCCTAGAATCCTTTACAGTTCTGGAAGTCAGTTTGGGGGACAGCAGGAATGGGGAAAAGGTCTATGACTGGCTGATATGAGGGGACATGTACCACCTAGGGCCAGTGTAGGGGTTTGAGGGCATAGGGTGTATGTACTTAGAAGTGGGGGAAACCTTGGTGAGTCAGAGGTCACTGCTGTGAACCATACATGGATGCAGACTGTTTCTCAGAGTCTGGGTAGCGTGTAGACATCTGTGGGTATTGTGGGGGCAGGGAGACGGTAGCATCTAGGACCTCCTGCAGGTACCCAGCAGGAGCTGGCTGCCAGCCTTTGCCCTAGCATCCGCAGATGGAGAGGGGGTGACCAAAGGGGCTTCTGGGCCATCAAGGTGACATCCTTGTTGATCCTGCTAATTGTTCCACAGTCTGCTGCTGCCTTCTACCCTGCTGTGGGCCAGGCCCTGGGATCCACTCTGTCCAGATCTCCCAACTTCACTGCCTGGTAGCCAAGCCTTTTCTTCCTCATTCCCAGCAATTTGCACCTTCTTGCTCATACGCTCTGATAAGCTAATCGTGTATTCTTAAAAATGTTACTTCCAAAGGTCAGGTCAGGCCACCCTCAACCCAGGAAGCTTCCCTAGTCCCATGGTGTCAATTTGTCCCTTCTCTGAGTGTGATGTGAGACTCAGGTGTCCATGGGCCCAGGGAGATGACTGACGTCCCCGAGGGTGTGAGTGTGTCCTTGGTAGGATGCCATCAGACAGTTCTGGGTCTTACACAACCATAGGGAGAGAGATCCAACAGCAGCTAGCCACCAAGAAACTGTTCGCACACTCCGTGCCCATACGGTCTGAGGTCCCCGCGTGGCTCTAGGTCTGGCCCTTGTGCCTTGCTGGCATTATTCTGGCACTGGGGAATCAGGTGCTTTGGGCGGGTTTAGTGTTCCCTGGGATGTACGGCTTCTAGAAGAGGCTGTGAGTCAAAACTGCTCTCCCAAGAGGCCCTCCATCTGCAAGGATAGGAGCCTCTCTTATTTCCACCTGGTCCTGCCAGGAATGGCTGCAGGCAGGAAAGGCCGCTGGCTCCGTGCTCCTTCCTCGGCTCGGGTGAGGAGCAGAGACCAGCAATGGGTTTACCAGAAGGCTCACTCAGAATGGTTCCAGGAGGCACAGCCAGACCCTGTGTGCTCTGAGGCCAGGCCAGGGCCCTGGTACTCTCTGCTCCTGAAATAACCTCCACACAGCACAGTAGGAGAGAGGTTGGGAGGGATGCTATGGAGTCTGTAGGGAACTGAGTTGAGTTATATTTGGCTGCACACTGCAGACTCACCTGCTCTGGAGGTGAAGGGTCAGAAACAGCCAGCAGGTGCATTTGCTATCTGGGAAGAGGGTCAAGGGTAAGGGAGGGGGTGTCTTTGGCTTAGAGGCTGAGTTCCTCCTTCCCATGCAGGTTCTAGCCATGTTCTGGTTTCATTTCTGTTGCTCTGATGAAATACCCTGATGAAAAGCATATTAGGCAGTATGGTGGTGGCGCATGTCTTTAATCCCAGCACTCCCGAGGCAGAGGCAGGCGGATCTTTGTGAGGTCAGGCAGCCTGGTCTATGGAGCGGGGAGTTTCAGGGCAGCCAGAACTGTTAAAGAAACCCTGTCTCAAAAAACAAACAAACAAACAGCAGACTAGAGGAAAGGGTCTCTTATCTCTTAACTCCCAGTTAGAGTTCTAGCGGCAGAGCTTCAGATCGCTGGCGGTAGCAATTCCACAGTTAAGAGCAGAGAGAAACGATGCATTCATGCATGTGTGCTTGTGTTTAGCTCTGTTTCTCCACTCGTGCAGTTCAGGTCCCGCTGTTGAGGAGATGGCGCCTCCCACACCAGGCTGAGTCTTGCGTCTTTGACCGACTCAATGAAGACAGTCCTCCAGATGTCCCTATAGGCCAGTCTACACAGACAGTCCTTCATTAAGACTCTTTCCAGGTGACTCTGGGTTGTGTCACGTTGGCAAAAGTAACCATCCCAAACCTCTTTCTGGTTCTTCTCCTGGCGGCTGGAGATGCAGTTGGTATGAGACCGGCAGCCCACTTTGCTTGGTCTGCATGAGCTGTCTGCCCCTGTGCTGGGCATGGAAGACATTCCCTTCAGCTCTCTTAAGGTCCACCTGGGAGCCTGCCTAGACTGGTCTGGCACAGTGGGCATGTGGAAGATGCTTGTGGGCATCATTTATAGGTGTCTGATTCCTTCTTTCCTTTATACCCTCCCCTGCCTGCTGTCGACTCGGTTATTGCTTGATCCTTCACCAGATCTACACAAGCAGTTCTACCAAGGTCTGGCCCTGTGGGTTATTGCCAGGCGGGAACATGGATAGGGCGGGGAGGTAGCCTTATCTCTTAGAGTCATCTCTGAGCTCTTAGGAACGTGGGTGAGGTATTAAATAGACCCCCTGACACACACACACACACACACACACACACACACACTCAGATAATATGCTTCTGTACTCAGTTTGGGTGGCCTCTGGATACTGCTCATTTCTTTGGGATTCAGTAACATGTACTTAGGTGTTTGATATCCAAGTTGGACCGGGGTAAAACCTCAGGAAAGTATTCGTAGAGAGGGTATCCAAGGATGATCCTATGAGATGGACCCACAAAGCAGGAACCAGTGGGGTCCCATTCTACTTTCTTAGGTCTTGGTGGCCCTGGGAGATGTCAGTTCTGCCCCACTGTCTAGAGTCGGGGCCTTCTAGCTCTGAAGGAAGTAATGGTGTTGGGGGGAGTCATTGTGGTATCTGGGGGAATCAAGACAGAGGAGGCTTAGTGGCTGCTTGCCTGGGGAGGGAGCTGGACTGGCTGAGGTAGGAGTGGCCCCTATTGCTGACACAGACATTCCAGAGGCAGAGCCACAGCGGGTTTGCATTGGGAAGGCATTTCCCAAACAGCATCCAGACCCCAAAGTCCTGTGTCTGGATATGTTTAGTGACAATGAGGGGAGATGGTGGGGACAGTAGGGTGGCTTTGCGAGGCCCTGGGCTGCCATGTGGACCAGGCTAGACAGATGTGGGACATGGGAGTGAGTGGCCCCACTTTGGCTAGGGGAGGAGCTAGAGTCAGTGGAAGAGGGGGTGTGAACGAGAGGTCACCTATGGCCCCGGACTGTGGGGGGGAGCTGAGGTCAGCAGGCATGTGGCTCTTGGTGGCTAGGGTCAATGTTGGAGTTCCTTGACTTGTTTCAGGCCTGGCTGGCTCCCATGACACCTTTAGGACTTATGGGAAAGGACAGGTCCTTCAGGGACCAGCTCTGGGCACTGTCGCTGACTTAATGATAAGCCTTGGGGTTTTGACGTTATTAAAGGGCCCAGAGGAGGGGCTCAGACAGCCTGACCTCCCTACTCATGTCTTACACTTTCTCCACGGGACAGGGGTGCTGCCGCCGTCACCCCTTATTGTAGAGGAAGAAACTGAGGCAGACAGGTGTCATGGCTGGGGACTGGGCATGGCCAGGAAAGACAATTAGGCATGGCGCGGCAGCAGCAGTTGAGAGCTCACAGATAGATCTATAAACAGGAAACCAAGAAAGCTCACTTGAAGTGGCAAAGTCTTCTAAAATGCCTTAACCCACCCTCAGTGGCCTACAGCTTCCAGGCTATACCACCTGATCGTCTCCAAACGACTGCTAGCTGGGGACCGAGTATTCAAGGAAAGGGTTTATTTCAGCTTCCACCTCTCAGGACACACTTGATGGCGGATGTCTGGGTAGGTGCTCAGAGCAGACACTTGCAGGCGGGAGCTGAGGCGGAGGCCTTGGGGGAGCACCGCCACTGCGAGGCAGACTTTCCCTGGGGAGATGTAGCACACGCAGTGTCTTCTCACTCCACATAGGGTAGCCCACAGCTGACTAGAGGATAGTTGCTCTCAGAGCCCAACTGATAAACCCATGAATTTTTATTGAAGCTACTTAAGAAACATAGGTGAGGGGCTGCTTACAGGAGCGGAAATGACTCAAGGACAGCTGCATCCCTAAAGCCCACCCCAGCAAGCATGGCAGATGCAAAAGCTGGAGCACTCTGCACAGCTCACAGGCAGCTCAACTGGTGAGAGAGAGAGATTACCTCAGTGGGTTTAAGCCCCCCCCGCCCCCTCTGTCCCCCCAGGGCAGCTCAGCTGGTTTCTACCCTCAAGTCTCTGCTGGTCTCTGCTTCTTCCAGGTAGCCTGTCTTGTCTGAGAGTGACTCTCAGTGGTCTTGTTTACTTTTGCAAAGGAGGGGCCTAGTGAATCTGATCAGTTTCAGGGACTTCCTGAAGCTATTTTGAGGAGTTACTTTCTATCTTAAGGAGTTTGCCTACAGGATAGAGTGTTTCAATCTTGGGGAACCTGCTATAAAACAGCTGCAGGCTGGCTTGCTGTGTTTGCTTTTTTTGTATCACCCAGGACCACCTGCCCAGCAGTAGGACCACCCATGCTGGCTGAGCCCGCCCACATAAATCTTTAATCAAGAAAATTGCTCTCCAGGCTTGTCTACAGATGATGGTGGCATTTTCTCAGCTGAGGCTTTTCCCAGACAACTGTAGCTTGTTTCAGATTCTCTCGACAAAACAGGACAGGGCCTTGAGTTTGGGAGGTGTCAGAGTGTGTTTTATCTAAGCAGGAGTTTGTGTCACTTGTCTGCCATTTGACTCAACCTGTGGCCCAAAGGATGGCTGCAGAGGAAGCACTGACTCATTGGTAAAGTGACTGGAGTTAGAGAGTCTTTTCCTGTCTATGTGAGGTGGCTGCCACCTCTACCACCTCATTGCGAGCTGGTCTGACTCAGCTACCCCCTACCTTCCAGTAGTCAACAACTATAGAAGTTGGCACCCTAGAGTCCTCACTGACAATGGGGTGCATGTTAGCAGTGGCAAGCAGTGCCATACTGTGAGAGTTGCCTGCTATCCAAGTTCCGCCCACAGCATACTTATTGGGGAGGTTTCTGGAAGCACCCCAAGGCAAAGGCTTAGTGTCTCTGAGGTGTGCCACTCAAAGAAGGCAGGAGAGGGGGGCTTACCCCGCAGACCAGCAGATCCCAGACAGGCATGTCTGCACTGTCATGCCCCAGCAGGTAGGTGATAGGGTAGGCTGGGCCCTGGATTCCAGACAGGACAGGACAGGTGGGACATTGTGGGCTTGCAAGGCTGCTGCTTCCAGAGTTCCCAGATTGTTGGGCAAGGCCACTGGCCAGCACGGGCTTTCTTTTCTCTGCCATATGTAGCCAGTGGGTCAGACTGTGGGTCAAAGACCTTTCCAACCTATAGTCTGGTGGCCCAGGGATCATTAACCCTCTTCCTTCCTGGCAGCTATGGCTAAAGTAACCTGTGCTCACTGCATATCTGGAATGTTCAGAGGGAGACCTGGTCACTTCCAAGAGAGCAGATTATGCTGTTACGGTATTACGGCTGCCTTCCTTTGTGTTTGTGGTCAGCAGCTTCCTGGAAGCAGGCATGGACAGGTGTCCTGCCCTCCAACCCTGTTTCAGGGACTCAGCCTAAATCTAGAGTACCTTCCCAACAGAGACCACCTGATCTTGTCAAGTGTCCCACTTGCTGGGTACAGCTTTTTCCACCTTCATTCAGGCCCTGGGAAGAGGGAGGGGGGTGTCTGTGAATGAGAGGGTGTCTTAGAAAAGGTGCAGGCTCAGGAGGGAATCTCCCACCCGAGCTGGAATCCCAGACCTGGCTCTCCGTGTGAGGTGGGCTACAGAGCGGCTGGTTAAAGGCCCGAGTGTGTGCCCTCTTGAACTCAGAAGGGGCAGCTTCTGCAGACCCACACCTATGCGTGGGGCTGTCCCTCTCCGCTTGCCCACTCTGTTCCCAGCACCGTCCTTGTACTGGGGATGTGGGGACTCTCTTCAGGCTCCTTTCATGGAACCCAATGAAGGGTGAAATAGATCGGGACACAGGGCTTAGGGGGTGCAGAAGTGGTGGTAGCATCTCCATGCTTAGGATTCCAGCTCTGTACTGTCGCCTCACACTGCCCCGCCTCTCCTCGCTCCCCACCAAGCCTCCTCTGCAGGGCCTCCCAGCCTTGCCAGGGAGGCTTCATTCTCTGCTTTGGTTTCTCTTCTGTGTTGGCCAGGACAGGATGACTGTATGTCTGTGCACGTTTGTGTGCGCATCTCTGTCGGAAGTTGTGCATCTGTGTATGTCTTTTGTGTGTGTGCGTGTGTTTGCACGGTGGGCCATGCGTGCACATGTGTCTGTATGTGCCTGCGGTTTGTGTGGGTTTGTGTCTCTGGATCATGGTTTGACTGTGAGTGTGTGCCAGCAGGAAGGCAGGGGCCATGCTGTGGTGGGACCAGCACGGCCCCCTGGGGGTGGGTGGGCGGGGCTAGGAGTGGAGGCGGCTCCCTCTGGAGTCTGAGGATTTGGCCTTTACCTGCAAGGGGTGGAGGGAAAGTTGAGACCATAAAGGCAAAGGGGCGGGACATGCCAGACTCAGAGCTGCTCCCTGCCGGCAAGCGCACAGCCTTGGAGTTGGAGTGTATCCGACTGTCTGTGTCTGAGCTGGGTGTGCTCTGGAGCCTGGAGCTGGAGTCCTGATCTGTGAGCCCTGAACAAGATTCCCGAGCCCAGGCCGCCTACCACTCCACAGAGCTGGCATGGAGGCATCCCGGGGCTGGGGAGGGCTGGCTATGCTCTGGTGCCTCGGGCTCCTAGGCAGCCCGGTGCACGTCACTGGCACTCACTACCGCTATCTGTGGAGGAACTGCTACCCATGCCACCTGAGCCAGGCCGGCTACCCCGTGAGCACCGGTGACCAGAGGCCAGGTGGGCACCCCAGGAGCAGGGCTGGGTGGGATCAGGATGCCGCTCCCCAGCACGCTTCCTTTGTGTTTCTTTCTCTCTTTTATTTTTGTTTGATATGTGCAGGACGTTTTGTCTGAATGTATGTATGTGTGCTGTGTGCATGCAGTGACCTCAGAGGCCAGAAGAGGGCGTTGGAGCTCCTGGAACTTGAGTTACAGACAGTTGCAAGCGCCATGTGGGTTCTGGAATCAAACCCTCTGGGTGAGCAGCAAGCGATCTTAACCGCTGTGCTGTGCTGTCAGCGCTCATGTCTTTCTTTCAAAGCCGTGAGCGCAGGGTGGAGTCAGCCTGGGAAGGGCCCAACAGGTGCTTACTACTGCCGAGACGGGACCCAGACGTGTCCCGAGCAACCAGACCTTCCGGTCCTGTGACAACAGGGAGGTCACTTCCCTGGAGGAGGCGAATGTGTTTTGAGCTAAGCGTTCCATGTGCTCCTCTGTATCAGCCACTCTGGAGTTAATTGAGAAGGGAAGAGCTCAGGGACTTTTCGGGGTGGCCTGGGTGACCATGGCAGGGCCTGTCATTTCAGCCCACAGGCCTCTCAGTCCCAGGCAGCGGGGTCACTTAGAGGCTCTGGGCTTGAGACTCTGGCCGCCATGGGGGATTAGGATCCTCTTATTCTAGCTCACCCTGGAAGCTGGGATTTGGTGCTTCTGAGCCAGCCTCCCTCCACGTGGCTGTGCACAGCCTGGAGCTGGGCACCCTCAGGAATGTGACTGACTGGAGGCTCAGCTCCCCAGTGACTCATCACTCACACCCCAGGGAGAAGCAAGGGCCTCTGGTGCTCCCTACCAATCCCTCCCAGACTGGGGATGTCCCTGGGGCGAGTCTCAGTCCTTCATGCCCGAAAGGCACCCGGGCGTAGTTGGATGCTGCCTGCCTGGGCTGTGCCATTCAGTTCCGAGGGTCCTAAAACCCCAACCCCAAGCAGACCCCTTGTTCAGTGGTTCTTCCCAGGCCAGGCCAGGCTGGTACATCACTGCCTTGCAGGTGGCACTTGGGAGCGTGTGTAGCATCAGAAGGTCTCACTTGGGCATGACCAGGCTTTGGAGAACTTGGAGTCCAGTGCCTGCACTGAGGCCTTTCCGGGGGCAGAGGGAGAAGAAAAGCCAGTGGACTCTGGTCCTGATGCCTGGCAGAGTGGCAAGGTCCCAGCGGTGTTTCCTGGAAGCCACGGTGAAGCTGGAGAAAACTGAGTCGCTTTCCGCAGAGGCAGCGTTTGGCGACTGGCTGGCCTGGGCTGTTGTGTGTTGTTGGGCCCGGAACCGGTGGGGGTGGGTAAGGATTGGTGCCCCTGGTCCTTCTGATGGCATTCTTTGTGCCTCCCGGCAGCACCAGCAGCCTCAGCTTAGCAGGTACTTACAGGCTTACCCAGCGCCCACGGGAACTGGCCCAGGTTGGCATAGCGATGTTAAACCATGTGCTGCTGGTCCTATCATGAGCGCCAAGTTCCCAGTCGCTGGTCACAGCCGATGGGGGCAGAACTATTTAAAATGACTTTTCCAGTTCTCCCCAGCTGGATGGCCCTTCTCTGGTACTCTTGGGGATTCAGTACACAGTGGGTTTGCCTGCTGCCAGACATAGCCCCTTGAACGAGCAGGTTCCACCTGACTCTCGAGTTGGGGTGCATGCTCTGCTCAGACCCGTTCTCACTGGGTCGGCAGGAAAGCATCTGCGCTACAGATGCACCCCAGCTATCCTGCTCTTTGCTTTGGGGGCTCGACTCTTCGGAACATCTCTGGATAGCCCACTGCAGGCTCGGGGTGGCCACAGCAGCGCTGTCTCTGTGTGGGACACGGGCCTGTGGGATGAGAAATTCCCGGGAATCTAGCCTGTAAGCATGCCCGGGCACAGATAGCTCTTGTGAGCCTGGCCGTGCAGACGACCCCAGCAGGTACTGCTAGGTCGGGTGGCCAGGGTAGAAGCTGTCAGCTTGTGAAACAGCAGCTCACGTGGCCCGAGTCACACAACAGATCTGTCTGTACTCTGTATTTTTTTTTCTCCTCATGGCCACTCTTGCAGCTCAGTCTCCACTTGGTGCCCTAAAGCAGACACAGGCTGGGGAGGTGCCACACAGTCAGGAGAGTGTTTGCCTGACGTGCACAAAGCCGTGGATTCCCTTCCCAGCACTGCATTAAAAACTAGATGTAGAGGCATAATTGTCTGTAATCCCAGCGCTCAGCAGGCAGGGTATGCGAAGTTCAGGACTATCCTCAGCTACATAGTGAGTTTGAGGTTAACCTTGGCTATCTGAGACCCTATCTCAAACAGTAGCAATAAAACTAGACTAATTACCCGATGGTGGAGATGGGAGTCCCCAGAAGGCTGGACCTGAGATGTAAGCATACAGCTAACCTGGGAGAACCCGTGTTTTCTCTCTCCCAGTGCACAGAGGCCTGGACTGCAGTGCTGGAGTGATACACCTAACCCTCCCCGCCCCCCAGCTTGCTCTCCCTGACCCTCCCATGTCCATGCAAGGCTGTGGTGGCCTTGTGTTTGTCCAGATAATCCAGGACCCATCCCAAGGCCCTCCAAGCAGTCCAATCCTCAGTTTTCATTTACTGAGTAGTGTCATGGGATGAGGACGTGACCGTCTTTAGGGACATCAAGCACTGCTGAGCCGGAGGCTCCTCAGGTCATGGCCATAGCTCTGCTCTAGGCTCCGCACCTCAGAGGTCCTCCAAGCTGTTTGCGAACAGCTCTGTGCTGCCACTGCGTGGCCCTCTTTTTGATGAAGCAAGCAGGACTTAGGTCACAGGGTCCCGCCCAGCTGTCAGAATGTCGGTTATTTCTGTAAAAGGGGTTCATCTCGGGTCAGAAGAGGCCTGGTTGTCGGGGCTGCAGGGCTGTGTTGTGGGTAAACCCTTCAGCCTGGGATGGACCTGCTGTGTCCAGATGCTGGCTCTTGAGGATGGCAGAGCTGAGGGGTGGTGGTGCCGAGAGCCATGGCGGAGCTACAGAGCTCCAGCCCAGACTTCATTATAAACTCTCACAATAGAGGCCCTCTGTCTCCAGGAAGCACCTTAAAGGTAGGAAGGGTTGAAGCTGGAGTCATTACACCAGTCCCTCCTGAGAGGCACCTGGGACAGTGATGAAAGCCCTATCCCTGTCTGGCAGATGTGCCACAGGAGTGATCTTGGACCCTTGTAAGGAGTTGGTTGCACTCAGAGGGAGGCTAGAGCATCTGTCCCTGTCTCAAAGGACTGTGGAGAGGTGGCAGGTATGTGCGATCAGAGAGACCCATGTTGCCACACCAGTGTACGGAGAGTTAGCAGAGGAATCCTGTTGCGAAACAGCCGTCTTGTGCCGGGGGTCCTTCACAGACTGCCTTCTGCTTGAGAGTCTTTGTGGTCAGCAGGGCAGTGTTGGGGGTCAGGAGTGTTGCCCAGGAATGCCCAGACTGTCCAAATAGGATTTTATAGACCTGCTGACTGTGAGGAACCTTGGCATGTACCTCAGCTAAGCTATGTGTGCTTCTGTGACCTCCCAGGGATTTGAGCTCAGGAACTAACTCCTCTCTGGGCCCTGAGATAGATGTTGTTGCCCCAACTCCTCTAGCGGGGGGGAGGGGGTCCCTAAATCCTCATTGTTGCCCCAACTCCTCTAGCGGGGGGGGGGGGGAGTCCCTAAATCCTCATCGCACCCTGGCTCTTCTGTCTCTCAGAGTCTTTTGGGTCCTTGGTCAGCATCCTCAGGCCTTTGTTTCCAGCCAAGGGCTCACGTGACAGTGGCTTTGTGGAAGAGAAGCAGGGGGCTCATGGCTTTGTTTCGTGGCTCTTGTGACGGGTACACAGAGCAGGACACCCTCTTGTGACTCCAGAGGGGCCACTTGCCAGCCAGTTGTCTCTTTACCACATCCCCGTTGTTGTCCAGAGCTACCTGGTGGCGCTCACCATCCAGATTCCAGAAGGGGCATCACGGAATGAGGGCCACACCCCCAGCAGACAGGTCTTAGGAAGCATTGAGACACAGAAAGGGGGCTGATGTGTAAACAGAGAGGTACCACTCACTGCCCATGCCTCGAGTCCATCCCTCACTCTGCAGCCCCTCTCAGGAGCCCTCATTCTCTCCTTCTGGACCCCTGGGCTGGTCCTACCCTTGGGGTTGTGTACACCAGATATGAAGAAGACAATGGCCCCATGCTGAGGCTTCCTTTGGTAGCTCTTCCCACCAGGGCATGCCAGCCTGGAGGATGGGTACCGCCTCTGTCTGGGGCTGTATAAATGGATGTGATCTGACAAATCTTGGGTTCATGCTTCATCTGTTCAGCACCATGGGCCTGGCCTGGCGTGTGCCTAGCCGGTAATTCCACTCTCTCTCCCTAGATGTGGATGAGTGTCGTGCGCACAACGGTGGCTGCCAGCACAGGTGTGTGAATACCCCTGGCTCTTACCTCTGTGAGTGCAAACCTGGCTTCCGGCTCCACACAGATGGCAGGACCTGCCTAGGTAAGTGTCACCTGCCTGGGGCTCTGAGCCTCTGCTGAACCTCATTCTTCAGAACATCCTCAGGTCTGGGAAGGGGCCAAGGGAGGCCTGAGTGGGCTGGCGTTAGACTATACACTCAGTAGTTCCTTCCTATGGAGCAGAGTGCCTGGGAGTCCTGAGCACCCCCTGCAGGGTGGTAATGCTCCCCCACCCCTCAGGTAAGGAGGGTGAGGTTTAGGTGGATAGAAAAGTGCATCCAGGGTCTCTTCTCACCCAGGTCCCTGCATCCCCAGCCTGTGTCTGCTCTGCGGCTATGCTAAGTCTTGCTGAGATTGAGACCATCTGCAGGGGTTGATCAATCAACAGGGACCCAGGCCTGGCTAAGCTGCCACCAAGACATGGGGCGGGGGGTCTCCTGGGGTTGCGTCTGGGTGGTAGGGAGGCAGGCTGAGCCTTGCCCTGATGACAGAAAGCATTTTCTGGTCTACAGAACAGGGCTTCTTTGGAAGCCTGAGCTGCCATAGTGGTGAGGGGTAACCAGAAAGCGGGCTCCTGGCCCCTGGCTATCTGTAGGATTTCTGCTGTGAGGGAAGGGTTTACTGGCCTCCTGAGAACACAGGGCCTCTGGCAGCTTAGAGCTAGAGACATTCAGATCCAGGCAGAGGAAGCTATAAGAACAGCTCGCAGCCATCCACTTCATAGTGTGCCCCGGGTACTCGGTGGATCCCTCCCTCTGTTTCTAGGGTGTCCTTGGGGGAAGGCACCCCTACTTTCTGCTTTGGAGATCCAGACAGCTTAGGCCAGTTCTTAGCAGCTCCATCTTGGCTGCTGCAGGGCTGGCAATGTGCCAGCCCTGGGGGGTTGCACCCCATACACACATGTCCCAGCCTCCGTCCGCTGCTCCGCTGCAGGAGCCAGGCAGCTGCCCGAGTGAGAAGTAGAAGCAGATGCAGGAATGCTGCCATGTGTTTCAGGGTAACTGTGATAGTGGAGCCCAAGCGACTGCCTCCTGGCCCTTCTGGGAGCCTGTGGCACCCTTGTCGGGCAGGATGCTCCTTGGAGATGGGTGTGAGGGGTGACCCCTGCTGCTGGCTCCCTGCTGGCTCCAGGACAAGGACACGCATTCCCTGTGTGTCTTCTCACTGTCTCCATTGACAGTGGCCCTCACTGAGATGCCCTGAGAGGACGGAGGGCCAGGACAGGATGCATCATTAGCAGTCAGAGAGCAGAGATGCCTCTTAGACCCGGAGTGACCGGGTGGTGGTACTGCTCAGAGGAAGGAGCTTTGAGCTTCTGGCTTCAGGAAGCCCAGGAGGGACAGCCCTTTACCCTGCCCTGGTCCTGGGTCCATGCCACCCATTGCTATGCTGGAGACAGACATGCTAGATTCTGTGCCCATGGGGCCTCAGAAGGAGGGACTCATGCGTGTATATTGTGGAGGGTCTGCATTGCCCCTGCGGCTCCCCCTCACGTAACACTGTTTATTTACATGGGTGGGTTCTTAGGGCTTCTGACCCTCCCCACCTGACACTTGGCTTGTGGGACATGGGTCGGATGAGGAGCAGTGGCCTCAGATGGTCTCCCTCTCTCTCTCTCTCTCTCTCTCTCTCTCTCTCTCTCTCTCTCTCTCCCTCTCTCTCTCTCTCTCTCGTTTTACTGTAACTTTCAACAAGGGTTTTACACTGAAGCTTCCTGAGATCACAGCCTCCTGCTGTGCTGTGTCTGGGGGTAGTAGAATAATGGCCTGTATCTCTATTAAGAGATATTACTACAGACTCCACATTGGCTCCTCCAGGTGTGATGGCTTCCCTTCTCTGATGAGCTCTGCCTTAGGGACACCTTGATCTCCCTCTAAGTGTCTGATGGTGTTCTCCATTTCCACACTATGCCTGTGATACATTTCCCAGAACCCCCTGAGGATATGGTCCCTACTCCATCCTCCATCCTCAGTGGTCTCTCTGTGTTCCACCCATCTGGCTGTGGGTGCTGGATTTTTCTTGTGTGTCTAGACTTCCTAGGGAGTTTCTACAATGAGCCTGGGTTTGTCAGCCTGGGTCTACCAGATGCTGCCTTCCCTGTGGGGGCCTGAGAAGGCTCTAGAGTAATTGTAGGACTTCCTGTGAGCTCCCTTCAGGAGTTTCTGGGTGCCCCTCATACTCTATGCCATGCCTCTTCCCGTTGCTGAGGGAACCGCCTTGGCTGATTGACCTGAGATGCTGGCCCAGGATGGAGGTAGCTGGTTGTGGCTGGGAAGGTTGCCTGAGGGAGTCAGGGTGGTGATATTTATCCTGGACCCTGTGGAGGACCCAGTACAGGCCACATACTCACCTCCAAGGCCAGACAGACCAGGATAGGGAATGTATAAGTTCTGACACTGAGATTCTCTCCCTCCTTCCCTCTCCCCCGCCCCCCAGGTCTCGTGTAGTTGAGACTGGCTTGAACTTACTGTTTAGCCAGAGCTGGCATTGAACTTCTGTTCCTCCAGCCTCCACTTCCCCGGAGTCAGGATTATAGGCGTGCGCCGCCACACCGTGCTCCAAGTGGTCTAAGCATAGTAATAAAACACAGAAAGATTTCCGTCTCCATTTTCTTTTTAAATTTTATCTTTATTTTATTGTGTATGAGTATTTGTGTGTGTGTGTGCTGTGTGTGTGCCTGGTGCCTGTCAGGGTCAGAAGAGGGGGATTGGATCTCCTGGGCCTGGAGTTATCAGAGGGTAGTGTGCTGCCATGTGGATGCTGGGAACCAAATCCAGGTCCTCTGCAAGAGCAGCCGGTGCTTTTAACCACTGAGCCTCCCCCTGCTCTTAAAAAATGAGTATTTTAAGAAGGACTTTGCCATCAAACCCACTATAGTAAGGACATTGTCCCCTGTCCTGGCTGTCACTCCAGCAGGAACAAAAGGGCCCCACCTATGGCTTGGGATGTACTCTCCTCTGCCTCCTTTCTGGGGTGGTGATGGGGGTGGGGAGGGGGACAGCCAGGCCCGAGGCCCAAGGCCATTCTAGCTTTCTGTGCTTGGCTCAGAGCCAGTTCCTCCTTTCCGCAGCCGCAGGAAGTAGGGCCTGCCCAGGGCGGTGGTTTGGCCGAGGGTCCAGGACTGTCATTCCTACTCTCCCGTGACATTTTGCAGAGCTGCAGAATGGAATAGCCCCAGGGTGTCATAAGGCTGCAAGGGGAGCCCTTCTCCTCCCTGTGGCTTTGGTGCTCTGTCCTGTGGCTTTTAGTGTAACCTGGACACCGACCTTGTATGTGACTGTTTCCTGGTGTCCTCTGGGTTGAAGGACAAGTGGGGCCAGTTTGAGGGGCCGTGGTTGTCACTGGGTTAGTCCCGTGGCTCAGGTGATCTTACCTCTCTTCATCTCGTACCTGTTGGCTCAGGATAGACACCCTTGAGGAGGGTTCGGCTGCCCACACACACGCCTGTGGTAGTCCCGCCGCCAGAGTCACATGGGTGCTAGTGTGCGTATGACTGGAGGAAGGCTGCCCAGCCCTGCCCTTGGCCTGTCCCTGCCTGTGTGTATCTGGCTTCTGCAGAGCATGCTCTCCCCAGGCATCAGGACACTAAAGGGCTTTACAAGCCCCCATCTGTCCCCAAGGCTCCTTCCTGATGGAGAAGCCTTAAGGAAGGCTATTTGGAAAGGAGGCTGCTGCTGGCAGCAACCTGGTTCTGGGGCCAAAACCACAGGCAGCTCGAGTGTGCAGACTGCCAGGCTCTCCTGCAAAACTCATCCCCGTGGAGCCGCAGATGCAGCTCTGCCCATGTTTCCCAGCCCTTCCCAAACCTGGCAAGGGTTACAGTTGCACAAGGGGTCAGCTTCCCAGCCTTGAGAAGCCCGAGGAAGCCTGGCCTGAGTGGAGCCAGGGGGAGAGGTGGGATGAGAACGGCTACTGCGGTCCCTTCCTGTCTCATGGTCCCATCCTGGACTCTTCACAGGGCGGGCCTGCTTCCACTTGGCTTGGGGGAGCAGGCTGAGATGGAACAAGGGTACCAAGGTTCAGTGACCCATGCTGGGTGTCTCATCCCAGTCCCGAACCACCAGGGAAGAGGGCACAAACCCTGAGCTGGGTACAGAACCCAGCAGGGACGGTTAGGTTGTCCCACTGGGCATACGGGGAGATGGCGTGCCACAGGGGACAGAGTTGGTGAGGGAAGGCGTGCTGGCTTGAAATGGGGAGAGGAGTGATGGGGGGGCCCAGTTCTGCTGCCCTTGGGTCAGCTGTGGTGTCACCAAGGCCCAACGCTGGTTTTGTGATGGAGCAGGTCCTGCTTACGGGGCATACCTGCCTTCTGAGTAACCCACCAGACTCTTGCTCAGGAGGACGGAAGCTGGGCAGGTCTTGTGGCACCGCTTGAGGATACAGCTGGGAGCTAAGGCTGGGCGGTAGAAAACTGCCCAGGGTTGTGGGTGTGCTGTGAGCAAGATGTGAGCTGGGATCCTAGAGGTTGCCTGTATGTAAATACATATGTATGTATGTACTATGTGTTATGTATGTATGTATGAATCCCCTCTGTGCTGCCGTCTGCCCCTGCCTTGTCAAAGAGCTTCCTAGGACAGACCTCTCTGGCCACTGACCATACACGGTGGGAGCTCTCAGCACCCAGAAGTCACACCACTTTAAGGACAATGACTATTACCTTGTGACACCACCCTCCAGCTGGCCTCAAACCACCAGGCTGGTCCTAGGGCTGCATTAAAGCAGCCGATGGGCTTGACTTGGCTGATTGGTTCTTGGACGGTCTGTAGTGGTGAGTTTATGGGCTGGGGGCTGGAGTCGAGAGCCACCCCAGGGCTGTGCCCATCTCATCCCTCCCCCCCAGTGCTGCCAGCTGCATGGCACTCATGCTCCTGATGCGAGGCTCCGAGGCCGTGGCTCAAGACCTGAGTTTGTTCCTGAGGTGCAGGTGCTGGCTCCCAAGACTGGACTAGTGCCCTTTGTCGGGGGCGTCGTACATCCGAGAATGTTGTACGTGTTCGCATAAAGTCTTGTAGGAAATGTATTTTTTATGAGGTCCGGGTCCTTCCCCCAAGCTTGGCATCTCACTCCTCCCACCCTGGGTAGTGCGACTCCTGCTGGTTGTGAGTGGAGTTACAGCCCAGTTCTGTCGGAATGCAACAGGGTTTTGTTTTTCACATAGTCGCCGGTCCGAGAGCAAGGTGCCAGCCTTTCTGGTCCCTGATGAGACCAGAGCCCCATCTGTGTGACCACTTCTGACCTTAATCAAGGCATAAAGAACGGACATTGTCATATCAGAGGGTTTTGACCTGTGAGTTGGCGGAGGGGTGCAGGGACCCACACACAGACACTAAGACTCTGATATAGTGTCCCCCAACTATAGTCAACTGTGTCTGATCTGGAAGTGGGCAGGAACCTAAGGGAGACCTTGGGAGGTGTAGGATGGGCTACGGGGCAGGACTATTGGGTCCTGCAGGATTGTATGCAGATCACAGAGCCCTGCTGAGTGTGGGGTGAAGGGGGTCTGTTGTGGGGACAGACCTACCCAGCCCTGTGGCCGAGGCTGGCCTGGTGTTCCTTCAGTGTGATTTCAAGTGTGTCACCCCCTCCCTCTCCCGCTGAGGCTCTTCCTGATGAGTATGTACTGCCTGCAGGGAGGCCAGTCCCCTGACCTCTGCTCCAAAGGTCGCTCATGTCTGACCCTGGGACTGATTTCTAGAACCATAACCAGATGTGAGCCTCTGGCCTTGGCCTTGGGCAGAGATCCCCAGAGTGAATGTCCTTACAGCTGGACCTCAGTAACTTGAGGTGCCTGGAGAAGTCTCCACCAGCCCCAAGACCCAGACAGACAGACCCTGGCCATTCCCAGAGCTGTGCAGCCCCGGCACCGAGAAAAGAAAATCTGTCTGGTTTAACTTTCCGGGAATCCACACACAAAGGGTGTGCTGGGTGATGCTGGCCTGGTTCCCTGGTGTGCACATCTTGGGAGCATCTGTGAAGTCACAGTTCTGTGGAGCAAAGGGCAGGGATGGTTCTGAGGGTGTGAAGCGGTCCTGGGGTGCCAGGTCTGTTATGCCAGCCCACAGTGGGTTCATCCATGGGCCCATCTCAGCTGCTTTGCCGGTGACCAGACTGGAGACGAAACACCTCTTTCTCCTGGTTGATGGTGCTTCCTTCGGGGATACTGAGACGTGGTGCCCCTCTGTGCCTGCCGGCCCTGCCAGAATGGGCTTCTGGTTCCGATTACGTGTCCCGAGTAGCGATGCAGTTGGTGTGGTGAGAACGGGGTAAACAGAGCCCCTAGGAATGCGGGGCCAGCTGAGGCCATGTGCACAGGCGCCCAGGCGCCCCTGGAGGCAGGGCTGGTGGCTGGACAGCTGACTCAGGTGAGGCCAGCCAGGCCTGGGGTCAGCATGGCTTCCATCCAGTGTAGGGGTCAGAGCAGAGTTGGGGAAGGCCTCCGGTTGCCAGGTTTACCTCCGTTCTGTAGGAAATTTCTGTAGCTCCTCCCTTGATGCATATGTCGGGGAGCCCTGTGTGGCCAGGAGATTGCTCACTGCCTCCCCATGGCTGGCTTTGCCCCAGAGAAGGGGGCATCCACGTGTTCTTTTGACTGTGCTTCACGTGAGGAGAGACCTGTTTAATGAGCAATGTGGCCTTTAAGCAAGCTTGCTATGAAAGAAGCCCAGCCTTCTCAGAGCCCCGAGGCAGCTCACGAGGCCCATGCCACTGCCAGCACCCAGGCCTTGCGGTGCCATCCTCAGTGGTGCCAAGCCCCCATTCCTAGGCAGTAATGAACCATTTCTCCAAAACTAGGCCACAAACAGTACTGCTTAACGTTGACGGTGTCCCCACATCCCAGGCAGCATCTTAGGGTACAGCCCGGCCCACAAAGTGCTTTAGTAATGAGTGTTAAAGTTTGCTGACACAGCTCTGAGCACAGTCTTGCAAACAGACAGTCTTACCTCCCCCGCCAGGGGCAGCATTCTTGCGGCTTCCCTCCAGAGCTCAGGGCTAACTTCCTTTAACCACAATGCCATTGCCAGGGACTCAATTGTAACCAAACCCATGCCAGGAGCTGGCTGCTATTGCTGTTGGAAGCTCGGTGTCCATCCCACGTGCCTTGCCACCTCCACAGGCCAGTTGAGGGTACGACGGATCTCACCCACAGAATGCACAGGCACCCACCCCGCCAGCCATGGTCCCTTTTCCATGCCCTGCAGCAGTCCAGCCAGAAAGGACAGGGTGCTGCCCTCTGGGACACAGTCTCCCTGAGGACCTGTGGCTGCTGGGAAGAGTAGACACTCTGATAGGGTGTGAGGTGTGGTATGGCCTGGGGTAGAAGGAATTTGCTCAGATTTTCCTTCAGGTACCGGTGGCCAGGCCTGTGGTCTAAGGCGGCCATTCATAGAGGCTCCATACATGACCTTCTGCCTTGGCCTGAGGACCGCGGTGGTACGGTGGATCTTGCCATGCCGCCTAGCTTGTTGCCAGGCAATGAGATAGCTGCTTCTCAACAGCCTCCTAGTGTTGCTTGTCTTGTGCTGGAGGGGGCGGGCTGGAGGGTGGTGGTAGTCGGGGGAGCGGGGATGCTAGGCTTCTGTCAAGGCGGATGGATCTACCTTGCATCCACCTCCTGGGTGGGCTGGGCGTAGAGGAGTCCATTGTGCTGTGGACCCTGTAGGTGACTGAGAACAGAGGAGAGAGGGCGGTGAGGGCTCCTGTGGGAAGCCGTCCTAATCGGATTGCTCAAGTGAGAAGAGGGATCTGCCTTCTTGGCCTGATCAAAGCTCTTTGTGTCCTCAGCCATCAGCTCTTGCACTCTGGGAAACGGTGGCTGCCAGCATCAGTGTGTCCAGCTCACGGTGACGCAGCACCGCTGCCAGTGCCGGCCCCAGTACCAGCTGCAGGAGGATGGCAGGCGCTGTGTCCGTAAGTATGGCGGAGCTGGAGAGTGAGGGGGTCTGGGGTCCAGGAATGAGCCTGATGCATGATAACCTGGTGGTAGGAGGGAGGGAGGCTCAGGGATGTGAGCACTATTGGATGGCATGTCCTCGGGGCAGGAAGTTCAGGATGGAGACAGTACCCCTCTTCCTAGATGGCCATCTGGGGTCTGGGCAGAGGAGGCAGCCAGGTCAGTGTGTAGGACTTTGGGCTGCTTGCATAGGAGAAAGAGACTTTGCTAAAGGAGTGTGTGGAGCAGGGTCAGAGCCCCTCCCCCAGACGTGGAAATGGGACGGAACAGGTGCAGGGACTCCCCAGCAGAGCAGGAAGTGAGTGTAGATGTGAGGCCAACCATATGGGTGGGAAGGCATGGGATTTCAGGGCCGGGGGGACACAGGGCTGAACAGGTCACAGAGCTGGGGTGTTTATGGAGCTTGGGGTCATAGCGCTGAGGGGGTCACAGAGCGAGAGCCGTGGGGCTGAGGGAACCCCAGGGTTGAAGAAGAGCACAAGGCCCTGGAGGATCTCAGGGTTGGATGATCACGTGGTGTCCTTGGGTCAGAGGACCGGGGAGAAGGGTTTGGGGCTCCTAGCCCTGGCGTCAGTTCCAACACCTTCTCTCAAAGCAAGAACTCTGGGAGGAGCAGGCAAGGCTCACAGCCAGAGCTGACCTGGGCTGGCCACCTCCTCGCTGGAAGGTTCTCTTCTAGCTAGGCCTTGCTTTCTGCCATTGGACACATTCTTTGAGAACCATGACACTCACAAGTCATGGGTACTGGTCGGGTACTGACTCTAATAGAGCCTTAGGATCCTGGCCTTGACTATGAGGTCTTCTTGGGGGAACCCAGAGCTACCCACATGGGGCCATGGCAGAGGCTGGGGCAGAGAGGGATTCCTGCATCTGCCAGAGTCCCCCTCCCCATCTCTTCTCTTCACCTGCATCCCTCTGGCTCTGCTATGCAGGGAGAAGCCCGTGTGAGGATGGCAATGGTGGCTGTATGCACATATGCCAGGCACTCCGGGGCCTTGCCCACTGCGGCTGTCACACTGGTTACCAGCTTGCTGCAGACCGCAAGGCCTGTGAAGGTAGGATGCTTTACCAGCCCCCAACATCCCTGAGGCACCCTGCTGGATGGGTCTTTGGCTGACCTAGGGTGATACTTAATCACCTCTCCCTGATGGGGGGGAGGGGGTTGCCCAAGGAGCTGTCTACAACCGGTCAAGTTTCTGTCTTCAACATACTTCCTGTAGTGATCAGCTAGCACCTGATCCTTAGGACCCAGGAGAGCAAGCAAGGGGGAGGAAAAGGGATCCCTGATAAACCCCGGAAGTGTCCCAGTGAATCAGTGCTGGGCTTTCTCAGGGTATGTGGTGTTAAATGCTTTAACTGTAGCACTACAGTTTGGCACTAGTTTCCAGAACCCCTCCCTTCATCCTGCCGGTCGCTGTTGTACAGCGAGGCCAGGTTCGTGCTCCACTACGTCCCTAGCTGTGTGCTGTCCTGACGTCTCTGTAGATAGTTGGTCTGGGATGGGCAGCCTTGGGGGAGGTCTGTCCTCTGCCCAGTGACTTCAGGGTGAGTGCCGTGCTCCTAGGGCCATCAGAGAGGCAGTGGGTAGCCTTCTGAGATGTCAGGTCTGGTGGCCAGGTACCCACAGGACAGGGGAAATCGATAACTACATACCAATCTGCACTAGGAAGTCATTACTGGTGCAGTAGAAAAGACCCCCTCTGGGCCCAGTGTGAGACCCAGTTTGTCTCCATGCCCAGGGACTGTCAGGGTGTGCATGGCAGGTATGCGCCAGCATGCTCTCCACCAAGCCGGCTAAGCCAGGAGTTAATGAGCCCAGGGATGTGGGGCCACCACCACTTTCCCCACTGTTGGGAGCCTCTCCCTGCCCGTTCTCTGTCTCTCCCTTTCAGACGTGGACGAATGTGCCACAGGGCTGGCCCAGTGTGCTCACGGCTGCCTCAACACCCAGGGATCCTTTAAGTGTGTATGCCACGCAGGCTATGAGCTGGGTGCCGACGGCCGGCAGTGCTACCGTGAGTTGGCAGTGAGCGGTGGACTGGGGGTGCTCGGGGTGCTAATGTTGCTCCCCAAGACCCTAAAGTCAGTTAAGGTTGGGCAAGCTTTGGGTGTGGGCCCCAGGGGCTGTCCCACGTCCCAGCTGTCTGATGTCACCACAGGGATCGAGATGGAGATCGTGAACAGCTGTGAGGCTGGCAATGGCGGCTGCTCACACGGCTGCAGTCACACTAGTACGGGGCCCCTGTGCACCTGCCCTCACGGTTACGAGTTGGATGAAGACCAGAAGACCTGCATTGGTGCGAGCCAGTTCCTCCCAGGGTGCCCTGCCCCTCCAGCCCCGAGAATCGCTGCTACACCCAGTCCTGGGCTTGTTTGGTGCCATGACTTGGAATTTTCTTCTTTTCTGTTCTGACTGCCTTGGCTCAGCAGGAGCCTCAGGAGATGAGAGTCAGCAGCTCAGCTCAAAGGCTTCTGAGTGCTTGCATTGGCCTGCTGGGCTCCACCCTGAAGGCCATTGACTGTGCATGTGCCTGCTGTGTGTGTGTGTGTGTGTGTGTGTGTGTGTGTGTGTGTGTGAGAGAGAGAGAGAGAGAGAGAGAGAGATCATGTCCATGTAACTTTATGTGTGTGGTTGTAGGTGTACATATTTGCATATTGGATATAGCTATGTGAGTTTGGGCAGGAATGAGTAACTACAGATGTGTGTGATTCCTTCCAGGTGTGTGCATGGCTCTATGTCTGTATGCATGACTGCATGTGGCATGCAAGTGGTTGTGGACAGGTTCACATGTGGTCATGTAGGATGGTGTATCGGCATGTTCACGGGATGTGCATGGGTTGTTGCCGTGGGGTCGTGGGAGGGTGTATGTATGTGTATCCATGGTGCCAGTAGGCTCCTGTGTGTACCCCGCAGACATCGACGACTGTGCCAACTCCCCATGCTGCCAGCAGGTGTGTGCCAACACCCCTGGTGGGTACGAGTGCAACTGCTACGCTGGCTACCGGCTCAACCCTGATGGCTGTGCGTGTGAGGGTGAGCACATGCTGCCCGGAAGCAGCTGGGTGATTGGGGGAGAAATATCGGGGTCGGCCTTTGCCCTCCTGAGGTGGACACGCCATCGGCCGGCTTCCTGCTCCACTTGCGGACATCAATTACATGCCTGCTGTGAACACATGCACACCCATACTGTCCACGCTGACCACATGTAAACTTCCGTATGATTTCTTACATACCACACATAAGTCATCCATGTAGCTAGACAGTCTCACACACATACAGAAGCATGTACTTGTATGCAGTTAGGTGCATGTTAATCAGGCGTACACACCATTGCGCCCACCCCACCTTCCACACCCTCTGGCCAGTAGTCTCTGGCTTCCCTCACAGGGTTGGGGACATGCTCCTGCCTGTTCTTTAAATGACTCTCCTGACAGATGCCCAGTGTCCCTTCACTCTTGAATGGAAAGACTGTGACTGGGCGTGGGGGTGGTAGTGCTACCGGCCGCTTAGGGGGATGAGCGCTTGACCCTGTCCATGAGGTACAGCCAGGACAGGCATGGGTCTCCGGGCTTCTGACCCTGGGAGCACCACCCCAGCAGCGCTGTCTGTCTGCAGATGTTGACGAGTGTGCCTCTGGTCATAGCGGCTGTGAGCATCACTGTTCTAATCTGGCTGGCTCCTTCCAGTGCTTCTGTGAGGCTGGTTACCGGCTGGACGAGGACCGCAGAGGCTGCACCCGTGAGCTTCCCCCAGGGACCGCTGCCTATTGGGTGTCTGATCCCGGTAGCCCACTTGTCTGGCGTGCTCTAGCTGGCTTGCCATCACCTCCGTGAGCTCCTGCGGTAGGGGTGGGGCCAGCAGGCAGAGGGAAGCAGGTTGGTCGGATGAGTGATTGATTGGGTAGGGCACAGTGTTGCAGGGAGTCTTAGGCATCCAGTTTCTGCGCTGACCAGGTGAGAGAAGAGCTGAGACCTAAGGCAGTGTTGTTGAGTACATGGGCAGCAAAGGCTGAGAGGCCTGCGTGTCCTTCCCCAGCCCTAGAAGAGTCCGTGGTAGACCTGGATGGCCAGCTGCCCTTCGGGCGGCCCCTGCCCCACATCGCGGTGCTGAGGGATGAGCTGCCACAACTCTTCCAGGATGACTATGGTGCCGAGGAGGAGGCAGCGGAGTTGCGGGGAGAACACACGCTCACTGAGAAGTTTGGTGAGGCATGGGCCTGGCCTCATGGTTTCCCCCCTTGGGGGATGGCAGCTTGCAGTCCTGGACCTCGCTGCCCTATGGGAGGGTGCGCCCCTTACAACACATACAGCTCATTCGGGGCTAAGTTGGCCCCCAACTCCTAGGGTGGGGTTCCCATATCTCACCTTGGAGCTTAGAGACAGGAAGCCCCTTGTCCTCTCTTCTTTGGCCCAAGGGCCTGAGGCCAGGGGATCCAGCTCTGACGCCCTCCCCATCTTCCCGCAGTCTGCCTGGACCACTCCTTTGGCCATGACTGCAGCCTGACCTGCGATGACTGCAAGAATGGAGGGACCTGCTTCCCGGGCCTGGATGGCTGTGACTGCCCAGAGGGCTGGACAGGGATCGTTTGCAATGAGAGTGAGACACTGGGGGGGGGGGGTCTAGGCAGAGTCTGTGGGCCCCAAGAGTTGTGAGCATCCATCCTGAATGGTTCCTCCTACCTAGCTCTGGGGAGAAGAATCTGAGTATGTCCACCCACCCATCCGTCCATCCATGAACCAACCCACCCATCTATCCACCCACCCATCTACCCACCTACCTGTCCATCCATCCACCCACTCGTCTACCCACCCACCTACCCATCCATCCATCCATCTACCCACCTACCCATCCATCCATCTACCCACCTACCCATCCATCCATCTACCCACCTACCCATCCATCCGTCTACCCACCTACCCATCCATCCGTCTACCCACCTACCCATCCATCCGTCTATCCACCTACCCATGTACCTGTCCCTTCTTCCCTCCCTCTCTCCCTCCCATCCACTTACCATCATATCATCTTTGATAAGAGTCTACTCACTCCCTGCTCCCCCCTCACCGTACTAGACATGGCACTAGGGTGTGGGGCACTCTGGGAACCAGCAGACAGGGTGTGTGATGCTCCCAGCCAGTCTCTAGGGATCCCAATGACAAGCCAACAAGTATCTAAGAGTATTGTTTGTGTCTGTGAAGGAGAGCTGTGAAACCGTTATCTGATAGGAGCAGAGCCTTGCTCAGGGCTACACAACAGTTTAGCAGCTGAAGCACCCTGGAAATGGATCTGTCTACAGCCTTCCTTATCTCTCCCAAAGCCTTCTGACCAGGAGGGAATTAGACTCATCTCAGACTGTGAGGATCACCTGAACGGGCCATCTGATCGAAAGGGCTAGCGTGTGCGTGTGTTGGATGATTAGTGATGTCTGCCATGAGTGCAGTTGGCGTCATACGGCACAAATTGCATCATTTGCCATCCCAGGCATTTGTTTAAAACTGGTGCCTTTAACACCAGAAGGATCACAAGAGTTCCACCCGCTGGTTGGTAATCCTGGTGTTCCGTCATCCCTCTGCAGCTTGTCCTCCAGACACCTTTGGGAAGAACTGTAGCTCTCCCTGCACCTGTCAGAATGGTGGGACCTGTGACCCGGTGTCAGGAGCCTGCCGCTGTCCCCCGGGTGTCAGTGGAGCCCACTGTGAGGATGGTGCGTGTAGCCCCTCCATCTAGGGGAGGGGGAAGCGATGCGGTTTCTTATCCTTCTTATTTCAAGATCCAGGAGATTGGGACATGGCAGCTTTGGGGGGTTTCATTTTTAGTTATCTATGTCCCTTTCAATAGGAGGGCCATGAGGCAGGGCACAGCCAGAGGGCGGTATTTGGAGAAGGGCAGCCCTCCAGGCTTGGGTGTAGCCCGGACCAGGTGAGGCCTTGCAGCCATCCCTCTTTGGGCTGGAGAGGTCGGGCTCAGTATTCTGTGTGGGTCAGAGGTCAGGGCACTTAGGAGAGATTTTCCCCCTCTCGGGTGTGCTGATGAGTGTGCTCTGTCTCCCGAGCACTCCGGAATGAGAGACTGTCCAGGACAACCAACAGGCATCCTTAGAAGGCTCAGTTTGTGCCCAGTGGGCACGGTTGTCCTGTCCCCTGTCCCCTGACACAAGGCCTCTCATGTCTCCTCGTCTAAGAACTACATGTGGGTAGGCCAGCTGCTCTCTGCAGTTCTTACTAAACTGTTTCCCACAGGCTGCCCCAAGGGCTTCTATGGCAAACATTGCCGTAAGAAATGTCACTGTGCTAACCGGGGCCGATGCCACCGCCTCTATGGGGCCTGCCTCTGTGACCCAGGACTCTACGGCCGCTTCTGCCATCTTGGTGAGTTCTGCCACATCTCTCTGTATGGATGGGGCCATCCGCCTTGTGCTGAGTCTCACACTGTGCTGGGAGCGTTGAGGCAGCCACTGTGGATGGAGTCTTTATCATTACTGTGTTGGCCTCCAGGCACCTGGTGCACGGTCCCTAGGCTGTGACTCCTACCTCTCATCTGGTAGTGGAGGCGAGCAGGGCCAGACGTCCAGGAAACTTTCAGGACACTGATCTTGTCTTGTGGAACAAAGCCAGCTCCTCAGAGTCCCCATCTCCAGGGGCACAGATACTCAGGGAAGGGGGGCAGCAGATTGGCAGAGAAAGAGAGGGTGAAGGTAGGGTTTGACAATAAAAGAGTTAATTGAGAGGGGAAAACTGGGGTTGTCCTAGCCGGAAAGTAGTATGATCCAGGGACAGCCTCTCAGCTGTGAGGCCCTGGTTTTTAGCCAAGCAGATGTGCCCATTCCTAGAATGTTCTGGAAGGGGGCTCAGCTACACTAGGCCCACCAGGGCCACCCGTGGTGATGAGCGCTGCAGCGGGCAGGCCCCTTACGGCTCTGTGTCTGCAGCCTGCCCTCCCTGGGCCTTTGGCCCCGGCTGTTCTGAGGATTGCCGCTGTGAGCAGTCACACACACAGTCCTGTAACCCAAAGGACGGCAGCTGCTCCTGCAAGGCTGGCTTCTGGGGCAAGCGCTGCCAGGAAGGTGAGTCCCTGAGGGAGAGGCAGGTCCTGGGCCATTGAGAGCCTCACTCCACACCCGGGAGAGGGAGGTCCTGGGCCACTGAGATCCTCACTCCACACCTCCATCTCACGTTTCTGTCTTGCTTCTTACTCTGTAGCGTGTGAGCCAGGCTTCTTTGGGCCAGGCTGCAGACACCATTGCACCTGCCCACCGGGTGTGGCCTGCGACCCTGTGAGCGGCGAGTGTCGGACGCAGTGTCCTCCTGGCTACCAGGGGGCAGACTGTGGCCAAGGTGAGTGACTGACCTCTGGGGTTTCAGCGACTGGGGTTACTTGTACTGGGGAAACTGCAAAAGCGCCCGGCCGGCTGGAAGCTGTAGATCCCTTTACTGTCATCCCGGTGTCAGGGTGGTTCCTGGACTATCTTAGTGTTCAGAGGAGGAACTGGCTCTTCTGCCTGGTTCAGGCCAGAGAAACGGTCAGCAGCTCTGTGGAAGGACGGCTCACTCCTCACCTCACTGAAGGTCCTGGGAGAGCTCAGTGCTGGAGTCTGGGCAAGGGGGATGAGAAGGGAACAAGAGGGAGCAGGTGTGAGAAGGAGCTGCTGGGGGAGGATGCTTTGGAGAGTTCTCGTCTGGCCGTGGGGGTCTTGTAGTCAGGCGTGTGTACATGAACACAGAGCCTAGAAACTCTTAATTACTTGGCAGGTAGGAGAATGGGCCTCAGGACTGCTGAGGGGTAGATTAGTGACATGGGTCCTTAGGTATCACTGGGAGACCTGAGGCAGGGCTGGTGAGCAGGTGGCTTGGTAGATCACGTACTCACTTGTATGGGGCTGGGAGCTTGACCTAGAGGACCAGAGAGGAAGGCCTGTACCAGCAGGGGACCTGTGACCCTTCACGTGAGGCTCTGAGCTGTGTAACTCGTGGGATGGCACGCTGGACTCTCAAACATTCAGCTTAAAGCTTCAGGACCAGGAGAGGATATAGCCATGTGGTCACAGTCCTTGAGGGAGGGGGCAGGGCCCTTGGTGTTTGTGTGGCAGTCAATATGGCTGTCGCCAGCAGGCTGGCGATGTTTGAACCTCTCTTCGCATAACTCTTGCTGTCTGTATATCCACTGGTCGGATTAGAGAGGAGCTTCAGGGCCTGAGTGTGACCATTTTTGGGTGGGCAAGGATAGAGAGGTGCAGGAGCCACTAATCATCCCTTCCTTTCCCCTCTCTATAGGGGAGAAGAGCAGAAAAGTTCCCAGCACCACCCAGCCAGGTACAGAGTCAGCCAAGCTGATCCGTCTGGGGGATGAGGCCTGGCAAGGGCTCTCAGGTCTTGTTGGCACAGGAGAGAGTATGCAGGCTCCCCAGTCAGTCTAGAGTCCCCAGACCTGGCATGCTCTCAGGACTCTGCAGTCTCAGGCTGTTTCTCAGCTCCGAGTGTCCCTGTTTCCATCCATACAGAGTCTGGGGAGTGGACAGGACCGAGCCTCCTAACAGAGCCACCTAGAACATGCGCACACACATACACCCACATGCCTGTGTAGGTACAGACTTGTCGCATGCCTTCCTTCCTAGCCTCTGTCCTCCTTTTCCAGATTCCATGCTGCATGCCAGGCCCAGTTGAGGCAGCTGTGCAGGGAAGCCTTCCCAGCAGCCCTGGGACCAGCCCCCCTGTGCTAAAAGGAAAGGGAACTCCCTCTGCCTTTCTTTACTTTATTGAAGCCTCCAGGGCCCCCAAGGATAAACCACAGGAAATGGCACACATACTTTTACAGAAATGGTTCCCCCTTGTTATTAGGTCTGGAAACTATTACTGCCCCAAGCACAAGCCCATGCTCAGTGGAAAGAGCTCCTGAGGCCTTGAGGGACCACCTCAGCAGCAGCGCTGGGCTCTCTCCCTGGTCTGTGCTGTGTGGTTGTCTCCGTGCGTGCATGCATGCGTGCATGTGTGTGTGTGCTCATGCCTGTGTGGGTGCTGTGGTCAGGCACCTAACGCATGCACATGTGTTATGCCTGGTCCCCACTGAGTGGCCGCCCGCCTGCCGTACCTCTGCATCTTTCATTCCAGCAACGGGCAGAGTGGGCAGATGCGAGGCAGAAATCCTTCTGTGACTTCCTCAGTTCCTGCCCCAGTCTCATGCTCTGTTCCCCTCTGGCCCTGAGAGGAGTCATAGGGAGCACAAGGTCACTCAGGGCTTTCCGGTACCCAGGGCAGTTCAGGGAGGGGCCATATGCACTTTTGAGGCCCCGCCTTTGATCATTCCTGTCCAGGACACCCTAATTCCCATACTGCCGTACTCCTTGGTGTAACTTGAGTTTCAGAGCGTGGGGGGCCCCAGACTTCTGGTGTCCTTCCTTACTCTTTGTACGGACCGGTTACCGCTTCTGCCCACCCCGCTCCCTCATCCTGCCAGCCGATGGCTACAGCTTTGGGGCTGAGGAGCTGGGTATGAAACAGAGGGGACAGACTGGCACACCTTGGTCGAAGTGGCTAATAGTGGTCCCCTGGATGGACCATCCTGGAACAGGAACTGTCCCCTGCTCCTGGGAGCTCTCCAGGGTCCTGGATGGCCATAGCGTCTGCTTGACAGGTTGCCTGGCCCTCTGGCAGCCCTGCCCCTGCCTCTCCCTGTGCCCCAGACTGACCTCTTGCAAATCTCACCCCTGCTAAGTTCCTGTTCCCGTCAACCTGTCCTGTTCTCCGTGGGGCTCCAGAGGAAGCTCCTAGCCTTGTTAGCTACACACAGAGTGACCGAAGCCACCTGCTCTCGCCTACAGAGTGCCCAGTAGGAACATTTGGTGTGAACTGCTCAGGCTCCTGCTCCTGTGTGGGGGCTCCCTGCCACCGGGTCACAGGACAGTGTCTGTGCCCACCGGGGAAGACGGGGGAGGACTGTGGAGCAGGTGAGTGACAGCTGCTTGGCTCCGGGAGGCCCAGCCCTGGGCTGTGTTTAAGAATCCCACCCTGGGCCACAGTTAGGGACCCCTGATCCCAGATCTGCTTGGGAACCCCACCATAAACCATGTTGGAAGCTTAGCCCTGACCATGCAGTGCTGGGCTCCTTATAGTAACTTCAGGGACTCAAGTTGAAACGAGCTGGGGTTTAGGAGGCGTCTACAGCTGCCCAGCAAGCCTTGCCCTGCACTGTGCCCTCCTGGATTATCAGCTCCCTGTCTCTCTAGCAGGCTCTTTATTTTGCTCTTGAGCTGTACCTGGGGTTGGGTTTATTTATCTATGGGGTTCTGAGGCCTGCCTCTTTCCTTAGTAGTCTTATATGGGAACAGTGGTCCCCTCTCTGGATTATAGCAAGAGAGGCCTCCAGTGATGTATTGGGCACACACCAGTGTGTCAGCTAGGGTGCAAGGGAAGGAATAACTAACCCTGGATGTGGGCTCTAGATTGTCCAGAGGGCCGTTGGGGGCTTGGCTGTCAGGAGATCTGCCCTGCGTGCGAACACGGTGCCAGCTGTGACCCTGCGACTGGAGTCTGCCTGTGCCTCCCTGGCTTTGTAGGCAGCCGCTGCCAGGATGGTGAGTAATGGCTGGTGTGTGACCTCAGCTTCCACCGGCGGCCCTGGGTGGCTGTGCCAGGCTGCCACGCCCACCGTCTTTACCACCAACAGCTTGCCCAGCTGGCTGGTTTGGAACTGGCTGCCAGATGAGGTGCGCTTGTGCCAACGATGGACACTGCCACCCAGCCACTGGACGCTGTAGCTGTGCTCCTGGGTGGACCGGTCTCAGCTGCCAGAGAGGTATGTGGGTCCTCTGTGCACAGGTGTCCCCCCCTTGCCCCTGCCCCAAGACAGCCTGGCTGTGGAGCTCACCACAAGGTGACTCTGAGCTCTGTTGCAGCCTGTGACGGTGGACGTTGGGGGCCCGATTGCATCCACGCTTGCAACTGCACTGCAGGCCACGGGAGCTGTGATGCCATCAGTGGCCTATGCCTGTGCGAGGCTGGCTACGAGGGTCCTCGGTGTGAGCAGTGTGAGTACTGGCCTGGCACTTGTACCCCTCTCTCAGTGTGCACACAGACATGCACAGGCATGTGACCACACACACGAGAACACTTGCATATGCATTTACACGCGTAGACATGTACCTGAGTATTCCGGTGCACACATACATACATGCCCCTGTCAGTGGCAGACTCCAAGCTTGCCTGGAGTAGCAGGTGCAGCGTTGGGGCTGTCCCGGGCAGGGGGTGGGGGGCGGGGCGGGGGGGACGGGAAGGGATTCCTTAGGCCCATGTGTGTCCTTCCAAGGCTTGCGGATGGGCTGTGAGTGAGTCAGAGTGGCTGCTTTTAGAGGCAGCTCCGGGTGCGAGCCTACGTGGTCTGAAGATGAGGCCTGGGGAAAGGGTCCCCACCGTGGGGAGGGGAGGGCTCTGGCCAGACTCTTGGTGTCCCGACGAGCAGTGAGCCGGCTTTTGTGTCTCAGGGTGTCGCCAGGGATACTTTGGGCCTAACTGTGAACAGAAGTGCAAGTGTGAGCATGGGGCAACCTGCGACCATGTCAGCGGGGCCTGTACCTGCCCGGCCGGCTGGAGGGGAAGCTTCTGTGAGCATGGTGAGCTGGGGTGTGAGCATGGTGAGCTGGGGTGTGAGCATGGTGAGCTGGGGTGTGAGCATGGTGAGCTGGGGTGTGAGCATGGTGAGCTGGGGTGTGAGCATGGTGAGCTGGGGTGTGAGCATGGTGAGCTGGGTGCAGGCTGGGGTGTGAGCATGGTGAGCTGGGGTGTGAGCATGGTGAGCTGGGTGCAGGCTGGGGTGTGAGCATGGTGAGCCGGGTGCAGGCTGGGGTGTGAGCATGGTGAGCCGGGTGCAGGGCAGGGTCCTCTGGCCTCAGAGCCTCTTGTCAATGCCACTTTTGTCTGTAGCCTGTCCCGCTGGCTTCTTCGGGTTAGACTGTGGCCACGCCTGTAACTGCTCTGCTGGGGCCACCTGTGATGCTGTGACCGGCTCCTGCATCTGCCCAGCTGGCCGCTGGGGCCCACACTGCGCCCAGAGTATGTAAGGGGCCTCAGCCGGGGTTCTGTGGGAGCATAGGTTCTTCATGACGGGGGTGGGGGCGGGGGACACCCCTGGGGCCCCTTCTGGCATCCAACCGAGGACACAGCTTCACCCATGAGATTCTAAATGACCACCCCTTTTGTGGCTGCTCTGCTGAGAGGTGGCCCTGAGACTCTGGCAGATTGTCTCAGCTCCCTGACACCTTCTCCCGGAGTCCCCTGGCTATGGCCCTGATGGCTCCTCTCTGCTTTCAGCTTGCCCATCCCTCACTTACGGGCTTAACTGCAGCCAGATTTGTACCTGTTTCAACGGGGCCTCCTGTGACCCCGTCCAAGGGCAATGCCACTGTGCCCCTGGCTGGATGGGACCCACCTGCCTGCTGGGTAAGCCCTGCCTGGGAGTTCAGGGTCCAGCCCTGGGTAATGATCTCTCAGTGGGGCCATGGCGGGACATGTGTGCATGGGATGCCAGGGCAGGTGCAGGGCTTACCTGTCAGCATGACCTTTTGGGGGAAGTTGGGAGGGAACTTGACTCTGGCCTTTAGTGGCATGTTCCTGAGGCCAGGCTCGTGGGCCCAGGACAGGCCTGGGCTCAGACATCGTAAAACCAGCCCTGATAAGATTCCAGCTTGAAAGTCAGGTTGGGCTTTGGGGGATGTGGAAACGTTAAGAACTCCAAAGGTCTCTGCTGGCTAGACGCTGAGGCTTGCTTCTGCTTTGTGGGCCTTAGCCTGCCCTGCTGGCCTGTACGGCAAGGACTGTCAGCATTCCTGTCTTTGCCGCAACGGAGGGAGCTGTGACCCCATCTCGGGCCAGTGCACGTGCCCAGAGGGCTGGACCGGCTTGGCCTGTGAGAAAGGTGAGCTGGCTGGCCTGGGTAAGTAGACATGCCCTCAGGCCTAAGAGGACTCCCTTTTGAGGGTCAGCACCCTGGGGGTGGCTGTGGTGTCTAGCCTTCCACCCAAGGACACGGGTATAGGAATGTTGAGCTAGTATCTCCTGGACAGAGCCGTAGCCCAGAAAGTCAGACCCTCCCTACCCGTACTTTTTCAGAGTGCCTTCCTGGACACTATGGAGCTGGCTGTCAGCTCAGCTGCAGTTGCCTTAACAGAGGCATATGTGACCGGCTCACAGGCCGCTGCCTCTGCCCAGCTGGCTGGACTGGGGACAAGTGTCAGAGCCGTGAGTGGGTTCTGGGAAGCTGGGAGGTTCTACCAAGGGTGGCCCAGTTTTATTCCATGCTGAAGATATGGGCCAGGCCTGGTTCTCGCCAACGTGGCCCACTGTTGAATGGGTTCAGGGCCTCCTGGCTGCACCTAAGAGGCCAACCTCAGTGGCTGGTTTGCTTCTGTTTTGGAGAGAGGGGCTGACCTCATCTCAAGGCTTCGGAGAGAAAGACTTGGTCTCTGGACTTGAAGCCTATACTGCCCAGGGCTCCATGGTTACAAGATGCTGCCCAGGCTGTAGCTTTTGTGCCCATGGTCCTTATTCACCCCTCCAGGCTTTGAACTCCTCAGAATCTGGACAAGTGGATACTGGGCTGGCTCGTCCTCGTTCTAACCTACTGAGTCTTCTGCTCATTGGCTCCGTTTCTATGTAGGCACTGTCATTTGCAGACCCACCCTAGACAGCCCCTTGCT
Source organism: Ondatra zibethicus (assembly GCA_004026605.1). Classification (NCBI taxonomy): domain Eukaryota; kingdom Metazoa; phylum Chordata; class Mammalia; order Rodentia; family Cricetidae; genus Ondatra; species Ondatra zibethicus. The sequence continues at coordinate 628,054 of PVIU01000005.1, read as the reverse complement.
CAGACCTAAACCTGGGGCTACTGAGGCTTGCGGGCCGAGTCTGGATCCTCAGGGATTTCCATGACTCCTCATGGCTTCTAGACCTAGCCTCCCCTTTCCCTTCGACTTCCATGAGCAGAGGCCCTGGGGTTGTAATTCCCAGCCTTCCTGTCTGTCTCTCATGCCACAGCCTGTGCCAAGGGCATGTTTGGAGTTCACTGTGAAGAGCACTGTACCTGCCGGAGAGGTGCCACCTGCCACCATGTCACCGGGGCCTGCCTCTGTCCCCCAGGATGGAGGGGCTCACAGTGCGAGGATGGTGAGCCTAGACAGTAGTGCACGGATCGGATGGCTGGGAGGGAACTGGCCCTGCACAGTCGCTTCAGGGCTCCCAACTGCCCACTTCCGGGAAAGCCTACCTAATTCTCCCCCTTCCTGCAGCCTGTCCACGTGGCTGGTTTGGAGAGGCCTGTGCCCAGCGCTGCCGCTGCCCACCTGGTGCCCCTTGCCACCATGTTACCGGGGAGTGCCATTGTCCACCTGGCTTCACTGGACCTGGCTGTGAGCAGGGTAAGTCCTCCCCCCAACATCTACTCTGTAGAGTGGGACAGCTCCGGGGTTCCCAAGGGCTAGACCAGGTCTGACCCTACCCTACCCAACTTATACCCAGCCTGCCAGCCTGGCACCTTTGGAAAGGACTGTGGGCACCTATGCCAATGCCCTGGTGAGACCTGGACCTGCCACCCTGCTTCAGGGGCCTGCGTATGCGCTGCCGGTTACCATGGCACCGAGTGTCAGCAACGTGAGTGCTGCCCACTGCCTCGGGGAAGCTGGGGTTCTGTCTGCTCTTCTGGTATGCAGGGTGGAGGAGGGGGCAGCTCGCAGGGTGGAGGAGGGGGCAGCTCGCAGGGTGGCCGTGCCGTGTCCAGGGCTGCAGCTCGCGTGTTCGACTCCAGCCCCCGGCTTATGTAGCAGACCCTCTCTCTCCCTGCAGGATGCCCACCTGGGCGCTATGGGCCAGGCTGTGAACAAGCTTGTAAGTGTCTCAATGGCGGCTCTTGCGACACGGCCACGGGAGCCTGCTACTGCCCTGCTGGATACCTGGGGTCTGACTGCAGCCTCGGTGAGCGGCCAGGTTGCAGGGCTGGATGGCTCATTGTTGAAGTTCTGGAAGAGGGGGTAGGGCCCTGCTGGCCGGCCTATAGGAGGACAGCCAGCCCCCCGCCCACCTGCTTCCCTGATTCTTGGGCCCCCCCATATTACTGAACTAAGGTAGCGTGGCAATGAGGGTGTGCTGCCCCGGGCCGTCAATGTGATCCCAGAGGGCCCCGGTCTTCTGGCCAGCTCGGTCCCAGATACATACCGGGCACTGAGTACATCCCTGTGCCCAAGCATCCTGCCCAGGAAAGGGACTTTCTCCTGAGTCACATGGGGATTTTCCCCACTTGAAATCCAGGCTGGGCTGGGGGTGTTGTGTCCTTGTGTCTCTGTAGAGATGGCCTGGGACCCAGCTCCCAGCAGAACCTTCTCGTGGAGCCTCTGACAGAGCCCAGGTGGAAGCAACCACTTACCTGCTCTCTCCACAGCCTGTCCGCAGGGTCGCTTCGGCCCTGGCTGTACCCATGTGTGTGCGTGTGGGCAAGGGGCGGCCTGTGATCCTGTGTCAGGGACTTGTATCTGTTCTCCTGGGAAGACTGGAGTCCACTGTGAACATGGTGAGTGTCTGCCGGGGGCTGGGCACATGCACAGTTCACTGACGTGTCATCGAGTTACAGAGCAGGCTGCTGAAGTGAATCCATCATGGGGGGGGTGCCCATTCCCCAGGGACACAGTCACCCTCACAGCCACTGTGGATTCTCCAGAAACCTTGGCTGAGAAGCAGCGTCCTCACCATATGCCTGCTCTGATGGCAAGCAGGTCCTCTCAGGCCAGCTCAGGGCAGCTCAGGCCCCACCCACACAGGACTCTTGAGACTCGGTTCACTCAGTGGCCTGTTCATGTCTCTGTGGCCGGTGGAACCTCCTCCTGAGACTGGTAGCCCTTTGTGTCCTGGTAATGTCTTCTTGGAAGAATGTTTTCCTGGTCCTTTTGCCAGGCCCTGGCTGGGGTCCCCTGCAGAGATAAAGTTTGATTGGCGAGAAATGGGTCGATCAGGGGACAGTGGTCATGGTCCACACTCATGTCCGTGTGCCCAGTCCCAGGGTCACACACACAGTTCTTCCCTTGGTCCTCCCAACGGGCTGCTCTCTGAACCTTTGTTCTTGGCCTACTGCTCCTGCCTGGGACTGGTGTAGTCAGATTAGAAGCCCAAGGCCAGGCAGTAGCCAGGATGCCACCTCGTTCACTCCTGGGAAAGACAGTGGCATGGGCAGGCAGTACAAGGTGGTCAACAGGCCCCCTCTGAGTCCACATGGCTGGCCGTGCCTGACCTGGGGCCTCAGTCCTAAGGAAGTGTGACGGGAAAGCCTTCCTGACTCGTTGCCAGCTGTGCAGGTGCTTAGAGTCCCCTTTATCTTAGAGTGGCCCTCAGTCCTGGTGCGGGCTGCCCAAGATGCTGAGTGAAGAGTGGATACCATGAGGGCAAGCCCAGCACTGGGCAGCTCAGGAAGCATTTGTTGAGTGAATGCCAGTCTGTGGAGAGGGGCGTGTCCCCAGAATGTGTCCACCCCTTGTTAGAGCTCTCAGTTGTGCCTGCCTTCTGCCCCTAGGGTGTCCCCAGAATCGGTTTGGCAAGGGCTGTGAGCTCAAGTGTGCCTGCAGGAATGGCGGCCTGTGTCATGCTACTAATGGCAGCTGTTCCTGCCCCCTGGGCTGGATGGGGCCACGCTGCGAGCAGGGTGAGTTTCTGAGAGCGGCTGGACCAAAACATTCACGTGGCTATCGAGTAGGGAGGGCCTTGCTCTGGACCCTGAGAAGGATTCAGAGTTCAGGGCCTGGGCGGCTGTGTAGGGGCACAGAGAAGGATGCAGGGTTCAGGGCCTGGGCGGCTGTGTATAGGGGCACAGAGAAGGATGCAGGGTTTAGGGCCTGGGCGGCTGTATAGGGGCACAGAGAAGGATGCAGGGTTCAGGGCCTGGGCGGCTGTGTATAGGGGCACAGAGAAGGATGCAGGGTTCAGGGCCTGGGCGGCTGTGTATAGGGGCACAGAGAAGGATGCAGGGTTTAGGGCCTGGGCGGCTGTATAAGGGCACGGAGAAGGATGCAGGGTTTAGGGCCTGGGCGGCTGTATAGGGGCACAGAGAAGGATGCAGGGTTTAGGGCCTGGGCGGCTGTATAGGGGCACAGAGTCAGGTGCACTTAAGAAACCTGTATCCTATCCCTGCACAGCCTGCCCTGCTGGGCACTATGGTGCCGCCTGCCTCCTCAAGTGCTCCTGTCAGAACAACGGCACCTGTGAGCCCACCACGGGGGCTTGCCGCTGTGGTCCTGGCTTCTATGGTCAAGCTTGTGAGCACTGTGAGTGGGGCTGTCCCCTACCTGGGACACGCCATCTAGGCTGGTCCTGGTTCTGAGAGCAGTGGCCGCTTTCTCAGTCCCTGTGCCTGGGGAGAGATGGGAGGAGCCTGCTCAGGCTCGGGGCTGGAGGAGCCTGCTCAGGCTCGGTCACAGGACAGGTGGAAGATGGGTTCCCTCACCAGCTCCTTATGCCTCTTATGTGAGCCCTGGCTGGGAGCTGGGAAGGAGGGAGATTAGGACATTCAGGGAAGGGCCTCTCTCAGTTCTTGGGTTTGGTCCTTTGCTCATTCTGGGAAAACTGGGGGTTTCTGCTGCCTCCTGCCCTCGGCTCTAACCAGGGTCCTCCTTCAGCCTGCCCCCATGGCTTCCATGGATCTGGTTGCCAGGGAGTCTGTGAGTGTCAACAGGGAGCCTCCTGCGACCCTGTCAGTGGCCAGTGCCTCTGCCCCGCTGGCTTCCATGGCCAGTTCTGCGAGAAGGGTGAGCGTCAGGCCCCCACCCAACCCCTTTACCCTTTCCTCATCTTGTTTGATTTTTGGGACGGGAACACTGAGCCTGTTGCCCCCACCAGGGTGCCAGCCAGGCTTTTTTGGAGATGGCTGCCAGCAGCAGTGTGACTGCCACAGAGGGGTGCCCTGTGATCCCGTCAGCGGCCTCTGCCTTTGCCCACCAGGGCGTACAGGAGCCATATGTGACCTGGGTGAGTGGGGAGTCCTGCTCAGGGTGGGACCTGAGGGTAAGTCTCCATCAATAGCACATATCAAATCATGTGGGCTGGGTACCTGCATGCCAGGCCTCGGCCTGGGCACTGTGCCTTCCTGTGATCTCCGTTCCAGCCTGCGCCCTCTGGGGGCTGTTGACAGTGGCCAGAATATGATAACCCAAACACAGACACCCTCTGTAGCTGCCAAGGTTAGGCCCTGCTCTGTGGTAGTCTAGAGTCTCTGGCTCTATCTGGCTGTCATGAGAAAGGCCTCAATCAGGTGGAAATATGTCCCTGACTTATCACTCGTGGCCATGATCCCTTCAGACCAGACTGCCTAAGGATGGGGGGCTGTCCTACTGGGGGGCAAAACTGAGTTTATGACTTTTGGATTCATGTAGCCTTGGGGACAGCTGCTGTGGCTGCTCTATACTGCCTCACTAACCCAGGCACCAGGCAGCAATGTGTGCCCAGGGCTTGTGGCTGGTGTTTTCCATTTAGGAGCCCACGGTTACAGCACAGACTTTTTAAAAAGTGGGTGGGAACTGTTATCCTTTTCAGAGGACACTGAGGCCCATGGTTTTGCCTCCTCCTTCCTTGGCGGGCCTCACGCCCTCGGGGCTGTCTACCCATGGTCCAGGCAGATGGAATGGAGATTTATGCTTTTCTCTCCTGCCTCTACAGATTGCAGAAGGGGCCACTTTGGGCCTGGCTGTGCCCTGCGCTGTGACTGTGGGGGTGGGGCTGACTGCGACCCCATCAGTGGGCGGTGCCATTGTGTGGACGGCTACACAGGGCCCACTTGCCGGGAAGGTGAGTCAGGTTCCCAGGGGGAGAACCGGCGACTTCCCTGCCCCTGGCCAGGAACCCACCCCTTGTCCTAATACCAACACCAAGTGAGAAACTCAGCCATCCCTTCCTGGCGCCCAGAGAGTGCACGCGACTAGTGGTTGATGAGTAGGCCTCAAGCCATTTCCCGTGGGCAAGAATGGGACACGCTGCACTGCCAGCCTGGAGCACCAACCTTTTCCCTCGAGTGACCTGCAGATTTCCGTGGGCTCTCACAGATCCCTATGCAGGCGGGGCTGGGTGATTCAGGACGTGCGGGTGCTGTGTGCCCACATATATGTGAGCAGCACTGTATGCATGTTAATCAGTATATGTATGTACACCAGTGTGCTGTGAGCTAGTGCATGTATACCTGTGCCAGTACACCAGAGCAGCGACACAAGCGTGTATGTGCATGCACTATGTGTGTGTACGTGCTTCAGGTATGTGTCCTCTTGGCGCGTGTCTTCCTAGTGTGTGTGCTCCAGGTGTGTGTGTACTCCAGATATGTCTTCCTGATATATGTGTGTCCCGGGTATGCATCTTCATGGTGTGTGTGCTCAAGGTACATGTTTTATGAGGGTATGCATGGGCTTTAGGTATGCATTTTTGGGGTGCGTATGTATTCCATGTATACACTCTGCAGGTATAAGTATGATCTAGGTATGTGTTTCCCAGGTGTGTGTGTACATGGCTTCAGGTGTACATGTGTGCCCACATCTTTGTGCACCATGTGCCTATGCTTGTTCCAGTGATGTCCATGCACCAGGCATGCATGCATACATACTCTGTGGAATTCAAGTGCATGTGTTATGGTGCATACCTGTGCCAGGCATGTACGTTCCAGTACATGTGTGTGTACCACATGTGTACACATGTTTTATTGTATGCTGTGCCTGTGTGTACCCACATGTAGAACTGGGGCAGTCTTTTGATTCCCCAAGTCCCTGAGTCTCTGGGACTGCACCTCCCATCTATGAGGTAGAGCTGGCTGTGCTGCACCCCCGTGAATAGCCACAACCCCTTATGGCGTCTCTTGTTGGCTCCCCAGGCCCAGTCTGCTGAGGGTCCTGGGACGGATCTCTGCAGAGGGAGGTGGGAGGAAGGGCCTCAGCCTGAAGACGTTCAGTGCAGACGGGATACTGCCTGAATCATTTTTAGCCTCTCCAAGGTGGTCATACTCAGACTATTAAGAGCCATGCTGGGAGCTCACGGGTAGGTTCAGGTTCAGGGTTAGGCTGCAATTTGCTGACCAGTGCCTGCACACATAATGCTATCCACAGTGGCACCCAGTGGTCAAATCTGGTACTACACACAGACCTTGCCATTTAGCAGATCTCTGAGGATGGGGCTGTGGAGGGAGAGGACATTGTTGGCCCCTGGGAGTCATGGATAGTCCTTTTCCTTGGGGTGAACTTGGCTTAACCTTGGGTGAAGCTCTTTCCACCCAGCCTCAAAGCCCTGTCTCCTCCCCCACTGCTTACATGAGCATGGGATGGAGAAGGTTCTGCTGGTGGCTGTGTGGGGTCCCTGTGGGCGTGGGTGATTGATGCCTTACTGGCCCATTACTGGTGTCTACCCAAGTGGACAACATGAGCTGTCTATGGCCCAGCTCCGTGGGAGCCCAGAGTTCATGTGGAGAACACACTTGCCCAGACACGGCTCTCTGGTTAGGCCCAAGGGAGTAGCCCGCTTCCCTGTGCCTTCAGAACCTGAACCGTGGAGATGGGACTTGACCACGGTGTGAGGGGTATGGGCTATTGCCTTTACCGGACTTGGCTAAAGAGGGAAGAAGGTCACCACCTTCATCCTGGAATTGGCCGTCTTGAGGATTCCCACCGCACCCTGTTGCTGACCCTCTTTTCTTCCTGTGTCTCCAGTGGCCACACAGCCATCCTCCAGCAGACCGGCACCCCAGCAACCCAGCAGCAGGGCCATGAAGCATTAGCTTTTGGACGTCCCACAGAGGACCACTACTGTGTTGCAGCCCAAGGGACCGAGAGGACATGTGTGGCTGTAGGATTCCTGGATCCACACCTCCTCCGGAAAGCGATGGATCTCTGTGGAGGGCTATGGATGGTCACACAGCTATCCTGTGTGGCCGTGAGGAAGAAGGCTATAGTGAACACAAGGAGCCCAGGGAAGAGGACCAGGCCTCAGGCTGCCATGGGCATTCTGTGGGCTGTGCTGAGGAATCCTGGCTCCTTCCTCTCTCCCACAGAGAGGGACCTGGGTTGGGACCAAGGCAGGAGTAGGTGAGGCCCCACCTGCCTGACAGGTCCTTCTGGTGCTAAGGCCGCGGAGCGCTGCAGCCAGCCAACTGTTTACCTGGAAACTCCGTCCGGCCCGTATTTATGTAAAGGTATTTATGGGCAGTTCCACTTGCCATTGCGGCCCTGGGTCAGCTGGAAGCTACCCCATCCCGGAAGCTTGGACTCAGGCCGCTGGGCCGTGAGATCTCCAGTTTTGTAAAGTCCTGAGAGTTAAAGGCACACTGGTGTTCTCGTGGCCTGGGTTTCTGTGCTTTTCATAGACTCGGTGTGGGTCCTCCCGAGAGCAGCCGGCATGAAGGCTCTCGGATGGGAGCCTCCCCGAGCCAGGGAGGCCCAGGTGGGTTCTGTGCCCCTCTCTAATGACAGGGGTCACACCGGTCATAGTGGGATGCTTCTGGCTCCTGGCCAAGGAGAACACACTGGTGCCTAAGACACCTCCAGAGAGCTAGGAAGTGGCTTCCTGTAGGAAGGATGTCTCAGAGAGAGCAGGGCTGGTGTGGAAGGGGATCCATGCTTAACCCAAATAGCCACCCAACAGGGTGAGGGACACGCAGCATCGCAGGAGCCAGGGCTCCCTGTGGATTGAGGCTGAGGCCACAGGTGTAGCCCAGAGCAGAGCTGCGGGGTGGGGTGGGGGAAGACTCCTAGGACAGCAAAAACTGAGGGAGAGCTGGACTTGGATCCGAGACTCCGCCCCACCTCCCACCTGGAGGATCTGGGTAGTGGCTGCCTCCTTCCTCTCTCCCACAGAAGCCGGGCAGCCACCACATGGGTTCCAGTGGGATGGGCAGCAGCGGGAGCCACGCCCACAGGCGGGAGCCACGCCCACAGGCGGGAGCCACGCCCACAGGCCGCTGCACACAGACTTAGAGGAAGAAGGGACAGGGTGCTGAGTGGAGAACAGCTTGCAGTCAGTGTGGAAATGGAGGAATTCTAAAGTGCCCAGAGCGAAAAAGGGTTCAGAGTCTGGTGGACAGAAACTCTACAAGGGGAAGACAGGCGACCAGGAAATGGTGATGGCCTCTCATTGATATTGGAATATTAACTCGATTTTATATCCAGCTATTGCCATGCCCACAGGTTCACCCCTGATTCTAATTTGGAAATATCCCTGGGAGGAGCTCTGGAGGGAGCCATGGGAGACCACACAGCACAGTTCCTACAATGCCATCACGAGGAGATCTGAAGTTGGCCTTGTAACCCGCAGGTCAGCTGCAGACTGGTTCACCATGGGGGAGGTGTGAGAGAAGTTAGAGACAGGGCATCACTGGTCCCGTGAGTGACAGGCTAGGAGGCAGCAGCTTCAGCCAGCACAGGAGGGTGATGGAGTGGTCCACCCCAGCCCTCCTGAGGACCAGGAACTACCCAGGGGCAGGAAGAACTAGGGAAGGGAAAGAGCAGGCTAGCAGGACCTAAGCAGACAGAGATCCAGACTACACTAAAAACCTTAGGATCGCAGCTGGCAAGGGGGCTCAGGGGGAAAGGCACCTGCTTGCCAAGGCTGACGGGGGCTCAGGGGCAAAGGCACCTGCTTGCCAAGCCTGACAGCCCGAGTTTGCTTTCCACATGGTGGAAGGGGATTGGTGACTTCCGCAGGTTGTCCTCTGACCTCCACATGCATACCCTCTGATAAATAAATATAATTAAAAAAATTAAAGAAAGGCATAGATCTAGCTTGTAAGACACAGCTGTGGAAGGTAGAAATACAACCATAGCAAGAAGATCAGAAGGAGGTTTTAAAAACACATTTTCAAAAGGTTTATTTTTGGTACATGTATGTGCCTGTGAGTGGGGCTGCCTGTGGAGGCCAGAGGCAACAGATCCCGTGGAGCTGGAGTTAGAGGACACGAGCTGCTTGATGTGGGTACTAAGAGTTGCATGCAGGTTCTATAAGCAATATTGCTCTTAACCACTGAGCCATCTCTTCAGCCCTTGGGGAAGGAGTTTTACTGTTATGCGGGTGCAAAGCATTGTGGCTATCTATGCACACGCATGCACATGTACGTATATACATACATACATACACAGCAAGTGCTCAGAAGTCCACTGAGCAATGGTGGCTGTCACAGGTAGAGAGAAATGCATTGCAACAGAATATAACACACTCTATAGAAACCTGTAGGTTAGGCAGACTGAACAGCGATGGTCGAATCTGCACAAGCTGTAACATGTTATATATGTGCCTCCGATATTTATGCTTTACAGATACACATCTGTATTTATAGGCAATCTTTGTATTCATCAAACAGGGCTGTGGGTGTGTGGGGGAGGTACTGGGACCAACGCAAGCCCTTCATGCACAGGGCAGATGCTCTACAACCTAGTTACATGTAAGAAAACCAAAATGCTTTCCTTTGAAGACTAATATGCCCCATCAGACCATCGGTTGGTTGGTTGATTGAGACAGGCTTTAGCATGTAGCCCTGGCTAGTCTGGAGTTTGCTATGTAGACCAGGCTGACTTGGACTTAGAGGTCCTCCTGTCTCTGCTTCCCAGGTGCTGGGATTACAGGCGTGCACCACCATGCCTGACTAGACTGATACTTTTTATATATGACGTGAGAAAAATAAGGGAGACGCGGCTGCAGACAGTGAGGAGATTTTACAGAGGATGTGACGGGGGCAACTATGAGCTAGCACCGTTACAACGGGAATGCGGATACTTTTGGGGTAAAGAAAAATGCCAGGATTGGCATAAGTAGAGATTAAAGGAACTCGGGGCTAGCAAGGTTGTTCAGTGGGTGCCTGACCCTCAGCCTGAAGACTTGAGCTGGAGCCCGGGACCCACACGGTAGAACGTAGGGCACAGAATAGACAGCTCGGCCAGTAACAGCATCGCTGCTCCTGCAGACTGCAGAGGTCCTGTTCAGTTCCCAGCACTACTCGGTGGGTCACAGTCCTCCACAGCTCCAGAGACGCTCGCTCACACCCTCTATTGGCTTCACCACATGGGGCTCCAGGTGTGAAAGCAAAACGCTCATTCACATCAAATAAAAATACTTTAAAAAGTAAAATTCAAAGACTGGAAAGGGGAAATAAGAGACAGTAGGCCCGTTGTGAGATGACAGAAGGGACAGTCTCTGAACAGGGTCAGATTTGCCTTAGCCTGTTCAGTCAGAGGTCCAGGGACAGGTGATGGCTGGTGTCATCCAACAAGCAGGCATGAGGACAAGTAACTGATGGTCCAGGCACACTGAGCGGCTAAGGACATGGGAGGGCCGTTCTCACCAGAATGGCAGTCCTAACCGTGGCGTCGCTTTCTTGGGGGCAAAGCTAGAGTCTTAAGAGAAGCAGGAGAGCTGGGGTCCCTCCCAAGGGTAGCCCCCCACGTTAGTGCCTCTTATGGCCACCAGGGGGCCTGAGAGAAAAACCACCACCACCTGTGGCTCCTGGTGGTAGAAGCGAAGCAGCCTGGCAGAGTCAGGGATGCTCTGGAAGCACCGGAAATGAGGAAATGAGCCTCGTGAGCAGAGGGAAATAGCAATCCCAAGGCCGGGTGAATTGTGTGCACATCCGTATGGTATCGAAGCTGGACTCATTTTTCTCACGCTCCCTGGAGGAGAGGCTAGAGGCCTGGACCATCTCTGGAACTGGTCCACGGCACTCGAACCATCCCTATGCCTCAGATACCTCTGACTCAAGCTAAGGTGTGCACGCCCACCAGGCCTAGCCCCGTCTGCTCTGCTCACATGGGGGAAGGCACAGAGGTTTGCTGAGAAGAAGGGCCAGGGCTCCCGATGCCCCACAGATCAACAGCCGCTGACCCATGACTGGCAACGCCGCTGCAGGTGGGTCAGGGCACCAGGTACCCGAGGATCTGGTCCCACTGAGCCCCGACCAGAGCACAGACCTCCCTGGAGGTGGCTGGGGCCTTGATGTCCTCCGGCAAGCCCATGACCCCAACAGTGGGCAGGGGGCCTTTCATCTGTGACAGGAAGGTGGGCAGGAGGGGCGGACTGAGTCTCCCCAGCTGAGTGGGTGGGCAGGGTACCCCGTATGATCCCTGTTATTGGTTGGAGGTGGGGGGCACAGAAACGTGCCACCAGGGTGATAACAGAGGACAGGCTTTCTGCAGCTGGGGAGCGGGGCCGGCTCTGTCCTTGGAACCCCCAGCCCTCACTGACAACCCTACGCTTCCGTCAGTGGGGGGAGGTTTCCTGACCTGGTCCTTTACCAAATGACCTCTGTCCGTGTGTGATGTCTGCTGGCTGCCCATTATTAGCCTCGCCCATCCTCCCCCAGGCCCTGCAGTATCCTTGCCCCTTGGCTTTCATCACTTGCAAACTAAGTCAGGACTGTGGGGTCACCTGTCCCAGGTGTCCAGAGTCAGGGCTTTACAGCCTTCCCGTTCCACCTCGTTCTAGCTACTGAGTGTGCTTGGCGGTGAACCGGCCCGCTTCTCCTTGTCACGCTCCTCAGAGGATCAGAAGAGGAATGAACCCGAGGCCATGGGCAGTGGGCTTACATCAAGGCACTTCTGCCACAGGCACACGCCAGTGCACACACAGCAACTATGCCACCAGTTTGCTGCCTCTTTACACCCCCCCCCAACTCCCCAGCAGCTCCGGGAAAGCAGAGCGTTAGGGTGAGGAAGATGGACTAGGCCCTACCTCAGACAATCAACACGGGCCATGCCTACTCCCTGAACTCTGACCTGGCCCTCCATCCAAAGCAGCCAGTTACAAACGCGGGTGAGTGTTCACTCTGGTGAGGGCTGGTGTCAGGCTGAGCCCAGACTCGGCCCTGTCATGGAAGCCATCGGGCGTAGCTGGCCCTAGCCAGGGAGGGCATCGCCATTTGTGTTTTTGACCCCAGTGGAGATTTACCTGTGTCTGTGGCAAGGCTGAGCACAGCGGAATGGGGCACATTGCTACAGTGTGTGCTGGGTGGTCCACCCCCGATCTAGCGCCAGCCAAGCCGAGAAAAGCATGGGGCTTCAGGACCAGGCTGAGGGGGCTGTTGGAGAGACCTAGCCCAGCCCTGGTCAGCACAGAGGCTGCCTTTTGGGCCTGTAGGTCCCCAAGAGGGAGGTTCTCTGCAGGGACTGGGATCACCATACCAGAGTGTCCCTACTGTGTCTGAGGCCAGGGTAAGCCCTGCAAGGTTCAGCTATTACCATCCATGAACGTACAAGCAGGAGCCAGAGACTTGTGACACTCTGGTAGACAGATGGGTCAGAGCTAAGGAGAGACCTGAGGCAACAAGTGGCCGTATAAACCCAAGTTTTAAAGAAATACTTTAATGCTGTTTAAAACCTCCATCACTGTATATAATATCCCTGCTGCTACCTCAGGTAGCCTTTCAACATGGTCCTCTCAGAACACAGGCCCTTCCTGTCCCACTTGGGAAGCGGGGGAGGGAGGGTGTATCTGGGAGGTGGCCCTGTGTTGTCCTCAATGAAGACCACAGTCCTGTGTCACTCTTAACCTGGGTTCAGTTCAGGCGGCCAGAAACTAGGAAAGGGATGGCCAGCTAGAGGCCGAGAAAGCAAGTGCCATGTATAGATAGATGTCCTGTGTTCTGCTCTCAACCGTGAGGCTGTGGGGAGGCCCAAAGAACAGAACTTGTGTCCCACGACAAACCCCTCCCACTTCCTGGAGGGCGGAGACACTTGCTGCTTGAAGGGCTGAAGCGGTGTCCACCGCGGCTGGCTTTTGAGCTCTGAGGCTATACATCTGTCTCCACCCGTAGCCGCTCCATCCTGCGCACATTGCCCTCCACCGCCACGCGGCTGGTGATGCAGCGAGCGAAGCTCTCGGGAAACCAGCCCGTTTCTCCATCCCGAAGCCTCTCGCCATGTAGCCAGCCTGGATGCAGAAGGGTAGATGAGAGGGATCCCTCCCACCCTACCTCTGCTCTTGAGGGTTCTGTTCTAGGGCCTGACCACCCCTCCACTCAAGGCCACGTGGGCTCCTGGCCTCCCAGCAGCTCCATCAGCGGGGGGTGGGGCCTGCACCCACTACACCAGCACGACCTGGGCCCTGCGCTGGGACCACCAGGGGAGCAGACACCCATTCGCTTCACTTAGGGCTCAGAGTAACGAGCTCACTTTGGTCCCATGACTCCCGTACTGGCGGTTCTCCCTTCGAAGAGCCTGAGTGTGGTGTGTTTACAGATGCGTGTATAGATCCACATACATGTACAACCATGTGCATAGAGGTCCAGAGACAACCTCAGTTCCTCAGGCGCGACCCACTCTGTCTTTCGAGATAGTCTCTCATGGGCACACAGCATGTCAACTAGCTAGGCTGGCTGATATGTGCATGTCTTTGCTTCCCTGGGATGACACGAGCCACGTGCTGCCATGCCCAGCTCTTGGGTTCAAAATCATCTCTCCAGACCCAACCTTTGAGGAAGTGCTTACGGGGATGAGGCAGGCTGAGTGAGCGTAGCTGGTCACTGCAGCCTTATCTGGGCTGCACCCCAGTACACTCTGCACACCCTTGTCTGGTTGACACCCACTCAGGCGTGGCCCATCCACACTCACCGTCCTCTTCCTGCAGGACCAGGACAACGTCAGCCTGCTGCAGTGTGATCTCATCAGCCTGCTTGGCAAAGTATGCCTTGGTGATCTCCACCTGGGGCAGCTCTGGGGGAAACAGAGAGCTAGGCCAGGGGTGCTCTGTTGCTCTGGGAGGGCAGGACTGCTCCCCCACAGACTATTCTGTTCCTTTGGCCTCAGTTTCCCCAGATGCAGGACACCAGGCCTCTTAAGAAGGACCCATAAGGTTAAGCCGTGGCTACAAGTCCATAGTCACACATACAACAGGGGCCGAGGTCCGGCCCCTAAGCTGGGTACCCTGGGGATGCTGTGATGTGCCCTGAGAGCTAGACAGACCAGCTCTACCCCAGGGCTGCAACAACCCCGCACACCCCAACCCCACGCTCACCTCCTTTGTTGGTGATGCCCTGCCACTGCCTCTCCTTGCAGGTGAGGGCTGTGATCCACCGGGCCCGGTCATTCCTGGAGGCCACAGAGAGCATAGCTGAGACCCTCCTTCCTTCTTGGGGTCCATGAGCTCCTGCTATTGCCCCAGGGCCCTTGCACAGCTGTGCAGACTCCTTCCTGTGTCTGCTGCCCCATTCCCTCCCTCCCTTGGGGATTTGACCTAAGCACCACCTTGACAATAATGAAGGCCCTTGACAATAATGAAGGCCCATCAGTCACATCCACACCCGTCCTTTTTTCCCCTTGAAGCTCCCTCCCTGGTCACCGGACAGTAGAGCAATTCACCAGTTGATGTATTCCCACAAGGAAAACAGATACCCAGAGACAGGCTGTGCATTGCTTATGGCTCTGCCCGGCATTGACGGCGCTCAGCATGTAGTAGGCAGGCAGACACAGCGCAGCACATCCCACCCTCCCAGGCTCCCGCCCACAACATGCGTTCCCCTCCCACTGGGGTCCACCATCTTACGCAGAGTCAGAGGACAGCAGAATCTGCTCCTGGCGGCCCTCGCTGTTATGCAGCAGGTTCACCTGGAAGGGGTGGGGCACGGAGGAACTGCGGCCGCTGCCAGCTGGCAGTGAGGGCTCCGAGGCCTCCAGCTTCCTGACTTGGACATGCTCGAGCTGTGCATAGTCTTGGACCAGGTAGCTCTCCTCACTATGGGGACACAGAGTCATCGGGGCCAGTTAACCTCAAGAGTGCTCCTGAGACTTGTGTCTCGGGCCCGGGGACAGCTTCCATGGCCAGGGAGGGAAACCCAGGCCTGCAGAAAGCAGAGACCTGATTCTGTATAGAGCCGTGTGGCCACCTCAGACCAAGTGAGGCTGCTCCCTAGCCTGACATCTGCAGCTGAGCGCCTACCTCTTCTTCTTGGTGACAACCAGGACATCGTTGAACAGGAACAAGTAGCATGTGGGCCGGCTGGTGATTTTCCTAAAGATACTGGATTCCTCCAAGAGGAAGAGTTCTCCACGCTTGAGCAGCCAGCGAGAGGCAGAGATGAGTGGCAGGGACTGGGGATAGAATGGATAGATAAAGGAAATGGACACGGCAAGGTGGGGACAATCCCTGCCTCCCTGTTATGACTGAGAACCAATGGGATAGTCCTGAACCTTAAGGAACAGCCATTCAGTTGGCTCTCTGGAACCAGAGAAGGCCCTGTGCCCTGTCCTATCCTACAGGAGAGCCTTCATGCTCTGGCTCTTGCCAAATGAGAATTCTGCCTAAGCTGGGGGTGGCAGCAGGTACTGGAGAGGCCTTGACGCCTCCTTGCTAGAGAGTCAGGGAAGTTTAAGGGATCCCCAACCCACCCTCCCCAGGCAGATGTCCCCAGAAGCCCCTGACTCCTACGATGAGGACAGTAGAGTTAAGGTGGGTGGGTCAGCAAGGCACCTACCTTGACCTTACCAAAATCCAGCTGTGTGTGCAGTGTGTACATCTGCTCTGTGCGCTCCATTTTGTGGGCCCCCTCATTGCACTGCCTCACCAGCTGTGGGGTTGAGTTTACACGTGTACCATGGGCACGGATGTAGGAGCGTGGAGTGCCTGCCCTCCCGGCGGCACCACCCTGGATCTAGTCCCCTGGGATGGATAGGCCGAGGGCAGAAGTGGCCTCACCTTGCTGATGGCCTTCAGGGCACGGCTGGCGGCTTTGTACCTCTCAGGGTGGCTCTGCGTCTTCAGGCACAGCGTCTGGGGGCAGACAGAAGCCGTGACGACCCTCCCAAGGAGCCCTGCATGGAGCAGGGGCTCCCCACCAGTTCTGGACTTTGGAAGTCAGGGAGGGGCCTCAGGCAAGCAAGGACTTCCAGAGGGCTCCCGTTTGGACCCAGTAGTCCATCTACAGTCCACAAATGACCTCCGCACCCCTGGGGCTGGGATCCTGCCCTTTCCATCCTGGGGAATAGCGGTATTTCCGCAGTTCCAGGGACGAGGGCATAAGGGCACTTGCCTAAATACGCGTCTACAGGCTACGGTAGCCTATTACTGACCGCAAAGTGATCAAGATTAATCACCCTGCCTTATACGCATTGTAATTATCCAATTACAGATGCATGAGTGTGAGGAAGAGGTCAGAGAGGCAACACTAAAGGCAGGGCCTCCAGGCGTGTTTCCATGGCCGCGCCCAAGCCTCCCGGATACTCACGTCTGTCAGGAGCGGCAGCCGGGTCACCCTCTGCATGGGGAGAATCAGGAAGGAGATCATGGGCAGGCCCCCACACGCAGGCCGTTTCTCTATCTCCCTTAGTGCTTCTCGGAAGGCTGCATTGCTGCTCCTGCAACAGGGAAACTCTGTCACTTGACCTCAGAAAGAGGGGGCGCAGGAGGGGCCTGCACGAGGCGGGCCAGGAGGGAGCACAAAGGCCCCACTCACGACAGCTTCTGCAGGGTGCGCTGCTGGTAGACCTCGTTGGAGCAGTAGGCGATGTAAGGGTGGAAGTGATTCTCGGCATGGTCCTCCAAGATGTCGCTGATGTCCTCCACACACACCTGGGCCTTGTGCCGCTGTTCCAGAGCTTCGAAGAACCTGCAGCATTGGGGAGGGGAGCGGTTGGGGACACGAAGGCTCAGCTTTGGTGGGTGTTGGCACACACCTACACAGACACGTGTATGCAGACAAAACGTCCGCACGGATCGGTCTTGAAGGCAGTACGTGGCAGGTGCCCAGTGGGTCAGGCAGAACCTCCCGTAAGCTAGGCCACATCTGTCCAAAGCCATCAGGGGGCCCACAGGACAGAGCAGCTCTCTGTACTGCCCCTGCAACATCCAGCCCTGTGCCTGTCCCCAGGTGTGAGTTCAAGGACAGAGCAGCAGCGACCCTATGAAGGGTCCTATTATTGGGGCCTTAAGAGACCCAGGAAAAGCCATGTCTTTCTAGGGATGGGTCTTGAAACTAAGGTGAGTCTGCCAG
Organism: Ondatra zibethicus; assembly: GCA_004026605.1. Taxonomy (NCBI): domain Eukaryota; kingdom Metazoa; phylum Chordata; class Mammalia; order Rodentia; family Cricetidae; genus Ondatra; species Ondatra zibethicus. The sequence goes on along the minus strand of PVIU01000005.1, from coordinate 610,955 downwards.
CCAAGCTCCCAGCAAGGCTTCACAACTATCTGCTTTCAGGGAGTCCAACCCATAAGGGACAAGAAAGGAGGCCTGGGCTCTTGGCAGAGGTCCTGAGGAGACTGCCAGCCTCTGACCTCCCACAAACCAGGCAGGATGATGGCATCAGAGGTTTTGGCCAGAGACTGGTGGCTGTTCCTGAGCTGTGTCCGTGTCTCTAGGCCCTGGCTTAGGGAGTTGGGGAAACTGTCCATCTGAGACCTTTCCAGGCTTGGATGTGAATGTGAGGACTCAACAGACCCATGGACCTCAATTCCTATAAACAAGTACACTCTAAGAGTGATTGCTAGTTACACAGCTTTTCCCAAGGGGCAGAGAGGCTCAGAAGCGCATGGGGACCCCATGGATGCACGGAAGCCGAGGCTGCCTGGACACGCCCACCATGCACAGGCAGGCCAGGCCACTCAGCTGAAATGCATGAGTCCTGGGGTTTTTCCTGGAAAGGTCTGGAAGGGCCAGCCTCCCGCTACTGGCCCAAAATAGCACAGTGCTCAGAGGAGATCGCTATGAATGGCCAGGGAGGAGGCTAGAGAGTCCCACACCAGGGCAGCAATGGCCAAACTGAGCAATTAGAGGCTGTACAGCATCAAGGGACCACACTGGGGCAGGAGGGTCACCCACTTCCCCAGACCCCTCCTCTCCTCTGATGAGTCAGGAGCGGGTAAGTTCCCACAGTTAGCCACTGGATCTCTTATAGGAAGCCTGTCTCCAGGGATATGATGGTACTCTGTTTCCTGTCTAAATGGCTCTGAAGCCTCCGGAGGTAGAAAGGACACCCACAGCAGCAGACTCTGACATGCAAGAGCCAGCATCCCATGATCTATTCATCTCTTGACACCACTGAGGCTGATGAGAGGGTCTCAGGCACCAACCTCATCAAACACTGCAGCCAAGGCTAAAGGGGCAGGGAGGCCTGGGGTCCCCCGGACTATCGCAGCAGACACTGACCTGGGGCTGAAACTCAAGGCTGCCACCTGACTGGGTGACTCCTCTGTGGGCACTGCTGACTATGCCCAGTGCTGAGGTGAGATACCCACTGGCCATACAGGGCTGGATCTGAGAGAAGTGACCCCCCCCTCTCCTGGGAGTCTAGGATGCCCATGGTGTCCCCACAGCCAGCTCTCAAGGGCTCTTAGAGGGTGTCATGTTCCATCTCAAGCCAGTGGCTGCTCCAAGTGTCCCATCCACAGGTACAGCCCAGGGCCCCGCTGACATCACTGCAGTGATGGCTGCCTAGAGGCAAGGCAAAGCAGCATTCCTGGGGACCCGGGGAGACCCCGATGTGGAAGGCCAGGGAAGCTCACTTCTGACTGGCAGCCAGCACGTCCACGATGTTGGAGAAGAGGTGGTGGTGTTCTGTCTGTGTCATAGTGGCCCTCAGCTCCCTGGACTGCAGGAATTCGGCCACCAGGATGCTCAGGCTGTGCAGATAGGAGAACTCGGATGTCAGGATCTCGAAGATGGCCTGCGTGAGAAGACGATGCTCAGAATGGCGGAGGGAGGGAGGAAGACGGGGGCGCGGGCCCCTTCGGAGGGCTGTCGTGACTGATGCACAGGCCACAAGTCCGTATCTCTATGCTCCGGTTCACAACTCGGGCTGTGTGGATGTGATCGGGACTCTGCTTTCTGGGGATGACGGTACCAGGTGGGGATCAAACACGGGCTGACACATGCTAGGCTAATGCTCTACCACTGAGCCATGCCTCTCATCCCGGGCCAGGACTCTGGTTCTTGAGGAGGCAATGGTAGAGCCCTTCCTGATGCTCCTTCAGGACTCACAAGGCAATGAAGGGGCTCGGTCGTCAGCCATCAGGTGGCCATTAGGGTAGGTGAGGAGAGGCTATCACTGTGTCTCTAGGGACTCCCGGTGGCCTTACCTCCTGCCTCTTACGTTCTTCCACCGACAGTGTGTCCAAGACACCTGACTCCAACACCTGAGAAGAGTGAGAAGCTATGGGTCACAGGTTCAGCAGATGGAGCCAGACCCCAATTTGCATCCTCCTCTGGGCCACACCCAGCTGGAGGGCGGAGCCACCTCCATCAGGAACCTTCAGCTGTCTATGTCTCCCTAGCTTAGCTTCCTCTCCATAGAAACCTCCCAGGACAGTGCCTCTCCATCTCTGGAGCCCTGGACCAGGCCAGGAAAACGGACAGGGAGTCTAGAGGAACAGAGTGAGTGTGTGTGTGTGTGGGGGGGGGGAGGTGATGACTCAGACACCACCTGGGCAGCTGAGTCAGAGTCCTGCCAGGGAAGGCACAGGCCATTATCACCTGCACTCTTCCCTCTCTTGAGGCTAATGGCCCTAGGCTGTCTCAGCATGGCTCCCCCTATGCCTATGGCTATAGAGCATGTCGGGGCAGGCTGGACCGCCCTATGCCTCTGCAGGACCCAGAACTGCCTCCATTTGTGTCCTACTCACAGCCTGGGCAGAGGCACTGCCAACATTGCATGGGTCCCCTGCAGCTTTCCAAGCGTGGGTAGTCCAGGTTCTAAATATTGGGCAATCAATGTTACAGGGTGTAGTGTGTTGGGCGTGGTCCCCAGCTTCTAGCATCCAGCAGGGTAATAAACGTGTCCTGGACATTTCTACTTGTCCAGCCCAGACTCTGCCTTGCTGCAACCCTTGGCTGGACCTTCCCTGGCTAGGTTCCCGCTGTCGGCACGCTCATGGGGGGCCCCTCATCCCCACAGCCGGCAAACAAGAAGCTCCATTGTAATTGTACTGAAGTGAAGGAAAGGCCGAGCCCACCATCCCCATCTCCTGCCACACCAGAGCCTACAGAGGATAGGGGTCACCATCCTGGCCCCCACGGCCTGGACATGGCCCTGTTTTCAGACGTGGGAAGTATGGGGAGGCTCCCCTAGTGAGATGAGGGTCCTAGGAAGGGGGCTCCTTGTGTTCACAGTGCCCCTCAGGTCAGACCGAGCAGGACCTCCCACTACATACCAGGACAGAGGACAGACTCATTGTTCCACAGGCAAACTATATCCCAGTGACTCTGGAAGCTATGTTTGAGCTCCTTGTAAGGGCTGGGCTACAACAAGCTAGGGAAAGGGAAGGCCACGGGGCCTCCTTACCTCTGGGAGCTGGCTCCAGGTGAGCTGGGCAGGCCGATAGCTCTTGACCACAATGGTGGTGTCGGCTTTCTGAGCTCCCTCCGGGCCGGATGGCTCATCGAGTATGTCATCATCAGACTCATGACTGGTATTTAGACCCCGCTCTCGGATCTCCTGGTACAGCTGGGGGTCTGGGGAGAGCAGAGTCACCTGTCTGCATGAGGGCTTGGGGGTAGCCTGACCCTCCCAAGGGCCCCACAAAGCTCTCAAAAACATGCAGGCTCCCCTATGGCCCACTGTGTCCTACAGTGGTGTCAAAGGACAGGCTGGGAGACGGTAGCAGCCCAGTGTAGAATGTGGCACTCCAGGTCGGGGCCAAGCCGACCAACCAGAGCTGCGTAAGGCCAGCTGTGCCTGGTCTGGGAGGGGGAGGCTGGGGTATTCAGGTGAGGTCTGAGTATGCCGGTTGCTGCCCATGAGCCAGCAGTACTACCAGCCCAGTCTGGCATGGGCCAACTCAACTTAGGGCATCTCTGAGCTCATGCAGCTGCTGCATCAGCCTGCACCGGAGCCTGGACACTGCTGCTGCATCAGCCTGCACCGGAGCCTGGGCACTGCTGCTGCATCAGCCTGCACCGGAGCCTGGGCACTGCTGCTGCATCAGCCTGCACCGGAGCCTGGACACTGCTGCTGCTCTGCACAGGGAGCATTTCCCAGAGACTCAGACCCTTGTGTTCCAGCCTGTGGACACCCAGAGAGTTGACACGGGTCGGGGGGAGGGATATTCTTGCGGGAGTTACCATGCCGCAGTGGGACCAGGAAGACAGAGCAACATTGGTTATTACTTTCTCATGAGCTGCAGTGCCCAGGAGACTCTCTTTGGACTGGGAAGAGTCCATGCAGAGAAGAGATGAGTACCTGACTCCCTGACACCCAATCATCCACCCTGGGTCCCATTGAATGCTCAAGATAGTGTGGGGCTGGTCTGTCCCCTGTCTTTGGGTCACATAGATGGGAGTCCAAGGGAACTCTACAAGATGAACACTCATATCAACAGCTGGGATCAGTGTCCAGTGAATGTCCTGCCCAGCCTGACCTCATCTTCTCGGACCCAACGGTCCCCGGTTGGCCCTACCGAGACTCCTTCCCGGCCATGCTCGGCCCTCAGCCTCCTGGGAGCCACTTACCGTCTTTGAAGGAGCCCTTGTGTGCACGTTTCCGTCCCAGAGTTTTCTGTAGACAAGACAGAAACCTTGCCAGTCAGTGGGGAGGGAAGCGTGGGTCAGTTGCCCTTCCGTTACTATGGCAGCCCAGAGATTCCCCCACAGCAAGATATGAAAGAGATGGGAGGGGGCTTTGCTGACATGTAGAAAGTACACATTAAATGTTAGCTTCACAAAGTAGAGTCTAGAACAGGTAAAAGTTGGGGCTCAGGGCAGAGGGCTGCTACAGACCCAGGAAGGCTGCCTAGGGGCTAAGCCAGTTAAGTGGCATTACCTGATGGGAATGAAGAGGAGTGGGCAGAAGGCTGCTAGTGAGATTCTGGCCCTGGTACTGGTTCAGGGCCCTAGAAACTGAGGGCAGAGCTCTGGGGAATCCCCGCTCTACCCTGGCATTCCCACACAGTCCCCACTCCTTGGCTGGAACACCAGATTTTTCACACGTGCACTGGTTCCAGGAAAGCAAAGGCCAGTTGCTTCTGGTTCCTTAGAACCAGTTGGGTCCTGAAAACTCCCCTTACAGGTGGGGGAAAGTGACACTCCCAGCTGAACCTAGGCTCCTTTTCTCACCCACCCCACCCTCACCTCCTCCATTCCAAATTCTTCCTCACTCTCTACTGTATCCCTTCTGGCCCTGAAACCATGGGGGAATCTTTTCATCTAGAAGGCTCCTGGGAGACCACGGGGAGCCCTCTCACCTAGGAGGCTCCTGGGAGACCACGGGGAGCCCTCTCATGTAGGAGGCTCCTAGGGGACCACGGGGAGCCCTCTCATCTAGGAGGCTCCTAGGGCCTCCTGCACCGTCATTTGTTAGCTCTTGACACCCTCACAGTCCCCTTTCTGCACAAGAGCTTTCAGGAGCAACCACAGCTTATCACCCCAGCGTGTGACATGCTACAGATACTTAGGAATGTGTGCTGAGGAGGGGACTCACTACTGTTGAGGAATGAATGAGACCTTGGCAGGCCTGTTCTGGGGGCCAGTGTGGTACTGATCCAGCTCCTGAGGTACAGGGATGCATATCAAGGGTCCAGGCACCTCAGGCAGATGTGGTGGAGGAACTGTAATGAAGAACAGTGGCTGGCACTTTAGACACAGAGGCCTTGCCTTAGCCACCATTGGCCTTCGTGGAAGTTTGTGGTCTGGCCAAGCTGTGTGCTGCCGGTGGCTATCATTCTGACAGGTGTCTGCTTCTTCTCCCAAAGCCAAGCTGTGGTTCAGGGTCTAGGGGGCTGATGTCCCAGTGAGCATGCTTTTCCCATGATGCTGTGAACAGCTCTAGGCAACAAAGGGCCTGAACTCGGTTTTGGAGTATGCAGATGGCGGCCACCTTCACTTATAGATGGGGAAACTGAGCCTCGGTTTTGTGAATCTGTTAGGGGGGTCACACAGCCACAAAGGCCCATCCCAGGCCTTCATGAAAGCTGACTGAGCACTGTGCCTGGGGCACCCCAGGTCTGAGGGAAGCCACCTGGCAAAGAGGCTCAGAAGTACCCCCAGCCCTGTATCCTGGGAAGAAAATGCCTTGAACGGCTGTGAAACAGAGATTCCCCCATCTGACCCTGACAACATTATAAGGTGCAAGCAGGATGGGACGTGGAAGGCCGCTACTTGACCGTGGCTTTCCTGTTCAGTGGCTGTTGTCCTGGAGGCTGCAAGGGCTAGGACCCCATTCTGTTCTTCTGAACAGGCAGGGCTATCTAGAGCTCAGGGGAGTCCTCTCCCCACCCAGGGCAGGCAGGGAGGCAGCAGGGCAGGACGACAGGTGGGTGCTGAGGGCTACACATTGTCCCTCCTTGTCCCACTGGCAGCCCATGCCCGGCATCACTGAAACTGTCATCAAATAGGCTGGTTCCATGCTTGGGCTCAAGAGTGGCTGATTCCCCGTGCTGTCCACTCTGCAGGGAAGTGGGGACATGGAAGAGTCCCCAGAACACGACTTAACCTTCTCTAGCCAGAACATGAGATTTGAATGGATTTGACTAAAGTGGAATGGCCAGGAGCCCGCACCCAGCAGCTGCCATGCGTGGCGCAGACATAGGAGACACAGGGCCAGACCACCTCCTTGCCTATGAACTCCCGAGACCCTAGAGACGACACTGCCTATCCCTGTTGTCAGGGCAGACCCCTACCTTATTTCTGGCTGGGCACCGAGCGGGAAGCTGAGCAGCCTCCTCAGCGAGGGCCTGGAGCTGGGGACTGAGCTGGACTGAGTCCCCCTTGCTGCTGGGTCCGAGGCCCTTCATGGCTGCTCTGTAGGACTGGTTCCTTATCCGCCTCAGGTTCACACCAGGGCCTGTGTCCATATCCATGTCATCCAAGGAGAAGCTGGGGGCTGAGCGGAGCCGAGGATCCCGCCGAGCGGCCTCCTTGCTGAGCACAGCTGCCCCAAAGCTCTGGTGGCGGGCTGGGGACTTGGTTTTGGCCTTGCTGGCCACAGCCAAACTCTTAGGGATGAGCTGCTGGGTGCCCATCTTGAGTGCCACGGGGCTCTGAGTGCTGAGGATGATGGGCCGTGGTTCCTCATCTTCTGGGGGCACCTCTGGCTCAAACGCAGCATTGGTCTTGGCTCTCAAGGGGCCACGGACCACGGGGAGCCCCGGCATAGGGTTCCCATTGGCATCGAGTTGCAGCTCCGCATGGAAACGATATTCCAGTAGTTTATCGTCCAGAGAGCTGTCAGAATGTCTCTGGGACATGCTGGGTAGCAGAGGGGACCTAGAGAGAGAGGCAGCAAGAGGTGAGAGGCTCAGAGGGGTGTCCCTCATACAGCCTCCCTGGTGTTCAATTCTGTTTCTTCTCAGCATCCTCTCCTAACAGCTCCCAGGGGAGGACAGAACAGGGCTGGCTGTGGCTGCTCACCAGGAGTGTCCCCAGGGATGTGGCGTCGCTTCCCTACAGGTGTGCGGGGCAGCTGGGGTCTGGGCTTATCTGAGACTCTGTGCCTCAGACACTCAGCTATTCCCTGGTGGGGACAGCCTGTGGCTGGACTGGACCTCAGAGACCACCCTGCTTTCTCTGACATAACAACTAGTTCCTGGGCAGGGTGCAAACAAGGGCACGTCTGCGGCTGGACCCAGCGGCCCACAGACCAGGACCAGAATCCTGGCTTGGCCCCTTAGATGCCTGGGCACCTTGTGTGTGGTTTGCCTGGGGACAGTTAGTTTCCTGAGCCTGAGGCAGATGCTGTGGATGTGATCATGGCCCTGCCTGGATCTGCATTCTTGTTAAGGGGATGGGCTATCCCGAGGCCCAGGGACCTGCTGGGGACAAGGGGCCGTGACTACATGATAAGGAGCAAGCAGGAAGCGTGTGGAAGGAGAGGTCGCTACCTGACCATGGCCTTCCTGTTCAGTGGCTGTCCCCACAGATGAGGCAGAGCTAGGATCCAAGTAAAGCCTGGCTGCGTCCCCTTCTCCCAGCCAAGCCCATGCCCCACAGCACCAAGGCTGGCTCCAAAACCTCTCCTCATAATACTCGACAATATACATTTGTCCTTTCCATGTTTCTGAAGCTGGGGGTCTGTAGTGGTCTATTATTTGTATTTTGATAACTAAGACGAATAGTGCCTGAAGACCAGAGGCAAAGCTAAAGCCACTAGAGGTCAGGCAGTGGTGACACACACCTTTAATCCCAGGATTTGGGAGACAGGCAGATGGATCTCTGTGAGTTCAATACCACCCTGGGCTACACAAGATCAATATAGAAATAAATCCAGGTGGTAGTGGCCTACACCTTTAATCCCAGGACTAGGGGTCATACACCCTTAATCCTAGCACTAGAGGGAATATAAAATGAGAGGAGAGAGAGGCTGGCTGCTTAGCTTGCTATCCCCCTGCCTTGGTAGAAGTAAGAATTCTCTAGTGGCTTGGCTGCCTGGCTTTTCTGGTTTTCACGTTGAACCCCAATTTCTGTCTCTGGGTTTTTATTATTTGTGCTATAGGGGTTCACAATCCCAGTCTTGGGGGTCCTAAGGTAAATCCTGGGTCACAGTACAAACGGAACGGCAGCAGGGAGCTTCAGCCTGAGCCACTGTTCAGGGGGCTCACTGCCCAGCACAGGACAGGAACTGACGGCCATCGCCAATACACTACCCCTCAGCCACCTCACCTGTCCATCCCAGCAGCACATGTGCCCCAAGCCCTTTTCGACTTCTTCCTTCTCAGAATGGACTTGCCCCCATCCCGCCACCCTGCCCCACCCACAGTAGGAAGCCCTGAGCAGGTAGTCTCCAGGGTGTACTATTTATTTCTTCAGCCTTGGTATTTTCTGTTCCCTTGGGTGCAGCAAGGTCCTAAGGTTGGCTTTGGCTAACAGGAGAGATGTGACTGGAAGGGACAAGTGTCCCTCCTGGGCAGGGAATCCCACTGACCTGTGACCCAGAGACTGGGGTGATCAGAGCCGGATGCAGCAGAGCCAGAGTAAAGGCTTTTGTGTGGGAACCAGTCATCCACATTGGCCAACCTGCTGAGGGTCAACTGTCCTCGGCACTGCCGCTTACCTCCGTGATTGGAGGTCCTCAGCCTCGTCAGGAGCTGCCCTGCTAAGGACCTGGAAACTTGGTGTCCCCAATGATGACAGGTGCCACCTCTTGGTTTCGATTTTCAAATCTGCAAAATGGGCTCAGTAAGAACAAAGGCATTGCCTGAGGATTTCCTAACAGGCTCTTAGATGACCTGCAAAGCCCATTAAAACAACCCCGGCTGGCTGCAGGGACCACACAGCACCAGCCAAGGCTTTTCTGAACCAAATACCACACTGCATTAGTAATGAGAGAGGCCGGCACTCAGACCTTGTAGGACCCTAATGTAAAGTGGGGGACACTCCCTTCGTAAATATTATTTTCCCTTTAAAATTTTTCTATAAACAAAGGAGCCAACATCAAGGAAGACTTTTACAAGCTCAGAACTTTAGGTAGGTTAAAATGACACAAACTGGCTGGGTGCGGTGGCGCATATCTTGAATCCCAGCACTTAGGAGGCAGAGGTAGGCAGATATCTGTGAGTTCGAGGCCAGACTGGTCTACAAGGCTAGTACCAGGACAGCCAAAGACAGAGAAACCCTGCCTTGAAAAACCAAAAAAAGAAAGAGAAAAGAAAAGACACCCCTAAGAAGGCTGTGGAGGCTGAGGCAGACCCTGTAACTTCAGCACCAGGGAGGCTGGGACAGGAGGCTCTGGAGTTCGAGGTCAGCCTGGGCTACGTATGTAGTGAGACTATCTCAACGAAAACAAAAACCAAACCAAACAATCCCAACTTATTAGAAAGAGCGTTCCAAAGGGGAAGTTTGTTTTTCAGACAGTTCATGGAACTCCATGTCTATTGCCCACCCACATCAGGGGTGAGGCTCAGGGCTCAGCATTGGGCCACAGTGCCCCCTTGTCATATGCCCTGGGCACTGTCCCAGGATTACATATCTCAGGGTGTGGTACCTACTTGCCCTGTCTGACAGAGACAGAGGGACTGAACGGGACTGGAAAGGACAGCTACCCTGGGGGTTACCAGAGGTGGGGGTGGGGACCAAGGCTGTTCAGATGAGTCCAAGGCCTCAGGAACTGGCAACTCCAACCTCTAGGAAGATCATGCCCATCCCGGAGGTCCAAGCAGGTCACAGATCTATCCTAACCCACATTTCAGAGCACAGAATGGTGCCAAGACCCTGCCCAGCTGTCCCTCCCTGAAGGGGACAGGGCTGGCCATACCGCTGACGTTAATCCACACCTGCTAAAGCACAAGGCGCCCAGGAAGCTGGTCTCACCCCCTGAAGCCCCAGGCTCTTTCACACAGAAGCCCTTGGCTAAAACTATCCCAAGAAGTTGAGTGCAGCCTAGCAGCAGAGGCCCCAGGGAGAGGCGGGCCGGGGCCTGGTGTACCAAGAGCAAGGGAGGGCGCATTCCTAAGGACATTCCAAATTATGGCTGAGGACGATAGCAGTCACACCAGCCTCCCCCGGGAGCTGGCATCTGTCTGTCACACATATGTGGTGGGGGGCTGGGCTGCACCAACCAAGGCCCCACACCTATGTTAACTTGCCTGGTTCACCAAGGTCTGGGGGAAGTTGGCTTAGTGTCTTTGTCTTCTGCCCAGGACAGACTACACAGTGATCATTTTGCTCAGAAAGAGCAGAGCACACAGAAGGGCTCAGGGTCACTAGTTTGCCTCCTCACCTATCACTCGTTAGCTAGCGTCTCAGGCGTGCAGGACAGCACAGGCCCTGGCAGGCGGTGGCCTCTCCCAGCAGAGGGCAAAGTCCATTCCAGGTCCAGAAGGTGCCCAAAGGGAATCTGTCAGGTGAGCCATTGCTGGGAGTAGCTTTTGTTCCCAGCCTGGCACCACACCCACAGGCCTGGCAAACAACCTGCCTAGGACTCCAGAGAGTAGGGCTGGGAGCTATGGGTACCTGTCCTGTCAGATAGCACCAAGAGGCTTGCTGGACACATCAGATGTCTCCTGAAGCCGCCCTGTCCCCAGGCAAGATGGGGGAGGGAGGGTCGTACAGCGTGCACAGCACAGCCACAGGGTTCCATGGGCAGGGGACTGTGAGGCTGGCCTGCCTTTTGTTATTCATTTCTACTCCCTCTGGTCAGCTCGCCTGTTATTTTTGTTCCCCCCAGCTGTCCAGTTTTGCTTCTCCACGCTCATTTGAGTCTGGCTCTTCTGTGCAAGGATCACCTCCAGGTCTTCCTGGGCACTCTCCTAGCTCAGGGTGGGGGTTGGGTGGGTGGATGGTCCTTAGGCTAGCCTCAGGCCATCAGGACTACTCTCTAAAGCAAACCCCAGGCGTTGTCTCCAGGAGTTGGGGGCAGATTTTTAATGTCTGTAGGCATTTCTTTTTAATATTTGTTTTAGTGTAAAGTTTGTATGCATGTATGTATGTGCAGCACATGTATGTTTGGTGCCTGCAGAGGTCAGAAGAGGGGCGTCAGATCCCCTGGAACTGGCATTAAAGATGGTTGTGAGCTACCATGTCGGTGCTGGGAACCAAACCCAGGTCCTCTGCTAAGAGCAACAAGTGCTCTTAACCCCTGAGACATCTCTCCAGCCCCAGATCTTTCAAGTTTTTTACTTTTTGAGGTAAGGTTTTACTATGTAGCCCTGGCTGGCCTGGGACTTATTACATAGACCAGGTTGGCCTCAAACTCAGAGATCTACCTGCCTCTCCTCCTGAGTGCTGGGATTAAAAGTGTGCGCCACCAAGCATGGCGGGAGTGGGGGTGAGAGGGGGAGGTAGATGCTTGATTGCCAGAACACATCTTTCTCTCCTCTCTCCCACGGAGGATAACTTTCCTCTAGAATCTTCTGTTCTTGCTGTCCTCCAGACTTCTCTTCCTCAGATGGTGATCTGTCCTCCTCCCTACCCGGGCCTGGAGAGGGCTGGGGCCCCACACTCAGCTACTAAACGAGATACCAGGTAGACTTTCCAGCCAGCTTGTTCCTGTTCCTCAGGCCTGCGTCTGCCTGTGGTGTGATATTATTTCCTCCCCACTCTGCACCCCTGCTGGGAGACAACCTTGGGACCTCACCCATGTCACTGCTACACCACTGAGCTATATCCCAGCCCCTTGTCTTATTATAATTTATTATTATTTGAGACAAGGTCTTCCTAGGTTGGCCAGCTTGGCCTTGAACTTGCTCTGTAGCCCAGCAGGCTTTGAATTTGTGTCTTCTAGCTTGAGCCTCTGGTGGCTGGGATTCCAGGCGGGCCTGGGGCACTGGGCCTCTCCATTTTTTAGAATAATTTCTTGCACTATTTATTCTTACTGGAACACTCACTTATCAAGATTGAAAGCTCTGAGTCAGGCGGTGGTGGCGCACGCCTTAGTCCCGGTGCACTGAGACAGAGGCAGGTTGATCTCTGTGAATTCCAGGTCAGCCTGGTCTCCAGAGTGAGCTCCAGGACAGCCAGGGCTGACACACAGAAACCCTGAACCTCTGAAATCTCCCCCTAATTTCTTACCTTTCCCCCTTTCTCATTTCTTTGTGCTTCTTTTGGAGATGCCGCCACTCCATGCAGCCTTCTGGTATTTCTGTTACCTTCTGTCATTTCTATGCCCCCTACGAGGAGCTCTCTTGTGCCCCCCTCTTGCTCTTCATTCCTAGCACCCTGTTCTTATCTCACGAATACAACATCTTCCATCAACTTAGAGGGCAAGAATCGTGTCTTTTACACGTTTCTCTCAGTTGGCTGCTGCTGGTTCCTCATTTTCTTCCTTTGTCTCCCCTGGGCCTTGGGTTCTTACAGATGAAACTTTCAAAAGAAAAGCTGCTTCGGTTTGTGCTGCTGATGGGACGCTCTGTCTCTGGGGACTGTGGACTCCTTGCCCCAGTCCACGTCTCCACGGGACAGGCTTCCTCCCAGGCTGACTGGCTCCTGGCTCTTGATTCACTAAGGAACTGGCAGTGCAGGGGCCTCGGACTCTCTTGTGGCCTCCAGGAAAATAACCAGCCATGGCCATCCACCAATAGTATTCCTGAGAGTGGGGTGTGAGGCCTCCCAGGCTCCATGTAGGCCAAAGGTGTGTCTTCTATTTCAGGCACTCCAGGCTCACCAAGAGCATGGAAGCAACTCCAAAGACACCATCTACAGGAGCTCTATCTGGGTGCCTGGCCACTAAGTCCCCAAAAGTCTTTGGGACGCAGGGACAACGTCTTCTACATGGCCCCACAAACACACCAGAGCTCAGTTCCCAAATGGATGCCGGTACTTTCTCTGTCCTGGACCCCACTGAAGAGGACCGGGTGCTCTCTGATAACCAACTTGACCAGGGGTTCTGATGAAAAGGAGCAGAAACTGGGCCAGAGCCACTCAGTAGACCCAGATGCAATAGTGAGGATGACTCCCAGCTGTTTCTGCTCAGGGTGGGCTGGAAATGGGCCCACGATTGAGGCCTTAGAACCTACAGTCCGCATTCTCTTTGCCACTAAATAACCTTCAGTGGGAACAACCCTGGGGCACAGGGGTAGCAGAACCAAGGGGCAGGATATCATGCAGAACCAATGAGATCTTGATAGACATCTCAGGGAACCATTGTGGGCATGGTCCTGGGTGGGTGAACCTCTCTGCACTGAGTCCTCTGCACCTTCACCCTTTCAGGCAGGTCCTGTGTTGCCTTCTAGTCCCCTAAGCCTGATTTCTTTCTAGTCTGAGTCTGTTGCAGCTGGTCACAGGAACCCAAACCACCCTGAGTCTGAGACTTTTGGCCCTGCTGGAGGCCTTCCATCACCAGCTCCGAGGCTGGGCCATCTCTGCCTGGGGAAGCTCTGCTTCTTGAGTAGCATATTCAGCCAGCCCACAATGGTGGCCTTGTGCTTGGGCGATTCAGCCTGGCTGAGCTGGGGACTTGGACTGGAAGATAACTTACAGCAGGGTTCAGCTTTGTAGCCAGTAAGTTACATTTGTCAGGTGGAGGGGCTGAGTCAGAGGAGCTCAGCTGAGAGCAGTTTTGCCCACCTGGAGACAATCTGTAACATCTGAAGACATTGCTGGCCATACCCCCTGGCGTTCTGTGTGTTGTGGACAGGATTCCCGGATCCACAGAGCACAAAGCAGCCTATGGCAACCAACTGGTACAAATGTTCCCAGAGCTGAGGTGGGGAAAACCAATCATAGCTAGCTAGAATCACCCTTCACCCACCCACCTGGTGCATCCCATCAGCCCACAACATTCACTAATCACTCCCTGCTCCCCTTCCACAGACCCAAACAGCTGGTAACCACAGGGGTCCCTTAAGGGAGCAAGGGTTGGGGAACCTGGGACTAGGCCCCCACTGCCCAGTACACCAGCTGAAAAACACACCCACAGGAGGTACCCTCTTGGACCCCTCCCCGAACTTCTGCCCCTTGTGTAAGGTGTATCTTCCCTTCTGGCAGTGAGAAGCAGGGACCAAGGGAACTTGACCTGCCTGGGTCAAGCCCCAGTCAGGGAACCCAAGGGGAGGAGCCAAGCTCTGAGGCCCCATCCTGACCTAGATGGCTATCCTCAAACCAGGAAATGGATGCAGACGACAGGGGATTCTGGACTCATGATGCTACAGAGGGACGGCCACCTGCGCGTTATGTCACGGAGTGAGCAATGCCAAGATGGATCTAGAAACCAAAACCAAAACCTCCAGGCCCTGTGGCCAAACAGAAATGCAACCGTCACCTTCGGGGAGCAGACCTGCCATCTCTGGATGCACCTTTCCTCCTCTCCAGGCTCCCTCACACGTGGGTGGAGAGGGGCTACCCTGCAGGAGGTGGAACACTGGGGCAACCTCCCCAAAAGTTTCTTTCTATTGGCCTGGAGAGACGGTTCAACAGAAATCAACACTGCCTGCTCTTCCAGAGGACAGGGTTCAAGTCCCAGCACCCACCCACATGGCAGCTCACAGCTGTCTGTAACTCTAATCCCAGAGGATCGGAAGCCCTCTTCTGGCTTCCATGGGCGCCACGCACACCTGTGGCGCGCGTACATAAATGCAGGCAAAACATAAAACATATAAAATAAATAAACCTTTAAAAATAAAAGTAGTTTCTGGTTTTAGGTGCTTGGAGAAGGGAGTGGCAAGGAGCCTCTACCTACCTCTCTCCACCTTGTTCTCTTACTTTTTCAAGGGAGGCTGGAGACCCCTCCCTCCACCAGGCAGTGCCAAGAGAGGCTTCTCTCTGGACAGTGGGTGTCCTGAGAACGCGCACTGAGGGAAGCATTTATCCCCAGAACAGGATCACAGCAGCAGTGGACGGAATCAAGGCATTCTAAGAGATAAGCCGAGCTCGGAGCCTGAGGCAGCTTGCCTGAACTCACAGCCTGGTGCCCACACACCAGGGTAGGAAACCAAGGGTAGCAGGGCACACAGTCACGAACGGAACCACACACGGTACCCTGCCAATGGTCACTTCAGTGACGAACATACCCAAGTATCCACTTAGGGGCTATCAGCTCCTATCTGGGTGTGATGTGGAGATCTCACCGTGGCTGCTACCAACTCAGACCCCTGCCCGAGGCCCACGCCCAGGTCCATCTTTCTCTCTCAACCTCTAAACAGATACCTGATCTTGATTTACAGATATGGGGACCAAGGCAGGGGGGTAGGGACAAGTGCCCACCGTCCAGCCTGTGGCACCCGCAGTTTTCCGGAGCAGCATCCCTCCCCCGACACACAGTGAAAAGCAGTGGGAGGCCTGGCTAGGCAGCTAGCCACCAATGCCACCAAGGGAGAAAAGAGGAACGAGGGGGGTCAGGCTCCTCATTCTTGGAACCCATCTGAACAGACCGTCTTTCTAGCTCCCGGAAGAGTCACTTTCACGTCCCCTGGGACCTCCCAGGAGTCTCTGCGCCCTAGTGTCTAACCGGGTCCACTGCAAAGTGTCCCTTGGACTGTGCGGCTCAGGGCAGCTCGGCTCCTAGTCCCGGGCTTGCAGCTCCAGCGAGAGGGCGGGGCGCGACGAAGTCGCCGAGGTCGGGAGGGGCTGGAAAGAAGCGGAGGCGCCCGGGGCGGCCCAGGTGGCCTTGCCCTCGGCTCACTCTCCAGTCCCCAGACTCACCTGTGCGCGCGGCCGAGGAGCGGCGGGGCGGGTACAGCTTGCAGAGCCGCTGGGTCCCCGCGTCCTGCGGCCGGTCGGTCCCGCCCTCGCTACTTCCTGCGCTGCCGGCCGGCCGGCGGGCGGGCGCACGGGCGGAGCCGGGGCCAGGTGGGCTCCGCCAGCGGCTGCGCGGCCGGAGGGCGGGACGCACCCTGGGCACCTGCTGCTCCGCGGCCGCCTCACCTGGCCGCGCCGGCCGGCCGCGTCACCGCACCTACCGGGGCCCGCCTGTGTCCACGTGATCAGTCTGGTGGTTCGGGCCGGAGTCCACCCTAGGGTACCGTCTACTCTCCCTCCCGCTCCTACGCCCACTTCCTTTCTGCGCCTCTCTCTGGGCTCCTCCGCCTCCTCCAGGAAGCCTTCTGAGAGTGCCCGGGCCTGCAGGAACCTGTTTGCTGTAGGAAGGCCCCACCCTCTGCATTCTTTGCAGCAGGCTTCCCTAGCCAGGATCTCCCAGAACAACCTTCATGGTGTGGTCTATCCACCGCCACCCCACTTTACAGAGAACTCCGAGGGCGGGAAATTCTGCCAGCCATGCAGGTCCCGTCTTGGTTCTCCTGAGCTCAGAAAAACAGCTCCCAAGTCCACGTAGCGTCCTTAGGGATGATGCTGTCACAGCCCCCCCAGGGGGCTTTAGGGACCAGGCTCCCCGTGTAAGAAAAGATGGGGTGTGCACCGTTGCGCTCCAAAGAGCCAACAAACCTGAGTCCTCAAGGGAGAGCAGAGTTAACAGATAAAAGGGAAAGAGTCACCAAGAGTGCAAGGGCCAAGAATGGAGCATGGCCAGGGGGCAGCCCGAGGTGGGGGCAGAGAGCATAGGGCAGTGTGGGGCAGGGGCAAAGGCTGGCGGTGCCCAGCCTCCATCAGAGAGCAGGAGCCTCTGCCTGGTCTGTAGGTTCACACTCACCTTCCCAAGGCTGCCTCAGGTTCCCGAAGTAACCTGGGGTTCCTTACAGACATGCTCCACTCACTGTTCTTTAGTTTTCCTTCATGCAACCCTGAATTTATGACGCGGCACCCCCAAGACACCTCAAAACATGATCATCAGAGCAGACTTCAAACCACACTTGGACAGGAGGAGGGGACAAGGACGGGCTCTTCTCTGTGGGGACTGTTAATACAGCCACCTTTACTGTACTATTTCTCTGTCTGGCTCATTGTGCAGAACCCAGGGTTGTGCGTGATGGAGACACAGTGAATGTCTGGTGACCTGGGAGTAACCCAAGGATCTGGGACAGAGCCAGAGACCTCAGCGTGTGCTAGTCCTCTTCCTGACCCACCTGCTAATATCTATTTCTCAGGAAATATCTGTGACCTCACACCCTAGTCCCCCAACATGGTTCTCCCCACATGCGGTGACCCGGGCAGTGTACCCCAAGAGCTTGCCTCACTGAGCACCACTTTTCTTAGAGGGATGATGCTGGATACTCGCTTGGCGCTTACTTGGCTATTGCCCTGGCCGGCTGTCCTCCTACGCCTTCTTTAGCCTTCCACCTCAGCCCTGAAGCTAGGTGGTTTGGTTGTGCCATCTTCTGCTCTTTCCGGTGTGATATCATCTGGGTAGGGCCCAAGTTGGTCACGGGGCCAGGCCCGATGAGCGTCAGTCACAGTAGAAGGAGAAGAGGCGCTCAGAACCATAGGTGGACTAAGGCCGGGGTCCTGGAACTCCCTGAGTAACCAGCTGATTTGCCGGGAGGCCGTTCCTGGGAAAAGTGGGTTGTTGCTGACCTCCTGAGGCCATTACTGGGTATTGCATGCACCAAGCCCAACCTCCATGAAGTTTGCTTTGTTGGAAAAATTGTGGCCAGGTGGGAGACTGGTCCCCAAGGCCATGCAGGGAGGCCTCTCACTCCAGCTTCCTAGTAAGGTCCTCCATGTCAGCCTCTCCTCAGGGCTGTCTCATCACACCCTCTGTTAACATCTGACACTTAAAGAATTAAAATACAGGGAAACAAAACAACAATAAAACCTTGATCACAGAACAGTTCACAGCAGGGGAAAACTCCCACACTGCAGGTATATTTGACAGCTGAAAAATACTCTTTTTTTTACTGACAGGGTCTCCCTGTGTAGCACAGGCTGGCCTGGAATCATGCAGACCAGGCTGACTCAAACTCACAAAGATCTGCCTGCTTCTGCCTCCCAAGTGCTGGGGTTACAGGTGTGCGGCACCACGCCTGACAAAAATGCACACGGCAAGGCACGCACAGAGAAAGACATCCCCCTGTTCCCCGCAAAGGAGATGGGGGACTCAGACGCTGAAGTCCAGCCTCTTCCTGGAGGACGACAGGTTGCTAAGGGTATTTGGTTGGCCAGAATGGGGTCACCTTTTTTAATTAAGGAAAAGCCCATTGGGCCTTTGTATCAAGCTGCCAGGCCTTTGTCTCAGGTCAAGAGGGCAAGGAAGAAGCCAGAAATTATCTATCTCTGACACCCATCCCTGTCTGTCTGTTTGTATGTCTGTCTGTCTGTCTGTCAGATGTCTGTCTCCGCCTAACTCCTAGTCCCTTACCTTTGTCCTCTCATTTAGCTCTAAGAGAAGTAACCGGTGGAAGGCTATGGGCTATCTTTACCTACCTTCAGTCTCAGGAAGGGTGCTGGGTCAAAACCTGCCCAGAACTCTTATCTGGATGGTGAGATGTGGTGGGGCCACCTATACAGCCTGTCCTGTGGGCCAGGCCTTACCCTGTATCCTCATAGATGGGAGACACCTGACTCCAGCTGCCTGAAGGGAAGAAGCATGCTGACCAGCAGCAACACAACCAAAGCAGCCCCTTCCACACTAAGAGTAAAGAGGCCTTTGAGGGCCAGGTGGAACCACAAACAGTCAAGAGCTGTCAGCACAACCCTCAACATCTGTGAAAGGCAAGAAAGTCCACAATCTCTGTCTCATGTCAGAAGAGCCCCCTGGTATGGTACAGAAGAAGAACCAAAATTAAGGGACTATTTTATTGCCACTAATCTCATAATCCTTTGGATTCATTTGACTCTTTAAAACTTATGATATAAATATGATCTAAAATTATATATGTGCACTGTCTGTCAAGATATTAATGGTCATATAGAATACTAACTAATTCTAGAAATAGGTTTTATCTAGCTTCCTTTCCTGAGCATGCTTCTCTCCCCTTCCCCCTTCTCAGCCCTTCTATTTCCCCTCCTCCCTTCCACCTATAATTCCCCCTCTTCCCTCCTATTATACCTCTGCTTGTCTCTCTCAAGGGACTGCTGATCTTGTTTCTGGGTAGTTTCAGCTTTGAAGGGTACAGGGCAAACTGGCTGGTTTGCTAGGAGAGGCTGGTACAAGACCAAAGGTCAGCAGGTCCTCGACAGCCTGCTATAAAGCTCGTAGTCCCATCAGGACCTTTGTGAATTCTGGTTCTGGTCTGGGCTCCTTTTTTTTTTTATAGCAGAACTGGGTGGCACACACTGTTCCTGGGGTAGAGGTGGGACATTAATTTAGGCCTGGTTTGTGGGCAATGAATCCGCTATTGAAGGTGTTCAGTTTCTCACATAGGAGCAGTTGTGTAACCACAGTTCTGAAGTAAAACAGGTTGTTACCCTGGCATTTCCTCCCATTCCTTTGCAGTCCCTCACACCCCTCCTCAACCTGTAAAGCACTGACCCCCTCGCCCCTCCTTGTGTGAGATTCAGTCACATTGTGGTGACTCACAACAGGCCTTGCTCCCTGGCCACTGAGCAGTGTCCTTTTGCGTGGATGTCCCTGTTTTCTTCAGCGTCTAAATACACAAAAGGACGATGACCAGATGATTTGTCTATCAGTTACTTTTCTATTGCTGGGATAAAACACCATGGCCAAGACAACTTACAGAAGAAAAGATTTATATGGGCTTATTGCTTCAGAGGGATGGAGTCCATCATGGTGGGAAATCATGGGAGAAACAGCCAGGAGCTCCCATCCTGACCCCCAAACAAGAAGCAGAGAGGGCAGGCTGAGAAAGGCACATGGCTTTGAAGCCTCAAAGCCTGCCTCAGGGGCACACTTCTAACAGCCGCACCTTCTAAACCTCCCAGACAGCTCCACCGACTGGGGACGAAGCATTCACACATGTAAGCCTGTGGGGACAATCTCATTTAAACCCCCATAACATCAAAAGAAATATCATTCTACAAGAGAGGGAATTAGCCAGTTGAAATATGGTCAAAGCCACAAGCAAGACTGATGTGGGATGTCCTTCTGTATATGTGTTGCTTTTATTGGTTAATGAATAAAGCTGTTTTGGTCAATGGCTTAGCAGAGTAAAGCCAGGCAGGAAATCTGAACAGAGATAGGGGGAAAGAGTAGGCGGAGTCAAGGAGATGCCATGTAGCTGCTGAAGGAGAAAGATGCCAGAACCTTATCCGTAGGCCACAGCCTTGTGGTGATGCACAGATTAATACAAATGGGTTAACCTAGGATGTAAGAGCTAGCTAGGAATACACCTAAGCAATTGGCCAAACAGAGTTTTAATTAATATATTTCTGTGTGATTATTCGGGTCTAGGTGGCCAGGAAAGGAAAGTGCAGCCTTTGCGTACACAAGACATTTTAGAGCACACACAGATGGTGAATGCATATGGGAAAGACTGGTGAAGAGGAAAATACAAGTCAAATCAACAGGGAGATAGCTTTGTACACTGTCCAATGGCCAAAGTTGGAGCACTGACAAAACTAAGTGTTGGCAAGGGTGGGGGCTATAGGGCCTCTCACACTGCAGATAAAAGCCAAGCTATGCAGCCATGATGGGAAACATACACCCACTGTGTGATCCATCAGTCATGACCCCCGTTATTTGCCCAAAGGAATTGAAACTTCAACCCATACAAAACCCCGTTCTCAGATGTTTATAGTATCCTTATTTGTAATTGCTCAAATGGGAAGCAGCCAAGATGTCCTTCAACAGTTGGGTTACTGGGTAAACTGTGGTATATTCCAGTTTGGGATATCATTTGCTGCTCAAAATATAGGAACTGGAATGCTATAAGAAAACACAAAGGAATCTTTTGTTTTGTTTTGTTTTGTTTTTCAAGACAGGGTTATTCAGTGTAACTTTGGCTGTCCTGGAACTCGCTCTGTAGACCAGGCTGGCCTTGAACTCACAGAGATCTGCCTGCCTCTGCCTCCTGAGTGCTGGGAATAAAGGCATGAGCCACCACCACCCAGCTTCTATGGTTAACTCGTAGCTAGCTCTGCCCTCTGATCTCCAGCAAGCTTTATTTGTCAGAACACAAAATGTCACACAATAGTAGGGCCTATGTCCACCCTGGGGGATTGTGGGTATGAACTAAACATGTTATTTCTGAGAAGTTCCTTATAAGCCTAAAATGGCTCTAAAAATATTAAGTATAGGGTCTGAAGAGATGGCTCAGTGGTTAAAAGCACTTGTTGTTCTTGTAGAGAGACTGAGTTCATTCATAGCACTGCAGAACTTGAGTCATGCACACACAGCACACCGCACTGTGGAGCTTTAACTGATAATTTGCATTGTACCGCATTGTTGAGCCTGATCCTTGATCCCACTCAGCCACCTCCCCGCTTTTCTGTAAACTCCTGTGTTCCTGATGGGGTTAGGAATTCAGGAGCTAAACAAATCCCCCTAGGGTCTACTCCCTCTGTCAGGTCATGGGGGCTCCAGCCTCTCTGTGGGGCAGCCCCTTCCATTTTGTGGAATCTGGTTCTAGACCCCACCACACTTTCTCCTCCACACTTTGCCTTTGGAGTAGATAGAGTTGTGGAATGGCCTTGTCCAGCCTGGCAGGGAGACGTGCTTTTCTCCAGCAGGGCCGCAGTCTCGGCTCATGACTGAGGACCCCTCATGTCCCAGAGTCCCCTGGGCAACCCACACAGGAGGCACTTCTCGACTGCAGAAAGCACACAGCCCCGGTCCTGGCTGTTGTACCCCATGACACAGCTTGTGCTGCGGAAGACTTTTGCTGCATGAGGAATAAGGCTGAGGGCGCCCTAAAATAGTTTCCCTGCAAATGGCCAGCAGCTCCTTGGCCCAGAGGGAAAGCTGAATGGCAATGAAAAGCTCCTCTCTTCCCAGAAAACAGATTCTTCTTTGACACATTTTTTTTCTCCTCTTAATACACCCATCCCCCCTTTTCCAAAATGGGGCCTTTTTCCTCAGTCTTTTATGTGGGGACCAGGCTGCTGGAAGACAAAGTCCACTTGTCAGCAATCTCCTCTCAGCCGCTGTTCCCTTTCCCTCCGGGGTTCTCTCAACAATACAGCCATTATCGGCCCCTCTCCGATTCCACCGAGTTTTCCTCTCTCTCCCGGGCTAATGAGGAGCGAGGCTGCCAGGTTGGACAAAACGGGACAGTTTTCATTCCACTGGAGCCCCAGTGTGGTGAGCTCTGGGAAACACCATTATGGAGGATCTGTGGGGCACTGTCATGCCATTTGGGAGAACCACTTTTGGGAATGTGGCCTTCAAGTGAGGGCGGAGGACGGAAATATACTTCCCAAAGCAGAACCTTTCAAGTCACCCTGGGCCTCAGACTCCTGGGCAAGCCCCAAAGCTGACCATCCAGGCTTAAGATCTCACTGGCACTTCGTCAATCACAGTGGGAAGGAAAACAACCTGAAACATTTAGCGCTGCACGTCCCCACCCCAAGGCTCAACCTGATGGCATTAAGAAAATACCAGGGCTCGGCACCCCAGATCTGGGCCTGAGATCTCATGCCAAGATCAACTTCCATTTCTTCTCTTCTGGCAGCTACAGGAACTTTGGATTAGGGAGCCTCAGAACCCTACTTCTGATGACGTTCATCAGAGCTTGTCCTGGCCCCTGGGAGAGCTTTTGGAGGTTCAGGAAGTCCCAGGATCCCTGTTCAGTGATGGTTCAAAGAGCAAATCCTCCGCCCACCATTCACCCACCTATCCATCCACCCGTTCATTCTGCTCCTCCATCCATCATCCATCCACTTCTCCACCCACCCGTCCATTCAGTTCCTGCGTCCACCATCCATTCACCATCCAGCCACCAACCGCTGCATTGCAGACCCTCTCCCAGAGCAGAGGATGCTGTTGGAGTCAGGAGGTGCTCGGGGTCTTGGGTCCTGATCACCTACAAGTACTTCTAAGCTGCTGGAAAGAGTCTAGATAGTTGCCTTGTGTCCAGCGGTGTATTGGGGTAATACCTGGGCAGGGTAGTGACTGGGTGGGTCTGGGTGGGAGGTGGGAGGCCCATGTGCCCCTCACTGCTGTAGGATAGAAGAGAGAAGCCGAAGGCAGGGTCAGTGGCTGGAATGAGTACCGAAGTGGCTAAAGATAGGAAGTAGAAAAAAGGAGGCAGGAGGCAAAGAGTCTTGGGAAGTCAAATGGCAGCTCCAGCAGAAGGTGAGACAGCCCATCACTTAAAGCTCCTGAGAGCAGGTATCAGGAATGTTCAAGGTCAATTTCATTAGGCCAGGCCACTCAGAGCAGGTCTTTTTAATAAGCAACGTTTATTTATTATGTGTATGAGTGTGTGCATGTCAAGGCATGCGTATGAGTGTTGCATGCCGTGGCATGTGTATGAGTATGTGCATGCCATGGCGTATGTATGAGTGTGTGCATGCCATGGTGTGTGAATGAGTATGTGCATGCTATGGTGTGTGTATGAGTGTGTGTGCGCTATGGTGTGTGTATGAGTGTGTGTGTGCCATGGTGTGTGTATGAGTGTGTGTGTGTGATGGTGTATGAGTATGCACATGCCATGGTGTGTGTATGAGTATGTGCATGCCATGGTGTTTGTATGAGTGTGTGTGTGCCATGGTGTGTGTATGAGTATGTGCATGCTATGGTGTGTGTATGAGTGTGTGTGTGCCATGGTGTGTGTATGAGTGTGTGTGTGCCATGGTGTATGTATGAGTGTGTGCGTGTCATGGTGTGTGTATGAGTGTGTGTGCCATGGTGTGTGTATGAGTGTGTGTGCCATGGTGTGTGTATGAGAGTGTGTGCCATGGCGTATGTATGAGTGTGTGTGCCATGGTGTGTGTATGAGTATGTGCATATGTATGGAGGCTATAGAGGAAGCTTGAGGGGATCAGTTCTCTCCTGCTACTCTGAGGATGTTCAGGGACCAAACTCAGGTTATTGGGCTTTGTGGCAAGCCATTTTATCTCTGAGCTCCCCCAGCAGCCCCAGACAAGTCCTCTTAAGAGGACATCCCTGGGTAGCTGCTGGAAGGCAGGCTTGCAACCTCAGTTCTGCAGCAAACTGATTTACTGCTTGGCACTACTGCCCTAAACTACCCATACCTCCTGTGGAAGAAAAGAAGAAGAGAATGGATAACTCAGCTGGGGCAAGAGGAGGCGGTAAAGAAGAGCCAAGGAGAAAATCAGGGACCTTGGACAGAGATGGACAGTGGAGGCAAGACTGTTTACCTAAGAAGTGAGCTAGCCTCTGCCTTAAGAGGTGGGACGGGCAGTGCCTGGAGCTACACTTAGACCTAGGCTTAGACAGTGGGCACTCATCTTCTCGGGTTTATTCACTGTGGGCTTCTCCATCGGAGCAGAGTCAAGTTGCGGATGGGACACTGGAGGGGTGAGCTGCAGAGAGAGGGACATTCCTGGGCCTCCACAGCAGAGGCACTCTGGGTGAGGCCAAAGAGGCCCCTGGGAGAAGTCAAGTCCACTCCCAGTAGGCCTAGGGTCTTCTCTCAGCTCTGTTCATCTACCTGGGTGCAACGCAAGTAAGCGGGCACTGCCAGAGTGCCCGCTCCAGCAGAGAGGGTGGTTTGGCCTAGTACCTGGACCCAGTCAGTCTAGACTTGGGGGAGGGCACCCCTCCTATCCCACTCCAGAGACCAGGTTTTTTCTTAATGAAGCTTTCAACGAGACTTAGAAAAACACACAGATTTATTGCATATCAATCTCATGTATAAATTCATTGTAGCATTGGAAAGATTACATTTGGTATCCAGTCATCCTATTCTACAGCATTGACCTCAAAGCCAGCCTCTCCTGGCTTTTACCTTACAGAAATCTCTACACAAGTACGTTTGTCTTTGCCACGAGCCTCAGAATGAGATCTGCAAAAATCACTTGCGACTATTCTCTATGTCACGTCTCCTTAATGCATGATTCTCCCACGGCGATCTCCATAGTCATCAGGAACAGCGGTCCGTTTTCATGGGCATTTCGGGCCTCCTGGCCTTGACTCAGACCCTAACCACATATTCAGTAAGTGCATCTACGGGATTTTCCTCATAATAAAAATCTCACAAACAGACACAATAATGACCGCTAAACACGAGCCATGCACAGCTTATTAACACAACAGCAATTTACAAGGAAGGCGACGAGGACAGACCCCAGCCTCCTCCTCCATGGTTTTTTAATTCTTTAACATTATATGAAAACCAGACATTTACATTTGATTTCTTTCTCAACACTATATAGTTCTAAAAGGAAAAACAAAACAAAACAGAAACAGAAACAAATTGAGTCAGATCTGAATGTGATGATGGCAACACTTGCACAGTTTCGAGATTCTCACAGGTGTCAGGGATATATATATATATATATATTTATATTTATATACTATTGGTTCAAAATCCATACATACCACACACACGCGAGCGCGCGCACACACATACCACATACACGCACACACGCGCACACGCACGCACACGCACAGGCTTTAAGTTAAGTATTCTGACACCAGGACCCCGCGTCCCCCATGCTGGAGAGAGTAGCGGTACTACAGGAGGCAGGGAAGAAAATCCCCAGCTTCCTCTGCTTTGCAAGTGAATCTCACATCTAGAAATTCGAGCTGCCTTTCTGGACTCAACCTTTTCCCTCCTGGGAGTGGTGGTTTGAACTGGTGACAGAAAGGAATTAAACAAACACGTGACGGGAATGGTGAGAGAGGAGCTTCTCTGGGAATCACGCAAGAACATCTTGTCACAGTATCGCTCAAGGGCTACAGAGACAATTTTCATGGCTTTGGATACCCGGCTGGTCTCTGTGGACAGGAGTGTCCCAGCGTCCACTGGCAAGAGGGAGTGCCGTCCATCACAGGCTCCCCACCCTCCTGTCCCAGCAGCAGCACAGGGAGCCTCCTCTTCCCTACCTGGAACAGCACAGTGAAAGTTCAGTAGGTTTCAGTCACTTGGGCAGGGAGACGGGGGACGGGATAGGGACCACGATCCAGTGCTTTGCGTGTCGAGTCTAAAACACGTGAAATGTATTTAAGCAAGTGCTTCACACACATTCTCTGGGGAAGCAGAGGAGGCAGAGGAAGCCAACGGCCCTGTGAGTCTAAACTCTGAGAGTCAGAGGGGTTAGGTCAGTCAGGGTCTGAGGATCACCTGCTCTCCGGGTCTTAGAAAGCAGGGCCCCTCTCAGGCTGGGCAGGCTCAGCCATGCTGTGTTTACCCATTGCTGGTTTGGCACAGGGATGCCCTGGGTTATCTCATGCATGCAGGATCCACCTTGCCTGGAGGATGGTGAAGCCCCATCTTTCCTACCTGATCTTCCTAGGAAAGGCAGCTGTAACAGGGGAAGAATGGGGCCTTGTCTGGGGCTAGAGGGAATACAGACTAGGAGGCCTCCTTACGAATTTCTATTTTGGGAGGCAAGTACCAACAATTGGAAGTACAACATCAGGGAAACAATCCTGGCTGGACACTTGTCCGGCCATTCCATGTGCACAGCAACAGGCACAGTTTGGATCCCTGGCAGTCAGGATCTTGGAACTCACACCTGGTCCAGCTCCATGACCCTGAGAGAATCTTCTGTGCCTGACGCTTGGCTCGAGTCAGCTGGGCACCACAAGAGTGCAGAGATGTCAGGTAGGCAGAGCTCACTGTCTGGGGGCCATGCAGTGTGGAGGCAGAACACGCAGATAAATTTGGGATCAGCACTGTCTTTGCCAGGGGGGCAAGGGCAAAGCCCTTCAAATTGCAAGTGCTGGGCCCAAGGGTTGACTGCTCAAGAGACTCTGGGCTTTGCCATCGTTGCCTCTTGGGGGCAGGGGGCAGGTGGGCAAAGCACAACCGGAACTCTTGAGGGGGGAGAGAGTGGTTAAAAGAGGAGGACAGGGGTCGGGAGTGCCAAAGAGGACGAAAAGGAAAGCCTTTAGCGCTCTGCTGCTGGAAAAAAGGGTCAGAGACGTCTCTATCCTGACAGACGCCCCACTTTGGAGATAGAAAGTCACATCGCGGAAAAAAGAAAAAGCACACATCTTACTCCTTCTCAGAAGAAAGCATATAATTTGGGGTTTACGAAAGTGGGACATGTATGTGTGAGGTGTTGAACTTATACAGGGATCCCTTCCTAGCTCCCACCTGGAGGAAACCGGAACTCCTAAGCTGAGGCCTAGACCATCACTGAGAGGATGTCATGAACCCGTAAGAAGTGTGAGCAGCTGGGCCCACAAATCCCTACAACCCTGACCACGGCATGTTCCTCAGAAGAGGGTCCCTGCTGCCCTGCTCTGCACACGTGAATGTGCTTCCAGGCGCGCACGCCGGACTGTTCTGTCTTACGTCACTGGGATTCGCAGGAACCTGCAGGGTCATGGTGTCTCCAAGGATGTCCCCCTCAAGTCTCCAGCACAGCCTGGACCATTCAGCATCAGCAGAGATGATTGTCTTGGCCCCAGAACAGCCACTGCATTCATGGAACACATCTGCTTGGATGTTCACGCTGCTCCCAGAGAGAACCACTGACATGGCCCGTGTGTGACACACTTGTGTGACACGCTTGCACACGGCTGTTGACACTGACATGCCCATGTCTGACACACTTGCACACGGCTGTTGACACTGAGACTACCTCTCATTTTTTTTTTTTAGAAGGGCAATCCAGAAAGGGTTTCCCCCTTCTTTTCTTGTTGGGATACTCAATTTTTTTGTTCTTTCTTCAAAATAATAAAATAAATAGAACACTTGCTTTAAAAACTCAAATTTAACAAAATCATATGATTGTCTGGTAAATGGGCAGCGGTGACCGCAGGACTCCTCAAGGGAGGGACACAGGGTATTTGGCACATTAACAACTGCCCCACTCCCTGGTTATCGATCACACAGCACGCAACCT
This sequence comes from Ondatra zibethicus, assembly GCA_004026605.1. Classification (NCBI taxonomy): domain Eukaryota; kingdom Metazoa; phylum Chordata; class Mammalia; order Rodentia; family Cricetidae; genus Ondatra; species Ondatra zibethicus. The sequence goes on along the minus strand of PVIU01000005.1, from coordinate 583,043 downwards.
TATCACACAGTTTTGGTCCTTCACTACATACTTAGATTGACATGATTTCTTCAGAATAAGTTGTCCAATGCCAAAAATACTGTTAAGGAAGAAATAAAATAAGGAAAGAAATGAATTAGAAAAAATTACAAGTTATATACAGATTAAGGTAAATTCCATCAGAGAAAGAAATTATTTGAAGTTGGCCCCTATGGGAATAACTTAAAGCCCATTCAAGCAGAGAATTAGACAATCATGACCGTCCCAAGGGAGCGAGGCATCTGGTCCCGGGGGCTGTGCTGTCTCTGCTCTTTGCATGGCAGGTCCCCTGGATCCTCCTTTTGTTCCTGACCACCTCTCACCAGGAACCCACACAAAGAGCAGAAGTGGCTATGCGGTTGCTTGATCTGGAGTCATAGGCACAGGTAGTGCTAGGCTTCCTGGCGTGGTGGAGCAGGCGGGTAGCTTCCCCACGCTCAGTGGCCACGGGGAGGACATCAGACCGCCAGGCTTGGGAAGAGTAGAAGGCTGAAGGCCTAGATACGGCCCAGAGCCCTGGCTTCAGAAGAACGGCCGTCAGGGCCAGCGCTGGGACTGCTGAAGGGGAAAACCATTAGGTGTCCAGCATGGAAGACCTCAGCCACCAGCTCCCGACCTCCCCATACAATTGGGGGGTCTTGGGTGGGGACCAGTGGATTCCTCTGCAGGCCTCATGGGGCAAGACAATCTCCCTGACTTGGCCTCCACAAGCCTGCAGGCAGGCACCATGACCAAGAATTCCTGTGTAGACAGCATGCTATTCAGATGGCTCCATGCCCTTTATCCTGCCTTGGGGACACCCAGAATCACCTTGGCTTGTACAAATAGGGTCGGGGATAGAAAATTCTCCATTATCTACATTATAAAGGGCACACCCGAGCAGTGCTCGATGTCCTGGCAGGTGTGGGTTTGCCAATAAGCTGAAATTCCAAAGCAATGCAAAATTACTTTTAAAAAACATTTTGCAAGTCATTTTTGATTTTTAAAAAATACTGTCTATTTTTTAAAACCCACATGCTTAAATAGACTCTATAGTCAATAAGATTACCAAAAGGGTTATTCATGTAGTTTTCATTATAAAAATCATTTGCGAGGTCTCTCTCCGTAGCACATACCCACTTGTTTCTGTTCCCCTCCTTCAGACCATGCAGCTGCCCAGATGTGGTCCAACTGGCTCCTATTGGGATAGAGATCCCACCCCTGCCCACTAGTTATCCGATAGACAGCTCTCCGTGAGCAGCTCCTGGGTGGCCGTGCACTGCACCGCTGCAGACCGTGTCCTTGAGGCCAGTTCTGAGAGGTGGTGAAGGTCAACGGATACTCAAGGGACCTTCGGGTTCTGAGTTTCATTGGAGAAGCTGGACTTGAGCCACGGTGGGTGGAGCTGGAAGCGGAGGTGAGGCAAACTGAAGGTGTCAAGGAGCTTTCTCCCCGGCCCCTTCTTCATCTCCCGCAGCTGGGACCCTGGCTTTGGACTCCGGCCCTGGGGCCTCCAGGACTTCAGAGGTGGTTGATGGGGTTAAAGGCTCCAGACTCTGACGAGGCTCCCGTGATGTTTAACCAAGCATCCAGTGAGCTCTGGGAGGGCACGTGGAGAGGAGTGTCCTCAGAGAGGGACAGCATCATTGCATACGCCTTGTAGGGAAAGGACAGCACACACAGGTCTGGTGACGGGCATTCCAGACAGGCAGGGCCACCTCCACCCCTGCTCCCACCCAGGCTAGAAGGACAAAGGGAAACAAAGGCACTAGAGAGGCCCAGACTCTCCAGTTTGGGAGGGAGAGACAGGAGTATATGAAAGCAGGGGGTACCTCTCCTGCCCAGGGTGACACCAGGACACAGGAGCACCTCTAGGGGCCTCCGTGTCCCCTAGGATTCTTGAACTCTTGGGGTGCTCCCCTAAAATTGCATCTCCGCCTCCCTCCAACCCCCGTTTCTCTGCCTAGTGCCTGGCAAAACCCAACAATTAGTGTCTGCTCTGGGAGCATCCTGGGGATCGGCAAGAGTCATTTTCATTCTGCGCCAGAGGGACCTGTCTTTGCTTAGCTGGCAAGAGCCCTGGGAGACTCTGAATGATTGTGGTGGGCTCCTTTTTGAAGTACGGTAGTGTCTCTGAGCCGATGCAATTATAAGGCAATGGGCTGTGTTTGCTTGCCTCAGACAATCATGGGGGCATCCTTCTGCCTCACGTCATGGGACGGGGCAGGAGGTACCAGGGCTGAGGGCTGTGTGGGGTGTAGATTATGAGTTACACATGTGTACTAGGGAAGCCCAATATGGGTCCCCTCTATCCTTGAGCAAACGCTAGACAGAATTAGTTAAAAGACGAAGACAGACACACAGACGAATTGGGGTGAAAATCTTGAGGTGGTGCTGGGGAGGCTGCAGAGGGTAGAATGAGCACCAAGCCCCTTTTGACATCCAAATAATGGGGTGCAGGGCCCCATGACCACTGTCCCTGAGATGTGAACACCGAAAGTGCCCTGGATAAGCCTGTACCCTCAAGCACCCCGTTTTAGCTCCATCTTGGAAGCAGTGATCACCTGATGGGTGACAGCCACTCATCCTGGTCCAGAGGGGAGGAGGATCCAGGCAGCTTTTCCCACTGGAGATGGCATGGGGAGGCTGGGAAAGTGGCCCTCACTCATGACCCAAGAGCTAGCTCATGTTTAACTGTCTTTGTCCCCCCAGCCCACCTGCTCTACCAGGGTGCTGGGGGCTTATGGCTATTGGACTATCTCTTTAGACAATGCAGTGGGCACAGGGCTGCAGGACAGCTGCAGGACAGCTATAGCCAGAAGAGCTCAGGCAATCCTTGGTTAAGGAGGCGTGGTGGCCGCTTACTGTCTAAGTCAAGAGGAGGTGTGAGGATGGACAAGCACTCTGCTGGGTACCTACCTGGTTCTTAGCCTGCCTGTACAGGGTTTGTTTTAAAGCCTCAGAATCTAAGGTGGAATTAAGCACATCCTTAACTTCAAATGCTTCCTCAGCTGCTCTGCGGAGATCCAGCCCCTTCCCAAAGGTTGGCGTCGGCTCCAAAGCTAACACACCGCCTCCTCGCTCCTCAACACACCTGCACCAAGGACCGGGGAGAGGGGCCTGGGGTCAGCTCTTTGGCCACTGGTGGCCTCTCTCTGGTGCCTCATGGCTGGTCCCCATGCCTGCATGCATGGCACAGGTTTCCGCGAGCCACATGCACAAGGAGACGGACACGTTGACACAGAGACACCCAGATGGGAAGCCACACAGATGTGGGAGAGCAGATAGGCAGAGAGCAGGAAGGGTGAGTGCGTGCACACATATCACAGGCAGCAGGCAATCTGGTCTCCAGGATAAAGGGTATGAAGGAAGCTTTAATTTTCTGAGGCTCTGGACAGCTTTGGAGGGGTCCTGGCTGCCATACCCACCCCCAGGACCCAAGAGACTGGGGAAGAGATGCTGGCTCCAGAGGGCCAGCCCAGGGCATCTCAAATGCTGGCAGTGTCACCTATTGCTGAAGTAACTGGACAGTTAGGACATGGGGACATGGCTCTGGCCTGCACAATTTCTAAATTCATGGGTGCTGGGCCACAGCCTAGCAGAGGCTGGACCCTGCTGCCCCAGGTGGATGGGATAATGGACAACTGCACAGCATACTGTCCCCTTCCTTTTCCCCACGTCAAGCTTCTGGAAGCCCAGGAGGGAGTGGAGACCCAGTGCCCTGAACTCTGGCTAGTGTCACCTCAGCCCTAGCTCCAAAGCCTTGTGGTAGCAGCACCTGCTAGACAGAGGTGAGACCAGGTTGGAGGAGGTGGCTCCTGAACGGCGGCCTTGTATTCAGGTCCCTCCCACCCAGCCTGTTCCCTGGCACTTGGCCTCTCCCACCTTCGGGTATGGTCGAAGCCCATCGTTAGGGAGTTGGGTGGTTCCTCATCCTCCTCGTCCTCATAGGCTCCTTGGGGCTCAGGTGTGGGGGACACCGTGTCCTCCTGTGACTTCCCGGCTAAGCTGTCATCATCCTCTTCCTCCAGCTCCTCCTCTTCCTCCTCCTCCACGTCCTCCGGCTTTGCACTGCTTGAGCCTGGACACGGGGGGTTGCTGTCCAGGTCTTGAATCTCAGGCCTGAAATGACAGGTGAGGAAGTTGGCTGTGTTCAGGGGCCTTTCTCCTTACTGCAGACGGCTAAAGGTGGCTCTCTCCCTTGGCCTTCCCCGTCCTTCAGAAAGAGCTGGCATCTGTGGTCACTAAAAGAAGGAGTAACAGGTCTAAAGGCAATTGCCCACTTCCTCACCGAGGAGTGAGAGTGATGGAGGGGTTGGGAAAATCCAGAAGAGATGGAGGCACCCTGAGGGAGAAAAAAGGGACAGGGCAGGGTCCCTGAGGGCTGGATACCAGATCATTTGGGGGCCAGTGAAAAATGTGGGTATTAGGAAGGAAGCTAAGACTATGCCTGGAGAGGAGGGGTCCTGTACTGGTGCTGGGGTTGGATGCTACACAAAGGGCACCCTTAGGACACTGGTGTAGAAGTTTCCAGATGCCATCCTGCCCAGGATTCTGTGATACCCAACCATGCATGCAACTCCAAGCCAGCCATGAGGATCTAAGGTCGCAGAACCTGGGGAGTGAGGGTGAGGTTCAGGCTGCTGCTTCTAACAAAACACAACTGCCAGGATGTTGGTTCTGACTTACAGTCTAGGCTCTAACTCACAGCCCCCTAGGGTCTCTGCAGCCTAGGCAGATCTCAGACTGACCCTCTCTCTCTCTCTCTCTCTCTCTCTCTCTCTCTCTCTCTCTCTCTCTCTCTCTCCCCCCCCCCTCTCTCTCACACACACACTGTATACATGAGTACAATCACATGTGTATACATGGAGGCCAGAGGTCAACCACTATGTACTATGAGAGTCTCTTACTGGCCTGGGCTCACCTATTTGGACAGACCGGTGGGCGGTAAGTTCCAAAGCTATCTGACCATGCATCACCAGCACTGGGGATTTGGGGGTGTTGTACCATGCTCACTCTGTTTTTTTTTTTTGGTTTTTTGAGACAGGGTTTCTCTGTGTAACAGCCCTAGCTGCCAGCTGTCCTAGAACTGGCTCTTGTAGACCAGGCTGGCCTCTAACTCACAGAGATCCGCCTGCCTTTGCCTCCCAAGTGCTGGGATTAAAGGCGTGCGCCACCACTGCCCAGCTCTTTTTCTTTTTTTTTTTAAATATGGATTTTGAGGCTTGAACTAAGACCCTCCTGCTGACACACCAGCTGAGCCTCTCCTCAATCCTTTGGGCAAGAATTTTTAAAAAAAGATTCCATCTTTCTGCATGTCTGTGTGTAGATGTGTGTGCACGTGTGTGTGGGTGGCCGAGGACGACAAAAGAGGAACTGGAGTTACAGATGATTGTGAGCTGCCTGGTGTGGGTGCTGGTGTGGATGCTGGCGTGGGTGCTGGCGTGGGTGCTGGCATGGGTGCTGGGCAGCAAACTCCAGTGCTCTCGGTGAGCCCTCTATCCAGGTCCCGGGCAAGACTTTGGAGCTTCGGTTCCTCATAAACGAGGGTGAGCAGATCCATTTCCTTCAAAGAGCGTCGCCGGTCCGGCTCATGCTCATGCCAATGACCAAACTCTGTGCCCCTGGGAATGTGGCCATGTGGGTAGGGTCCACTTCAGCAGAGGACACAGCAAAAGACAAACGAGTCTTGAGGAAGCCATGGTTTGAGCTTGTCTTTAACAACAGGGATATGTTTTTCTGCTTTCTGTGAGGTCAGGGAAGTCCTGTTATGGGGGGTGTGTGCTCGTACACACACCGCTTCCTCTGAAGGGGGGCATCAAGCTGCTGAACGGGGGGGTGACTCTTAGACATGTCCCATCCCAAGTGACGGAGCCATGGTGTTCCTTTCAGAGCACTGTGCCTGAAGCCAGGATGGGTAAGCCAGGGCCCTTGGGGGCTGTAGTCTTAGCCCTGGTGCACAGTCAGGACCTCCAGTAAGACCACAGACTTGTGAGCAAACACAGAGTTCAAGCACATCTGCACCGGTGATCTGGACAGGTCTGTGCAGGTTTCCGTCAAAGCACTAGAGACAAGGGAGATGCAGCTGCCTTCCCTGGAGGTGCAGACAAGCACCTGAGGGAGCATGTCTCTGGGGAACCCTCCCTCACCCCTTCAAAGTGGATGGGAGTAAGCTGGGCTCTGCGGCACAGAGCTGTAGTCCAATAGAGCTTGTGCAATAAAGGCTGGGTCCTGGCTCTGGGTTCTGGGTTGACTGTGGGCTACAGCAAGGTACCCCACTTCCACGGGCCTCTGGTTCTCCTCTTCAGAACTGGAGATCCCATGCTGAGGTTTCTTGGGGTGTATAGAACTTCTGTTTCTCGGTGACTTCTCTGATCAGTTTGTTTTCCTGGGGTACAGAGGTGTTCATGCAGAAGGGAGAGTTCCTGAGTAAAGGACACACTGGAGCCTGAATGTGAGGTTTCCGAGAACACCTCCAGAGCTTGGCTGAATTCTGAATTTCTGTGTGTTTATACCTGAGTGCATATATCTATATCCATACACACACAGATATATTTACCATATGTGGATGCACACACACACACACACACACACACACACAGAACCAGACACAAGTGTGCTCCTATTTGCACATGTCTGTGTGTGTGTGCGCATCAACATGTGGTAAATATGTCCATGTGTGTATGTGTGTATGTGTACAAACCATCTCTGACTTACAAAGGTGTCTAATTTTACAGTAGCGTGAAGATGACATGAATGAGCCACACTTTGAAGTTTGACCTTCCCCATGCTATGCTATGCACAGGTACAGTATGCCCAGGAGACGCTGGGCAGGGCTCCCAGGCAGCCCGCGGATAGAGGGGAGCAGCCAGCACTCCACGGCACACTGTACCATCAGTGTTTTTAGACGTGGGTGGGTTTTTGGTCAGTCACACGAGTCGTTCATGTCTTTATTACAGACTAGGCTCCATGCTAGGTGGCCTGTGTAGCAGCCGACAGTGTGTTCTCTGAGTGTCATGGAGCAGGGTGCGGGATGTGGGCTTGTTGAGCTGTGTTTGGAGGCTTAGGCCTGCTAAATGCATCATTGAATGACAATCTTTTTACTTTATGGGGTTATCACACAGCTTCACTGTAAGTTGAGCTCTCTTTCTCTCTCTCTCTGCCTCTCTCTCCACATGCATGTTTCCAGGGGAAGCATTTCTGTCTGGCGACAAGTGCCTGGATGAAGCACACGATGGGGTTGCCACTTGGCCTGTGTGCTGGCCTCTCACTGAGTGTAAATGTCCCTTATCTCACAGGGTGTTCTCTCCTCTCATCCTCTCTCAGTGTAGACGCTGTGGCAAGAACACACACAGGGACTGGGGGCCTCTTCTTGTTTCTAGCAATAGAACCCGAGGCCTCCTCCATGTAGGAGCTAGGGATGCATGCACCCTAAGCAAGACCATCGGAGCAGGTGAGCCTAGACCCGCTGGCTTGCTTTTCTTACCGTTTGTCCATCCGAGTAGAGGCCTGGTTCATCTCACTGTTGGCGATGAAGTTTCGGATCTCGGAGAAGTAGGAATCCTCCTTCTCATCTAAAAGTGCATGGTTGTCCGACTCGGAGGTGGGGGAGGAGGCGCTGGTGCCTAGGTGGTTGGTGAGAACCCCAGAGTGCTGGCTCACTGTGGAAGGGTTGAGTGTCAGGGGCATTCTGGGTACCTCCAGCCTCCCGTGCCAGTGTGCGCGTGGGGTGGTCTCAGGAAACTGTCTCTTAGAGAGTCTGAGGGGTGGAGTTGCCCACAGCCCCTTCCCTGCCAGTACTCTTCCTTTGCCCGTCCTCCACCAACCTGGTGCCCCTTCATGCTCGTGTTTCTTTAGATGCCGATCCAGGTTGGTCTGCTGGCCAAAGCAGCGGTTACACAGGTGGCATTTGAAGGGCTTCTCTTTGTTGTGGATGTTCCTCACGTGCCGCTGGAGGTTGGAGGAGATGCTGAACGACCGGTCACAGTACTTGCACCTGGAAAACAGGCGCACCTTCCCTCAGAGGAGAGGAGATCACGTGTGGCGGCACAGGGCCAGACCTCTGTCTCCACGGCCATTGTGAAGCCCCTGAGGCCACCTGACTACCCAGCTGGAGAGTTCAGATGTATCCCAGGGCTGCTGTCTCTAGAGACATCTATGCTGTGCTTAAATTGCCCTGAGCTAGTGGAAGGAGTAAGTAAGAAGCCAAGGGACACAGTGTGAGATGACATTCTCCAGTCAGCCTCAAGAGGGCAGCCTTGAAACATGGAAAGAGGCAGAGGAAGCTGGCAGGTTACCCTGAGATGGGAAGGCCGTCTATCTTCTCCATCACGGGAAGGCCTGGCTCTGGCTCCTCTGACTGAAGACCTTAGACAAGCCCCATCTCACTTAGGGGCTCAGTGTGGCTATCTAATGCTCTCAGCAGCCCTGAAGGCTAGGTGGGGACTTTTGTCCTTGTGTCTTTGATGCTGAGGCCAGCTAGTAGCCATACTGAGCCCTTCAAGGCACCACCAGCTCCTGAGGGCTCAGATTATTGTCATTCCCCCACTAGGTTTACCAAGCACTCAAATTGGAAAAACGATGCTAGCAGCTAACACACATTTATACAGAAATCACGATGCACTTAGAGGCCATCGGTAGTGAGGGATGTCCGCCATGCGTGTGCCCCCAGGTGTGGCCTCAGTGGCCCTAACAGCTGAGAACAGAGGCCTGCTCTCCCCCAGTTTTATAACAGGCCCAAGCAATACCCGCAACAAAGAAGCCAAGCCCAGAACAAAGAGAACAAGTGATGTAAGAAGGAACCTTCCAAGTTCTGCAGCACACGTGAGCGGCCTCGGAAAGGAGCAATGTCTGCATTGTGGGGAGTCTGAGCTGTGGGGTGGCTGACAGCTTCTTCCTGAGGGCCTGTCCACATGGGTATACCCTACAGCAGCAATCCCGATGCCATGTTTTTTATTGCATATATGTGCATGCATGCAATGTGTGTGTGTGTGTGCGCGCGCGCACATGCAAATGCATGTGATCATATACCTGTGAAACTGGCCATCACAATGACTTTTGGGTACTTATCTGGATCTTAGAAGCACACAGCACTTGAAAACTATGTTTGTGTGACTATATATGTTCATATTTTGGAAATGAGTCCTGTTAGGTGACTTGCAATGCACAAGATTTCCAGGGCCGGCACCATAAGACAGGCTGCCCTCTTTTCTGGAGCCAGAATCTATGATGTCAGCTTCAGTGAGGACAAAGATGGGGGGCTTTTCTTCACCCACAGGGATGTGTGACAGTTCTAAATACAGCAGCCTTGCATTCCTACGGGCCCTACCGTCACTGTGATTTGGGGCTGGTGGCCTGCTCTAGAGTAGCACTCTGGTCACGAGCCTTTGTCATGTGGTTGAGGACATGCCCGAGGACACCAGGGACACAGCCAGGAGGGGCTGTATCAGAAGCTGCTTTTATAGCCTTGTGCTGTCCAGTAGAGGAGGGGCCAGGCCCAGAGACGAAGACTGGAGGTCAGGGTGGGTTGTGTGGGCCCCTGCCCAGGGGGTCTGATGGGCCTGACCATGTGCTATGACAGGGTGTGTCTGCCTGTGTTTCTGTTCCTGCTGAGTTCAGAACCCTTAAGGCTTGCAGTTATTAACTTTGCCCTTGGACTCTCAGACCCTGCAAGTCCTCTGGTCCCTGGCTGCCAGATAAAACCTAGGAAGTTGAAGGCTCTAAAGATGGGGAGGCTGCTCTGAGAGGGACCCCTCCTCTTGCCCAGGCTCTTCCTGGCCACAACGGACAGCCCCAACCTTGAGTTCCTTGTGCTGTTCTTCACAGCTTGCTTATTCAGTACCTGCAGCCTCCAGATGCTCCAAGCCTAGGCTTCCTGGCTCCTTTTACACTTTTAGCTGCCTCACCAGGCTCTTCAAGAGCCAGCCCTTCCTCTGAAGCCCTGGTTAGGACCTCTCCTATCTTTGGTTGCCCTGAGTGGCCTCTAGGGCATGTGGTCACAGCATTTCCTTCCCACAGCCAGGGAAGCAGCCTGACTCATGAGACCACCTGCAAAGTATGCCCTGGAGGTATCTCGGCTGGTTTTCTTAGCCTGAGCAATAACAGACCTTAGTCCAACAGATTCTGCAGCCTCCTATGGATGCAACAGTTCAGAAGGAATTTCACCTCTCACCTGCGCTCCCCCCGCCACCCTAAAACATATAGACACCTTGATGGAGCCAGGCCTATGTCTTCCTGCTCTTTGGGGGGCGGTGATCTCTCAGGAAAGGAAAACTTGATTTGCATCTGCAGAGTAAAAGCCAAAGCCAAGCTGCCCATGGGACTGGGCATTCACTCCACCAGGAAGAGAGCTCTCTGCAGATGCCGTAGGTCAGCCAGGCAGCCCCTGTCTGCTTGTCTGTCTGAAGCATATCACAAAGTTCACTTTTTTTGGTTCCTCAGGAAATGCAGAGACATTTTGACAGGCCCCCTCATGCACCACCCGCCCCTTAGCTCTGGCATAGACTCCAAGCATGGGAATGCTGGGGATGAAGTGAGATGGAGAAGGGTTGTAGGGGGAAGGAGGATGGAGGGGTAGAGGCTCTGGAGCCAGGATGGGCTGTGTGTTCTGTCTGCTTGCAGTGTTCTGGATGTAGCCTCTCCTTGTTCTAATCTAAATAAACGGCCCAGGCTGAGATGTCCACTTGAAATTTAGAGGCGCAGAGAGCCCAGGGCCGTGAGGGAGCAGAGTTCACCCAGCAGCTGGGCTCTGCACTGTGAATAAAGCCGACAGACGGCTCGGGAAATTTACAGCCGTGCTGCATAAAGCAACAACCATTGTGCTCACAGAAATGAGAGGGCATAGGCGGCCCCGCAGAGAGCTCTGGGAGGACCTTGCTGTGACCATGCCTGTGGCACTGTGGCAGTTCTAGGGAAGCGGGAACGCATACGGCAGGAGAGGGTGAAGCCATGCCTCCAGGCCTCCAGACACCAGCATCTTCCTTGAAACATAGGAGGGCTACCACCAGCCATCACAGCTTCATCACTTTAAAAGTGAGGCCAGAAAAGAAAAGAAGAGATTAAAAATGTTCTAAGAATAAAAATAAATAAGGAAGAGGGCTTGCAGGAGCCACCTGCAGCCCCACCAGACACTATTGGCTTTCCTAACACAGGACACAGAACAGGAGCTGGGAAGGAAATGAAGGCAACATAGCTGCATACTGGGAGGTGTGCATCCCCGAAGTGGAAGTCACGGGCCCGATCAGGAGTTCCAGGTTGGTCCAGGAAGGCCTGTGTCCATGTATGCTGCAGGCTACGCCCAGCAGCCAGAAGAGTCTCTACGTCAAAGTTGGAAGGAGGTGTACTGGGGTACAGCCCTCTTCTTCTCAGCTCAGCTTTTCCATTTTAAAGATTTAAATTAAAAATTTATACATGTGTGGGTGCATATGTGTATACATGTTCATGTGTATGTGTGCGTGCATGTATATATGTATGCGAGTGCACACTTGTGTGGAGGCCACAGGTTGACACCAGGTGTCTTCTATTCTTGTTTTTTTACCTTATTTATTGAGGGTCTCTCATTGAACCTGGACCTCACTAGACTGGCTGGCCAGAAAATTCCAGAGATCCTCCTGTCTCTGCCCAGCTAGCAGTGAGGCTAAGGGACACACTGCCACACTCAGCTTCTGTGTGGGTACCGTTCTCATGCTTGCAAGAGCATCTCTCGCCCACCCAGATAGATCAGATCTTTCCACCTCTGCAACCCAAGTTCTGTAAAGTCTTACATGCTGGAGTTTTAGGACATGAGAGGGTCATTAAGTATGTGTTCTCCAACTTCAGGCAAAGATTTCAAAACCAGGAGAAGCTGCGTGCTAAGGACTGCTTCCTGGCTGGAGTGTGTGGCAAAGCTGTCCCTGGGGAAAGGAGAGGCCACCTTGTGGCAGGACACAGAGACATGTGTGAAACAGACGTATTTCCAATGACTTCCTTATCACACAAGGCAACCTTCTTCATCCTTCTCTGAGAGATTCCAGACTCTGAAGGGTGAATACACCCATATGTGAACACAGTGACCATGCACACATGTGCTGACGGTGAGGTGAGCATCACACGTGGGTCAAGCGCTCTTGCCAGGCCTTTGCCTTGTGCAGTGGACTTCTAGGATGGGCTACGCTTTCTCCAGTCACAAGTTAAAACTCTCTCCGGTTATCAGAGCAAGACCAAGGTCCCCAGCAGTATGAAGAGGCAAGCTGCACGCTTTAAACCCCTCGGCGAAAGCCAGCCTCGAGCCAGATAAAGTCAGGATTTGCAACACAAACTTGCAAAGCAATTATTGTTACCAAAGTCGAAACGCTCAGATTGGAGAGAGCAAAAGAAATCAATGATAATTAAATTCTTCTATAAACACGGCCCCTACCCTCTAGGGGCTCTTAGCACGACACACTGTCCAGGAGTCGGCTCTCATTACAGAAAAAACACGGGGCTCGTTTTCTGGGCGAGGACCAGACCAAATAAATCTTTCTGTTGCTCGCCTTTGTTAAGTTGTAAGTCACTATTTTCAGAGAGCAGACAAGGGGGGCTGCGTGTCGGGGAGGGCTTGGGGGCACGGGACACAGAACTAGAAAGAGCTGTCGTTCACTCCGCTAGCACAGATGTGGGCCTGTGGCCTCCAGGGATGCTCTGTAAACCTGAGTGGGGCTTGGGGATCACAACACATGCATACCCACGTGGGGTGCCTGCCGCAGGGAAGGGCACACAGACAGAGTCTGGTGACAAGCACCGCACGGGCACAGTGCAGGAGTCTAATGCCATCGGTCTTAAACCAAGCTAGACGCTTTCTTTCCCAAAGCCTCGGCCGGCTAGACACACCCCAGAACGTGTTGCTAAACTGGTCCTGGCAGAGAAGTGGCCATTCCCCTGTTTGTCTCAGGGTGACAATTGCCCGAGTTCTGTTTAAAAAGGCCTACTCCCTGACTGGGAGCACGAGGCGAGGAAAGGTGGCATCCTCAGCCCTTCTTGGTGCAAAAACAAAGGCTCAAGGGCACAAAGGACAGGGACCTGGGGCTGGAAGAGCAGGCAAAAGTTGCCCTCGGTTCCAACCCGTGGAGAATCTCAGGACACTCCTCAGCTTTGAAGCAGGGATAGTAAGATTCACTGGGAGGCGGCTCTGTTACTCAGTGACCCTCATATCTCGAGATACAGAGTGGTCCATTCTCTACTTCAGCAACACATGCGTGGCTTCCCACTCAGGGCTGCTGCGGGGAATCAAGGGCACCCCATTTTTGTTAGGAGACCATACTTGGGGAAGAGGTGGCTACAGTTGTTATGTCAAGGACAAGATTGCATGGGGCTGGCTGGCTAAGGGTCCCCAAGGGACCTGTGGAGAATCCAGCTTCAAGTCACACCTCTCTCTGATTTTGATTGTCTGCCCTGGTTGACACTTCAGCTATAGGAGAAGAAAGGTTCTCTTATATCTTCTTTTGGGAGCATGGAAGGAGCCTTCTAGAAATTTCCTGGGCACTCCCTGCCTCATCCTTATACTATTCCAGGGAGCTAGAGGCTGGTGGGCCGGGAGACTGGGGCAGACAGTGTCAGAGCCAGATCTCACTGAGCACTGTGGCTTCTGTCCCACTGACACTCTGGTGACCACAGCCCTGTGGGTGTATCTGAATGTAGCTGTTTGCTCAGAGGCAGGGAACTAAGGGTGCATGGAAGTAAACAAGGAACCCCCCCATACTAACACTGGGTGGCTCCTACCTGTATGGCTGCTCCCCAGTATGTGTCCTCAGATGTCTTGTGAGATTCGCAGATCTGGGGAAGATCTTGCCACAGTACCTGGGGCAGAGGGAAGAGAGGTGGGAGAGGTGTTAGGATGGTCCACACTGCCCTTTTCCAGATTTCTCCTCATGCAGAGCCCAGCTCAGAGGCCTCATAGCTGGTGGTAGGAACTGTCATGCCAGAATCCTCCTTAGTCCAGACATCTCAAGCACATGGCAGAGGGACGGGTGTCACTTCTTCAGTCTGGGGGCTGTAGCGGCTGGGATCGGCAAGGAGCCTTGGGAGCATGTCTTCCCAACACCATGACCAACGGCAGAAACTGCAGCCCTGGGCCTGCCATCCTTCCTAGTGCTCTGGCGAATGCTGACCAGCCGTGCTCCTCTGGCCTCTGAGCTCAGCCAGGTGAGGCTAAATTGCACGTTGGGCTCAGATGATACGGCAGGCACAGCAGATGGTTTTAGAAGCCTTACCCATGTTACTCATGTGTAGAAGGTGACATCGAGCAGACAGCGGGCCAATACACTCACGGAGCTTCCCTGGGACCGCAAGGGGCACGCCGAGCCTCACCTGCACGTGTATCTCTCCTTGCCCTTCCTGAGGATGGGATCCGAGAGCGTCGGGGGTGGGGATCGGAAGTTGAAGGGGTGGTGAGGCAGGGGCTGCAGGGAGCTGCCTGAGTCGGCCTTCATGGCTGCAAAGCTCTCCAGCTTCTCTGTCATGGTTTCTATGGCTGACATCTGCAGGCGTGGAGAAGGCAGAGATCACGGACTCAGCCTAGCTGTCACCTGTCTTCAGAGAATGGACACCTGGGGTCCTTGTGTCTAATCATATCAGTCACCCTCAGACGGTCACTGGAGGCAGGGCCATAGCTTACTCAGTCCTTGTCCTTTTTAGAACTGGAGCTATGGTCCTTTCAACCTGGTAGGCAGAATTTGATTGAAACTCCAGGCTATGCAGGCTCCACTGAGACTAAAGCTTTGGTATCAGGGGCACTGATCAGAAGGCTGCACCTCTTCTGTCCCATCCCGTGGAAACCGTGGGAGGACAAGGCAAGGGCCACTCGAACAGAGGAGTTAAAGAAACTCATGGAACAATTTTGTGGGACCCATCACGAGTTGTAATTAGGGGTCCTAGTCTACATGCCTCTGCTAAACATCTATCCCAGAGACCAGTTTTGCCCCGCAGACCACAAAAACAGGGCTGGTGAGGGTAGGCAAAGGAAGACAGGGGTGGGGCAGGTGTGGATGGGGACATAGAGGGAAAAGGTTCAGGCTCTTCAAGCGCTGGGAATGCTGGGAGAGACTAGGCCTAGATGAGAACCCCAGAGCCCTCACCAATGGAGCATGGGTGAACAAGGAGAAAAGGTATAACCCCCTCACCAGGCTCCTTGCTTGTGGCCAGCTGCCTCTGCTGAGTGCTAGGCCCCTGCACAAGCTGGCCAGTGATGTTAGAACCTGGGACCCAGCTGCCCACGAGTGAGCAAAGGCAGCATGCCACAGGGCTGTGATCCTTCTGCACGGCTCCAGTCACTCAGCCCTTTGGCACCTTGTTGGAGTGCCCAAAAGCATCCTCATGGGCTCTGTTTGCTGGGCACTGCCAACAGGGAATGGAGGGCTTTGTACTATTGCTACTTGGAAGCCTCATCATACAGAGACATTTGCTATCTGGGGAAAGAGCAGCAGGGCTGTAACAGAAACCCATAGAAAGCAGCTGAGTGGACACCATGCCCAGTCACAGTAGTGAGCCGTTGGATAGCTCTGCACAGGCTATAGAGATTACAGGCTTTGGCCTGTTGAGATGCGACCAACACATGACCCTCAATGCAACACTCAGTCTTCGCAGCTCATGCTCACTGGTGGGCAGATGGAAACGGCCTTGTTGTCTAGGTTACCTCCTCAGCCCCTCTAGAGTCCTTTCCAAAGCCTGGAAGATGGATCCTCAGGGTGACACTGAGGTCCTTGGCACAGCCATGACTGTCTACCTCCCCAGAGGTCTTGATGATAGTCTATGAACGTAGAGACTCCCCAGGGTCCCCAGGCTTGGCAAGGAGCTGCTTTGGGGCACTGCCCTCTTTGCCTGCACCCTAGAAGCTTCACATCACATGTCAAGTCTCAGGTCCAGAAGGGCTTGGGGATGACGGGGCTGGGCACTGGAAGGTCCCTACACAGCTGTAATGCCTGTCTTGTGGAAGCCTTCTTTCCATGGTTACCAGGTTCTTTCTGTCTAAGTGACAGTCTATCAGACCATTTAACTGGTGACCATAAGTCATCTCTTTTCTGCCTCTTCATCCTGGCTTTAGGCCACAAGGGCAGGCAGAGAAGGTAGGCCCATGGGAGCAGTGGGCAGAAGGGACAATGGGCAGCCGGCCCCCCGCAGGCCTCTCTTCCTCAAGTCGGGTGGGTCCTGCTTGCCTGGCCTGCTCTGCCCCATCAGACATTCCCGTGAGCTCCGAGAGCAAACACAAACACCGGACGCGCCTGGCTGGCTTGTCGACTTTTTCCAGTCGGCCCTGGGAAAATTGGGGGAAGCTATTAACCAAACTCTGAGGCCCGATGGAACAATGGGAGCTCTAAGTTTAGCTGTGAACTCAGCCAGGGTGCAGGTTTCACAGACTGGGGCTTACCCAAGGCGGGAAGCTTGGGGAAGAACAATGCTCTAAGCAGGGTTAAGATTCGCTGGTGGCGAGGGAGGCATAAGGGCTAAGTCCCGCAGCCCATAGGAGGGGCCAGATCTCTTGAGATGATGACAGGACAGGACACTTGGAGGACTTTCCCTTGGACTGTGCCCTTGGGAGGTGGGGGAGCATATGGTCTGGGGACACAGGCAGGGACATTCGCAGGCTGGAGGGGTCTATACTCCACTTCCTGAATGTGGGGCATTCCAAGCTTCCATGGGGCTGCTTGCAAATGGCTTGGCTCCCCTCTGTGTTCCCTCTGCTCCTCTCCTTTCTGCTCAGTCTTGCCCCTGACTCTTTCCACATAGGCTGTCCTTTTTCTGGTCCTTTCATTGAAGCAAGCTAACGTATCACCCAGCCCAGAAACACCAGCCCCCGGGGTTTCCTTATGTCTGACACTGTGGTCCTCTTGCCATCCTGAATCAGTTGTATTCCTAGGGCCTGGGGCTCTCCCAAGCATGGGGCTCCGAGCATGGGCAAGAGGCCCCTAGACGAACCCGAGGGCTTATCTATGAGAACCGCCCCTCCCCTTTGTTCTCCAGCTCCACAGTGATCCACGGGATCTGCAGAAAGTCCCCTATGCTTCCCGGGAACCAGAAACCCGAGGCCCAGAGTTTGTTCTTGTGGGGTCTAAGGACACCCATTTCAGATGCCCACTGTGGTTGTTACCTGGGGGTGGAACAGTAGTGGGGACGGCCGCAGGTACTTCTCTTTCAGGACTCCCACAGGGTCCGTCACCTTCCGCTTTTCTACCCTGCTGGACAGCAACACAGAGGGTTACATACCCCACCCACTGAGTCACTTGGTCCTCAGTAACATGCCTGTGCCGGGTTGATCATGAGGTTGCCATGGAGGTGGCCACAGGCCTGCCCAGATAGCCCCTACGTGAATTCCAGTGTGCCTTGAGGACAGTGGGGACGAGGCGCAGTTGCCCACTGCCCAGACTCCCCCAGCTCCCCAGTTGTCCTAGGACCCACCCACTCAGTGGTTCCTTCACACTCTCCCCATCTTCTCTGAGCTCCCCTGTATCCTCTCAAACAGTGATCGCCTCCTGTGTACTACGGAACGTTTTGTGCTGGAGTATAGACATTCTCTGAAGGCTCTACGTGCACCAGGCTCCGTCTACTGGCTGGTCATACCTGTGTGGTGGGGCTGCTCTCAGGGTCTCCAGCACACCCACAAGTTACTCCACTTTACTCTAGGGGCTTGCTGCCGACCCCTCAACTAGTCTGTCCCTGCTGGTCACTGGCACAGTGTCCTTCGCCTCTTTGTCCTGAGAAATGTGAAGGACAGGTTCCCGTCCTGGAGAAGTTACCAGAGACTCCCTACAGCAGTCAGGCAGATTGTACCTGAAAACCCTCAAAGGGTGCTGGAGATTGCCATTCTAGAATCTTTCTCAAGCGCCAGTGACGGCTTGGTTGGGGTCACGTGGCAGCCAGGTCCTTTCTTTGGTCCCCGCAATTCCCAGCAAAGGCTGCACTCCTATCTCAGGCATTAGTGGTGTAGAAATCCCTGAGGTGTTTAGTTTAAACCCGCGGACCCTCTTGCCCCCCCAAAGACACCAGAATGAGCTGTTCCTAAGTCGCTCACTTGCATCCCACCTGAGTCCTGGCCTGCCTCACTTTACCCCTTCTACCAGCTGGAGCCTTTGCTTCCCTGCCTTTCGGGGAACGGCAGCGGGAGAGGATGACACAGCAGCTCTAGGTCCCCAGAGGAGACAGTGAGGAAATCAAGAACTCAGGTGGCCATAGGAAGGGCTTTGGGACGGGGTAGAAATAAATACCAAGACACTTGGCAAGAGCTGCCAGCCTGGGGCTTCACTCAGGTAACTAAGGCCTGCCTGCTGCGGGGAGGGGTCTCTCACCACAGGCACTCAGCCTTTCAATCATCTAGGGATGGTGATGCTGGCAGAGAAAGGGACCCAAACGGCAGGAGGAGGCCCTTGATGACCAGCCTAGCGTTGTGGCAGCGGGACAGCTCAGGACCCTTCCTATGGACTGGCTGCACTCTGTCCTAGCCTCCCGCGCCTTCACCTAGTGGGGATTCTGAAAACATGCGTTTGTCCACCACCACGGGACCTGTTTTGCAGAGGACCTGCACAGTGGAAAAACATTGTTGTTGCTTCCCCTGAGCTCGCCTGCCTGCAGAGGCTCCCGTCCCGCTGGTGGCCACAATCTTAGGTCCGAAGGACAAGCACTCAGTTTAGCTTCCTGACATTACGAGTAGAGACCACATGAGGATATAAAGGGAGACTCTGGGCTCCTGTGGTCAGTTCCCATGATTCTCTTCTCTCAGACTGACCTTACAGCTTACAGAAAATGTGTGGGGTTCCTGATCAGTTTGGTAGACGGGGTGGGCAGGGGGCAGCAGGAAAGGCCGGGAGGGGGTTCACACAAAGTTCCCCCAGCCGTGGGGTCTAGCCAGGGGCTCTGTTTGTCTCTAAGTACCTGCTTATGTTCTGCGTGAGCCCATGGGGTAGCTGGTGCCTCTTGCTTCCTGCCTTAGTAAAGTTCTGACTAGTACTTCCTCCTCTCTTTCCTCTCTGGAGCCTCAGCACTTCCTCGCTCAAGCTGTGGGAGGCACATTTTCTAAGAAACACCTGATGGATATCTTTCTTGTTTCCTGGGATTATGAAGCCAGGATCGGCCAGAAAACAGAAGCATTGCCGGGTGGGGAAGGTGCAGCCCAGGGCCTGGTAGATAGATACCTGTGGGCCTAGGTGGCCATGCCCCCTGGGTAGCAGCTGCCCAGTGTGCTTCCCTTGGGATTTTCCCACAGCTTTATCACCTACTTGCCTCTCTTAGAGCTGTGTGTCCATTCCCAGTCCTCACGCCATGGCCATCCCCAAGGAGACAACAGGCACACAGGCATGTTCCCTGAATATCTCTGGATGCGTGCTCACACATGTGTACAAACATGCCTGACAAAGCAGGGTCAACATCAAATGCATGACCCCCTTCCTAGGATCACCCACTTCTTACTCCCTGTGCCTCCCTCACACCGCAAAGTTGGTGACATATGCTGGCAGGGTTAGGGCTCCAAACACGGGGCCTGGCCCTGCTTTGCAAGCCCACCTGCTTCTTTGAGAGGCTCAATGGCTTTCCATAAGTCAGGGAGTAGACTCAAACTTGCCCCTTCATTGGAACCAGTATCAGACAGGCAAGAATTCTGCCCTACCAGGACCAGCAACCTCCTTGGTTTGCTCTGGGCCACCAGAGGCCCCCTAGTATGGCTCTAGGGCAGTGTGGGGCCACAGGGCAGTCTGGGGAGAGCAGAGCTGCAGAGAGAAGGAGTGAGTTCTCAGAAGCAGAGTAGGGTGTACTGACCCTCGTGGGAAGTAGAGCTTAGTTCCCGAAAAGACAGCTGATGGGGGAGGGGTCTAACGGAGAGGCTCAAGGTAGAAGATGTCTACCCCTGAGGGAGCACGGGACACTCATGGACTGAAGCTCCTCCCTGATGCCAACGAATGCACGAGTTAGGAGGCTGAGAGAGGGAGAGTGATAAACAGAGTCCCCGCCTAACTCCATGGATGTGGGCCCCTGGGGAGAGAGAGTGAGGGCAGGCCATGTTAATACCTGTAGATGGGATCCATGAAGAAGGGCGAGGGCTTGGCATAGTGCAGGGATGGCTGCTGGGGCAGCTGCGCTGGGCATACCTTAGCCAGCCCCTCGCCAACCCCTGGCTTCCGTTCACCGTAGACGTGGTTCTTCCGTGGTTCACGGCTGCCTCCGTTCTGGCTTGCCCGGGCCCTGCTGCCCATGCTCAAGTCTAGCGGTTGCTCCTCACCCGATGAGGGGACCAGGGGAACCTTAGGTGTGAGCAGGGCAGGTTTGGCCTCTTTTGGTTTGGTGGTGAGGTCGAAGGGGCACTCTGCACTGGGACCACCCACCTTGAGGGCATCCCGGGGCGACTTTGGCTCAGCCTTGACCAGCAAGTTATGGGCCAGGGCTCGGTCCGTGAAGGGGTAGAGAGAGTGGGGGAAGTTGGGCAGAAACTGGAAGGGGAACACAGAATGGTAGGGGAGCGAGCCTAGTTTCTTCTCCTGCATGCTCATGAAGCCAGGCCCGAAGTACTTCTCAGCAATGGACGCGATGGCCTTGATGGAGTCGCCGGCGGCTCCCGAGGCTGTCAGCAGTTGCTCCTCGGGTGGCGGGAAGAAGGAGTGTTGGGAGTAGAAGGCCGGCACCTCAGCCACACTGTTCATGGCCCCAGGGGGTACTGATCCACCCCCAAACTCAGGTTTGCTTTCAGATGACTTGGCCTTGTCCTTGCCCTTGTCTCGGTCACTGTCCACGTCACTGTCCAGGTCTGAGCCTGTGCCCGTGGTGGTGTCCAGGTCTGTCCCCGTCGTGGTGTTGATGTCCTCAAAGTCGCTGCCGTCCGACATGTCAGGGCTCCTGGCTTTGACCTTCTCGACGTATGCGTCTTCCAACCGGCCGTCGAATTTCTCCTCTGGCCCCGTGGCCGCCGTGGCACCTTGGCTGCTGTTGCTGACCGCAGAGACAAGGGGCAGGGCTGGGTTTCCCAGTGGGCTGGGGAGCTTGGCGTCCTGTGCGTGGTTCAGGGGGCTCTTGAGCAGTGGCGTGGGAGGTAGCAGAGGCGGTCGTGGGTACAAGGATGGAGGAAAGATGCCTGGGAATCCTGGAGTGAGCGTGGGGAAGGCTGGAGGGGCAGCTGAGAAGGGTAGGCTCCCAGGATGAGGTCTGGAGGGGAAGTATTCACTGAAGCCTAGACTCCCATGGTTGAGGGTTGGGGAGGGTTTTGTCTTGTCCATCATGGGGCTGGGGGTCAAGGGCAGGCCTGGGGTGAAGATGCCGCCCGGCGTATAATGGTTCTTGCCCTCACAGAAGCGCCGGTGCTTGTTGAGGGAGGAGGTAGTGCTGAACATTTGTCCACAGTCCTTGCACTTGATCTGAGTTCGGCAGTCGGCGTGCATCCGCTTGTGCCGGCACAGGTTGGAGAACTGCGTGTAGGACTTGTGGCAGACCTCACCTAAAATACCCACAGGAGGAAAATACAGATGCGGTGTGAGATCATTGTGACTCCCAGGTACAGATGCAGCCTGGGGGCTGGCAAAGATCACCACGCCTTTTCCCTGGGGTCCTGGTGGGGGGAGGGGTACCATGGTGTCTTAGCCTTCTGTGGTGGGAAGCATGGCATCTTTATTGATGGCTGATTCTTACCCTGAAGTATAGCTAATTCCTGCACTATGCTCTTTGGAAGCCACTGGGAAGACTGTCTGTGGTCCAGATCGGGTGAGGGTAGAGCAATGCCAGAGTCTCATTGGTGACTAGGAGATGGCTAGCTCAGGACGTCCACGTGACTTGCCTCAAGGCGGTAACCTTGGTTGGGTATTTCTACAAGGGAGCAGTTCCCTCTTCCTAGTCTAAAATGCCACTTGCTTTCTGTCCCCATCTCTGTCCCAGTTCCTGACACCAGCATCTCAGGAGTCCTAGAGTTAGGGTCTGGGCTGGGGAGCAGGGCTTCTGACTGTGCTTGCCAGTTTTGGGGTTGGCCAACAATGGGGTGAGGCTCTGTCTGTGACCTTCAGGGAAAGGGCTGGGCCCATGCTTTCAAACTTGGAAAGCCTCCTAGCCAGGAGCTCCCAGTTTGGAGGTCCAGCAGGGTCTGCTCTAGCTGACAGACACCATCAGGTCTCTTACAGGACAGGGTAACACCAGATGGACCTCAGTCTAGCCTAGAGGCTCAGAAGACCACAGAGCTACCTTCCTGAGGCCTGGGAACTGGAGCATTCTTCCTCCTTTTCTACCATAAAAAGGTAGTATATGTGTGCATGGTGCACATCCCTGCACACACTCAAACCCCTATAATCATCTCTCTCCTCCCACTGACAGGGACACACATACACATGCACGCGCGCACACACACACATACACATGCAGGCACACACCCTGTGACTCTCCCCACAGGACAGTTTGCTTTCTGCAGCATGGTGGAAACAGTGATTGCAGTCTGTCTCTTGCTTTCTACAAACTCCGAGCGGCCACTTTAGCTGAGACCTCTTTTCTCAGAGACGATTACATACTTTAATCACAATATCTATTTATATTAGCTGCCCTGCCTTCCTGGTCATCATGGCAGGACATTTTTCTGGCTGAAAGGAGTCAAACTTTGCTTCATTTAATCAAATCTTCCCTTTTTGGGATACTGTTCTGGGAGAGGTACCACGTTTAGATGGTCTATAAATAGCCTCACCTCATTCCTGGTCTCCCACAGGGAACCACAAGGCAGATCCAAAGCTCAGGTTACCTGGACAGACTAGACAAGCAGCACCCCTGCTATGTTCCTGAGTCCCCAAGGGATCCTGGTGGTACCTAGATATGACCTCCTGCCATTATCATAAGCCTCCCACTCAGGGACCTCCTGGGACAGAGGGACCCTTGGTTCCTACCTATTACTACAACCAGGGAAGAGGACTCTGTGGTAAATGGGTTGCAGACACCTGGGAAGTCCCAGGAAGGGCAGGGTCTAGACATTGAGAATGGCTACCAGGCAGCCAGAGCCACCCAAAGAAGGTGGCAGTTTCCAGAATGGGAAGAATGCTGACTCTTACATTGTGTTGGGTACGAGAAGCAGAGCTGATGTATCTGCCAGGACAGGAAGGGACCCTAGGCAGGATTCCCGTTACTTCTGGGATATGTGTGTAGATGCACATGAGCACAGGCACGCACACACATACACACAAACACACACACACACACACATATGCACTCACGCACACCCGGGGAGAAGTAATAGTGCCAACTTACTAGCCCATACTGTACACTCTTACACATGCATACAGCTCCTTCGAAGATTCTCTTTTGAAAAGTATCCTGAGAATGTTTCTGTGACCCAGACGCTTTCCCTCTTCTTCCCCCCTTTCGCTTTGCCCCCACCCCCATGTACACATCTGAGCTCCCTGAGCAGAAAGATGCTATCCCGGTCTCTGTGCTCAGCGAGGTGAGGATTTGGGGGCTTCTAGACATTGGTTGTACACCCAGGTTTCACTTGGCAGGCAGACATAGAGTTTGCTTATATGTAGCCGGTGCCTGGTCACTGGGGACTCTTCTCCAAGTAACAGATCCTTCCTTGGAAGGGCCACATTACTAGACTCCCCTGGGTTTCTGTCTTCCTCCACCCCTCTAACACACACCATGATCTGTAGGATGCACACAGTGATACGTCACACATATCACCTTTAACTCGCACACGTGTGTCATTGCAATTGCATGGCAAGCTCATAAGGCCTGCCTGTTCACATCTGGGGATTTCTTTTTAGTTGACTACCCTTGGCCAAAGCAAGGTTGCAGAGATGGGCCAGACCAAAGACAAAGGGAGAAAGGGTCACGGATGCCAGGAGATCCTTAGGAAACCCCTCCCTAGGAGACATGGCGCTCAGAATATGTCATCGGGAACAGTCATACTCAGAGGTTCAGCTGGGGCTCTGCTAGGGTGGGAACACAGGGAGGAAGGGCAACTGGCCCCTTCTCCAGAAATCTCCATCCTTAGAATCACCTTTGCCTACTAGGCCCCTCCAGCTACTACAAGGAAATCTGGAGGTGTGGGGGCAGATGTGGGACATCGGAAGGGGAGAAGGGTATGTCGTTAAACTTGGAGGAGGCCAGTCAACAAGGTAATGGCGTGGTGTCACAAGCCTTGTGTCCAACGAGGGCCAGCTATAAAGGCTTCTGGGTAGAGGGGGGGTCCTCAGCAGGGACCTGGCGGGGGCAGGCTGGGCAACTCACATATGAATGGCTTCACCGTGCTGTGGATATGTTTGTGCTGTTTGAGGCCAGAGGACGTGGCAAAGGTCTTGCCGCAGTCGGGGCAGGCGTGTGCCCGGGCACCAACGTGCTGTGAGCGGATGTGACGCTGGAGGTTGCTGGGATCCGTGAACACCTAGGGGAACAGATGCCGTTGGTGCCTGCCCCTCTTGAACGCCACCATAAGCCTAGGGGGCTGAAGGCTCGGCCCTGCCACTCTCCCTTGTCACCCTGCGATGAGATGGTTGATATAGGTCTCACTGTAGCAGTGATTACTGGAGGGACCTTAGTGGGATGCGGAACCTTTCCTGGCCTTGATTTCTCTGCCAGTGGCCTCAGAATGCAGTGACTCCGAGGCTCCAAAAATACTCAAGTGTTTTCTAGAGCATTAACCTGGGTGGTCTTGGGTCTGGGGGCTTCGCCCCTGCCACCCTCAGCATTGCACATCGGCAGGGGGCACAGGGCTGCCCCTGAGAAGACTCAGCTCTGGTCTTGGCTCTGTTTGCTGCAGGGCTGTTTGATGACGTAATCTTTGAGACTCTGCCTTTCTCATTTATGAGGAAGGACCTAAATGACCTCAGGGCATCTGATCCACTACACCACATCTCCCAGCCTCTCAGGAGTTTTCCGCAGTGGGGTGGAGGGAGAGCCTACAGGTGTGTGCGTGCTCTACGGGGCGGTGCCCGTACCTTGACACAGTTTTCACATTCGAAACGCTTGCCACTGTCATGAGACATCTGGTGGCGGATGAGGTTGGACTTCCAGTTGAAGGCCTTGGGACACTGGTCGCATTTGTACTCACGCTCCTCCGTGTGGACAATCATGTGTTGCTCCAAGCTGTGTACAGAGGACGGGGATCACTCTAGGGTCCATTTGTCTGGAAGAGGAGGTCCCCTACCCCATACGGCTTGCTCTCCTGTATGTGGCCCCTGGGAGGCCCCATCATGCTGCAGGGGAACCAGAGTGCATGCTGGCTTCAGGTCCATACTCTTCCTCTTTTGGGGGTCACTGGGAATAAGGGCAGACAGCCTACCCATCTTAGAGGAAGAAGTCAGTGCCTGAGCCGCCTTGATTCAAAGTTGCCCTATTCCCCAGCCAGCCGGGGCAGGGTGGTAGCCTGGGCGATCCTTGTCAAATGATCCCAACTTTAGGGCTAAGTTTGTGTCTGTGGTTGGAACTACACCATCAAATAATTCCAGCATCTAGGAGGCTGAGGCAGGAGACTTTCAAGCTCAAAGTCAGCCTGTACCACACAGCTAGCCTGTGTCTTGAAGGATAAAACAAACAAACAAACAAAACAAAACAAACATCCCCCCCACAAAAAAGCTTAAGCCTAAGGGAATGGGTTCAGGGTACGAGCGCTGTCATAAGTCCCAGAGTAAGACCGAGGCCATGGCATCTAAGTCAGCCCTTGCTGGCTGACCAAATTCCAATCGAGGAGTGGTGGGCAGTGGTGGGCAGTGGTGGAGCGGGTTGTGGATGAGATGGACCACAGCAGTGAGAACAGCTGCTCTAGGGGACCCGCTCCTCTTGGCTGCACTAGCAACCCCTAATCCCCTCCTCCCTGGGGACTCTGCCTCTCCTGTCCCCAGGATGACCGTTAATCTTCATGAGCAAAGCAGTAATATATCACGGCCCGCTAATTACGGGGCCCAGCCATCCGTTTAGAGCAGAAACGCCTGCTCCTCCAGCTCCCAGAGATTCTATCTTTTCCCTGTTGTTAATTGTGATTTATGTGTTTATGTAAAGAAAACAAGGACCCTCCTCAGCCCTGTTCTCTGCGACGCGCTCAGGCGGGATTTGCCCACACGCTTATTCTCAGTCATCTGCTCAGGGTGGAGGGTCTGCGGTCCCCAGGGAGTCCGTGATGGGATTGGTGGCAAAGCCCTAGTAATCATAGAGCCTGTTAGCGGCCTGATGGGGTTTTGCTCTGACTTTGCAAGGTTGTCCTGAGCAAATTCTTCAATGGCAGGATCTCTGAGGCTGGAAAAGTTCTCAGACTCCTCCATGCCTCGGAGCACTGGGGCCAGAGGTCCCAGCTTCTCCTACCTAGAATCCAGGATGCTCTTTTGTCCCAGGGGTTTATATAGGTACCCAAGGCCTCTGTGCCTGGGTCCCCACACTGGTTGGCTTCAGCTGGGCCTGCTCCAGCTGCCTGTGTCTGGCTGTCACTCAGCTGGGCTTGAAGCTCTCGTTGCCTCTGGGGTCCCTCCCAGGCAGGTGGCTGCCATCTGAGGGGGGCATTCTCATGAATGAGGGTCCTGTATGATCCTCTCGTGGGTCCGTTGAAAAGGGCCGTGTATGTCTGCAGAACAAGGTTGCTCTACATCCCTTCTACAGTGGGTGCTGCACCCTGCACCTCCCAGTTTGGGGCCTTATTGAAAAAGTATCACTGGGGCCAGGTGGTGGCAAGACCACGCTGGTCTGTGCTCTCTCTATTTTTCAGGCTGTGTGTAGGACAATGGTGCCAGTGGCCTGCAGACTAGGCCCATTAGGTCCTCCTGCTGGGACCAGGCCCTTTCCGGTGAGAAAATACCTGCAGCTTCCATCCAGCCACGTGCACCCACTCTGTTCCCAGTGCAGTGAGGTAGCATGTAGGAGGCCTGGCTCCTAGTCCTAGTGTCCAAGACTGACGGGGAGGTGGGCTGGAGACCAAGGGACCACCAGCTGGAGGGAGTGGGGGGCAGGGCGGGGCGGCACCTGTATTTGTTGGGGAACATCCGCTCGCAGTCCTTGCACTCATGGGCTTGCCCATCGCTGCCTCCGCTGAGGCCTTCAGGCTTGAGGTCCTCCCCAAGGCCCTCGTAGAGTGGGGCCCCCGCAGAGCTGCAGGCATACTTCTTGTGGCGCCTCAGGTCCAGCTTGCACTGGAAGAGCTCATCGCACTCCTCGCAGCGGAAGGTGGGGTCCTCTGCAAGACAAAGGGCAAGGAGGTGAGCGGGAGAGCCAGACACCCAGCCCTGGATCCACGGGGACCCTAGAGACCCAACCCATTGCTCCAGGGCTTCCATCCACCCTGGCTGCTCCTACCCAGCTTCCTTCCAGCCCTTGTCCTGGCTGCCCAGGGGTGCAGGGGTCACAGGACAGACCAGGCCATGCTGGAGGACCTCATCTTGGCATCGTGGAAACACTGAGCAACTTCAGGCTCCTCCCTGCGTCCCTAGCGGTCACTGTGGATTCAAGGAGGCCCTGCCTCTGAGTGGAGAAGGAAGCCAGGCCAAGTGCTTTGTTTATGAATTAGGAGAAAAAAGAAGGCAGAACTCCATTGCGTATAATAAATTATTGTCGTCAAGGTCAAACAAATTAAAGGGGGGCAGCTATTATTAAGTTTATGAGGCAGCATCCCGAGCACAGTGCCAAACCAAACAATTAGCCCGGAGCTGTAACTGGGGCGGTCTCCGCGCCCTGCCCTGCCTTCCTGCTGCTGTTAGACCTTCAGCTTTCACCCAGGCCCGGAGAGAGAACACCTGCTCTCAGATCTTGCACAAAGAGGGCTTATGTGCACACATGGGCATGGACATGTGCAGTCTGTGTGCGCTCTGAAGTTGCATGTGGATACGTATGCTAATGCAACTGTGTCTGTGTGAGTGTTCCATCCCATCAGTACCCATGTTTGCAAAGCCACGTGTGGATGCGGGTGCATGCCTGGGCATCTGCACCCAGACTTTGGTGAATAGGCACATGCACATATGTGTACCTATGTGTAAGTATGGGTACATGCTTATGTACATAACTACATGGGTGATGTGTTAGCATATTTTTACATTTGAATACACATGTGCTTATGTATGTCTGCATAAATGAGCAAGTAGGTATTCATGAAGATCTTCATGTGACTTTGTATGTATTTTTGTGAGTTATGTGTGCATGGGTGTATGTGTTCTATACATCTGTGGACATGGATGATTATATAAGGTGTTTGTGTATACATGTGTGGATTTGTGTCATTGTGTACACAGTTGTGAATAAGTGTGTACGTGTTTGTATGTAAGCGGTCACGTGTTAGGGGTTTGCATTTGTATGCTAATGTGTGTGTCTGTGTCTATGAATGCTGCACGAGGGGGTGTACTTGCATCTGTGTGCGTGTGTAAATGTGTAGGGAGGTGTATGTGGGTGATCATGAGGGCTGGCCTGGTACCCAGCAGTAAGGAGGGACTTAGATCAGAGCAGAGGCAGTGCTGCTCCTGGCCCCAGCTCTCATCAGAGACTACCATAGCCATAGACTGTTTCTGAGTCTACAGAGATGGTTAGCGTCTCCATTCCCTGAACAGCATAGAGTTCTAAGCAGGGACCCTCTCCTGCTCCCCAGAAGCTCTCCCGAGTGGGAGTGTAGAGGTGATGATAGTCAAGTATCTGTCCTGGGCTCTACCTGGTACTCCTAACAGTGGGTACCCAGACTCCAAGGTGGGACTCTGCAGGGCTGGGTATCAGATGCACAGCTGAACCCATGCAATGATGCCCACTATGACCCCAGTGCACTCAGCTAGTCATATCTGAGAAAGGGGAAGTGCCTGGATGCCAGGGAATGGACACGTGTGTGTTTAAGGCTGACTGGCAGGCACTACTGGCTGCCAGTAGTCCAGAGTCCAGACATCCTGGCCCCACTGGCTTACCTCAGCGACATAGCAAGCCTCTTTTGGGAGGAAAATGAGACCATGGAAGGAAGGTGCTGTGGGTCCTTTGGGTCAGTGGAGTTCTTTCCTATATGTAGCCCTGCAGTGCTGTGCTGTGCTGAGCCTTGCTGTAAACAAGGATTGTATTCTTGCCTTCGCTTGGAGGTATCCACCCATAACATCTCCAGGGGAGGCCCTGAATTCTTCCTTAGGTGCCAGAGTGGGACCACACACATGACTCACAGGATAGGGTGGGGAGGAGGCAGGCACAGGTGATTCACACAAAGAGCAACCACCTTCCATGTCTACAGACGGAATGAACCACAATTCAAAGAGGGGCTCTTCTCAGAGCAGTGAGCTGTGAATATCATGGGTGCCCACATGGAGACTCGCTGGACACTCTTTGGGGCAAGCAGCATGCCGAGACCCGCCACCCAAGGGGATGCCCTGTCTCCCTCCTCTGTCACTGATCAGTTGTGATGGGCACTGCTCACTATTTGGGCATGAGATGCAGGGCAGCAGGGCCGCAATTTCCCACAGAAGATTGAGGCTGACGGTCAGACGCTATTAGCATTTGGAGGTATTCACGTCACCCTTCACACCAACCCTGGTTTTCAGAGTCAAAACGCCACCAGGAGGGATCCTGTGTCTGGGCACACTAGGTGCATGCTATTACAGAGTCCCCTGTGGTTCTACAGAGCCACTCCTGAGGGCTGGAAGGGGATGGATATATGCCGATCACAGAAAGTCAGGAATAAGAAATGCTCACTTTTATCACACTCTTTCCAGACTGAAAAAGGAAAAGTACTGTAGCTTAAGAGGAACATGATGTCACTGGCCACACCACTGGCTGGCCAAAACGTCTAGTTCTGATTTCAAATTTGGGCTTAAAATTATTTTATTTTTAAATTAAATTAAAATTTTTTAAGGCTCACTATGTAGCCCTGGATGGCTTGGAATTCTTTGTGTAGATCATACTGGCCTTAAACTCACAGAAATTCACTTGCCTTGCCCCCAAGAGGGTTGGGATCAAAGTCATATGCCACCGCATCAGACCTTGGGCTTAAAATCTTAAATGTAGGGATTTAATAAGAAATTCAGCTTGATTCTTACTTAGAAGTCACCCTGGAGGGGATAGAAATGACCTTGGTGACAGCATTACCCTTCTCCTCTGCCTCATGTGTCTTCTGGACTTCAGCTTGTCTCTGCAGAAGGACAGAGTTCGGGATAGGACATGCCTCTGCCTGGGTGAGTGGGGTGGAAGAGCCTCTTAGATTCTTCTGGGCAGGGAGGGCCGGCCTTGGGCACACACCTGGGGCACACCGCACACCACTTTTATTTTCCCAGAACACAAAATTCCATTTAAGGAAGTGTTGAAAGGGCAGGTTATACCGGTATTATGTCTATTACAGCCCATCACAGCCTGGGTCTCTCCTGTGCACACTACACAATGGGCACATCGTGGAGAGGTGAAGTGGATTGCCAGGAGGCTTTCGAAATGAAGAGTGTGTTTGAATGCAAACGATTTCTTTTCTCCACGGAGCAAGTGCTTCTCGGGAAAGAGAAAAAGAGAAGTCTTCCTTCTCCATCCACTAATCAAAGCATCATAAGATCACCTGACTAAGGAGTGGACTCTGCCATCCGTCCTTTCGGCCATCTGTGAGGATGCTGAGTTGGCAAATCCATCCAGGGCTCCAACTCTGTAGCTGGGGAACCGTGTATCTGTACAGGGGAACTGTGCTGTTCCCTACCCACGGGCAGGCAAACCAAGGGTTCCATTTCCTCCTCATCACAACGGCCCCCACCAGACCTCCAGACCCCCTCCCCCACAAAAACACAAGGGAGAAACTGGGAAAGAAACTCTGTCTAAATGTGTTGCGGGTCTTGGGCTGGGGTAGATCAACCTTCCACCAAATTATACTGCAGCAGCACCTGCCTGTCAACCCCGCACCTCGCTTGTCTAGCTCAAGTTCCATCATCAACTTTCTCGGCTGAACAGGAATGTTAGAGCAAAATAAATCCCTGCCTAATGGCTTTGAGACTGAGGGGTTCACAATTACACGGCACCCGCATCCTAATCTACAACTCCAGCTCAAAAGCGCTCAAGAGTCTACTCCAAATTCCTGTGGCGATAAGGGGCTGGCTGCATTTAGCCAGGGCTGGGATAAAAGATTTTTTTTTATGATAATTATCTGAGTGAGGGACGCGTTTGCATTTTCTTTCTGTGCAGTTCTGAGCTTAACTAGGGTGTGTGTTGGGGGGTAGCTGCTGGGGTGGCAAAGGAGTGATCTTGACAGCAGAGGTTAGGAAAGTCAAATATTTGATGTCAGACTATTATGTGAGGAAAGTAATTAGCTCACAAATGTTTGATCAGTTATTAGGAAAATGTAGAGTGGGTTATTTAATATGGGGGTGGGAAGTGTGTGTGTGTGGAACAAGAATCAAGGCTTTTAAAAATCTTTTTGGAAGAAAGACATTTCATCACATGAATGGAGCTGCGTGGGTGAGGATTCTCCTCTCAATTCAGAAGATTCATCCGGCTTAAGATTCACAGGTCCATTCAACAATCATTTTAAGGAAAAGAAAACCCCCCTCTTGTTGCACAAGTCTTGGCAATTCATTTTTGCTTTCCTAATGGCTTAATTAAAACCAAAATTCAGAAGGGGAGACAGAGGACCTTGTCTTGTAAAATGGTCCTTCTACCCCAATTTCTTGTCTGACAACTTAGAACTATGTATTGCTGCAGAAAAAAATAATGAGGCACTCTGGTCACTGGTAGGCTTATAGGGTAAACAGAGAAACTGAGGCAGAGTTCCACAGGTGTGGTCAAGCAACTTCTGCTAAATCCAGTGGGGATCCTTGAGGAATCCTTGTGTTTCCTGAGGGAGTCCAAGGCACTGGCCTCACAGAGAAGGGAATGGATTTATTCTAGATTCTAGAAACATTTAGGGGACATTGCTCTTTCTGTTCACTGGTAGCTCAGCCTTAAAAAAGAAGAAAGACATGAGGGCTGGGAACATAACCCAGAAACATGCTTACTACATAGCACAGACCCTGAGTTAATCTCCATGACACGTTGGTATGGTATAGTAGTAGTCGATAATCCCAGCACTGGTAGGGCAGAGACAGGAGGGTCCCTGGGGTCATCCAGTCCTTGGCTAATTACCTCAAGCTCCAGGCTAGCAAGAGTTCTTGTCTTGAAAACCAGGTAGACAGCACCAGATGAATGACAGCCAAGGTTGACCCCTGGCCTCTATATGCATGCCCACACATATGCGCCTCCCCTGCACACACAGGGACACAGAAGAAATGCCTCCTATGCCTCACAAGAAATTAGACACAAACCCTTGAGTTCCCTGGTCATCAATGACCACGGAGGGCCAACAGACTCACTCTTCGTTGCCGACATAGTCTTCTCGAAAGCAGCTGTCCCAGGACCCCAAGTAGACAGACATAGACTCAAGGGGATATAAACTGTGTGTTGGAACACCCAGAGTGTGTGAAACAGGCTTCCTCTCTAGTTCACCTCAGAGGTGCTCAGGTATACGGTGGCGAGCAGGAGAGCCTGCGGACACACCCTAACAGACGGGTACCTATTTGCATCACGAGCTTAAGGACTCACCCTACTGTGGCTCCATTGTAGCCCACAGCTTGCTCGCCACCATTGCTCCTCCTCTGTGTTTCTCCAGGACTTTTAATTATTGGTGGGCATCACTTATAGGCAGCCTGGCTGCTCTGCCCTCGTACGCAGGCTGGAGTCATTCACAAAGGAGAGCTCTGGGTTCTGCCTGGCCTCCCAAGTACCAAAGTAGGTTGGGGTCATTTACTACAAAAAGCTGGTAAGAGGAATATGCTTGAAACATCACCCAGGGGCTGCAGAGATATCTCAGTGGATAAAAGACTTGCTATGCAAGTGCGAGGACCAGAGTTCGAATCCCCAGTGCCCATGTAAAACCCAGGTAGATGTGACTGTCTGCTTGGAATCTCAGTGCTCAGGAAGTTGAGACAGTGGTCCCCAGGCCAAGCTGGTTAGCTAGACTAGCCAAACTTGGGAGTTTCAGTTTCCACAAGAGACCCTACCTCAGTAAAGTGGAGAGCCAGCAGGGAAGACACCCAAGAACAACCTATATGCCTCTATGTGCATGAGTACACATGAGAGCATATACCCACACACATATACCCCACACATGTACACATACATGTATGTATATATGTACATAAACACACATATATACACACAAAAAATTCATTTTCTAGGTCACCAACACTATATAGATAAAATTCAGCATAATACCAATTTGCCTACATTGCTTCAAGCCCCTTTTATGTTCAGGATCTGTTTTGAGGCACCAAGGAAAGGGAGGGTTCTCTAGTTTTAGTGGTAAGGGGCTGGTAGTCTGTTGTGCTGGTTGGCTTTTTATTATTATTATTATTATTATTATTATTATTATTGAACAGAATCGTCTGGGAAGAGTGAACCTCAATTGAGAAAATGCCTCCATCAGACTGGCCCCTAGGCAAGTCTGTAGAGCATATTTTAAATTAATGATTGATGTGGGAGGGTCCAGCCCACCATGGATGGTACTACCCCTGAGCCGGTGGTCTGGGTTGTATAAGAAAGCAGGCTAGAGAGATGGCTCAGAGGTTAAGAGCACTGATTGTTCTTCCAGAGGTCCTGAGTTCAATTCCCAGCAACCACATGGTGGCTCACAACCATCTGTAAAGAAATCTGGTGCCCTCTTCTGGCCTGCAGGCACACATGTAAACACACTGGAAACAAAATAAATCTTAAAAAAAAAAAAAAAAGAAAGCAGGCTAAGCAAACCACGGGGAGCAAGGCAGTAAGCAGTACTCCTCCACGGCCTCAGCTCCCATCAGCGGACAGTGACTTGGGATGTGTATGCCAACTCAGACCTTCCTTCCCATGCTGCTCTTGGTTACGGCCTTTATCACGGTGAGAGAGACCTGAGTCATACACCTGGGGTCTGCAGAAGCTAAGCCAGGGCTTCGGCTGGCAAGACCTGTTGGCAGGCAGGGGCGGCACACCACTCATGTTCTCCCAGGTGGGTGGGGGTTCAGGGCCACAGCTCAGCAGGCTCTTACCATCCAGGCTGGGTGCCACGACACCCAAGGAGTAGGCACCTTCTTTCACATGCACCAGCAGCTCTTCTCCAGGCTCGATGTCCTTGATGACTTTATAATAAATCTAGGAGGGAGAGATTAAAGACAGAAAGTGAAGCAGTGTGTTCTCACTGCAGAGGCACCCACGGACCACAGAGCTTCTCCCGCAGAGGCACCCACGGACCACGGAGCTTCTCCCGCAGAGGCACCCACGGACCATGGAGCTTCTCCCGCAGAGGCACCCACGGACCACGGAGCTCCCCCTGCAGAGGCACCCATGGACCACAGAACTTCTCCTGCAGAGGCACCCATGGACCACGGAACTTCTCCTGCAGAGGCACCCATGGACCACGGAACTTCTCCTGCAGAGGTACCCATGGAGCTTCCCCCGCAGAGGCACCCACAGACCACCGAGCTTCCCCTGCAGAGGTACCCACAGACCATGGAGCTTCCTCCACAGAGGCACCCACAGACCACGGAGCTTCCCCTGCAGAGGTACCCACGGAACATGGAGCTTCCCCTGCAGAGGTACCCACAGACCATGGAGCTTCCCCTGCAGAGGCACCCACGGACCACGGAGCTTCCCCTGCAGAGGCACCCACGGACCACGGAGCTTCCCCCACAGAGGCACCCACGGACCATGGAGCTTCCCACAGAGGCACTCATGGACCAGCTTCCCACCACTACAAGGGCTACCCAGAGAGGGGGCTGGCCTGAGGGGGCCACTTGACTCAATATTTATTTATTTATTTATTTATTTGAGACAGGGTTTCTCTGTGGCTTTGGAGCCTGTCCTGGAACTAGCTCTTGTAGACCAGGCTGGCCTCGAACTCACAGAGATCCACCTGCCTCTGCCTCCCAAGTGCTGGGATTAAAGGCGTGTGCCACCACCGCCTGGCTATTTTTTTTAAAAAAACATGTTTATTTTGTGTGTATGAGTGTTTTGCCAGCATGTATATACACCACATGTATGCAGTGCCTGAGTGAGCAGAAGAGGGAATTGGATCCCTTAGAACTGGAGTTATGGTTGCCATGTGGGGGCTGGGAAGCCTCCAGAACAGTGATTCTCAACCTGTGGGTCGCAACCCCTTTGGGGTCTAAGGATCCTTTCACAGGGGTCATGTATCAGATATTTACATTAAGATTCATAACAGTAGGAAGTGACAGTTATGAAGTAGCAACAAAAATGTTATGGTTGTGGTTGGTCAACATGAGGAACTGTATTAAAGGGTCACAGCACGAGAAGGTTGAGAACCACTGATGTAGAAAAACAGCAAGTAATCTTAACAGCTGAGCCATCTCCCTGGCCAGATCGACCGTGAAGAAGGTCCTTCCCCAGAACTTCTGCACTATATGAAGAAAGGAAAAGAACCCAGTCCGTTTTACTTTGTCTCATTTTGCTCCGATAGAAAGGACAGGAGAGAGCTCAAGAGTTGGCTCAGTGGTTGTGAAGGACCTGGGTTTGGTTCCCAGCACCCACACTGAGGCTTGCCACTTCCTCAGGTGCCAGGCATGCCAGCAAATGTCCCAGGGACTTCCCTCTGGGAATGTTCTAGTCTATTCTCAAACCTCTTCATCAACGTGTGCATGAGACACTTGGCTCTAAGGGGACCTGAAAGTTCTGGGTGTTGGTGATTTGTGAAGGCTGGACACAGGCCCCGTGGGCAAGGTTGCTGCCACGCGTGACTTTTATACCAGTGCGGCGGCTGTGAGTCAGGCAAGCCAGGGGTGGCATCCAGCAGGTGACAGGAGTTTGGGGTCCAGGGGTAGAGTTCTATGCTTGGAGGGAGGGAGCCCTGGGGCTGAGACAGCTACATTTGGTGTGTCCAGTTCAGTGGTAGGATCTGAACCAAGACTGACTGTTTCGTTTGGGAGACTAAGTTGTCAGAGCACTGCAGGTGACTTCGGGGTGTGTTTGTGTGTCTTCCCTGACTTTGCCCAGACTCTGTCTCAAAGACTCCAGAGGCCCAGCCTCTCCTTGTGCAGGGCCTGGGCCTCCCAGGAGCACAGTGACTCAGTATCTCTTATCTGGAAGCGTCAGACACGTGGCTTCATCTCTCTGGGGCTAATCACTGCCTACTGCAGCAGTGGTCTGCTTGGGACTCTCTTCTGACGTTAGGACTGTCTAGGGGTGGGAGAAATACCCCAGAGACACCTGCTGCTCTGGGGAGGCCTGGCACAGGCCCATCCAGCTGCCCTAGGCTAGCCTTCTGCATTGTTGGAATGCGACAGGGCAGGAGGAAGAGCAGAAGAAAGAACATTTTAAGAGAAGACAAACTTGCCTAAGCCCACGGACAGAGGGAGTGGTTCTCCTGGCCATAAACAGTAAACAACATTTCTGTTGCCACTCACTGGTCCTGGCAGAGGTTTGCCCCATAGATACTGAAGGGAGCCTGGGATGCCCACTTGCCTTCCAGGAATACAGCCCTATCTAGGGCTAAAGGCAGCTAGGTCCAGAGTGACACCTGGGAGCCACCTAAAGGACACAGAAGAGCCATACTGGGTCCCCAGTGCCCATTGGCTGTCATGAACACCAGACAGCGGAAGTGCACAGTCAGGAACCTGCAGGTGTACCCAGCAATCTTATCAGTGAGACAGTCCTTCACAGATCAGCCCATAGTAGTAACTTAATCCGGCGTTACTCTTAGGGAGGTTGATAATACAAAGAGGTTTTAGAATGGAGACCAGAAATGCAATGCAAACAGACTTCTTGAATAAAACCAATGGTTTCTAAGATCCCAGCCACACAGCAGCTGAGTAACCTAAAGGTCAGACTCAAGCCGCCTTGCTTTAGAAGAGGATCCACCCACAGTTGCTCCAGCGTGAGGAGCTGAGGTCACCCAGCACCCCCTGAGCTGGAGGGGAGGGTGCGTGTCAAGCTGTTAATAAGCTTACTCGCGTTTCCCTCTGGCAACAGAACGCAAACAGAAACATACAGCAAGTACATGCTTCATGCCCATGGCTCAGTGACAATGGGGTAGGTGACCTGGTGTTGGGTACAAGGGCTGAAAGAGAGGGGACTGAGAGCTTGGCCCCTTGAGGTCCTTGAGTTAGAGTTAGCCAACAACCGGCTTTGCTCCCTGCTGCAATCACCCGGATTGCATGAGGCCATGGTTGCCCCTGCCAGCAGTGTGTCCTCCTACCAGTTGGCTGCTGGGTACCTATCCTGAGAAGTGGGTAGAGGGGAGAGCACCCTTCCTTCCCACCCGCAACTTTTTTCAGGCTGCCAGCCTTTCTGGCCTGTACCCCGTATCACACTTCTGGAACCTCCAAAGTTCCTCTGTACACAAGCTACCTCCTTTCTCTTTGAGCTAAAGGAACCTGGAGCCTTGCCATCCGATTCTGGTTCAGAAGGCTACAGGGTCATCAGCTTCTCTCCTGGTTCCTTTGAAGGTAGCTGGTCCTCCTGGGATCCACTCCTATCCACCCCCAACCCGTTTGGGGGCCGCTGGGCCTCTTGACTCCTACTTTAGCTCTAGGGCTGCCCAGCCTCCCTTTCCCTCATCCCCTCTGAGGGCAGGGGCATTCCGGGGACTCCACACCCTCCCACACCTTTGTTCCTTGGCTCACCGGGCCTCCAGGGACCTCTACCCAGGTTCTGTAGACAGGAGCCTTCTGGGACCCTCCCACCAGCATGGACACCGCAGCTCGAGCCACAGTAGGGCCGCAGGTATCCCTTTCTCATCTTCACAGAAGGGCCAGTGGGCCCCAGTCAGGGACATGTGAGGACACAAGGCGGCAAGCTGGGCAACTGTGGCCGGTAGGACTTTGAGCCCCGTACGTAATTAATCAATTCCTATTAGTGCTAATTGCACAGGCCAGGGCGGGGCCCGGGTGCCTCAGCTTGCCTCCACCTGGAGAGCCAAGGAAATGAGCAGGAATCTTCACAGACGTTCCTGAAGTCTCGGCTACCTTAGGCAACCACAGGGGCACATACAGAAGCCAGCCCATGCTTTTATGACATGTCGCAAGTGGCACAAAGCCCTTATCAGCCAGCCATTCTGAGAAAGTCAGTTCCTGGTCTGTGGAGCTGGGTGACTTCCCTTAACAAAGGCCAGCTTCGGTTGGAGCTGGCGCTGTTGGTTGGGGTGCCAGGTTGAGGGGGGACAGGATAGGGCGTCTCATGCTTAATCATTGCTGTCCACTGTATGCTCCAGACCCCTTCTGTGCCTGGCCTATAATAAACTATAACTGTAGTTCCTTAAGATTTTTGCCAATTGTTTTATTATATCCATTTGGAGTGTGCTGGTCCCTGACCATTAGCCTCACAAGACAGGCTGCAAACAAGGAGTCTAGGAAACCCAGGAGTGCGACACCTTCCAGCCCTCAATGGCATCTTGGGGTTTGGGTGGGTGCCTGCAGGAAGAAGCTGATTGCCTTCTTTCGAAACCCCAATGCCATATGTTTTAGGTACATGGGTCCTGGGGTCCTGTCACCTTAGATCTAGTGGCTATTCCTTGTCTGGGAACTTGGTGGCAACAGCTTCTTCCCAACAGCTGAGATGACAAGCCCAGCAAATGGCTTCTGTTGGTGGTACTCTGAAATAAAGACACAATCAGGCAGAGTCTGAAGCCGAGCCCCCGTTTCTTCCTCTCTGCTCCCCTCATCCGGCAGCG
Organism: Ondatra zibethicus; assembly: GCA_004026605.1. Taxonomy (NCBI): domain Eukaryota; kingdom Metazoa; phylum Chordata; class Mammalia; order Rodentia; family Cricetidae; genus Ondatra; species Ondatra zibethicus. The sequence continues at coordinate 544,501 of PVIU01000005.1, read as the reverse complement.
GCAGCTCAGAGTTTGGGCCAACACCACTGCCTGTAACTACGCTTCCATCAACCCAAACTGTTTTCTTTTCCCTCTGTCACGTTCCAGACACAAAGAGATGGCTGCACGTCGTAGAGAGAACCTGGAACCTTCTCGCCGAAAGGTAGACACCTGCTTGGGGATCAGGGTCAAGCCTAAGAATCTTTCACACAAACAAGCATCCAGAAGGCAGTTTACAATGGCTGCCAGCCCTCAGATCCTTAGGGCCCTTAGCTGGTACTGAAGATACTGTTTGGTGATTACGAGCGAAGGTAAAGCCCCACAGTGCCCAGGCCTGCTAAGTCTGAGCATCCTAGCACTAATATAAAAGAAAAACCCCTTGCAGGACGGAAATGTAGCTAGCGTGGGCTTAAAATCAGTGGACATGCAAGTGGCTCCATCAGTGTCCCTCCATCTGTGTGCTCCTCGCTCCACACGCCCGGCTGGAACAATTTCATCTGTGCCTAAGCCTCTATAATTTTGTTACTGTATGCTCTGCCATTAAAAAAAATCCTTATGCATTTATCTCTTCTTTAGTTGCACAGTTTGGGTAAGGATCGTAAAAGTATCAAGTATTAGCCCATAGTTAAATAATCAACGCCGTTACATGGCTCCCAATGAGGGACTGCATTTAATTAATGGAAGATAAATTCTAACAAGCAGTTGTTGTACTGGGGCCATCATCACAGCTGAAAGTTAAATTTAAGCTCAACTGCTCTCCAAAATTAAAGCAAAATTGATATATATTTTTTAAGGATAAAAAAATCTAAATTACGTGTGTGTGGGGGGGGCGGTCTAAGAATATCTTGCAGAAGTTTGTTATTTCCTTCCACTATGTGGGTTCCAGGTACTGAACTCAGGCCATCAAATGAGGTGGCCCATGCCTTTACCTGCCGATACGTCTCATTAGTCTACATCGGCATTTTGAAAGTGTTTTGTTCATGGGTTAAGAAAGGCTCAACAAATTCTCTAGTCAATACCTTGCTTGTTTTCAAAGAGAAAATTGTGTTTAGCTCTTTGGAGCCACCATTTCAAAGGACCACAACAAAAATATATGATTTTTTTGATTGAAAATCAAAAGGAGGAAAGCATACGGAGTTGGGAAAGATCAGGGGTCAGAGCCTGAGGACCCTGCTCAGTCAGTCAGTCCTAGCGCATCACACACTTGGGAGGTAAAGAGGTTCGGGGCAGGGAGCCCTTGGCTGTTTGCTTCAGCCAAGCGGCACCGGTTTTTCTGTGAAGAAGCAGGGTCGGCCCTGTGATCGCTTGGATGCACAGCTCCCAACCAGGTTTTCTGTTTAAACACCGTGTTCAATGCATTCAAGAGGGGCTGCTCTCCTGCTGTGGGCAGACCTGCCCTTTGAGCTCCCTTGGCTGTGGCTGTCTCAGCCTTTTAGTCACAGGCTGGGCATGGCACCCTGGCTCTTGTGCCCAGCCGTGAGAAGCCGGGGTGCTCTACAGACAGCACAGGCTTGGGTTGTTCTTGCAGATGAAAGGAGCTGAACGAAGCCAGAGCAGCATGGCCTCATCCTGTCCTCCACCCTCAGCCCGCTGACCAGTAAACGCTCCTCTGCCCGCAGACCCACCCTACCGAGGCAATGCGTGAAAAGAGAGAATGGTCCCTCTGTGGACAGATCTCGGCCCACCCCCTGCTTCTTCCTGTGGGCGCAGTATTTCCAAGCTTTTCTTTTCTTTCTTAACATTAAAACAAATTCAGTAACAGACCCTGCTTGTGTCTCCTAAATGTTTGAAACCAATTCATTTGCTCATAGTTGCAGGAGGGAAAAAACACCCAGGGGTGACCTGGATGTTTTGAATTTTCCAAAGAGAGAGGTCTTGGAAGGGGTTGACGGGGCGGGGGCAGAGGTCCTCAGGTGTCCAAAGTGAACTGAGATGCTGTGGGTGCTCGTTTGCCCCTAGGCTCATGGTCAGATGGAAGAGAAATGACTGCTCCTGGCTGCTTGGCATCTGGCAATGCTCCAGGTCTGTGGCTTCGCTACCCCCCTGCAAATACCAGGGCAAAGCCCTGGTCCCCCACTTCTGCAGTAGGTATATTGTTCTTACCAGATGGGCCACCCCAAAGACTTTGTTTTTCAAAAACAGGAAAAGTATTGGTCTTTAGGGGCCAGGTGTACTCTTGGCCCAACGCCATCTGTGGCCTCTATGTATACAGAAGGAAAACCCCAGGTCTATCTCAGTCTCTTCTGCTGCCTACCTCCCCTTCTCAGAATCATAAGGAAGATCCCCAGGTGGACATGAGGGATGGGACCAGTGCCTTCCCATGAACATGGGTTCCCCTGGAAAGAGGACTCAGAGACTACAGAACACCAGGAGGGGCTCTCATAGTTCAGACAGGAAATTAGGTACAAGGTCAATGACTTTCTTTGTCGCCAGGCGGGGTGGGATCTGAGATAGACACAGGGCATGGAGCCTGGCTAGCGTTCCTGGAGAAGCGGCTACTTGCTTCCTACCCACCCACAGTCAAGGCACCAGGAGGCTGGAGGGAAGTTTCAGTAAAGATGGAAGGGAATTGGGCCTCTTGAAGTCTTGAGCTACATTTCCAGCTCCAGAAGGCTACAGAGGAGCAAATAAAAAGATGACCTTTGTCCTCTGGCCTGAAGCAGGTCTGAACACCCCGACAAAGCTGGGGTGAGGGCGCATGGCTGGACTGGGAGGACTCTCGGCATCGGGGACCTGAACAGAACCAGGAGTCGGGCTGCTGTGGCTTCCAGAGCCTGTGTGGTCACAGCTCCGGCAGCAGCCAGCAGGGACAGGTGCAGCCCCGTGACGGTGAGAGCGATGTACCTGCTTCAGTCTTCTATGTGCAGCTGACACGGGGGCCTCTCCCAAAGACAAGGGACCCCGGGAATCTAGGATTCCGAGTTGACTCAAGCCCAGGGATCCTGGGTTCCCATTCTTCATGTAGACCCATGTCTTCAGTTTAGAGCCACCTCTTCTCCATAGGTGGACAGTTGATCTCTTCTGGTGGCTGTAGCTCCCAGAACTTCCTCTTAAGATGCTGAGACCTTCTCCTGTTCTTCTATCTCTTTTGGATACTGGAGCTGCAATCCTGCATCTTGAACCTTGAATTAGCAAGGCCTACGCTTTTCTGACTTGACGGATTTTTCTCGCTGAATGCCCTGGATAGTACAGCAACATTTCTGCAATGCAGATGCTTCCTCATGGGCTGTGCTGTCCTGGGTGTGCTGTGTACATATGCACGTGTGTGTATATGCCCACTGTATATTGATTATACATATAACTGCATGTTTAGGTATGTACAAGCACCCATGTTTGCACATACGTATTGCGTATGTGCCCACGGCTGTGTAGTGTTCCTAATTGCCTGTAAGTTTTCATAGACACTCAAGGGAGGGAGAAAATAATCTGGGAAACAGGACTGACACTTTTCAGTGTTTCCTTCTCAAAGAGAAGCCTGTCCTCAGGAATCTTTTTTACTAGTAGTATCTCCAGGGAGTTTTATTCAGCTGTGGAGAGGGTCAAAGTGCTACTCTACAGGGACAATTGTCTTCACAGGATGTCCAGGAAATGGAAGTGATTATATGGAGGCTGTGGCCATCTATGAAAAAGAGAAGGAGAGAGGGAGGGAAAGGGAACAAAAGAGAGGGGTGTGTGTGCACACACATGTGTGCACATATCTCTGTTTGGGGAGAAAAAAACAACTGAAATTTATTTTGCCTTTCAGAAAGTCATTTCATTTAACTGGTGAATATTTGGGGTGAGTGTGGGTTCCAGTGGGGAGGGGGCTTATTCTCCACAGAGGGGTCTCAGTGTGAAGTTTGGGGGTGGGAACTGTCCAAGGATTGGGGGATGATTTTGGCTCTGGACCTTCTCAAAGGTGGCAAAATCTCCAATTCCTTCTAAACACGGGGCTATTTATCATCTTATGCATGGGATTAGGCCAGGAGGAATTCACCCTACAAGACCACGTAGAAGAGAGACAGCCAGCAGGTAAGGAGGCACAGGTAAGTCTCACCTGGCATTAGTCAAGCAATGCAGTCAAGTGTGTGGGCACAGAGCACATGGCAGGGCACAGGGTACAGAGAAAATGACATGGAGAAAAGGGAACAGGGCATAGGGAAGGTCACAGGACAGTGGACACATGGCAGAGGGCACAGAGCATAGGACAAAGGACACAGGGCACAGGGCAGGGTGCAGGACACAGGGCACAGGACACAGGACACAGGGCGGAGGACACAGGGCAGAGGGCAGGGCATAGCATAAGACACAGGACACAGGGCAAGGCACAGGGCACAGGGTACAGGGCACAAGACACAGGTTAGGGCTCAGAGCACAGGACACAGGGCACAGGACACAGGGAAAGTCACAGGGCACAGGGTACAAGATACAGGGTAGGGCTCAGGGCACAGGACATAGAACACAGGGCACAGGACACAGGGAAAGTCACAGGGCACAGGGTACAAGACACAGGGTAGGGCTCAGGGCACAGGACATAGAACACAGGGCACAGGGCTGGGAAAGGCTGGGGATGCAGTAGCTTTGAATCAAAGGATGCAGGGGTCCAAGCATGTAAATGACTCTAACCAGGAGCATTCCCGCCCATGGTCTGAAATGAAAAGAGAATTCCCTGCAAGGCAATCACTTCTCTTTAACCCATACATGGTAGTTTAAGTAAACTTCCCTGAAATAATTAAGAAAGAATAAAAGGTTTTTGAAGGCCAGTTTTTCTTTGAGAGGACTATACTGTGTGTGTTTTCTAAAAAGCTTGCCCCACAAAGCCTCAAGCCTCACTGTTCCATTTCAGTTAAGTTCCAGCATCTGTTTCCCAGGTAACAGAAACTGTATTCTCGTTGCTCTACCAGCATCTCGCAGAAATCCATCCCTGCACGCAGACACCCGCATCATGCTTCCCAGGGCTCAGTGTTCTGCAGACTTGAGCTTGAGAGGGGGGCTTGGCCAAACTCCGTGTACCTTAAATCCAGTTTCCCGTCACTCTGTCTCTTTTTTTTCTAGAAGTGGGAAGTTCTTCTTCTATGTCCCCCTTTACCGTTATTATTTCTATGCTCAAAATTCCTCAGTCAGAAAGTTGTCTTTTTTCCTTCTCTCAAAATTTTTGGTTCTAGTGGAAGGTCATGGAGGTCTTGGCAGCAGCATCCCGGGTCCTGGTTCCATCTGGAACCAGCAAGTGTCTGTTGGAGCCACTCCTAGATCCAAATTGAGCCCAAGAGCTAAGGAGACAGCTCTGGAGGAGCACAGCGAAGCAGTAAGCAGGGCTAGGGGCCTCCCTCATGGCCTCCCAGTTTCCTTTTTAAATGCAAAATATTTCTCTGGAGTCAAGAGCCTTGAACCACTTTAGACGGCTTGCACAGGCGACACAAGAATGGGCCCTTTGTTACATGGTCCTCACGAACGGTTTTTAAAATAAAATGGACCCCTTTCCCAACCCCCCAACAAACCCTCACATGGAGCCCCAAGACACAGGCAGAATGAACTGCTCTGCTGGGAGGGTTGGGAGTTGGTGCCCGGAGGAACCCCTGCTCTGAGAACACAAGGCTTTGCTGGAGGACTGATATCTGCAAGGTCAAACGTGAGGCTATGAAAGAGACAGAGTGGAGCCGCTCACCGTGCCCAGTAGAAAGAGAGTGAGTATTTGTGGGTCTGGACCCCTGCCCTGGGACTGCAGTGGCAAGCCATGGAGCTGAGGAGGTAGGGAACTTGTGGGGGTTCTTGTTCTGAGAAGCTGAGCTCAGAACTGGAGGTTCCTCAGCCTCTGAGAGGAATAAGGCGGAAGTTAGGATTGTTCAGCTCAGTTTACTCCTAGAGAGACGGGAGGCCATGCCAATGCAAGGCCATGCCCTTGGCAGTAGGTCACGCCATGATTATGACTTGTGTGCTTTGGGCATTTTTCCTGGTCTAGGAAGTAACTCTGTGCCATTAGACTGGCCAATGTGGACCTTTAGGAAGTCTTGATTGACCAGGGTTTAGGCAACTTTCCTTCCCATTGGTTCCTGTTGGCTGCTCTTCCCAGGATTCTTGGTATTTGTAGGGAATGAGTCCCCTGTGACTTGAGGTCCTGTCTGTTTCAGCTGGGATTTAAAACCACAGCTCTCAGTTCTCCAATGTCACCAGCTTCAGACAAGTTCTTCTGACCTTTGCTCTGTGGTCTTTGCTCTCGTGAAGTATTCTGGGGCAGCTAAAGTCTACAGGTAGGCCAGCTGGGCAGGTGTCAAATGGCCACCCCCTATGGCAGGACAGAGCTTAGCAGGTGACCCACAATCTTACCAGAGGCTCGGCTGACCCGCACCTTAGCAACCATCCACCTTGGTGCCTTGTCTCCAAGGACAGTTCGCAGGGACGGTGACCATCCTAGACCTACCTGTTCGTTGATCTGACACATGGTGAGGTTTTGGTCATCACAGGAACACGCTACACGGATGTACTTGAGCCAGCTGCCAGCCCCGGCCTGATTGGCATCCACGCAGAACTTCTCGCTGCCCAAGTCTTCAGAGACCTGCTGGGGAAGAAGTGTACTAAGGTCAGAGGTGCCCTGTGTGCTACGTCAGGCTGCACTGGCCTCAGAGGCTCAGGCAGGATGGCAGGCTGGGTGAGAGCTTCAGCCAGTCCTACACATCCAAGAGGCCCTGTCTACCCATCCCACCTGGTCCAGGGAGCCACCAGGAGGTTGGCGGAGAAGAGGGTGGCTCTTCCTGTTCTTACTTAGCAGCTCACGGTCAGACCAGGCAATGACGAGTCTCCTGCTCTGGTAAAGTGTTCTAGCAAGCTGTCCAGGTGTGAGAAAGCAGAGCCTTCTGTGTCTGACACAAGCCCTTTGCTAAGGACAGTGGGGGCGTTGAGCTAGAAAAAGCATTTCTGAAGGTAAAGGTGTTACCGGGGTGTGCAGCTGCACCTGAGTCTGTGTGTGTGGTATCTAAGCATGCATGTGCGTGTGTGCCAATGTGCACACGTGTGCCTGTGTAGACATGCTCCTGTCAGATAGCACATCACCTGAATACCAGGAAGACTTTTCGTGTCCTTAAAATGGGAAAGTTTCAGTTTGATGCTGGCCAGCCAGCAAATGTCATGCCTCCTCCCCACGTCCTGCACAACAGGCAGGCCCTGCACTGGCTTTGCTTTGTTGTTGCTCCTGTCTTCTGAACTCTCTTCAGAGTCTTGTTTGCTGATCTGTGTTTCCCCTCACCTCCACCCCTGCCCCTGCCCCCGCCCGAGGGGTTGCTTGCAAGAAGACCTGGACCACAGGCTGGCAGCTGCAGACGCCATAGAGTTCCACTCATACCTGCTCTGTTCAGCGCCTATGGAAGCCCTAATTCAAAGCCTTTGAAGCAACTGGGGTGGCTAACTGGGCACATGAAAGGCAGGATGGTTAAAAGGGAGGTTGGCAGGCAGGACTATCCCAGGGCAGGCGTTTCCAGTTGGGAAGGGGTGAAGGTGCAGCAGGAGGGGCTCTTTCAGGTAGATTTTTTCACCACTAGGCATACAGTTTTCAAGATCCTTGTGCAACTATGACAGGCATTGGAATTCAGTGCACAACAATAAAACCACACGCCCTGCTTCTGTGCACCCATTCCCTTGTCCCCAAGGATTCTGACACAAAGCCAGACCCTGAGCACGTGGCAGATGGCTTTGTCTCCCAGTTGACAGCTGTCAGTGACCCCTGGGTTTCCGACAAAGGACGGCAGCCTGAAGGTACCTAGTAGGGAGGGAGAGTATGGAGGAGGCCCCGCAGATTCCAGGGGCATGACTGCAGCTTTGCACAGTAACACACTGCAATGCCTGATCCCAGGGCCCCGTGTGCCCTGTTGGGTGTCCAGCGGATTCTCTGGAAGCATGAGGCAGCCGGGGCAGAAATGGGGCTAAGCACTGACTCCATCAGGCAGAGACTTGAGTTAAGTGGCCAAGCCCTTCAACCACTTGCCCCCATGTTCCCTCAGCCCGGAATCAGCTAAGAGGCCTCAGCGCTCCAGGATGATTGTGGATGAGGCCATGAAGCAACTATATTCTGTGCCGGGGAAGGTGGGGATGGGAAACGCCCAGAGTGCAGAGGATGGGGTGAGCAGAGTGTACCCTTGCACAGAGCCTGGGCCCCCCAAGCCTGGGATCTTGACTTTCCTCTCAAATCTGAAACACTAGGATCCACACACTGTTGGCAAAGCTGGGAGCTCAACTGCGCTCCTCCCTGAGTTTAGGGAGCAGGTAAGGGGTCAGGATGCTTCCTGAGAGGCAGGACCCTCAACTCTAGAGGCATTAGGATAGAGGTTTGCCCTCTCCTTTCCTCTGGGGCTCAGGAGAGGGGTACCCAGGGAGATCTCCCCAGGTGTCTGAACCCTATCAGGGATACCGGGAGTTCACTCAAGGCCCTACTACTCAGGGGTTAGACTAAGCCTTCCCTGCTCCTTACGTACCCTTGGAGGTCACTGCTTGCCATGTTCCAGTTTAGGGCCAGCCCAACCCAAACACTACTGGGTGACCCCCACAGCCTGGAGAGGATTGAGGCAGAGTGAATAGTGGCCATATGTTGAGACCATGAGGGCTGACATGACGGGGGGGGCAGGTCTCCCATTCTCTAAGATGTGGTGGGCTCAGGCCACCAAGCCCACAGAGGGAGCACCTCAGACCCTCCTCCCAACTGATAACTCTGCAGGGAACTGCTGGAGAGGTCAGCCCACAGGTGACAGGGCCTCTACCTGACAAGGAGGCTCACCCCTCTCCTGAGACATAGGGATTGAGAAAGGCTAGCTGCCGAGAGACCGGGGACCCCTTCCTTCCTGCCTGAGGGGTCAGGGACTTCCTGTGGATCCCTGCCACACAGACCTCTAAGCAGATGGTGCTGAATCCCAGGTCCCGTTTCTGGCTCCCGGTCCCTCCCTATGTGTGTATCTTGCTCATTTTTCTGTCTCTCTGCTTTTTTCCCTTATAGTACAGGGCTTGGGGGAGCTAGTTAACGGTGCTGTGAATGAGCATGTCTTCATACAGGGCTCTGTCCCCAGGACTTTGCTGGGGTTTGGTTGTTGATTTCTCAGAGTTGAGGTCTTCTTCCCCAAGAACAATCTTTGCCGGCTGTGGATGAGGCCATGTTCATTATTCTGTTAAAGTTCTTGGCAGCTCACTGAGATCCAGCTAGTCATATGGATACATATGTGTGCATGCAAGGCGTGTACATGTGTGCACATGCTTATGGCTATACATACACAGCTATGCACCCCATGTGTGAAAACATGCACATTTATTTATATATATGTAAGTGCATGTGTGTATACACAAGAAACTTTAGTGTGCACACATGTGCCTGTGTGTGTGTGTGCATGCAAGGTGTGTGCATGTGTGCACATGCTTATGGCTATACATACACAGCTATGCACCTTGTGTGTGAAAACATGCACATTTATTTTTATATATGTAAGTGCATATGTGTATACACAAGAATCTTTAGTGTGCATGTGCATGCACTCAGGGGTCATAGTAATGGGTCAGCTGGCATATTTTTGAAAAAGACAAATGCATTCCTATGAGAAAGTGACCTAGGTAGCTGTCGTTGGTCCTCGTCTGTAACCGTCCAGGTTTCTGTTCTTCACTAGCTCCTGACCCTCTTGGATGACTGCTTTCCTGGTGGTCCCTAAAGACTTGAGAAAGTTCCCTTTCCCAGTATGATCACCTCAGAGACCAGATTCTCTGTCTCTGAGGGGTGCCCATGAATACTAAACTTCCCTTCCCAGGGAGGGAGGAGCTACTGTCTTAGTCAGTAGAATTAGGTGGAATTCTCTAAAATCTGGAATCCACCACACAGGCTTGGATCCTCACAGGTCCTTGGCATTGCTGCCTCTGAGGCTGGGCTTTGATGGACTCATGGAGATGGAACCTTAGCGCCACTTCCTAGCTGAGGGGACCTCAAGGGGTCCCCTGGGACTCTGACCAACAACTGCTTGGCTCTGAGGGTTCCCGAGATGCTGAGAAGAAGGCCTGGGTGTTAGTGTATCAAGTCCACAGCCACAGGCAGCTGAGCATATGTCCCTGACGGCAGTGGGAGAAGCAAGTGCCAAGGACCCGAAGCCAGAGGCCACAGTACTGGCTCAGTCTTTCCCATCTGGAGTCTGGCCTCTGCTTGCACCTAAGCTCTGGCAGGGGCTGTGTAGCTTTGCAGTTCCAAGGATGTCTGAGAGCTCACAGGGGACAAGAGAATGAGGGCGCATGCACCAGGCTCTGTTCGTACATGAGACATGAAGAGTCATATTCGAGCGCGGTGGGGTTCTCTTGGCTGGTTTTTCTGTGGCTATGGAGCCGAACCTCTGTCCAGATTTGGAGTTTGGGCCTCACCCACTTGAAAGCCTGGCTCTGGAGTAGTTGGGGTTGAGCCTGTGGACTCCCATAATTACCGGTGGAAGTGGCCCTTCTGCCCATTTACCCCCCACTTGGCCTCTCAGCCCCCATGTTCCTGCCAGCTTCCCCAGCTCATCAATCACCCCCATCAGAAATGCTGAGTTAAGAAACGAATAGATGGAAAAAAAATCCTCTTACCCTTGACAATTTTTTTTGCACATCATTTGAGGTTTCCTGCACTTTTAATCTGTGGCTCTCTGCTGGGCCAGCTCTTTCACATTTAATGGGCATGGCCAGGGGCTGGCTCCGTATGGGATGTGCACACAGGCATGAGTGCAGACGCATCTGTCGTCAGCTCACCTAATGGATTCCCAGCCCGCAGGAAGGAGTGAGGCCTAGGAGTCACCTTGTTGGCCTGTGCCTTAAGGCTGAAGCGTGCTCCCTTGAAGCTCACAGTATGGTGGGTGTCTGTAGGACTGTTTCACGTCTCCCACTAACCCTCCTCTGCACCTGCATACACACCTGGGCACACACGCTGACATGAACACATACGCACACACAGATACGTAGAGGCACACGTGTGAGCACGCACATACAATGGTTATGATTTACGACATTCACAAGGAGCCCAAACAGAAAGTCCATTCTTGTGACAGAAAGAGGAGGGCAGGCCTTCTGGAGACACCTCCATGTGGCGGACATGGAGCCTGAATGAGCTCATAAATCTGGTCCCGACGCTCATTATGGGCTTGGTGGTGACATGACCAAGTGCTAAGCAGAAACACGGCAGCAGGACGGGGTCTGCTGCTGCCAGCAGACAGGAGCCTCGCTGTGGAGATCAGGAGGTCAGGGGCCCATCTGTTCAAGCTGAGAGGGAGGGAACCGGGGAATAGGAGGAGAGAGTATTTTCTGGGACTCACCCCTGGAAGAAATTATCTGGAATTTTCTATGTCCCTCTGGCCTTGGCCTCCACTGGACAGCTGCCGGGTAGTAGTGTATGATGGAGGCAAGGGATAGAGTTACGGGGTCCTAGACAGACCCCAGAGCATGGCTCAGGGTTTGGGGGCTGCCAAAAGAGAGCTGTTGACTGACCAGGGACTCTACTAACAGGTGCTGGTGACGTCCAGTTCCACACCTGGAGAACTTGGCTCCTGTGTCAGTCACAGGCAGATCCTCTCAGTTTAAAGCCACACCAAGAGATGCGTATCATAAAAAGTCACCGAATCCCATACTTTCCAGCATTTGGCCCCACACAGGCCTTTGAAGATCTGAAGGAAGCCACACACCAGAAGTTATTCAGACATCCAAATGCCTTGTGAACACTCTGAGGTCCCTGGCAATCTCACACCCAATTCTCAGACTCTGAGACTTTAGACTGTGTGCAAACATCCCTGACACACAGCTGATCTCTCCCATGTCCTCAGCCATCTTGTGAAACAAAGCCCCAGGGTTCATGCCTTGTACATCCAGCCCGATGCTCGCCTCCTCTTTATACTGTCTTCCCCTGTATCTCTGTGCTTTCCAGCCTTTCTATGCTATACTAACTTTACCTCTTCTCTTTCCTTCTTTGCTCTTTTTGGCCCAGATTTTACCTGGCAGGGGAATGACCCTCCTGTGCCAGCATCTGTGAACTTTGCCCGAAGGAAGAGGGCATGATGGTGAAATGGAAAAGGGCTTAGGTGTGACTGTGCTTTGCCTGAGGGACTCAAAGCCTCTAGGGGACTCATACTTCTGAATCCCAGGAAGACAAAAGAGGAGAAGAGGAGCCTTGGAAGCCCAGAGCTGCGAGGGCTCTTTCTTGATGTCTGCTGCAGGAGCTGGGTCACCACCCTTTCCTGTGATCTTACTGCAAACCCACCAAGGATGTTCTTCAAATGGGGATAGCCCTTGCACCATCCCCACAGTGCACACAGTGATCTGAGTGGGGTGTTTGAGGTGGGTCACATGGCTCAACCATCTTGGCGTCTGTGGCTTTGTCTCATTGGTCATGGGCTGCAACCCTGAGCCACAAGAAATAAAAGGTCAACTTGGTGATTCATGCTAGCATTCTGTGTCTTCTGTAAAGCCGAGTATGAGGCACCGAGGGGGCCGGCACAGACGCATCTTAGGAGACTGGCAACAACTGGTAGAAGACAACGCCACTAGCCTGTGGGTGGGCAAGAACCCTCAGAAGTGAACGCTCTGCCCCCAGGGGAATACAAGAAGGTTTGGCTGGCCATCTCTCCCTCTGAGGAGCTAGCATTGAGTGGTCATCACTCTCAACTGGATAACGTGGCTTGTCTGGGGTCCTGCCTCCGTGTCCACTTAGGAAACCGGAGAGCCTCTCTTCTGCTCTCCAGCCCATGGCTACCCGCACAGATAGCGAGCTTAGGCAGCGTGGTGGAGGTACAAGAATGGACTAGGTACTAGCCAACAATCTTGTTATGGTCACATATTTCTCAACACTGATGTTGACTCTTGGAGGACCTGTGTGTCTGCTCTTGAGACGAGTGTCCACCACCACAGATGTCCAAGCAGGGCCCCTCCCCAGTCTTCAGAATGCACATGACTTGTGTGCCTTCTCTGTGGATGGCGTGGTGGGTGATGAGCATTGGGAATGTCTCTCAGGAGCTCTGGAGTGGGGGTAATAGGGTACATTTCTTTATATTGTTGCTGCCTCCACTTCTCCCAAGAAGCCGAACTGGTAACACTCATCACAAGGGCCTTCTCTGCCCTGCTCCAACTTCTCAAAGCCAAGGCTGACTGTCGAGGTAGCGGCAGAGTCACCCCATCTGACTGTCACGTGAGATACTCTCAAAGAGGATGCTTTGGCAAACTCAACCCCCTTGCCGAAGTCCAGTCCGTAAGCCAAACATCTGATGCCACAACCTGATCCTAGTGGCAAGCACTCTGCTGGTATTTCAGCTGGTGCTCAGGGCACAAGAATCTGGGGGAGGTGGCGAGCCTGAACCTATAAGGAAAGTGGCCACGAATCCTGCTGTTCAAAGACGGCTGAGTCACAGTGTCAGCTTGCCTAGATGTGAGCCTTGTAAGGGCTCCTCGGATCTCACCAAGTGAGCAGTTTCTGAACTCCAGCAGTACAAATACTCTAAGGCGTCATGGGTGTAAATGTTCTACTGCCCCCATGGGTGTTCCCAACAAGCACCAGCTCAGAGGGGTCTTTCCACATACTGAGCTCGGCCCGCCCTGCTTACATTCTGCTCCTTACATCGTAGGAGCACCCACCTCTGGTTCTGCTCCTGTTGGCAGACCCCAGATCACAAGCACAGCTACACAATGTCTGGGACCATGTGCTTTTCCAAGGCCCTCTGAGAAAATCCCCCAAGTCCCTACGTGTTCAGGGTCTTTCCGAATTTGGAGCCTTCCCTACGTCACCTATGGCAGTCCTTGGGATGGTTGGGCCCAGAGTCCTGACTCAGGCTGCTGAGGGGAGGAGGGGCACAGACTGCTGTTGCTAGTCTGGTCTGTCCAGAACGGTACCGGTATCTTTCAAATGCAAATAACTTCAGCAATATTTTAGGTCCAAGTTTCCTCTGAGTCAAGTACAGGCCAGGCAGAACCCCAAGCCTGGAGCTCGCAATGCTGGCACAGACCTGGCCCTGACCTTCCAAAGCAAAGTGCTTTTGCTTTTTTTTTTTAATCATAAAATATATTAAGATCCCACAACCCCAAACCAAATGTTTGTGGCCACACCCCTGCTCAGGGGGTGTAAGTGCTAGGCTGTCACAGGAAGTGGCTCTTCTGAGGGCAGGCAGGGCCTGGGAGGTGTCACACACATAACCTTTCTTTGGCTTTTAGAGGGTGACAAACTGCAGCGCTTGTGAATGCAGCAACCCCCACAGCGGATGCGGGAGGAGTTCCCCGTGGTGGGCTAGCCACTGACATGTGGTTGGGGTCACATGAGATCTCAGGCCTGTGGGAGCAGGGCCATGGTTGTTTAACAAAAGCCTTCATACATGGGAGTTGAATGTAAGACTGAGGAGCCCACCAACACTCCTGGGCCTCCCTACCCAGCTGGCTGGAACAGATCCCTGCTTGGTGTCCAGGGGGACTTCTGAATCCTAGGCATACAACTTCAGAATGAGCTGTTAAATGCCCCCTCTGCCATGCCCACCAGGGTCATAGTGGTCATCGCAAGCAGCACGTGGGGAGGGTCAACTTCAGGAGAACTTGGTGCAGCCTAGTGATGAGAGGCAGTCTCCTGCTCCTTTGCTCCTTAGAGAGGGCAGTGATGTGCAAAGCCCAGGCCACTCTGCTGGCCCTGGCCTTTCTTATTTCACCCTCAGCAAGAGGGTCACCTCCCTACAGGCTGTGTGATGCTATAATCAATGGCAACCTGACCATCTAGCCATTGAAAGCTCACGCTTTCCCAAGGGATGGCCACAGCTGGCACTGTATCTGAGGCACAAAGCAATCTGGAAATGTGTTCTAGGTCATGCGAATAGAAAGGTACAGAGTAGTGAGCACTGGCTACTTGTCAACCACGTTCATACTGCATCAGGATGTCTTACTCATTCTAGCTAACACTTCCTCTGCTTTTCCTTACAGTTGCCGAGGGTAACTGAAGCTTCTCTGGGATCTGTCCTGGTACATGTGTTTAGCTGAGGCCCATTGGATGACTTCATGAGTAGATAGACGGGTGGGTGTATGGATGGATGGAATTTGGATGATTGAGTGGGACAGATTGAGGCTGAATGTGGGTACAAGTGGGTATATAAGTCTACACTGAGTGGTGGATGATGAGCAGATAAATATCAGATGAATAGATGGGTTTTTACATATACATGGGGATGTAAAATGTTGAATGTGTGGATGGATAGATTTTGAATGGGTGGATGGATGCATGGATGTTGAATAGGTGGATGAATGGATGTTGGGTGAGTAGATAGATGGATGGTACATGGGTAGATAGATGGGAATTGAATGGGTGGATGGATTAACGATTGTTGAATGGGTGTAGAGGTAGATGCTGAGTGGGTGGACCGATGGATGTTGAGTTGGTAGATGGATAGATGGCTGTATGGATACATAACATATCCAGAACTCTCTGGTTTCCCAGGACTCCCACGATGATCCAGAAGAGAACATCTTTCCCGCAATATGGGGTGCCAGAACATAGGATACTGTTCCTGGGATGCTAATTGGTAGCTTCACATCAAGGGTCCTCAGCAGCCCAGACGGGCTGGACCATGATGGTCATTTTCCATCTTACTTCTCCCGCAAATGGTGAGGGACTTGAGGATGTCACCTGGATGACTCCTAGAGCCATGCAGATGGTAGGTGCTCAAAGAAAGTTTGGGGACAAATGAGGGAGCAAAGGCATTTCAAGACAACTGAGGATGTGTTTTCATCGGACCTCCTTTCTTCACCTCCCCTATTGAGTCTGGGTCATTTTCTTTCTCATCACTCTCTCTGGGTTGTGCTGAAGGACCTGCCTGCCAGCTCTTTTGGCCAGTCCTCTCTGAACCAGAGGTATAATCTTTCCCAGGTCAATGTTACTGAATCACCACCCTGAGTCTGTTTCCTGGGGCTCAACATAATGGTGACCTATATCCCCCAGCACAGAGGCTACATGGCCCACGGTAGGTGCTTAGAGAAGCCTGCTAGTTTACAACTGGTGCCTCTCCCACAGCAGACACAGCCTCTGGGCACTCGTCCCTCTCACTGGCACACACGGGTACAGAGGAGTGCAGTGACTCACCGCCTTCTGTATCAGCCCAATGTTTTGAGGTCAACTCTTGGAAATAGCTCAAATCTCAACAGGCCAAGTCTAAGCAAAGACCTTGCCAATCTCCACAAAGAACAGTTCTTGGTACTCTTTGACATACAAAAATGGTCATTGGCAAAGGACTCTCGGTGCCGACAATGTTGTCTTTGGAGGTACCGCAAAGGGCCAATGCCAGCTCCTTCCCTGAGTGGGTCCAGGTATGTGCAGATGAAAGGATGCTGGCGAGGCTCAGCCCTTATTTCGACTGTGTTGCGTGAGGAGCTTTTCCTCCAAATGTTGTTTCGTAATGACTCTGCTTCCCATGATCTATTTTTCTTAGTGTGTCTGGACTTTAGCCGTTGACCACTTGGTTAAAAAGAGATGAACCTTAGGGTACACTGACTACAGTCCAACTGGACCATCCTTTCTCCTTACACCCCGCCCTCTTGGCACCAGAGGTGAAGGGTCTAAGATGCAAGGTATGCTTATTTCAGATTAGCTTCCACACAGCTTATTGGGGACGGGCTTTGGGTTGCAAGTTCAGCTTGTCCTTAGATGTGAGCTTGGCTTGAGACGTCTGCCTCAGGATGGGCATGTTTGAAGTGACTCATAGACAAAGGTACGGCCAAGTCAGCCTTGCACAGCAGACAGAATCCATTCGGCAGAGTAACTCTCCCCACTTCTGTGTTCCCGTTTCTCTGCTGAGCAAATGTCAAAGGAGTGAAGGTGCCCTCCACCATTACCTGGGTCTTTTGGGGCCCCTAATCTGTTCAAGTGTGGATGTGGAATAGAAGAAGCATTTATTTGTGCACGTGCGTGCGCGCGCGCGCATGTGTGTGTGTGTGTGTGTGTGTGTGTGTGTGAGAGAGAGAGAGAGAGAGAGAGAGAGAGAGAGACAGACAGACAGACAGACAGAGAGAGACAGAGAGAGAGAATGCAGAGTAGTACACATGTGTGTTTATGTGGGTAGGAGCATTGTGGGCATGCAGATGTATGCATGTGTGGGGGGGTCAGAAGTAACTTTGGGTGTCTGCCTCAATTGCTCATCATCTTATGCTTTGAGAAAGGTCTCTCACTGAGACTGGAGCTCATCATTAGGCCAGGAAGTCCCAGGGGTTCCCCTATATCCTCCTCTAGTGCTGAGATTACAGGCGTACACTGCAGTGTTCAGCTTTCTACATGGCTGTGGGGGAATCAAACTCCGTTTCTCATGCTTATAAACCAGCATTTTACCAACTGAGCCATTTCCCTGGCTCCCCCTTAAGCATTTTACTCCATCTTAGCGTGTCATTGGCATGCCACAGTGACTGTGAAACACAGCCGCTAACCCCATGGCCTCTGATCCAGAATTTAAATAGGGTGACTGTGTAGGAGGCAGGACACATTTTCCCCAGGACCCTTCCTTGTCTTTTACTTTTCCTGCTGCAGACGGCACTAGCAGAAGCAGGACCACTGGCTTTGCCTCCTCCAAAGGTCTCCAGGGGCCCTTATTCTGGTAGAGCTGCTTCTATGCCCACAGAGAAGGAAACAATCCCAGAGACCCCGAGAAGCAGATGTGGTTTCCGAGTGTCTGTCTCTGCTTTCCTGGGTCAGGAGATTTCCAGAAGAACACAGGTGTTCTCTGCAGGGAATCTGCCTGTGTGAGGACGGACCCTCTGCTTAGGTGGGAGGTGGCGCCTGGGGGAGGCAGGGCTACCAGTCTGTGTTTGATTTGGGACTTCTGGGATCTGGATCCAGCAGCGGCCACCCAGGTCCAGAATCTGGTAGCTGAGACTGCGTCCCACCTTAACCAGCCCTCCCCAGACAGGCGGCTTCCATGGGTTCCCTTCTCAGCAACAGCCAAGCGCTTGCATTCAGTTTTCATTTCTGCAGGGTGAGAGACTCCTCTAACACCATGCCCAGATGCAATTGCAAACCCAGCTTCCTGTGGCTCACATGGAGAGGAGCCTCTCTGTTGGCCAGAGTACAAACCCTAGAAGATGCTTTCACCTTCTGGAATTGGTCGTCAACATCTCGAAAACGAAACTGAGCAAAATAAAACCCATGTGCCGCCCCATCCCTGCCCCAAATGCCACAGACTTTACTTCACATGCTGGTAGGCTCTGGCAGGCTGAGCTGCGGTATTTGCAGGCACGCTTACAGCCTGGCATTATGCAATAGGATGTTAGCCACACATTCTAAAGAAAAAAATAAATAATAATAAACACTGAGTGTAGAGTATGGATCTTTCATGAGACACCATAATCATTTTTCTGCTCCAACCTCAGTTTTCTCTGGAGCAGCTCCAGGGAGCCCAGGGTGGCAGGGCTGCCTTCTTGTGGGGGAACAAAAGGGCTTTTTCAGTCTTTGGGGCTGTCAAGTTTATCCAAATATTCTCGGCTTACTACTAGCCCCTTTTTGAATAGATATACCCAATAAAAGGACACTTTGTATCTGGAAGCCATACTAGCCTGGGAGGGCTGCTGAATAGCCCTGACTACCTTCCTTGGGGCCCAGGAGGAAAGGGCATTCCTGGTGTGACTGGGCCATGGGTAGTAGTGAAGGCCTTGTGCTTGGAAGGAAGAGGAAATGGAACACACAGAGGATGCCACCCTCTTGCCAAGGCACCAGCCTGGCCCCTGCTCTAATTCTGGTCCAGCCCATGCGATCTCTGTGCAGCTGCCATGAACAGTTGTCGGAGGAGGGAATTCACTCCAGCCACACTGAGTCGTGTGAAATAAGTGTTCCCTGGCTACAGGAGCACCAGGACAGGGTAACAACCGGACTCCTTGCACAAGACAGCTGTGTCTCATCCTTGCCTCCATCCCATCTGCTCAGACCCTCTCCTACTAGCCAGCCCCATGGGCCCTGCGTGGATGCATGTGTGCATACATATACCCAAGCATGCATACAAACACAACAGACCATTTCCCACTAGCCAGTCCCCACAGAATATGCATGAGTGCATGTGTGCATGCATATACCCGAGCATGCGCACACACTATCTGAGCATGCACGCGCATGCGCGTGTGCAGACACACGCACAACCGAAACTCTTCAAAGGGGTCGCAGCACCACGAGAGTGTTTCCTTCCACTCTGGCCTCCTCCAAACGGCTCTGATTAGCACTAAAGATAATTCCCATTAATCACCGTTGACTGCCACAGGATGTGGTCAGGGGCCACTTAGGTCTATTTATGACTTGGGTGTATGGTGGCAGTCGACTTGTGCCCCGATACCTCTGGCCTGGGGCTGACATCAGGTCACATATGTGGGGCTGCCAGCTGCCCGGCATAGATCACTTCAATGTCTCTCCTCCTTGTCTGACTTGGGGTACACCAGCGACTCACGGGACCCTCATGACCCACAACTCAGAAGTGGTGTGGTTTTGTGTCCAACAGCAGTCGTAAGTAATGACTTTGGGTATAGGCAGCTGCCTCAGACATGAGGAGAGAGAATGAGGGGTGGACCCCATATCAGCCAAGAAGTCTTACTCTCTACCATCTCTCCTCCCCCCATGCGACTGGAGCACCCCATCTCCCCCCCTTATGTACTGGAGCACCCTGTCTCCCCTCCTGTACGTACTGACGCACCCCACTTCCTTTCCCTGACAGCTCCTAACCCAGAGGAAGAAAAGCAGCTGAGCTTGACCCTTCATGCCCTCTGCTGGAAGTCAGTGGGTGACCCTGGGCTCCACAGCTGAATGTTCAGAAGAAAGACAGGCATGAAGCTCACGAACCAAAACCCCCGAGGTCCCAGGCACTGCCCAGCCTTTGGAGACTACACAGATCAGCTCATTTTCCAAAATGGATGCACACTGAGCCCACAGCTCGGTCCATAGCTTTTGCCTTTGCCCATTAGCACTGTGGCTTCCTAGCTCGGACAAAATTGGTACTTCTTCCCCACCCGGCGATTCCTGGCACTCTTCCTCCCTGCGGATTTCCCAGAGGGAAATTATAGCTGCCCGGCACTGAGCAAGCCTTCCTCAGGCTGAGGTGTGACAGGCTCCATCCACACAGTTTATTCATCAAGCAATGGCCATGTCTTACCTGGGGACTAGGAACAAAGGTTCTGGTGTTCCAGGTTTCTGGTCATCCTGGAGGCTATGATAAGTAAAATTGCATTTTGACTCTAGTTTATAAACATCATACCTGTTCCCAACAATAGCCAAAAGGGAGGAAGTAGCTGTCTGGTAGCAAACGGCCATGTTGCCTAGAGGGGTGGGTAGGAAGGGATAGGATGTGGGAGTGGGGGTGGAAAGCCTAGGCTGGGATGGATGAAATGGAGGAGAAGTCAGAACCCTATTTGTCCAGAGAGCACTCTGCACCAGGGTAGGTCTATGGTAGGTCCCTATGTCTATGAACTTAGAAAGGCTTCAGCTATACCCTGGAACTTCTGGGTTGACATTTTCTGAGGTCCAAGTGAGGCTGATGTACAGGTTGATGTGGGGCCCACTTTGCAGCAAAAACAGGACTCTCCTTAAATCATTAAACTACCTGAACACAAATCTACAGCCCAGACCTTTCCCAGGGGGAAAGCATGGCCTCAGAGACCTCCACATGACAGCGAGTGGTGGGGATCGGGTGATCTGGCTTCATGATCTTCCAGAAACCTATCCAGAACTCGGCAAACCTTGACCCACCTAGCAGATTGATTGGCAGAAGCCTCTGTCTACACCTCACATTCCAAGCTCACAGGAGGCGAGAGAACACAGCGGATGGGGATCATCGCCACTCTACAGAGACGGTGCAAGGTTTGGTTCCTATTCACAGAGCTCTCTCCACCCCCCAGGTTGACACCATGGCAGGAGCTGGCCTGAGCCCTTTGGACCTTTGCCTCCAGTGGCTAGCGCCTCAGTCACTGTTCCCCTAGAGGCAGGAGCTGCAGGGATCCCTGCTGTTTTGTACTGGGTTTATTTCCTTCTTCTCCTCCCTTCTGTCTCCTTTCATCCTCTCTCTCTTAGGGTTTGGTCCCAACGCCTCTGTGTCTGGGCTTTCCCTCATGGTGCATATCATCACTGTGGAAAGAGACCATCAAGAAGACAGGCGGCTTTGTGGCCAGTCCCGCGTAGTGCATCTGCTTGGTGGTCTCTTGGTGTCTTGTTTGGAAGGCGGCCTTGTGGAAGTCTGAAAGGAACCCCTAAATTTCATATTCATGACATTGAGGCTGTATCAAACTTTCTGACATGAAAAATAATTGCTTTATAGCCCCAGGTAGTTCCTCCTTCCTGCTGCAGGGTGACACCACACATCTGGCTCTGGTTTTGTGACTTCCCAGGGAGGTTCCACCTTTGAATGACCCTTTGGGGACTCCTAGGAAATCTGGCTTTGATGCTGAGGGACAGTGGCCTGTGCAGGGAGGGCAGACAACTTTGGAGTCATAGCCGCCTAGACCCTCCAGACCTGCCCATGCCAGGACTGTCAACAGAGAGCCCCATTCCAAGGCAGGAGGCATTCCCTAGAGATGAAGACCTTCACACGGAATGTTTAGCCAAGCGCCATGCTGCACATCCAATTCATGTGTCTCTTCACTGTGTTGAAGGGGCTGTCCCCTTTGGCAGGGGACACAGAGCCATCAAAGGAACACCAGCTCTCAGAGGTTGAGACAGCTAGGAGACAGTAGGGCTTACACTCTCCAGCCTGGGGTTGGAGGTCTTGGGTCTGCCCAAGATTGCTGGTTGCATTGCATGGACTTTGGTCTTTCCCACAGGTCTGCATCATAGCCTTGGAGGTGTGTGTGTGTGTGTGTGTGTGTGTGTGTGTGTCTGTGGTTTCCCTGGAGTGACCCTGAATGCATCTCTTGATGGCTGTCCAAGCCCATTCTGTGACTGTGTCCCCTTTCTGTTTACTAATTATCCTGGTCTATCCCAACCCTATCCTGTCCTCCTCCCAGGGAGCCTTAGCCCATGTGATGTCACGATTTCCAGCTATTTCACGTTGCTGGGTGCAAGCCTACCTTCTTTAACCTCCCGGGGAAAGCTTCTTGGGAGCGTGGCTTACACAGGGTGGGCAGGCTGCTTGCCATGACTTTACATCTTTCAGAGTTTTCAATCAAGTTTAATAAATGCCAGGTGAGGGCATTTGAAGAACTAAGGGCCACATCCCCAGAGCAAACATGAATTCAAAGGCCACGCTGGGGCTGCGTAAGGCCACTTTACACTCCTGGGAGGAAGGTCTGCCCTGCATGAGGGTGAGAACCTGAGAACCGTCCTGAATTTTACCCAACCTCAGGACCAAGCAGCAGATGGCCATCACTTGTGCTGAGGTCACATGTCCGTTCTCCAACCCAGCCCCATCCATTCTAGGCCTCCTCTCTCAGGTCCCACTTGTTTCTCAACCATGTGAGAGGGTTTCAGAGCTTCAGGGTTACAATTGAGGAAGTGTGTGTGTGTGTCCGTGCTGGGCAAACACACTTTGCTTTTGGTCTCTGTATACTGAGCACAGCATCCCCTCAGCTATAGTCTCAGGGTAAGCGCCTGATCATGAGTGTTCGGTGCTGATGCCTCACTCTGGCATTTGTAGGTCTTCCACAGAGACGGCTCTCTAACCCTACTGGGTGGTGGACTGCCAGGGAGATGCATGCACTGAAGTAAGCCCAGGGAAGGCGTCCTGAGTCTGGGGTAGCAAAAACAGATGCAGGTTTCAAAGGTGGACCAGGGCCTCTCTGGAGGGATCTGAGGCTCTGCCCATTGGCCTCTCTGAGTCAAAACATGGGGCAAGGAATGCTGTGTCTTCAAACTGTTCCTCCACTTCAAAAAGGCTTTCATGGCATTCAATGGAACTCTGTTCTGCAGACACTGCCACCATTGTTACTTCTGTGTCTTCGTTCAGTCACACACAAGTGGCTCCGCTGGAGAAATGAAAGTGCCGTGTACAGCCCCAGCCGGCAGCCTGCCCCTCCTTCCTGCTGCAAGACGGCACGGCACATCTGGCTCCGTTTTTGCAACTTTCCAGGGGGGTTCCACTCCTGTTCCAAACGGGACCTGGAGGGGGTCTTGCTAGAAGCTGGGGCAGGACAGCTCCCCTGGCTCCCATCATCAAACCCACCATGTCACGGCCGTGGCAGACCCAAGCCCCGCGGCTTTGCCTAGCATGACTCTAGTCTTGCTGGATTCTGCCTAGAGGTCATGTCCCCAGAGGACCCCAGGGAGGCATTGGAACTGTGCCTGGCTCAGAAGCCAGCTGTTCTCCAACCCAGGTAGTTGTTTGACCACCATTCAGCAGTGGGTGCCTCTCTCTGGCACTGGAGTCAAGTCTGCAAAGGGTGCCTCTCTCTAGCACTGGAGTCAACCCTGTGCTCCTGGAAGTCTGGTGTTCAAGGACAATTCACTGAATTTGATTCCTTGGGAACATGGTGGACCCAAGTCATGCACAAGGTTCTTGGTTTCCATTTATGGCCAAGAACCTGTGGCTTGCTTGATGGTGGTGCTGTATATAACCTAGAACTGAGCCTCCCGGCAAGCACAAAAAAACAGCACAACTCTGGAAGGGGCTGAAGCTTCCAGAGGGGACCCACTTTTCTCTCCTGCAGGAGAAGCATCCGGGCTGGACTCTCCTGGCCTGAAGTCCCTGATCAGTAACATACAAGTGCTGCACATATGGTCATCATTAAGGCGTCATGTCCAAGATGACAGATAAAAGAAGTGTTTGGTTCATTTGCTAGAGCTTTGACCATGTGACAATTAGTGGTAAGGACAGTGGCCTGCTAATGGGACGCATGGAGTTAATCACATCTGCCTGCTGCTGGCCAGGGAGCCAAACAGCCAAGGGAACGCTGTCCTAAGAGGCTCTCTCTCTCCTCTCCCCTCTCTCCTCTCTCTTTCTCTCTCCTCTCTCTCTCTCTCTCTCTCTGTGTGTGTTTGAAGGCTAGAAATTAATTTGTGCTTTGTGGCTGCTCCTCCAGTGTTGTCTATCTTTACTTTAGTCTGATTACATTAGTTTGTTTTTGTCTTTAATTATGGTGTATATGTGTGTATACACACGTGCACATGCCTGTGAGTTCAGGTACCACGGAGTCCAGAAGAGGGAGTCAGGTCCCCTGACATTGGAGTTACAGGCAGTCGTGACCATCTGATGTGAGTATTAGGACCAGAACTTGGGTCCTCCACAAACAAATGACCCACCTCTCCATCCCTGCTTTTTATAGCAGAGGAGTCTCTCACTGGAACCTGGGACTTCCTGGCTTGCTTTGTGAGTTCTGGGGCTCCTTCTGTCTTGCCAGTGTTGAATTACAGGCACACAGCACCACACCTGGCTTTTTACATGGGTCCTGGAGATGGAACTCAGGTTCTCACGCCTGCATGGCACACACGTTACTGACAGCTGTCTCCCCAGTCCCCAGGCTACACAGGCTTCCATGAGTCTGAGGATATACACAGTCTTAAATCATGCCATGCCCAGACACAAGCACACGGCATCTGCTTTCTCAGAGTCTTCCACGTTGCTCACGTTTGAAGCTCTCATCTGATGCCAATTGCTAAATAAACATCACTTTGGAGTGAGGGCGTTGTGTCTGACGTTCATCCTCTGTGCCTCTGAGCTCAGGCTGCTGCTGACAGACAAGTCTCGGGGTTCTTTACAACCACACAGAGGACACTGTTTTTTTTTCCTACGGGTGAAGAAGTGAAGATTGCCAACAATTTTCTGGAGGTCTCTAAGGGAAGGCCGGAGGATGGAGCTGTGAGCGCGGGTTTGGGTAAACAAGGGTGACAGGTGGAGGGGAGGCTGAAATCTGAGCTCCACAGTAACTGCCAGAGATTCGGAGCAGATGGTGTGGACGGGTCTCCTGTCAGGAAGCCTTGGCCACTTTGCTTCTGTCTGGGGCCCTGGATCCTGCTGCTCAGGCCTCTTCCTGAAAGACTGGCCCTCAGCCCTAGACCCAGGGGATCCCCAGTGAGTCTGATGTGGAAGTCAGGGAGGGCTGCTCCCTGAACTCTGATTCCCAGGACAGACGGATGGATAACAGGTCTTTAAGACAGCTCTCAGTGCTCTGTAGCTTGAAAGGAACTTTGCACTTCAAAAGCATACAGAACACACACACACATACACTTATACATACTCATACACACATGTGCACACACACACACACACTCATACACACATACATATATACACACTCATACACATTCATACATATACACGTGTGCACATACACACACTTGTACAAACATACATATACACACACTCATATATACATACATACACACTCATACACATACACTCACACACACTCATACACATACATACACGCTCATACATATACACATGTGCACATGTACACACACTCGTACACACATACATATACACACACTCATATATACATTCATACACACACTCATACACATACACTCATACACATACATACACACACATTCATACACACTCACACACTCATACATAGACAGTCATATATATGCATACACACACACACACACACACACACACACACACACACACACACACAATGCAATGGCATCTTGAGGCTAAGCATCCAAAGGGAAATGTGACATTGTCAGTATCAGGCACAAGGGCATTACCATTCTCTCCTGGGCTTCTCAAAGGCAGTGGGGTTCCCAGGTGATTCCCAGGAGTTTGTTGTGAAGTGGAAGTGCCACTTCTTCTTATGTTCTAAAACATCACCCATTGGCTATGTGGAGACGTGGAGTGAAGCGGATCCCATGGGACCTCCTATCACTAGGTGAGCGCAGCTGTTGAGGTGTGGAGGGGTTCATTTCATGGGAGCCAACTGATTAGCCATCCTGAGAATTTGTCCCTCTGTGGTCATACTGTCAAACAGGGTCAGGGATCAGAGATGCCAGCTCTCAGTCTGGGGCAGGAAAGGACAAGCCAATTTCCATGCCAGCTCCCAGGCTGGGCCCCCTGTTTGGAGCAAAGTGAACTGTCAATCAAGGGCCGCAGAGAAGATCGGTCACCAATGGTAACCAAACACTGGGGCCTGCTGCCCTTCATGGCTCTAGGAGTCACCACGGCCTTGCTCTATGCTGGAGCAGCCTGTTAGGGTGAGTGAAGGCCCTGCATCTGGAAAAAGCCACCTTGTGGAATTTCTTAATGAAAGTTCCCTGCAGTAGATGAGCGAGCGAGAGCCAGAGCGAGCCAAGCTTAGACTGCAATTCTCAAATGTACGAGGCAAGGAAGGGGCATCCTGCCCTCCAAGGCCTAACCCATCCTGTGTCTGTGCTGTCCATGATCCCTTGTGTCTTGACCTGTGTCCCATCTTGGCATAAGTGATGGACACGCATGTGCTGGACCAGAATGCGAGCAGCATGGTCACATGGGCACATTCCCACCCCCCCCACCTCCGCAGGTCACACGGGCACATCCTCCTCCCCAGAAATCTCTTTACACTCAAATCATGAATGTCTTCCTTAGAGCACAGAGGTCTTCTCCCTAAGATAGCTCACCCAGTTTTAGCCCATGTTTGCATTTTGTGATATCAGCCTCATGGGCCAGTGAGATGGCTCAGTGGGCAAAGGCACCTGTTGCCAATCCTGACCACCTCTGCTCAGTCCCCCAGGTCCTCATGGTGGAAAGAGAAACAGCTCTCACAAATTGTCTTCTGACTTCCACACACTCACTGTGGCACATGTACACACATACACACACACACACACACACACACACACTCTCACACACACACACACACACACACACACACACACACACACACACACACACACACACCCAAACAAATGTTTGGATGAAGAAAGATCTTGACTTCCACCTTCACTGCATGGACCTCTGGGGCTGTGTTGCTTTCCACTAAGGGGGTCTTGCCCTGAACACTGCAGAATGTCCCTCAAGTTCCCTGGGCTCTACCCACCAGCGTGCCTAGTGGTGACAACCACAACCATATGCAAATGTTTCCAACGTTGGATTGGGAACAGGAGGGGGCAGAACGACCCTAGTTGGGGACCACTAGCCACTTTGAAGGCAGAGCACCTCTTAGCCATTGCTGCTACGCCTTCAAGAGCACCAGGAAGAGGCAGGTGTATTGTGGAAGGATACTAGAAGTCAATTTGTGCCTTACTCCTGGGTCCTAGCCAGAGTCCTGTGCAGGGAAACTGCTTCTTGGGACCTGGGAAGAGGAGGTAGGGAAGATGGATGTCCAGAGGAGACGCTGATAGAGCATGTGACAGCCACCTGGAGGAGCTCTTTCCAGGCACCACGGTTGTGATAAAACATAGTGTTTCATTTCCCTTGGCAAGGGCAAGGACTTGGAGCTGTGGGGTAGGGGTCTGCTGGGTATGGGTTAGCTGGCATTAGGAGATGGCTCCCTGCCCATGTGGCTGTCACAGGCCTTTGAAGAACGTGTTTCATTAACGCAAGCACAGGTGTTGGCAGACCAGGACCAGGTGAGACTCGCCAGGCCTGAAATGACAACCCTCGCTCACACAGCTCGCACGGCACAGGAGCCCGGTCTGCTCCCTGGGTGGAGTGCAGTGTGGGCCATACAGCGACAACTCCAGACAACCCAGACGCTCTTGGTCCCAGTCTTCTTCCTAGTCCAAAGCACCTGTCTCAGGTTAGGGACACTGCACCTGACTGGGCCGGAGCTGAGAGTGTCCTGGGAACAGTGCTCAGGGATACAGTGAGCAAATCAGCCTTGCTCTCGGGCAAAGGGCAGCCTAAAGTGTTAGCACTTCTTCAGAGAAATAATTAATGGGAAATAAACCCCTCCATGTCTGAGACTCGGCTTTCCTGAATGCCCCTGCCGCTTCACCGCTTCTTGGTTTACTGACCCCCCCCCCCCAAGCCTCCCGGGTGACCACGTGCATACACCCAGACCTAGCAAATATCTGATGCTGAGGCAGCGATTGCTGCTTAATGCTTCTTGTTTTTTGAGTCAGGATCTCACGTAAGCCAGGGTGGCCTCTAACTCATGATGTAGCCAAGGAGGACCCCTGTTCTTCCATGTCCTAAATGCTGAGATGGCATGTGTCTATCACCATGCCTGGTGGGGAAACTGAAGCCAGAGTCACTCTCCCCGCTGTGCAGAGGTATCTTCCAGCTGACCTAACTGACTGGAAAGCAGGCGGCTGGGCGGCTGTCTAGCCACCATGGCCACAGGGTTCCTGTTCTCTGGTACCTGTGGATTCTCTCCTGTGTGACCTCAGGGAGAGGGGGAGTCAACTGGGGGACACAGAGTTTACTGTAAGGCCAGAGAGTCTGGCCTCAAAGACCCTGAACTTGTCTGTTCTGTGCTTACCTGGATGGCCTCGAACCCTACCGCCACCAGCCGAGGTCATCTAGTTCTGTCACCTCAGGGTGGCGTGTGAGCCCTGGAGAAAAGCTTCCCCACAGGAGGGTTCTGCCCACTGGGACCCAACCTAGTCTGCGTGGATTAGAACCTCAGGCACGGACATAGGGTGTAAGGAGATGCTGGAGGCCAGTACTTAGATTCTGAACAAGGCATTTGGAGATGGAATCAAGGGCAAATGCAGAGAATCTCCTAACGGCTACCAGGAAAGGCATTCTGGAGCTCAGTCAACCTTCAAGGTGTGACAAGAAACATCCGGGGCCTCTTCCCTTTGGCCCTGAGGTTCACCAGCTGCAGGCTATGAAGTTGAGCCAGGACCAGGCAGGCGAGGAGCAGCCATCCCAGGCAGAGCATCTCATGCCCTTCTACCAACCTCAGGCAAGCATTTCACACCCAGTTAACTTTTATGAGCAGCTAGGCTCCTGGGCAATAGGAGAGTGCCTGCCCT
Source organism: Ondatra zibethicus (assembly GCA_004026605.1). Taxonomy (NCBI): domain Eukaryota; kingdom Metazoa; phylum Chordata; class Mammalia; order Rodentia; family Cricetidae; genus Ondatra; species Ondatra zibethicus. Next base: position 515,760 of record PVIU01000005.1, on the reverse strand, counting down.
TGGGGAAGCCAAATTCCAGCCCCCAGGGGCTCTGGACACGGAGGCTGGGTCAGGGCCAGCTTTCAAGTCCTTAGGACCTCTGTCTACCTTCACCAATCTCTCCATGAAGTCCCGAAGCTCTACACCTCAGGATTCCTCCCCTCTCCCTAGGGCAAACATCCTCAACCTTGTTCAGTATGCTTTTAAAAAGCCCTGTGGCACCATAAGGAAGAAACATCCACGGTGGACACCCAAGCCCTGGCTTCAGAGGTAAAAGCCCCCCTTGCTTCCTGGTCAGGGGTGCACACAATTCAGAACTGGATAAGTACCGAGTGTGGCCCGATCAACACCCCACTATTGTTCATTAAGCTGGGCAGAGGCCTTGGTGGGAGACTTAAAATGGGGAGGGAGTGGGCAAGCTGGGGGCGGGGGCTGTCTAATGTCTGTTTTCAATACATAGCCAATCACGGCCTCTCTTTCTTCTGTTTAGTATAATTTTATACTGGGCGGATGTGTTTAGGCCTGAGCGGCCTGGCAGTGATGATTAATACCGTGCATCAGGAGATTCCAGCGCAGGCATTCGGGAACAAGCTGTGCCTGCACCGTTCTCATCAGATGGTCAAGCCTGCAGGCCTATTAGAACCAGCAGGAGGCCTCCAGGCTTAATCACAGAGGCTGGGCCCATGGAGGGAGAAGAAAGGGGAAAAAGGAAAGAGAACAAATCGAGAGGGCCGGAAATGCTACTGGAACCCCTGACCCCTCCCCCAGTCACTGCAAGCAGCAAGGAGGGGAGTCAGCAAAGGGGGAGAAAAAACAATTAAAAACTGCAGCCAGCCGCAAGAGACCACAACTCTGGCCGTGGGAAGTCTTGCAAGGGGTGGGCGGCACTGGCCGAAATAAATCAGCCGTGGGCAGGGGCAAAGTGGGGGGGGGCAGAGGCAGAGCATGGCAGGAACAAAGAGGGAGGAGGTCAGGAATGAGAGCAAGGCCTATCGGTGGAGCCCAGCCTTTGGCCCGCCATCCCCTGAAGGATGGTCTCTGTCCTGTCCTTCCAAGGCTGTCTGGATTCATCTGCTGTCTACCGGAGACATTCACAGTGTGTCCCCCTATCCCGACCTCTGATGTGGTGTCTGTGCTCATCTTTATCGTTGAGGAAGTCCTGGTGTATATGTGGGTGAAATCTGGGAAAGGGGCCAGACCCACCATCTATTTAACTAACTACTCTGGGGCTCCCAGTTTTCACCAAGTCACAGACACAGAGTCCCTCCTAGTTTGAGTACGAGCATGTACTTTCTCCCCAGCCTCCTAAGTGGGCTCCAGGGTAGGGGTAGAGGGTTGTGGTGAGAGGGGGCAAGGAGGGGATAGAGTTATCAAACACAGACCCGCTAATGCAACCAGGGGCTTGCGGATGCCCAGGGCAGCTGTGGTCCTGCTGGGCTGGGAAGAGACCGGAGTTAACCTTCTTCCCACGTGGTGGACCAGCAGAGCCCTGCTCTGTCAAGGACTGTTCCAAAGAACCATGAGGGCTTCTACTGCGGTGGTGGGGGGAAGAGGCTTAATTGTGCAGAGAAGTCTGGAGATGGGGAAGAAGGCTCAGAGCCAGATGGAGCTCCATCTAATATCAAATGGCTCATGGTAGACACAGGACCAGCCTCGCTCCCAGCTTGGAGGGTGTGTGGAGAGACCCAGATCATACCGTAGCTATGAAGTTAAGAAAATCTAATCAAAGGGCAGACGAGTCTCTGAGTTTTCCCACCAAATCCCTGACCTTTCTGAACAATGGAGGTCTGTGGCACCTATGTCAAGCCTGTGGTCACCAGACATCCAGTGACCGGCAAAGGTTAAGACTACCCATCCTCAGAAGGACTGCTTCTGTGCCTGACACTCCTTCCTCTGTGTTCCCACCGAGGGTTCTGCAGAAGCCCTGGGCTGCCTCCAGTGGACTAGACAGCTTTCTCCTTCAGCCCAGAGGTACTCTTAGTGGTCAGAACTCTCTAGGATGCCCTCAGAACATCTCTGTTAGTCAGAGTCCTTTCTATCCAGAAAAGACAGGGACTCTGTGGCTAAGTCCTGCCGGTTGCTCTGATAACTGAGGGATGTGAGCTAGCGCTGACAGGTCTGGCTGACCCCATGAGTAGCAGGTGCCTTTTTAAGTCTGAACTCGGAGACCTATGGTGGTCAGCATGAACGGTTTTCCAAAGGGCCTGGTCCCTAAGTGTGTAGTAAGAGGAGTGAGCCGCATTCCCGGTGCCCGGCTAGCTTAACTCCTGTAATAATTACACAGAAACTGTATTCTTTAAAACACTGCCTGGCCCATTATATCTAGCCTCTTCTTGGCTAACTCTCACATCTTGCTTTAACCCATATCTAGTAATCTGTGTATCACTATGGGGTTGTGGCTTACTGGGAAGATTCTAATCTACGTCCATCTCAGGCCGGAGATTCATTGCGTCTCCCACACTTCCCTTCTTCCCAGCATTCTGTTCTGTCTACTATGCCCACCTAAGGGCTGCCCTATCAAAAGGCCAAGGTCTCTTTATTAACCAATAAAAGCAACCCAAATACAAAAGGACCTCCTACACCAAAGTGGGTGATAGCCTTTCCCAGAACCCAGAGTGGTTTGGGCAGCCTGTGCTCCAGCCCAGAGCACCGCCAACCAGCCATACCACATGATTCCTGCTGTCTGCTGTCTATTTTTGGAAATGATTTTCTGACTTGTTTTTCTCCCTGGCTCCATAATAAAAAGAGATGAATGTCACCCTGGGTGACTTTCACGATGGGTCTGCATGTCTGGGGGTCATGCCCCCCAGAACTGTCCTGTTTTGACACAAAGAAAGGTTGAGGCCAGAATGAGAAAGCTGATACTGAATTAAGAGGTTTCATAGATGCAAAGTTCTTGTCCTGGAAGAAAGGAAGGAGGCAGCCCAGGCCTCTGGGGAGCCATGTTCTGAAAGGACTCAGCCTTCAGGTATTCCTAGATGAGGCTGCCTAGAGACCCAGCCACTTCCCCTTGTCCTGCAGGGATTCACGTCAGTGAGACCAACAGCAGGGGTTCTCAACCTTCCTAATGCTGAGACCCTTTAATGCGGTTCCTCATGTGGTGATGACCCCCAAACATAAAATTATTTTCGTTGCTACTTCGTAACTGTCATTTTGCTACTGGTATGAATCATAATGTAAATATCTGACATAGGACCGCCGTGAAACCCTAAGGGGGTGAGTATGAGCTGCCTGGGGCTCTTGGCCCTAGGAGGCCATGCTGCCCCCTGGGGACTTTAACACACTTTATGCCTGGGCTGGACTACTGCAGGTGGGGCCCTGACTGGGGAGTAGAGTCTGCCCCCCTTTCAGTTTTTTCTGTTCTCTCCTACTTCCTGCTCAAAGATAGATGCCTCATTCAGTCTGGTCCAGGTATCTTAGTTCTACCCTATTGGGAAGCCTCTGCCCAAACACGCAGGTGCCTGAGCGAGCCAGGCCATGCCTGCTGCGTGGCAGGGCCACATATGAGGTCTCCAAGCCAGCATGGTGGAGGGCAGAATCCAGGCTCCAGGAGTGTCTAGAATAGAAGCTCAGTTAAGAAGCCTTAAAGACCCTCAAAGCAGAAACCTAAGAGGGAGCCAGAGAAGACGCTGCAGGAGGCTTTGACAAGGGGCCCGAGAGCCTCCCTCCCCACCAACAGCTGCCCTTTCTACCATCACAGGTCCCAAGGTCCCTCTCGGTTCTGACAGCCTTGAAATGAATCCAGAGCCCAGCCCCTGCAGGCATTGGAGCTGGCTGCTGTGATGGGGTGCCAGGTGTTGACAGGCAGTGGCAGATGGCCCCACTTCCCGCTGCTGTCACTTTGGGAACCTGACCTCCAGGTTACCAGGGCAGTAGCTTTGGCGATGACCTCATTAAGCAGGGTGGCCACGTCAGCACCTTTCCAAAGCCCCTTTTATCACCCACAGCTAGCAGAGCCGGTGCGGGCCCCGTCCACACCTCCTCCCCGACACGGGCTCTATCTTATCTCTTTCGGGCGGGGACCCTTGTGGGAGCCAGGGAGCAGGTCCAGGAATGTTGGGTCCAGACAACCAGGCCGTCAGGTGTTGACATGGTGGGGGTGGGGCAGGGGGAGCCCATGCGATTTCTTGCTGATGAAATTGTGCAGAAACACATTGATTTCTGGATCCTATAATCCAATAATCATCTTGTGGGCTCATCTCCAGCTAACATCTTTGAAGGGCCTGAGTGGGAAACAGCCTACTGCCAATAGGGGGCAAACTCAGAGCGTTCTCAGAGTTCAACTCAGAGTTGTTGGAAGAGTGGATGGGAGGAGGGGAAGCCACCCCTCCTAGAAAGAACCCAATAGCTGGTATCAAGAGGCAGGGCAGGGCTCAGTGGCACCTGACATTCAAGGTCACCTCCCAAATGGAGCTTCTTGAGTTCAAAGGCGATGGGGAAGCCCGTTCTGTCTATCCTCTCTGTTGGAGGCCAGCAGAGGAGGGTGTCTTTGAGCAAAGTCTGGGTCCCTCCCACGGCTCTGCCCGTCCAAGCCTCCTTTGTGAGTGGTAGAAGCCACGCCCATGGTCTGGATGAAGACTGTTCTTTGTCCCAGTGTCCTTGGCCATGGTTTTTGGGGATAGTGCTGAATAGTTCCCTACCCTTGTTTCTCTTTCTACTCTCTGCTTGTCTCAGAGAATACTAAAAAGTGGCCGGCCTGGGACCAAGCAGCTGCTGGAGGGGCCTATGATCTTGCCAAAGGCCCAGTGGCCTGAGTGGCAGCCTGGTTCTGGTCTCTGCTGAAGCAGATGAAGCCACTGCCACAGAAGTCTCAACATTCAAGTGTGCATGGGGACCCAGAGACCAATGCTGGTCCCAAGGATGACCGGAAGCAATGCCAAGATGCCGCAGCCACCGGGAATGAGTCTCTCTAACGTAAGACCAGGCTCTGGCTTCCCTCCTCTTGCCCTCCAGGAAATGGAACAGAGCCAACTTTGGGGAACACAGGCTTAGGTTTTGCTCTTTAGTTCAGGGGATTCTTATGAGACCCAACACTGCCAACATCTGGACTGCATGGGGGCCCAGACCCCTCCTCTACTCCAGGTCCCGCTGTACAGAGCTCCTCTGAGATCCTAATCTGATCAACAATGGATGCAACTCTGTGGTCCCTTGTGCCTCAGTTCATGCCCCCAGACATTTGTTTATCCATTTGCAGAATCCCACAGAGGTCCAGCAATGCGGGGCACATCCAGCAGCAGGCAGAAAGCACCAAGCAATAGGACCTGCATTGCATGGAGTATACACAGGGGTCCTGGCTCCTTTCTAAGTTGATGCCAGAGTACCCAAAGCCTCCAGGCCCATCACTTACAGGGCCAGATCTCCCCACAGGAATTGGCTTGAGGTCCGTGTGAGCACCTTGTTTGTGCTCTGCACAGTCTCTACTTATATAGTTGAGGACCCCTTGCCTAGGGAATGGTGCTGCCCAAGGAGGGCTGGGTCTTCCCACAACAATTAGCTTAATTAAGATAGTTCTCACAGATATGCTCAGGGAATCAATCCAATGTAAACAATCCCTCAGTGAGACTCTCTTGACAGGTTGAGTGAAGCTGACAACTAACCCTAACCATCAACCTCCTTCCTTGCGGGGGTGGGGGGAGTGACAAGACCCCAATAAGCTGACAGCAAGAAATTCTTTAGAGCCAGCAGATGCATTAAATAATCACCCATTCTCACTAGCCACTCAACACCTACATCATTCAACAGATACGTCAGGGCATTAATGGGGCATAGATGGTTGTGTGTGAGAGGGAGCCCTGGATCCACAGATCCACCAACCTACACTTCGTAGTTGAGTGGGTGCTGCCTGGACACAGAGGTGACCCCTGGCTTCAGGGCCACTTGATGAGATGACTCATCTACCATGTACATTTGGAAGGGAGTGGACATTGCTTGGTGAGGACAGAGGGAGCCTGGCTGTCCCACGGAAGTCATCTGAAGGAGGGAGAGGTGTATTGGCAGTAGACTGGGACAGGTGAGGACAAGAGAAAAGAGGACCAGGGGCAAGAGTAAGGTGGGGGAAGGGTGTATGGAGGTCCCAGCATCCTGGCTGCTCCTGGGGAAGAACCCTGGGACAGCAGTGCCTCTAGAATGTGGGACTTATTAGAGAAATGCCACTTCCTGCCAAGCAAGCGTGAATGCTTCACTCAGGACCCTCTTGGCCCTAACGGCCGTTGCCATCACAGGTTCCCCTACTTCGTACAAACGCCTCTGCTGACACCCTGGGGGAGCCAACGCCACGGCCACTGTGGGGCGAAGCCAAGGGAAGAAACGGAGAAGGAAAACTGATAAACAGTTTCCATCTCCAGCATTTTCCACATTCGATTATTTTTAAATTAAATAAGCTCTCCCTAGGAGAAAAGGGAAAAAGTTCCCGCTCAGCTCAGCCCTGGCAGGTCTCACAAAGCCCACATTGTGGGGTACTGATGGAGAATGAGTCTCCTTGGAGTCCGCCCCTCAATGCCCCCTTTTATACTGCTGTCCACAGCAGCCCCTCAGACTACCCAGCGTGGTGGAGACCCTGGACCACCGCCACGTGGCCTCTGTGGGTCTCTCGTTGGCTCCCTGGAGCTCAGGGTTGGGGGGGTTCTGAGCAGGCTTGGGTAGAGCAGAAAGGCTGCCAAGAAAAATCCAGGGTTCAGTAGGCAGCATGGGAGGACCTGGGGGTCTGCAGAGGGAGTCTTGTCACATGACTCACCTGGAACTAATATCTGAAAGAACAGGGAGCCAGCAAGTGGCCCAGCAGGGCCTATGGCCCAAGCCCTTTCCTGCTGGCTGGGGGTGAGGCAGCTGGCCAGTGCGACCCTTGTCATGCCAGCTGTAAAATGAGAAGGTACCCATCTCCCAGGCCTGTGGTGAGGGTGATGTAATGAGGCGCACGTCAGAAACTTGTATTCTTACTGGTTTAGCATAAACTACAAATGGTGTGATAAAGAGATGGGGCTTCAGCGATGGCAGAATAGCTTTGGATTGCACTGGATTTGCTCTCTTCTAACAAATATAATTACATGCTATGGAAAAAATACTTTGAATAGATTTAGAGGCACTGGAGAAAGAAAAAGCAGGTACAGGAAAGAAGAGGACTGGGGCCCTTAAAAGAAGGAAGGACACTGGAGAAGTGGGCAGTCACCTGGCTTTTCTCTCAAGTCCACTGTGAAATCAGGCCCAGGGCAGCTAGAAATGGACCTTGTGGGATGAAGTTGTTCAAGGATGGAAACGAGGCAGAAATTTTAGAGAGGAGGAACCATAGAAAGGGGATCCCCTGATGTGTCTGAGGAACCCTCAGATTTGGGGCCTGCTTCTGGTCACACCCACACATGGCACAGCGAGAAGCCCAGGGGAGCACAGCTCTAGAGAGTGAAGATGCCCAGCAAAGGTTCAGCCGTCACTCACCACAGCAGAGGAAGATCCTCTCAATACAGAGGGGTTTGGTAAAACTCTGACTTTCCTTTAAAACCACAGAAAGGCGTGTCTCAAGAACAAAGACCATACGCTAGGACCAAGGACAAGACAGCATAGATTCACCCTAGTCAAGTATTCCATAAGCTCAAGGTCAGGCTTCCGTAAGCTCAAGGTGAGCAGCTAGACTAGATATTATGTCACACCCACTGCAACGGTTGGCATTTAAACAACGGAGAACATAGATTGCCAGTGAGGACAGAAGCAGCTGGAACTCTGATGAAGCACGGTGGTGGCGAATGACCTGGTCTTGTAATCCAACAATTTCACTCCAAATTTACACGATGAACAACTTAGGCTCATAAAAGGCTAATAGGAACTTTATCCATATTAGCCTTAATGGGAAATAACCCATATGTTCATTCCTGGGACAGTGAATAGACAGCTCATGGCAAAGAAGGGGACTTATGATAAAAAAAATTTGCAATAAAAGAAACACTGTGATGCATGCGACCATGCAGACCGCAGACATCATTGCACCCAGTTGGAGTTGAGACTCTGGAAGTCTGGGTGAAGGTCAAAGGCAGGTGGGACTAATCTAGGAATGGACCCCAGGTCAGTGGCTGCCTATTTGCCCGTGGGGGATATGGACAGATGAATCTCAAGTTGTGAAAATGTTTTCTGACTTGATTCTGTTGGTAGCTACAGAGTTGCTCACCCACATGTGAGGATTTGATGTATCATCCAGGATACATGTGGGAGACTCTGAGGCTGGGGTGCTGGGCTCTCAGATGGGTCACTTGCGATCACATTCCCATCCGGCTGCTCTTCTTCGAGGCAGAGAACTGATGTATTGAGAAGTATCCTGGGTAGTGGGGGACCTGGCTGTTCCCTCCTGCTTTGAGGTTTCCCTTGGGGTCGGGAATGGGGAACTACCCAAAGAGCTTGGCTTTATCTAGGAGTGGGACTGAGATTTCCACAGGGGATGTTCTTGCTCTCTGAGAACTTGAAATGGACCCATGAACTCCAACTACAAGGCTGTCTTAGGGGCTGATGGGAAGGGTGTGGGCAGTACGGTGGGTGGAGGTGGGGTAAGCTGCCCTTCTGGAGGCTGTTGTGCCATGGGCTTCCCCAGGCCTTGTCCCAGGCAAGCTGGCAGGATCTGAAAGCATCACTGTTCTCTCTGGACCTTCATACAGCATCTTCTGATCTCCGGTTTAACACGTGTGTGTTGACATGCTGGGCATCTCACAGTTCCATGATCCCCGTGGCAGGCTGCACCAGCTGGGCTGGCCTGATTCACCAACGCTGGTCTGCTAGGTCCTAGAACTGCTCATTTCAGGCACAAGGCACCGAGCATTGTGTCACCTGCATCCTCTCCACTGGAAGCTCCCAAAGGTCTGCAGTCTCCAGCATGTGACCTGGCTGGGCCTGATTAACACCTCTAAGATCCTTCCTGTCATCTGGGGTGGGGACTTGGCTGGGAAAAAGTTTGTACACTCTGCTGGGACAGTTTCCTTAGTCCTTGCTGGATGTCCATCCCAGCTCAAAGGGTAGAGGGCTTAGCCAATCACGGCGGCACTTGTCCCACATCCCAGGCTGCAGACTTGGCTCACTGCTGGAGGTGTGATGTTCATGGATAGATGGTCCACACCCTCCATGCCATGGAGGCCCTCAGCCAGTTCCTCTGTCCTGAAGCACAGCCCCCTAGGCTCAGCTTTGCCTCACTCTTTCTGTCAGGGTACAGTACTGCCTTCATCGGCCATGCAGTGACTTCTGCCCCCTATCCCGCCAAACCCTCCAGCTGTTAATTTCATAAATAGACCGTTGTTCCTCTGGACGGTCTTTATGAAGCATGTCCCCGGCGAGTGGAAACATTTAGTTAATAATTTAACACTGTGCTGTCTGCTGAATTTTCAGGCCCCCAAATGAGATCGATGGAGCTAACAATTGGCTTATGGAGTTTCCAGGCTCTATTTCCTGAAGATACAGGCGAGTGCAGAAGAGGCAGCCTTGTGGGGGAAGGGGCACTGTGGTGGGGGGGGATGTAGATGCTATTGATGTGGGTTGTCAAAAATAATTGTTTTATTTCCCTGGGAGTGTTCCAGAGCCCCAGATGCACTGATCCATAACACAGGCCCTCCAGGAACAGCGAGCTTGCGGGTGTCGATCAGCATCTTGCCGCCCCCTCCTAGCAGGGCGATCAGGTATGTGTGTGCCTCCTATGCCACTGCTCGCCCTAACACCATCCCAGGAGGGGTGTGGGAAAGAAAAGTGCTCACCTGCATCCCTCACCTGGCCTTCTGGGATACAGTGCAGGCAGGACCCTAGGAAGAACTAAGCTATGGAACTCTAAGACCCAGACACAGACCACCACAAGTACTTTACCAGGAAGAAACGGGATCACTCACCACCAACAAGGTTGCTGGACAGTGGGTTCCAGAGGGTGGGCTTCTTGACCCTTGGGAGGCATGGCACATTCATTACTGCTGGCTAAAATTCTAGCCCTTTTATAGAGAACTCTGAGGCCTTAGTCTAATGGGGTATCTATCTTCAGCCCCCACAAATCTCACTGTCCTGTGAGACAGTGATCTACACCATCTCTTGGAGGAGCCCCAGCAGGTGGATCTCACCATTCCGAAATAAGGGCTCCTCTTTCTCTGTGGAAGCAGGGGTATGGGATGGGTGGGAGTTCGGTACTACCTTGTACAGTTCTGGAGAGGGCTGAGCACGTCTGGTCACCTGAGTGCTAGTCTCCCTCTCTGCAACTGGTCCTTGCTACTGTAGCTGGAGGCCGCTCATTTGTTCCTAGCTGCCGAGACTCGAAATAACCACACAGAAACTGTATTAATTAAATCACTGCTTGACCTATTAGCTTATGCATATTTCTAGCTAGCTCTTACATCTTAAATTAACCCATTTCTATTATTTTATATTTTACCATGAGGCTCGTGGCCTACCGGCAAGGTTCAGACTGACGGCTAGCCTCTTTCTCCTTTGGCGGCTACATGGTGTCTCACTGACTCTGCCCACTCTCTTCTCCTCTATCTACTTGGAACTCCCACCTTTCCCTACTCTGTGTACAATAGGCCCAAAGCAGCTTCTTTATTAACCAATGGCATTTACAGCATACAGAGGGGAATCCCACATTATACTGCCTTAACAGGAGGTGCTCGGGTCATATGATAGCAAGGTGCGAGTCCCTTGACAGTTCCTCCCACGCTCTGTCTGGCCTCCTTGCTTGAGTCCCTTGATTTTTGTTTTCTCTTTATCCTAGCAGCACTCCTCCCAAGATGCTACCAGAGAGTCACTGGGTGGAGAGACACTCTTCCCACTCCACTCTGAACATTTCCAGACCTGTGTCCACGCATGGCACCTATCCACCTGTCTGTCACTGAAGCACTGAGGTTGGACCTCCACCTTGTCTGGGCAGGGCCTGGGGATGCCAAGGCTGGCTACCTTTAAGGGTAAATGGCAGTTACTTTTCATTGAGGTGATAGCCCACAAAATGTGGCTCCATTATCAGTGGCCAGGCAGTTGCTCCACAGAGTGAGAGACCAGGATACCCCTACATGCCTGGGGGCTCAGAGGCTCCCCGTTAACAGCCTTGGAGTGGGAACTCTTCCCCAAGAGAGACGCCCCACACCAACTTCTATTTGACTTGCGTGAGCAACAAGGGACTTCCTGTCCTTCCCATAAGGGCATCAGAGATGAATCCCAGTTTTTGGGAGGTTGGCACAGCCCCACAGCAAGGGGGAGAAAGAGTTCAGATAGTGTCTTCCCTCCAGACTTTCCACCTCTGTCTGCCACAGTCAGCTTGGCAGGACAGGCACTGCAGCCTCAAGGCAAATGGGACTTAGCGTGAATGTTACAGTGACTTCTGTCTAGAGAGGATTTTCATCCTGTACACACCTACTCCTTCTGGTCTGCCGGCCCTGACTCCTGGGTACCAGGTGCTTTCACAACCTACCAGGTAGCACTTGTGGCCCTGTATCCTGGACTGTCAGGCTGAATATGGAAAGCAGGCACTAGCAGGTCACTTCTGGAGACAAAATTCACCTCCTGCCCTGGACACTGCGACAGCTGGACAGATGGGACAGTCCTCCCTCCAACTCTGAAGGAAGACATGAAGTCAGGAATTGGATGCAAGCCAGGAGTGTCTCCTGGGTCCTTGATTCTTGGTTTGCTGTTTAGGTATCTGGGCTGAATTGAGCCCTCTGTGGACTGTGTTTATAATAATTCTAAAGGCTAAATATCCAGGGGCTTTCCTTGGCCTCTCTGCTTCTGTCTGTGCCTCACTGTGGGTCCCTGGGCACAGGAGAGCCTCTAGCAAGGTGTGGAAGCCCTCACCTCTCCGTGGCTGGCAGGACATGTGGTTGTTCCTCCTTTAAGGTCAGTTTCCTGCTCCCTCCCCAGGAACTGCCTTTAGCCTCAGAGGGAATTCAATTCTGTTTGATTTTCTTGAACAATGGACCTCACCAAGTTGGATGTTTCTTTAGTGTGCATACCTGTACTTATGAAAGCATTCATATCTGCAGTATGTGAGTGGGCTAGGGCATATGTGTTTGTTTCTCTTTTTTCTTTCCAGCACGTTTTCCAGTGTGTGGGGCTCTAGGTTACCAAAGTTATGGGGGCAGAGATGCAAATGTGAGAAACTGGGCTTCACTCTCCCAGGTTTGAGAGAACAGATGAAATAACTTCCTGTGGTTAATACAAGTCAATCAGTCCAGAGTCAAGAACTGCCTGGTGTGTCCCTACTGCTCTGCCTAGGCTAATGGAGTCCAGTCAAGCCTTGCTAGGTCAGCTGGCCTGGTCGCTCCTCCATGGCGGCCTCAGGCAAAGACAACCCTTCCCATTCCAACTGGAAAGTGGGGAGTCAAACAGTTCCTGCTTACAGATGGTATGATTTTATTACATGAGATCTAGAGATGCCGAAAAGATATGAGAACTGATAAAAAATTTAGTAGAGTCCTTAGAGCTGATAAAGACATTTAGTAAAGTCACAGGATATAAAATCAGCACCCGAAGATCAGCGGTGTTCCTACACACCAATAACACCCTGCTGAAGTGCAGTCAAGAGGGTAACCCCATCGACAAGGAGATAGCTAAATACAAAGAAAGGAATTTAACCAAGGAAGTGAAGTATCTGAATAACGGAAATCATAAAACACTGATAAAAGAAATTGGAGATAGATAGATGGAAGGAGAGAAGGAGGGAGGGAGGGAGGGAAGACATATCCACATTCATGGATTGAAAAGATTCATGTTGTTAAATGTTCAAGCTACTGAAGGCAATCTATAGATGGACTCAATGCAGTTCTTACCAAAAGCACTAGAGGAATTTGTCGCAAAGACAGGATAAATAATCTCAAAATTCTAAGGTGACCATAAAGACCCCCGAATAGCCAGAACTATTCTGAGCAAGGAGAAGAGAGCAGGGAACATCATAGTAACTGACTACAAACCCCACGTTAGGAGCTGTGCAGCCCAAACACAGAGACACAAGAGTCAACACGTAGACCAATGAAATAGGATAGAAAACCCAGAAATAAGTCCACATCTTTACGGCCAACTTATAATTTTTTTTAAATAATGGGATCTCATATGTTTAAGGCTGGCCTTGAAATTGCTATGTGGCTGAGGATGACTTTGAACTCTGATCGTCACGTACCTCCTGAGTGCTGGGATTACAGGTGTGCACCACCACCCTTGTTCTTGTAATGTTGGGGATAAAACCCCAAGCATGCTAGGCAAATATTCTAGCAACTGAGCTATCTCTCCAGCCAGAGAAAACTGACTTGTTACAAAGATAACAAAAGCATATATTCGAGAGAGAAAACTCTACTTATAAACGGTAGCAGGGAAATCAAATATCCATAAAAGAGGAGACCAGAATTACAAGGCAATTCACAATGGATCACAGATTTAAGGATAAGACCTGAAAAACACAGAAACTACTAGAAGAAAATACAGAATAATTCTCAGGTTTGCAATGAACAGATAACATAATCCCTCATACAGAGAAAGCAGAGAGATTCTACCAAGAAAATATTAGAATGAATTCATAAAGGTGTAAGATGCAAAAGTCAAAACAAAAAGGTTAGGAACAATAAATGGGCTGAAAAAGAATTCCAGTAAGCGTTTCGATAGGATCCCAGAAAGTCAGGCAACAAAAAGCAACAAAAGATGAAAAGGAAGCAATACAGCAAAGAGACAGCCAGTGGGAAGGGAGAGAATCCATCCAGTAAGCGTTTAATAACCAGAATACACAAGAACCCAAAACCCAGACAGCTGGATTCAAAGACAGGCAAAAGATCTGAAGAGACATTTTTCAAAATAAGATACCTCAGTGGCTAAGAGGCATAGGGAAAGGGTTCAGCATCAGCGATCCCAAGGAAACACGAATCCAAACCACCTTGAGATACCGCCTCACCCCAATTAGAATGACTGTTACCAACAGGATAAAAACTGGACGTCGCACTGCTGATGGGAGCATAAAATGGTACAGCCATATGGAAAGCCGCACGGTGGTCCCCTCAAAGCGGTAAAGGCTAGAGCTGCTTATGGGCCAGCAATCCCACTGTTGGACATACAGGCAAAGGCACTGAAATCCACACAGGAAAGAGACACCTGCCATCCCATGTCTATGTCAGCATGGCTCCTGAGAACCGTGACAAGGTCCCTGAGGTGTCCATGGAAAGATCAGTGGATCGAGCACGACATGCATGATAAAGCACTACCCAGCTTGGGGCTGGAGAGACAGCTCAGCGAAGCATGGGCCATGCAAGCCCAAGGGCCTGAGGCTGGCCTGCAGATCTATATAAAAAGGCAGGTATGATATCACGCACTTGTAATCCTAGTACTAGGGAGGCGGGGATAGGCAGATGCCTGGAACTCATGAATTCCAGGCAAATGAGAGCAATCTTGTCAAAGAGCAAAGAGGAAGTTTCTCAGGTTGACCTCTGACCTCAACACGCACCTGCACATACATGCATAGGCCCATGTACCCCCATTAATCTACACAAAATAAACTTCAGTATGATTCAGCAGTAAAGAGATGAAGCTGTGTTATGTGCAGGGACACGGATGAGCCCGGAAGAGGTCATGTTAAATAAAGTGACCCAAGCGCTGAAGGACAAAGACTGTGTCTTGTTCATGCGCAGAAGCTAAAGCCAGCTTCTGTTTGTTAAGTCACTAGTGGCTTGCGGGGTTGGGGAAGGGTGGGAGGGGTGGCTGATTGGAAATGAACGGTAACGGATGTTCTGTTACAATAGGAAAACAGTGGCAGATGACAGCTAATTGTGCACTTCCAAAGGTCTCATACGGAACAGTCCTAACAGGATCAGCGCTGGAGGTGATGGCGAAGCCACTCACCTGACCAGGTCATTGCATATTATATATATACTTTCATCGAAATGTCAGCCCATAAATCTGTGCCATTACTACATACCAGTTAAAAATAAAAATATAAAAACAATGATCCCATGTGGTGATTTGGTGACCTAGCACGGTTCCTGCTTCACCTCCAAGACAAGAGCTACACATATCAGGCTCCCCAAGAATCCAAATGCCCCAATCGTGGCTTCACACCTGAGAGAGGAGGCCACCCATGGATGCCTTTGACATGGGCAGAATCTGGAAGGCTCAAGCCCCAGGGCAGACAGGTCACGTTGGAAGGCCTTACCACAGGGCAATACACAGTCACACTCACGTGTTTGACATGTTCATCCTCATTCATATCCTCCACACATGTATACACACAAACAAGCATAGAAACAAACACGCCAATCACACAGACACAGGTCATACATATGTGTGCACGAAATACACAGACCGTGTATATACACATTACACGTGCACTCATACCCACCTCTGGATATTGGCAAGTCTTAAAGGCCAAATAAAGGAGCTTGGCCTGTTAGCCAGATTACATGCTAACCCTCTGCTCAGTGAGGTCAGTCACTTACACGTGTGTGTGGATAGAGATACCATAGCCTGACTGGGACCTGGAATTACGTGAGGGGATCTACACTGATGTCAGGTTCTGGAGAGAAGAGTAAGAGCTGTTGATAGTGAGTAGCTGGGGGTCTTCTTGCCCTACTGTAGGAGCTAGCCCAGCATGCTTCTCTGTCTTGGCCCCACTATCTTGTGACCTTGGGTGAGGAGTCACAGGCCCCGTTACTGGTCTGGCTTGCCAGCTCTGGTGACCCCCTCTCTGCCTTCTCTGGGACGCAGGATGGAGCCTGGACGAAGGGTGGGTTCCTAATGGAGTGGATGCTTTCCTTCGGAAAGTTCATTTGCAGGTTTGCATCCAAGGGTGTGTTTTCTTTAAGTCTCAGCCAGAGGTTGGATTTCAGATATCCTCCGCTGACTCTGTCTGCTTGAAGTTCTGTTTATTTGTTTGGATTGGCCAGTCAGAAGTTAAAATAAATAAACTGTGCTCCTTTTAGGATCTTGCTCAGCACACTTTGGACATGCAACCTGCTGCCTGGGGCTGGGCTAAGAAGGAGGCTCTTTGTCGATGCTACTGGGAGGGCCTTCCCTGTGTTTTTCAGAGGCTCTACTCTCTTGATATCTCCACATCCCTGACCTCCATCTATCCTGTCCCTCACGCAGCTGTGGGAACACTCTTCCGAGATGCCTTCCCGGGCTCAGAAAGCTTGACAGGTAGACGTCATCACACACTCTTCCTTCTTCTGGGTCTGGCTGGGGATCTCATAGTGAGTTCAGCATCTTCTCAGGGGACGCAGGTCTCCATATTGCCTCCTCCCCTCCAGTGGAGCCCCTACTGATTCTAATAGTTGGACTACAAGGGGAGATGTTTTGTTGCTCACATGGGCAAAGTCTTATAGGCTTGGGGAGGTTGGGGGACACAGACAGAGAGGTCTATTTCCCTGGGAACTCTAGAAGCCATGTCCTACTGAAGCAGTATGGTATTGAAGGTCTGGGAGATCACAGTTAATGAGAGCTCCCGCCTCGAAACATATCGTGGGCACCATTGATGGATGAGCTGAGAGGAACTGGGAAGGCACAGGGGACTCTGGAGAGACAGAGGCTCCAACATCCTTCACTCCTATCTCTTCCAACCCTGAGATTAGCTGGGATCTTGGGCTGATTCTGTGTCTTGTTTTCTTTCCACACAAGATGAGCTGACGGAACACTCCAGCAAGCAGGAGACGGGCTGGTGAGTTGCCATCTGCTGTTGGCAAACCAGGGAACTCAAACCCTCTGCAGTGGTCAGAGCCTGAGGACCAGGCTCCCAGCCATACTCAGCTTAGGAGATGACCCCAGAACAGTGAACTTCAGGCAAAAACGGTTCCTTGTTGTCTCGTGAGCTCTCATGCCCTTCCTGACAGACACCCCTGTGCCCAACACAAATGGGGGCCAGCACATATCCCTGCATCCCACCTCGGCTATCCCTGGGTAGAACGGGGTGGGTTCTAATCTCATTCTCCTGAGATGCTCAGGGCATCTGTTTCTCAAAGGCTCTATCGCACATGGAATGATATGAGCTCTGTCCTTAAAGCAATGTTTTCCTGTTACCGGTGTCCGCCAGACAATGGAGAAATGGAGACACGTAGGTACCATAGCTCTTCTCAGGCAAGGTAAGCTCCTGGTCATCTGGACTCCCTGCCAGTGGTTATCAAGTCCCAGAGAAGATTCCAGAAGCCTCTGCTGGAAGACTCGCCCTTGGGGGAAAGGAGTGTCCTTATGCCTTTCTTCCCTGATTCTGTTGCTCCAGTTCTGAGCCTCCATTCCTTCTGTGGGCACTCAGGGCTTCCTGAGCCAGATTTCTGCTTACCCTAGAGTCCCTGCTACCTCTGCCATATCTAAACCAGTTTCTTCCCCCGTTGAGTGTGTCCCTGTGTCTGGGTGGAGAGACAGGTACCCTTCCCCATCTCTCCTTCTCACACCTTCTACCCAAACACTCACACACAGATGGTCCCCAGGACCTACCGCTCAACTCATATACATCCCCGAAGGGCTGAAATCAGTGTTGCAACAGTAACTCAAATATCCTGGGCTGCAGCATCTGTCTCTATGGGGTGGAGTCAATCCCACACCCATCAGCAAGTGTGAGCTCTAAACACATGGAGGAAGGTTCAGTCATACTCAAGGACAGAGGCGCTGATCACGACATACGAGACTGAGGCTAGTAGAGAAAGGTGCAGTCTGCTTGGTTCCCTTCCGGTGAGATGCTCAGGCCAGGCAAACCAGCAGAGAGCTAAGGACTGGAGCTGGGGACAGGAGGGGGGTAGGGGGGCAGGGACTGCTTTAGAGTTGTTTCTGGGGAGAAAGTGTCGTGGGAAAGAGGAGCAAGCATGTCTGCACAGCTCTGTGGGAGCGCTAAACAGCTCAAATGCTAAACATATGTATTTTGCCACAATTTACAAAAATAAGCAAACCCTTGACACTTAAGTTGGTTTAAAACAGAAAGAAAGAAACAAACAAACACTAAACAAAACCAAACATTTTCCACCAGAGCCTCAGGACCCCCTTCCTGCCAGCTGTCTTCTCCTGCCTTCGGGGGGTGGCACTTCTTGTGGCATGGCTTCACTGGGCAAGGTGAGAGTTCCCAAGACAAGCCCAAGAACCCGTCTCCTCTCAGATGAGGAGGCTCTGGCCCAGGCTGTCCCTCTGCCCCAAAGTGGAGAAAGGAACTTGGAGAAGACGCGGTGGGAGCCACGAGGCCAGGGACGGGACCGGCTTTGCCTTGTCCTCTTGCTATCCTCCACCAAGGCCCCCCTGCCCTGTGATTAGCAGCGAGAGGACGGCTTGTCTAATCCAGCTCCTGCTGAAACAACAGGGTCCCTAATTGAAATGTATGAGAAACAATTAAGAGTAATTGGCATCAATTAATATGTGATTTTCTCCAAAAGAGTACACAACAAGAGGCGGAATCGCATTACGGTTTCCACGGGCACGCGGATGGCTCCCACGGGGGACACATGGTTTCCACAAGCACACACATGCAGTCCCTACAATTACATTCCTCCCCAGAACAGGTCCGTGTTGGTAGGAGGAATATGTCTGAATTCTCACGTGTGATAACCGAGGGTCAAAGCTGGTGTGTGTGTGGGTGTGTGGGGGGCGAGTGGGGGTGTTGGCCGAGGTTGCAAAGAGGGAAGTGCCCACCGGTGCTCCTGGTGGGTGGGTCTGGCATACAGGACCCCCAACTCTGGGACTATCTCCTGTCAGCTCTGTTTAGAATATGTGTGGATGGATACCTGGGTATGGGCACCATCCTTCCCTCATCCTCAGGGAGACTGGGGACCCATATCTGCATCAGGTGGCCCCGAGTCCCAGAATCCTCCAGGCTGTGCAGAGCTGGTTGCAGCAAAGCTGTCAGTCCTCCTCGCTGTCATTTCCAAGGAGGAGCCTGAGGTGGGCTCCATTAGCCGAGAGAAGAGCCTTACACTCAGGGTAGAAACTGGTGACAGCTGCCCACTCTGGCCAGGGCTTCAGCTTGAGGGCTGGCAACGGGGAAGAAACGCTGCTCCCAGGCCCTTCCCCTGGAAGGTGCCAGGCCGGGCGCAGTCTGCACCATCTAGAAGCCGGTGGGGGTGAGGGTTGTGGTGAGGACCCTACCAACAGGTGGGATTTTTCTTTACGACCTGGGCTGTTGAAGATGAAGGCATCCTTCAACTGTACTACTTCTTGGTAGTCAGTATAGAAATCCGGCCTGAAACCCTTCCCTCACTTTACCTCAGGAGTGAAACCCTTCACTCTTCCATCATGGCTCCGGCACCTGTGCCTCAGCTCGGGTATGAAGTGGGGCTTGTCAGGTTGGCTCCCTAAATCTCCATGGACTGTGACCAGGCCAGTACAGGGAGCTACAATCTGGGACGCAGGCAATGTCCACCCCCTCAACCCACAGGGGATCCAAGGCCACCCAGGAGTGAGCCCCTCTCCCTGGGGAAAGGCCTGTTCTGGGCCATCCTCCGGGAGTTCGTGGTGGGCAGACGCTGTCTGTTGTGTGGGCTCAGCCCCTCCTTATCAGATGAAGCTGCTTCAATTCCCAGCATTCAGGTCCATTTCCTGTGAACTGAAAGCCAAGCTCCAGACACAAAGGGCTAGTCCTTATCTCCGCACCCCCTGACCCCAGAAGCACATGCCCCAGGCAGCTCTCATTTCACCAGGTGAGACAGTCACTGGTGGTGGTGGTGGGGGGAGGTCTGGTGGGCAGGCAGCGCGGAGCAGGGAGTGGGGCTTCAGTCTGGAGAGCAAGAGGTCTCCCTTGGGTCTGAATCTCTCTATCTTTACCTCTAGGACCAGCCTGAGGACCCATGGGAGATTATAATCCCCCAGGGGGTGCTGTTTGCTTTCCCAGCCTGAAGCTGTACAGCCCTATGCTCTAGCTGGGGTCAGGGAAAGGGCAGGATTAACATGGAAGCTGAGATGGGGGTCCAACATGTCAAAGGTCCCTGGAATAGGGGACAGCCAAGGAATAGGAAGCAGAAGCGAGCTGCACAGGAAGGGACTCGGGACTGCGGGCCGGCCCGGCACTCATCCACTCATCAGACTGTGGCCAACAGTCAGCGTGGCTGCTTAGTTCTGGCCAGGCAAGGGTTAAGTGCCTCTGAGTGATTTGACAAGTCCAAGGGGAAGTGGGTGGCCAGAAGTCTCAGAGGCATCCTTAATCCCTCTTGGCTGAGAAATCTCACAGCCCTCTGGATGGGCTCTGTCTTTATCACCTGTGATAGGGATCCCAGGCCCAGAGTATAGGGCTGCATTCTTAAAGGGACAGACCTCAAAGCCGCCTCCTGGACCTCTGTCTTTGCCCTGGTTCATCTCCTGTGCACATTCCTTCCCAGCTGGAGGAACGGCTCACATGCTTATGAAGTCCCTCCGGGTGGGGTCCTGGCTGGCAGAGCATGGGCTCTTCAGAGCTTAGCAATGGCTGGTTCTGTCAGTTTTCCTGCTTACCCTCCCCCTGCCCTGCTAATGTTATTTTCCTATAGCTAGCGTCACTCTCAACCACTGGAAATGAGGGGAGAATGAGGGTGCATACTGGGCTGGTGGCCTTCGATGCCTGGACCGGGCTGGCTGGGTGGCAGAGTGGCCAGCCACCTTGGCGCTTCCTTGGACTAGTAGGGCCACGTCCTCTTAAGCCCACAGCCTTACCTCTCTCTGGTCTTCCCTTTGTGATGGGGTTGGACGAATGTTAGAGGCAGCCCATAGCCTGTGACACTAATTTTGAGTGCCCGGGGTGACATCATACTGCTCCTGAAAGGGCAGCTTGGATAGGTCATCAAAACTGCATTCTCATGGCTCACCATCCAGAGGTTTTGGGGAGTCCCATTACATCAAGTGTCAGACACAGCAAAAAGAGCAGAGAACCCTGCCCTAGGCTTAGACCTTCCAATGCAGAGCCCACAAAATCAAAATCCCCACGGCAGGCTCATGGCTTCTACTGGGACTAACTTCACCTAACCTTACAGGCCCTCATCTCTGATGCCTTGGAGCTGCTGAGCCTTGGATGGTTCACACCGCACCTGCCCTTCAATGCACTCGGTGTCTTCGGCAGTCATTCTGGAGGCCTCCACGGTAGAGGGTTGGCTGCTAGGGGTGGTGGAGAGGCTGCAAGATCTTTCTTATTTTTCTAAGACCTAGTCCATGGAGGGAGAGCCTTTCAATATCAAGGAGAAAGGGCTTCCACTAGACCTGAGGAACAGGGCCCCCAAAGTCCTCTAGTGTTATAGAGACAGGCCTGGGGACCCTGAACCTGAGACCGAGCAGGAATCGGGGTGAGTGAACACTACACTTCTCTTCCTTACTAAGGAAAATGAGGTACATGACAAGATAATGGGCCAGGATCCCAGTGGCTATCGCTAGTGCTGGCTATGTGCTCTAGGGCCCTTCTTGTGTTCTGATATCTGAGCCTGCTTCTCAGGGTGGAGGCTCATTCCTGAGTCTGAAGAGACAAGCTTCAGGCACAGGAGTGGCTCTTCTGACAGCCTTCCTTGTTCTGTTGGGAGGCCTGTGCTGTCTGTGGCTAGTTTTGGCTTTATTCCTCAGCCCAGGGACAGAGACCGAAGCCTTTGATTCAAGAGGGACATCTGCACATTCCTCCCCAGCTCCGTAAAGAGCCCAGCTGCCAGAGGAGTGATGAAACCGCTAGACATGCTGTCAGCTTCCCCATGCCCCCCTGAAAGGCCAGGCGACACAGCCAGGGACTTGTTATCCACACAGGGGGACGGTCTCGGTTCTCACTGTCATTGAGTGGGCAGGAGCAGAGAGCGCAAAGCCCAAGACAGCTCTCCATGATAGAACTTGACTCTAAGCACAAGTAGTTTCCAGACTGATAGCCCTTGACCAGGAAGCACTCTCGTCCCTGCCAGAGTCAACTACAGCTGAGAACACAAGCAGGGATGGGCTCAGGGTGCCTTGGAGACTCTTTCAGGCTTGGCTGTGTCCCAGCTGAGCACTTTCTCACACCCCAGTGTCCAGGAAGCCCAGCATCACCTCCGTGTGAGGCATGGACCTGGAAGCAATTCAACTTGAGGGGATTCAAGATTCCCAGAGTGTCTCCGGGAAACAGTGTGTTGGTCAGATTCTAGAATCACCTAGAAGGGAAGGGAGTCTCAGCGTGGATCGGTCTAGGATAGGTTGGCCCTGTGGGCTTGTTTGTAGGGATTGTCTTGAGTATGTTAGTTGGGGTGAGGCGCCCCGCCCATCCTCTAGCAGGGGATTGCGGACTGGGTTGAAAGCTGAGCACAGGTGGGCACGTGTCCATTGATCCCCGGACCGCCAAGCTAATGCATTCCCCTTGTGTCACGCTCCTGTTGCCCTAGCTTCTCCGCCATAATGGACGGTGCTTTGAGCCACCCTCTCAAACACACTCTCCTTGCATTGCCTTTGTCAGAGGGTTTGATTCTAGAAACAGGAGAAGAAACTAAGATGCTTGGTGTCCCTACATCATGCTCTCTGAAGAGTTTATTTCTCTGTTCAACAAGCCGCCGGTCCCCAGACCCCGGATCTGTTTTCTGGGTCCCCAGATCGGGGGTGACAGTGGCATTGCTTCCCAAGATGCTCTCTGTAGTGTCGGGGACAGAAGGTGGAAGGAGGCTGCTCTAGAGAGGGGGTTCTAAGACCCTGTGGGGCCACTCAGATGTCTCACTGTCCTTCCCTCCAGAGTAGGTAGCACAAGGCTGAGACCGTGCACTGGGGTATGCATCCCTGGGTACCATGCACCTGCCTGGCCGCCTTCCTCTCTGCTACTATGACCGTAGCCTCTGAGAGAGGCTCAGTTTTGCCACCCAGGTGTCTATGGTCAGTAGCCACGAACTCTGCCCCCCTTACATGGGGCACTCCTGGGTCAAATAACAGCATCCGGAGGACAGTCCCACCTGGGACGGGCCACAGCCACCTGTGGATGGTCGTGATGGTAGGGAGAGGTCACTGAAAGATGACTCCTGGGTGTATGACTGGGGAGGGGTGAGAGAGGGGGATGGAGGGACACCGTCCAGGGAAAGAATGAGTAGATAAGCAGCAATGTCTTCCTAGATGCTTCCAGTAGAAGAACAGTCCCTGCAGAGAACAGTCGTAGACTTTCCCACCAGCCTTAGGGTTGCCTCCTCCTTAAGCCAAGGGGTTCAGCACAGGACAGCACCCATGGATTCAGATCTTGTCCCTGGAGGGTTCAGAAGGCCACACGAGGGAGTCCCATGGAACACCTTGCCAAGTAAGAATTCAGAAAGGAGAAAGACCAGATGTAGGTATAGATACACTCTAAATTCTAGCTTCTGTGACAGTGTTGGGGTTTCCATTGACTGCCCACTGCCCAC
This sequence comes from Ondatra zibethicus, assembly GCA_004026605.1. NCBI lineage: Eukaryota > Metazoa > Chordata > Mammalia > Rodentia > Cricetidae > Ondatra > Ondatra zibethicus. The sequence goes on along the minus strand of PVIU01000005.1, from coordinate 492,559 downwards.
CAGGAGTTTGGGGTCTGAGGGACATTCAGCTGCTCCAGCCTGTCCGCATGTCCCTTACAGGCCAGTTACCTGCGGAGGCCCTGCATGGCAGAACTGAAAGCTGACTCCTGTGAGGAGCGATTTTTCTGTCTGAAACAGAGGAGACATTGTGCCCAGTGAGGCCAAGCATGGCCTGTGCGGGGGCAAGAGACACCTCTGTCCCCAGCCTTGAGACAAAGCAGTCTGCTTCTACTGACAGGCCCCTTGGAGAGGGGATGGCCAAAGGCCACCTGCTGGCTGCTACCTGGGTGTGCTCCTTGCTCCAGCCTTCATCCCTCTGGTTAGCCCTGGTACTGTTGGCTAATATACGTATCTGGGGATGGGGTGGGTACCAGAGTGAGGGTGAGGATAACGGGTCTACCAATTCTGGAAGTACACACCCCTGCTGTCTGCGGTCCCAGTGTGCCATGTTCCAGAGGGTCTCATCATTTGCCAAGCCACAGGATAGGAGGGGCCAGCCACATCACTTACCTAAGCCAGGGGGTTCATCCTGGGATGGACACATGTCCAGTCAAGAGGCCAGTCCATGTCTCCCGGCCATACATTTATGGTCATAGCCCAGGATGGGCTTTGGTCCTGGGAGCTTAGTTATCAAGAAAAACTCTACCAGAGCATAAGGAAGGGGAGGAAGGATGGCATAAGAAAGAAAGGGAAAGAGGAAGGGAGGGAAGGAGGGAGGGAGGGAGGGGGATGGACCTATGCGCTGTCAGATTAGTCTCCTTGCCTTCTGTATATTTACAATAGTCTGCCATTACCTCCCATTCCTCCCTGTCTAGAGTCTTCCTTCCATCCATGAAAAAAAGGAGGCAGGTGAAGCCACTGTAGAGAGCCCCTAAGACAGGCAACCCCGCTGTAGAGAGCCCCTTCCTCTTTTCCCAGGGAAAAGTCTGCCCCTTCTGCCTTCGGGAGCAGCCCAGGGGAAACAGCATATAGAGCTGGGGCACCAGTGAGTGTCCTAAGCTACCAATGCCTCTCTGACATGTTGCTCAGTCGTCTCATTGTTCCTGCAGGGGCCAGAGGCTGTTAATACCGGAGGAGAAACCCTCTTTGCTGATGAGGTTCTGGGATATGAGGCCTGCAGGTTTTACTGCTCTGGATTAAGGGCACTCAAGCCTACTGGAAAGTATGGCTACTCCCAGCCAAGCAGTCCCTGATAGTCCTGATAGTGTTTCCGGATGCATTTCAGCTCCTAATGCCGGGTGGGTGGGTGTGTGTGTGTGTGTGTGTGTGTGTGTGTGTGTGTGTGTGTGTGTGCGTGCGTGCGTGCGTGCGTGCGTGTGTGTGTGTGTAATAGGAATCCTTTGGCCTAAGACTTATTGGTGTTCACCCAGGCTGAGAGTCCTACCTGCCCAAGACTGCCAACTCGGAGATAGCAGGGCAATCCTGGAAGCAGAAGGAGATGCCCTTTATGGGTGCTGGGCCAGGCCTGCTCTGTCCGCTAACATGCTCATGCCGCATGAAGGGAGAGACCTCACTTGTGGCTGCCTCGTTGAGCTCTGGCTGAGCGGTGCCACCATCTCCCAAGTTTCTCTGAGCACAGGGTTAGACTTGAACATGAAAGAAGTGTGAGGGGTTTGCCTCGGCCAGAACCAGCAAGGTCAGTAGGTCTTTATGCAGTGGGGATCCTGCATGAAGCCCCGGATTTGACAACAGCCGGAGCATGTGCTGACCCGAAACAAATACCATAGGATGTTAGGGTATCATTGTAGAACTCCTTGAGAGCCAGGGCTTCCTGGCAGGCCATAACAGAGTGCCGCTCACAAGGTGGTACCCGCTGTCTGAACCTGCTAGAGCCTGGAGCGTGTATTGGAAGAGACAGAAACACAAGGAGGTCCAGGTAGTGGGGCCACAGCCTCAAGCCCCCATTTTCAAGATTGCTTTTGTCTTTCATTTATGTCCAGTATTGGCAGGCATTGGGGATAAGTCTGGGTGACGGCCCCACCAGCAGGGAATCCAAGCTCAAAAGGGAGGGCAGATGGGTGCCCTATCCATTGTAGAAGACAGGTGCTCCCAGAGCCCACACCAACCCCACCCAGGCCTAGTGGTTCTCAGCTGCCTGCTTAGAGTAGGGCTGCCATGGGGTCCTAGATACAGGGGAGAGGCAGGAAGCATCCTGAAGAACGATTAAATAAAAGCTCAGAGGCAGATATTGGGGTTCAACCTGAAGACCCGAAAAGCAAAGCAGCCAGCCACTGGCTCTTACCTCGACCTCAGTCCGAAATGGCGATCCTGCCTCCAGGAATCTCAGAATGAGACTGTGTGGGAGCTGTCTCCTCCCCTCTTATATTCCTATCTAGTTCTAGGATTAAAGACGTGCACCACTACTGCCCGGTTTCTATGGCAAACTAGCGTGGCTCCTGGGATTAAAGGTGTGTGTCACCGCTGCCTGGTCTGTAAGGTTGGCCCGTGGGGCTGTTTTACTTTCCCAATCCCCAGGCAAGCTTTATTTATTAAAGTACAAATGAAATATCACTACAGGGTCCATCCTGGGAGCATTCGCTGGCCCTTCTTCAAGATCAGGCCATAGGGATTGGACTGAGGGCGGCTGGAGGCTCTGTTGTCTTTAATTCTGTTTTTACAAGGAGTGTGAGATTTACAGGCTCTGGAGGGGAAGAAAATGGTGTAACCTGAGTCAGCAGCAGCTCATGCTGGGCTGGCTTCTCTCACAGAGTCTGCCAGAGGCTGCTGAGCACCAGGTCCACACAGAGAGCCACTGCTGGTGATCGCCGTGCTCCGGGGCTGTGCTAACGATTGTATATACACCACAAAGCAGATGCAGAAATACATCACAGATGCATTCCCATCTACACGAAAACACCATATGAAACCACATAAAGAAATACAAACATCTGTACATAACACACACACTCACATACATGCATACAGAAATGCACAAGCAGTCATGTCACACACAAATGTACACACACCTACAGGCTCAGTCCACACATAGGAACACCCACTCATGATGAGTCTCAAAGCCTAATCCTCCACACTTCACACACACACACACACACACACACACCCCTAAATGCTTATAGCTCATGGCTGTTTATGAGGTCACCTTGGCTGAGTGGTGGCTGCTTTCACATGTACTTTAAGCTCTTCCCTTCCCCAATTTTTTTGTTTTTAAATTTATTAAATAAAATAATAGATATAACATTTATAACAATATTAATAATATTTATTATAATATTTATTAAATGTATGTGTGTTTGTGCCATGAGTGCTGGTGCTCATAAAAGCCAGATGAGGGTGTCAGAGCCCCTGGAGCTGGAGGTACAGGTGGTTGTGAACTTCCCAGTGTAGGTCAGTGCTGGGAACCGAACTCAATTCCTTGGGAAGTGTTTTTAACCATAGAGCAATCTTTTCAGCTTCCTGCTTTCTTTTGTGTGTGTGTGTGTGTGTGTGTTGCTGCTGCTGCTGCTGCTGCTGTAAAACAGCCCTGAAATACTCTCCATGTGTTTAGAATGGAAAACCCTCAACCAGCCTATGTCCTTCTGTATGCACTGCAGACAAAACAACAAAGCAGGAGTCTCCTCCCTCAGGTGTTCGGCTCAGCTGTGCCGTGGAGGACACATGAGAAGGTCCATGTCTACGAAGACCTGACCTCACGCAGCTTCTCTCTGGTCTCAAGGAAGGGCAGACAGAGTGTAGCTTGGAAGCTTTAGCTGCCACAATAGTGGCAGGGCGGGTGGAGGGCCTCTGAGCTGCTTCCACGTGGGGATCGATGGAGATCAAAGAACCCTGTCTTATCTCAGGAGGACCTTTGTACAGGGCCAGGAGACAGATTCAGCAGGAAGACGTGGGGCTTTCTGAAAGTGTGAGGGTGTTCTTTAAATGAGTGTATTATCGATTTCCCCTCTTGTCCCTGCTCTGAGTCAGGGGGAACCAATGCAGACTTTGTGCTCCGAGGCGATAAACAGTGTCCTGATAAACAAGCCTTCTTCTTCTTTGAGAATGCCCGTCCTAGCCGGTCTGCAGGTTCTCTGGTCACTCGCTTCCTGTCTCTACCTAAGAGGCAGCCCTCAGCACACTGCTTTGTAGAGGGCTACCTCAAGGGCTGGAGGTGGGCGAGAATCCCAATGTCTCACACTCAATCCCCAGGGATCTATAAGGTCTGGTCTTCAATAGGCAGTGACTGATTTCCTTGTCGCATTTAAAATTCCATGTCTTGGGGTTGGAGAGATGGCTCAGCAGTTAAGAATATGTATTGCTCTTACAGAGGACCCAAGTTTGGCTTCCCAGCACCCACATCAGGAGGCTCACAGTGGCTAATATAATATCAGCTCTAAGGGATCAAATGCCCTCTTCTGGCCTCTGCTGGCACAGCACCCATGTGCATATACCCACACATACACATAACTTAAAAGTAATAAAATCTTTAAACAATCTTTGTCTTGTTATTTGGCACATGCATGCTGTTTTATTGTGGAACTGCAATACTACCCATGAACAGTAGAGGGCAGTGGCGTATGTTTTGTGTGGTATTTGTGGCCAAGAAAACACAGTAGGTTTCTGTGGAACCGGTACACACCAGGCACGGCTATTGGTTGTAAGCTTCCTTTCCTCAGGGGCGGTTCTGCTCATCTCTGTTCATAGTGACTGGCATGTGCAGACCATATCCTGTTGACTAGGACAGGCGCTGGCCCCAGCACCCTCAGCGGTGTGTTCTCTAGAGGTCAGGTGGTCTCATGACTGATGTCTGCAGAAGATACAAAGCTTCTTGGGGCATCTGGGTAGGGCCGTGAAGAAGCATGTGCCTGCCTGCGGATGACACCTTCAGCACCGTGTGGGTGTGCTGGGGTAGGAGAAAGAAAGGATTCCAAGCTGGGAGCCAGTAGACCTGGCCTGAGCTTTGATCTTGCCCTTGACATGGGAACTCAGTTTCCTTGCCAGACTGTGAAGTAGTGGATGAAATGAGGCCCCTGTGCTTCCCTACTCTGCCTCTTTCCCACCTGAAGCCAGGGGCCAGCCAGCAGTATGCTGACCCCACCCAATCTCCATCCTGAGGATGTTTTACCCTTCTGCTCCACTGACTCCCCAGCCCAGATCCCTCCTTGGGCTCTGCTCAAATTGGGAGCAAGACCTGTACCCCAGCTCCTCCCAGCTAGAGAATGCTAAACTCTGGCCTAAATGCCTAAGGATGGCAAAAGGAAACACATCCCCCTATCCTTCAATTCTCAGTCCTTGACTTGATGCATTAAAAAAGAGGATGCAGGCAAAGTCCACATCAAAGCCTTGTCCTGGCGTCTCTGTCCATGAAAGTGACTGAAGGGCCGCCTGAGGCCGAGAGGTGCTGGCTGCCAGGCAACACCACCCCAGCATAATCAGTGGGCTCATTGGTGGCATTTCTTGCTGTCATTCCAAATGCCATGCCAAGTTTGCAGCTGCCTACAGTGTTGAAGATGGGACAGGGTTAGTCACCTATAGTTGCTTCTTTCCTGGGAGAATGAGCAGAAACGCTAGGGTGTTCTAAGCTCCGGCTATCTCGTGACATTTTTCACTGTTCTTTGTCTTTTAGCTCTCGGTAGGCCTAGATGACGTTCAACATTTATAATTCTATTTTTTATTAGTTTCACCTTGGTGAATGGCTATTGGGACTTGGTGCCTTTTGTGGATGCTCAAAGGTGTGCCTGGTGAAGACACAATAAATGGTTCTAAGTTGGGAAATGAGTTTTACAGGTCTGTGAAGTGCTGAGCCCTATCTGCCCATGTTGTCTGGTTTAAGTTGTGAAAGAATAAGAAGAAAAAGAACAGGGGAAGAAAAAAAAAAGCAGGGGAATTGGAACTACATAATAATTTTCTTAAAAACCAACCAGTCAAGTGTCCAGGTCCCAGGAGCAGGCATGGTCTGGAAGAGATGTGGGTTAAGAACCCGGTAAGACAGAGCAGGAAGCAACTCCAAGGACACTCTTAATACAGTTATTAAAATCCGGTCCGTGTCTTCCTTATAATTGGGTTTCACCGCATAATTTAAGAAAAGCCACACAAAAAAAACCTTGCAGTGAAAAACCGGGGTATAATTTTCTTCAATCAAGCCTGACTCATGACTGCAATTACCCCGAACCCTTTGCGCGCTCGCTGCGATGCTCCGGGCCGCTCGGGGCCGCTGTGGGTGGCGACCTTTCATGTGCCTCTCAAACCGGTCTTTATTGTAAGGTTTCAAATTAGCGCTAGCAGCAATGAGCAAATTTGATAATTCGATCTCAAATTAGTTAATGTAATGTGCCAGTAACCACTAACTAGTGTGTTACAAAGATGAAAATGTATCTTTTTGGAGTTGGGATATAAAGTTAACCAGCCTGTCATTTGACTTTTGGAAACTTTTTTTGGGGGTCTTCATTAAAGGAAATAATCTCATAAGCAACGTGCAGCCTTGTGGCACTGGGGTACCCAGGGAGGAGGGGGATGTGTTGGTGGAGGCGGGAGATCAGAGGTGACTCCCGAGGCCTGCCCTCAGAGGGCTTCCAGAAACAGCTATGACAGATGGCTAGGTGGTCAATGGGGGAGGTGGGGCAGGAAGGCTCTGGCCCATAGGACGGTTCTGCTTGGACATCAATACCAAAAGGCAAGAAAAAGCCCTTGGCATCCCGATGACACCAGATCTGGTGGCTTCCAACTGCCCACTCACTACTGCGAAGCACCCGGACTAACCCCTGCTGAGCACACATAACAAGGAACAGTTCCAAGAGAACATGTGTCCCTTGCCCCACCAGTGTCTGTCCTGGTTAGCTGGGGTCCCCTGCAGGGTCAGTGAGAGTCCAGCTAGGAATGTCCTTGGACCCCCATCTCTTCTCTGTCATCCCTCTCTAATCTACATAAGACATCTACTTATGTCACAGGAACAGAAGGACAAGGGGGCAAATGTCTTTTACGGCAAATGGCAAGAGAAGAGATGCCCCTGGGTTAGAGACACAGTTGAGTAAGGGAGCCCAGAAAGCATGAGGGCCTGAGTTCAATGCCCCAGGACTCACAGAAAAAGCTAGGTGTGGGGGTATACACTCATAATCCCATCAGCACGGAAACGGTGACAGGTGGATCCTGGGGCTCCAGGACAATGCAGGACCCCTCCTAAAAAACCAAGAAGATGGCATCTGAGGAAGGATACCTGAAGTCAGCCTTCAGCCTCCTCTTACGTGTACATATACACAAAGGAACACACACACACGGGGTGGCGGGGGGGGGAGAGAGAGAAAGAGAGAGAGAGAGAGAGAGAAGATCCTCATACTAGCCACACTACCAATCACAGAAGAAGATTTCTGGCCAAAGGTTACTTAATCCTTTCTGTGCACAAGGCTAATAGAGAGCCTGGAGCCCAGGCCTGGCTGGATCACGGTACCACTGCCTATGGACTGCATTGTCTCCTCAGCTCTTTGCTTCCCTTCCTCGCTCTCAGTACTTAATGTATGTGGTTGGCATTTAATAGCCAACAAACCTTCCCTGAAGTTGGATGAACGTGTACTTGAGCCCTGAAGAATTCCAAAGCTCTTTCAGGCTGGGGGAAGGACCTCCCTGCATTCAGGAGGCCAGCCCGGCTGACCCCCCCACCCTGTGGGTGGCATGGGGTCAGCATGAGAAAAGACTGGAGAAAAGGGCCAGACTGTTGCTGGGAAGTTCTGCCGGGGCCCTGGACCGGTGACTTTAATCAGAACTGAAAGGAGCCTCCAGCCGCCCCGCCTGCCTGGACAGAAGATTCCTGTGCGGCCTGGTTCCTGGAGAGAAGGGGCTGTTCTTTATCTGTGTGGCCCGAGCCCTCTCCTCCAGGAGGATGGCCCCCAGCCCACTGAGAGCCGTCACTGTTCTCTCATCTGATGGATGAAAGGAATCTGGAAGCCCGATACTGTCCCTTGAGATGACATTCAAGCCCTCGGATACCTCTGCAGACAGAGCCACAGCCACTGGCCGACGCATCCCTTCACCCCCCCCCCAACTCCCCTCACCCCACGGATCCCAGTCTCGGTTTGGAGGCCTGCTCTAATCAATGTAAACCAGAGAGACCTGGGGGAGACTCCGATTGGAAGGTTGGAAAAGTAAAACGTGATTAAGAGTGAAGTCACTGGGGATACTCTCAATTGAAGCCTTTGAAACCGGCTAGGGTGGATCAGCTTTCCCTCACCGGGAGACTTCTTGTCAGTTTCCATGAAAGCAAAAAGACGAGAAACGCAAAAGACAAAAGCGTTTGGGGCCCTCCTCACCAGGCAGCCAGGGACAGCCACCATGTTCTTTTGGCTCCTTCCAAAACTCTAACAAAGAACAGCAACTAGTTGGGCTTACTTCTGACAGAGACAAAGGGGGAGTGGGTCTCACGATGTCCCCCTGCCAAACACCGTGCCCTACAGCAGCAGCTCCTCCCGGCTTTCAGTCCCACCCTCCCTCCGCGCCTGCCACCCTGGCTGCCGCAGTGCTCAGACCCACTTTCAAATCCGTGGACACAGCATCCTGGGTGATGGATGTACCCCTTCCTGGAACTTGAATATAAATCCCAGCCTGCACTGGGATCCCTGGCAGTTTGATTGATTGGCGCTGTGGCTGGGTCGCTCCGTAGACTTTCAGAAACCTGGGAAGGTAAGGGGTGCAGGGAACGGGGAAGAGTCGCTGAGCCAGCCAGCCAGCCAGAGATGGATACACGCTCGGTTCTCTGTGGGTTCCTGTCTCTCTGGCCCTTCCACTGGCAGGGCGTGGCTACTCCGTCAACCTCCCTCTCTCCGGAGACGGCTCATCTGCAGGTTTCCCCACTCGTGTGGTGTTACCATCACTTTATCATAAACGGGCAATGAAGACATTTAAATCGGCTACTGTTATAATCTATCCAAGATGAGGAAGGGCGAAAGCTAAAGTCAACTCCTGGCTTCCTGTCCCATCTGTCTGCCAGACCGTGGCTGCAGGTCCAGCGCATCCTCCCCCAAGGCTGGTAATTGCGAAAACTGAAGCAACTGAACCTGAACCAGGAGATCAAAGAACTAAGAACTTGGGAGAAGAGGGGGAGGGAGGGTGGAGGGACTCCAAGAAACAGCGGTGATGGGGGGGGCAGCGTCAGTGATGGAGGATGCCCCAAAGTCCACCGGCCTTCATTGGTGAGGCAGAGACAAGACACAGGCACCTCGTGAGTGAGGCGCTCCCAGGGTGGAGCAGAAGGACTTGGCCAGGGTTGACTGGGGGAAATGAAGACTGGAGGGTAACCTTCTGGCTTCCGTCTGACCTGCATCTCTCTTGCTATCTGGCTATCTAATTAGCCCCATGAAGATGACCTTTCAGCCTCTGCAGAGACTTGAGTTTCCTCCCTCTGTCTCTCCTTTCTTTTCTCTCCCCTCTCCCTTCTCTTCTTCCTCTCCTGTGCCTCCAGATCCCAGCCTTCTCTCTCTAAATTTCTAGTGACAATTAAAAAAAAAATCTCAGCAGTGGGGTGTTGAGAGAAGCCACCGACCAGACACTGTGCAGCTCAGCTCCCAGACACCCTGGTTACCCATCCTTAGAGCTCGGCACTTTGAACTGCCAGAGCCACGGGGGACCCAGGATCTTCTCCCCTTGGATTCAAGCGACAGGATGGTTTGGATCTGTTTCCCCTTTCTGGCTTCGCTGTGGAGATGGACTGTGGAGGGGTGGATCTCCCCTCCTGACACCGGGGTGACTTATCAATTTCATTTTAGTCTTAAGTGGGTGAATCTGTGCCACGGGCCCGTGCCTCCCCCACGGTCGGCGATAAATCGTGGCCGAGTGCTAACAGCGCACACATTGACTCCCATTAATGCTTCCTGTGTCGGGATGCTGGGCTAGAGCCAGTTCGGCTGCATGAAGAGCTCTCCCGCTGGAGGAGTGAGGCCTCTGGGCTGCCTTCCAGTCCTAACTGGCAGCTAATGCTTTAACACATTCACAAAACCCACGCTAGGGGTGCAGGCGCAGCTGGGGTTTGCCTGGGTTGGAGATCACAGCGGGGCCTGAAGGCCCTGGGTCTCGGTAGGACACACAAAGTTGAGTGAGGTGTTTGCATGGCAGGGCTCCCAAGGACATGACTGTCACAGGCCTAAACTGACAGTTTCTAGTTCATGCGCACAGTTTAATCTTTTTTTTCCTGCTCTGCGAGGTGGGAGCCAGGCTGCACCTCTGGGACCCTCCCCTCTGGGGGTCGCTCTGAATGCCACCAGCTCCTCCTCACCAGGGCTCCCAGGACATCGAGTTCCCACGCCTGGCAAGGCTTCCCGCCCTGACTCAGGTCTTAGGATGACTAATGGTGACAGGGATCAGGGATCGGCTCTGGTGCCTCCAGAGCCGAGCGGAACTCCCTGGAGCATTTCGTAGACAGCTAGTGGTTAAATTCCTTTTCAACGAGTATTCTCGCCTTTATGTCTAACCCTCCGTGGGCTGAAGGCTCATGGATGAGGCAGCAGAAACCACATCCTCCTGCATCACCACCCACCAGAACAGTCTCTAACAACAGGAGCAGGAACTCTGCCACCAACTGGTTCCTTTCTGAAGGAATGTCCTGAGTGCCCATGTGGGGTTTCACCACACGTGTGTGGCACCACAGGGGAACACAAACTTGATCCTTACTAGGGAAACTAACGCCCTTCCCTTGATCAGCGTACCCTTTGTGTTCTAACCCACACCCCAAGGCATAGATGTGTGTGATACGTGCACGTGTGTGCATGCATGCTTTGAAAACCCCTTTCCCTGCATGCTAAGGTCACACATGTTCCATATCCAAGCACACTTTCAGAAGTTATTTCTGGAAAAATGTTGAATCTCATAACAGCAATAAAAGGGAAATACTGGCTCAGCCAACACAAACGTGTGTCTGGAACATGCTCCAAAATACAGGAATGTGTGTGAGCTTGAAATACCAGCCCCAGAGCGGGGCTCTGGCTATAGCTGGGCTCTGTGGAAGAGGGCGGAGAGTCTCTTCCCAGAAGTCCCTCAGTCCAGTGGACCAGCCAGTGACCTTGACTGCTGGCCCCAGGTTCCAGAGGCTTTCCCTGAAGGATACGCTGATATTATTGATGATAAGGTCTGGGGAGTTGGCATCCAGAAAGGACCTGGGCACAGGAAGGGTATAGACCACTTGCCCTGTGGTCTTTGGTTCTGCAAGGTGTACCCTGGTGTCTTGAATAGCCTGTCCTGGTGATCAGGCTGTGGGTCCTTAGTACTATGATGGCTTCCTCTCTAGGTCCCTCCCTGAGTTTATAGTCTGGTAGAGAGTGGGCACAGCAACAAGCTCCACACATGTGGCAGCTAACTGCTCAGAACTCCAGGTAAACAAGGCCAACTATGTCATGAAACTAGCCCCCCAGAAGGCTACACTGCCCTGCTTCAGGGCTCGGGGCATTCCGTGATGGAACCACTGAGCTAGGCTCTTAAACTCTTCAGTGGCCACATGCAGCTCCTGGTCCCTGTCCCATAAGTGAGCCTTGGCCATTGCATGCTCTCTCTCTCCCTCTCCCATCTCTTTCCCCTCCACCTCTCCCCCCTACCATGTCTCTCTCTAAGGTAGCTGATTTTTCTCAGGCCTATGGTTCTGTGGCTGCAGAGGTTTCCCCAGGAGCCAGGATCACATCCTGGAGTGGTGGGGATGGGAGAGTGGCCACCACCAGGGAGGCAGTCACCACTCTGCTCAGGGAAGGAGTGACATTCCACCTGGAGATCCCTGTCTCATGGGTTGATGAGATGGCTTGGCCAGTAGAGGGCTTGCCATGAAAGTCTGGTGACGTGAGTTTGATTCCCGGAACCCACGTAAAGGAGGAAGGAGAGAAACGGCTCTACAAGGCTATGCTCTGAATCCAACATACGTGCTGTGTGGCACACGCTTCCCCTCTGTCTCAGGCACGCGCGCAAACACATGGTAAAACCAAGAACTCTTTTTTTTCTGCCTCTAGTTTCTCTGTCCATTTCCAAAGTAAGAGAGGCGAGAAGGTGATTGGAAACCCCAAGCACACTCCCTGGGCACAGCAGCTGAGCGCACCTCACGCAGTGGCAGAAACACTGGGTGATTGTTGCTGCAGGAGGCTCTGGTTTGCATTAGCAGGAAGATGGCCCAGTCTCAGAGCAGGACTCAGCCCCCAGACCCAGGGGGTTAACCCCTTCACCACCTCACCATAACCACTCACAGCTGGCATCCTGAAGCTAAAATGTCCTGGGTCATGTTCAGCTGAGGACCACCTGCCCTCTGCCAACCTACACTGTGCTGCTTGCTCCCTGTCTCTCTTGTGCACAGGTATACATGAAAGCAACCCACACAATGCCCGTGCTTATACACACAGTCATACACATGTGCATAGTCTCACATGTGTAAATGCACATACACACAGCCCACATAGGCACACACATATACATATTCATATACACATGCAGATTCTTATAAGCACACATGCATACATATGCTCACACATGCACATGAGTGTGCTAATACAAGTGGGTCTTCATAGGGAGAGGGGAAATGGGAGGCTGAACGCCAGAGGATCTGGGGAGCTGATATGCACACTGCCTCAGGATTCCAGCCTAGGTCCCTGTTGGTATGCTTTGCACGAATCACCTGGGAACCACCAAGGGCCTGAAGGAGATCACGTTTGTGTCAACACCCATTTCACAGATGTGGAAACTGAGGCTCACAGAGCCCAGGACACTGTCTGCAGTCTGGAACAGTCACAGACTACAGGACATATGTGTAATTATATCCTGATATATGCTAACATTTGCCTCCTGTGTGAAGAGACTGAACATTGACACACACAGGCGTGTGTATCTGTGCGCATCTACCAGACAACCTGGGGCCTGAGGACTCCTCTCTGCAGGCCAGATTTGCACTGGGTGGGCATGTCCCTGTGTGGGTCCAGTGAGGGGAAGTCACCCTAGGGCTCTTCTGGGGACTTACGATCTATGCCTAGTGTCTCGGATCTCAGAGGATTTTCCCTGCTTAGTCCAACAGTGGCGGCTGCTACAGCAAAGGGCATTTATAAGCTGCCTCCCTGTCCCCTGCCCAGCATGGCCTTGACCTCTGCGGTCACGGGCACATGTCTGTGGGGCTGAGCCTGGCATGGGAGCATGCTGGATCTGGAGGACACGGAAGCATAGTAACCCACAGTGGCACTGATGGTCACATGACTCACGCTGTCTGAGTGATTTCGCTCTTTCTACTCCTCACTCAGTCCTCCTTATGTCGCGACAATATTTTACAGAGAAGAAGCACAGAGAGGGAGTGCAAATTGTTCAAAGCCACAGAGCACGTCCTGCCTTGGGGCTTGCAGCTGAGTAGCGCCTCATCAATGAACTAGAAATATCATCCTGGACCAGAATCAGGGCTCTCTCCACCACCTTGCTTTAGGCAAGCCTTGGGAGACTGTACCTGCTAGAGGCGACATACCCAGGGTTGCCCCTTCAGGGGAGTCAGAGGGGATGCCAGAACAGACCACGGAATGGGACGCAGAGGGAAGGCCACAGCCCAGTGTCCCCTCTACTCATGGTATTTCCCTCCATCCATGGGTGGAAACCTGGGTCGGGTCAAGTGGAGAGCTGGAGTCAACAGTCGGAAGCTGGGTGGTCCAGGGATGCCTGGCATTTCCCAGAAGAGTAAGCCTATAGATAAGACCAGGGTTCACCCAAGAAGGGCATGTGAGAAGCCCCTACAGGCAGGCTGCCCAGCGCTACCTCGCCAGCTTTATACCAGGCACGGCACAGTCCTTGTCACTGCTCTAATACACTGTGCCACATGACCTAGGCACCTTAATGTTTTGAGAAAGGAAACTAAGGTGCAGAGATGCCTCACAGCCAGGCAACAGCTGAACTGGAGGCAAACCAGTGGGCTGGCCGTACCCACACCTGGGTCCAGCATCAGAGTATGAGAGAGAAACATCCAGGGGCTGCGCTGTTGGCATCACTCAAGGAAAACCAGGTAGACGGAAGCAGAGGTCGCACTCAGAAGCAGCAGAGATTAGCAGCATTTGCTAATGTCACTATCACAGAGAACAAGCCACCTTGGCAAGAGGGAAGGGCTGCCCAACCCTAACAGGCACCCCTGCTTGGAGTTCTAGGTCCCCCGGTGAGATGAACAGGAGGAGCCTAGAGGCCATACGGGGCCTGCGCGTGAGGGCACAGTTCTACAGGACACCAAGCCTCCTGTTTGCAGGGGACAGAGGGGTTTCCTGGATGTGAGGCTACTAATTTTTCAGGAAAGAACCTGAAAAACCAGATGGTGGTCTTGCTACTAAGACACACATAGTGGCATACAGTCCCAAACTGGTTAGTTTGGGGTTAGAGGAAAGAGATGCTCTCTGGTAGGCTACTCTGCCTGATGTTCCAGGACAGGAACACACGGGGCCAGAGGCTGTGACCTCCAGACTCTAGGGTGCATTGATGATCAGAAGATGAAATTTCGGAGTTCTGAGAGGCCAGGGTCATAAGGGAGGTCATGTGGTAGCTCCTGCTGTCTGTTTTACCTCTGTGGTAGCATGTGTCACAAATGTCCCTGCCCTTAGGGAGAGTCATTCGGTCCAACTGCAGAGCAAGGGTGATTGCACAGGGCGGAGCTGTACCAAAGAGGTAGTTTTTGGCCCCTCACAGAGCCCTCAGATCTTTTTGAAAAACACTTGCCTCTGGCACAGAAGGTGAACTTCTTGTAGAAACCATGCTGGGTGCAGGGTGAGGACCTGGTGTGGAAAGACTGCAGCTAGCAAAGGGGACCTCGGGGAATGCTGGAGCATGCGACAACAGGTCTGTCTGTCCTTCCATAGCCTTTTCTGCTAAATGTTTACAGGCTAAGTGGCTCTTTCCATGGATACAGATGGCCGGGGGCAGATCTTCTGAGGTCAGAAGATAGAGCTGGGGTTGGCACATGTGGCTGACTCACTGTAGAAACCTCCTCCTGAGGGGGCAGCAGGAGGTGGTAGTTGGTGTTGGGAAGTTCATCAAGTCTGGTGACATCCTCAGGATGGGCCCTTGAGCGGACTCACTTGGCTACTGGGTATATCCAGCTTACTGAGCGTGAGAAGCAATGCTATCTCTGACAGCAAGCAATGCTCAGTGTCCCAATCCATCTAGAAACACTGGAAATGGGAGGTAGGTACAGATGGGGAACCTGGGAAACCCTTTGAAAATGTGACTCAACACAGGCACTTGCAGGAGGGGAGACTGATGAGCTCAGAATTCTGGGTATGTGACCCACAAGGAAACCTCGGACTATCAAGTCTCATTTTTAAAGCCTGCCAGGAGGCCACCAGGTGCAGCAATGAGAAGCCAAATGACTTCTAGTTAATCTAACTTCCCTTTTCTCCTTATGGCTCAAAATCAAACACCCTAAAAGGCACCCCAATTGGCCTGAAGCCTGAATACGATGGGTTATAAGAAACCTCTCTCATAGGTATTAGGAGGCCCCGACCATGTTCTGCCATGCAGCCAGGAGGAAGCAGAGTGCTGGAAACACATGGAGATTCTGGGACCTTACACACAGAGCTGGTGGGAAGATGACATGGGGACTGCCATAGAAAATACTCTGTGCGCCACGCAAAGGTCTGGTGTGTAACTCAGCGGTCGAGTGCTCATGTAGCATGGGCAAAGGTGTGAGCCTGATCCAGCACAGAAAAGGTTGTTACCTGACTCAGCAGTTCTAAGCATGTCTCTGAAAGAAAGGAAAACTCATGCCTATGCACACACGTGAAACGGAATGTCTGAGACAGCTTGAGTCGTAAGAGCTGTGCAGAGGAGATGGCCAGAACGGCTGGGTGACTGGACTATTACATGTTACATAGGAGTGAGGGGCTGGGGAGGTAACTAAGGTGGTGACCACGCAGGCATGGGAACTGTATTCAGTCTGCAGCACTCTTGTGAGCAGCCAGGATTGGAGGCACAGCTATGAGCTTAGCACCGTGGAGGCAGAGGCAGGAGGATCCCTGGGGCAGGCCAGCTGAGCTGACTTGGTAAGTTCCAAGCAAGTGAGGGACCTTGTAGACAGAAACGAGGAATGACACCCAAGATCAACTGTCACCTAGGCATGTACACACATGTGAATGTGTGCCTGAACACACCGTTACAGCTGTACATTCCTCATACATACAAAGACATGCTTTAAAAAAAGAGAAGAGGAAGGAAGGAGGCAGTTACACCATGGATGGACTTTAGAAACATGAAAGCAATCCGTTACTGTTTGTGGTCTTATTTGTGTAAAATGACCAGTGAGGCAAATCCACAAGCAGATAGATTAGAGATCACTGGGTGCTGAGAGAAGAGACAAGAGAATCGGGGCACCTCCTAATGGGTTGTGACAACCTCTGCATGGCCACTCTGGAAACACTGAACAAACCGCACATTCTAACTGGGTGAACCGTCATCTGGAACATGAATTAGGCCTACTGGACCTGCTCTAAATGCAGTTATTATAGCACATGCGGACATATGTCAGGAGCCATGTGTTTCTTACGTTTCTCCAAGTGCCCCTTGCCTCTTGTAGGGTGGCTGCACTGTAGCTTCTCAAAGGCAACCTCCATCCTCAAAACAAAGGGGTAGATCATGAAGCTGTGTCCCAGTGAGGCTAACGGTACAGCGGACCGTCCCTGCAGACCAAGTTACAGAGCCCACAGGTCTCCCAACCATCCTAGTCTCTCACCTGGACAGCTAAAATACAAGCCCTCTTCCCTGATTTTACTCTTTCTCTCTCCTCTCTCTTTTAAGGCAGAGTTTCTCTATATAACCCTGTCTTGGAACTCACTCTGTAGACCAGGATGGCCTTTAACTCACAGAGATCCACCTGCTTCTGCCTCCCGAGTACTGGGATTAAAGGTGTGCACCACCATGGCCTGGCTTCCCTGATGTTCTAGCAGTGAACTGTCTATCATTCTAGAGGTAACAGTTTGTGGGGACACTGAGCCACCTGTTTCTGAGGGCCCCAGTGGTCCTCAGCCCTTGCTCTCTCTCAACTATTAGGATGGCAGTGGTGACCTTCAATGCTGATGGCTGTGGTTGCCTGGAGACACAGGTAGCACAGATCCACTGGAGGGAATCTGGCTTCTCCTTTGGGAAGGATGCTGTACCACACGCATTTCCATGGTGAGTTCTGGTACAGGTGCTGGCATTACCGACCTGTACCCAGCAGTACTTGACCATGATGGGGGTGAGTGAATGTCTCCGGTTGCTAGGTATCTTCCATCACAGGCAGACGAGTGGTGGTGTTAAGGGCAATGAGTGAATCAATCGAGGATGTGGTGGTTTGAACCCGTATGGCCCCTAAGATGCCTGTGTGTGAATACTTGGTCCATAGAGAGTGGCGATAACGAAAGGTGTGGCCCTGTTGGAAGAAGTGAGCCACTTGGGGGCGGGTTTTGAAGTCTCATATACTCAAGCTGTGCCCAGTGTGATAAACAGTCTCTCCCTGCTGCCTGTGGATCAAGGTGTAGACCTCTCAGATCCTCTAACACCATGGCTGCCTGCATGCAGCTATGCTTTCTCCATGACGATCATGGACTAAACCTCTGAACTGCAAGCCACTCCAAAGAAATGCTTTCCTTTATAAGAGTTGTCATGGTCACGTTTTGTCTTCCAGGATGCTCTCTGCTCCCACTGTGAGCCAGAGGTGCAGGTTCCCGCAGGTGAGGCTGTGTACACAGGCAAGTCACACGTCTGAACTGAGTGGCCAGCAAGCAGTCGCCACCCACTGCTGGTACTGGTCCTGCCTTTTCTTCCTCCCTTCCTCATCTCACTTCCTCTTCCGCCGTGGCCTGTGCGCTGGTTGGCATCTGAAGGGTCACCCTTCCCGCTGCTCTGACAATCTGATGACATGGGACCTCACCGACTGGCTACCTCCACTCACACATACCTCAGCCAGAGTCTGATTGCTGAGAGAGACGCTAACAAGAAAGTTCCTGAGTGGGAACCCAGAACAAAACAACACAGGCAAAAACCCATGACCACAGGGCTGTGTAGCTACATGACTGCCTCTGCCTGGGCCCTAGATACTGAAGAGCAGAGGTAACATATAGGTCAGGGCTGGGGACATTTGAGAGAGGTGTCCTCAGATGGTTGTTTGCCTGGGTTCTGACTGAGCCAGGGGCTCTACACTCGGGTCTAGCAGTTCCTATATCTTCTGCCAGTGTCTTGTTCTTTGGGGGTTTAGAGACCTCTTCCTTAATGGCCCCTAATGAGTTTTTTTAGAAATGCTCTCTCAAGGGACCAAAGTGTTTGCTGCCGCTGGGACCACAGATACCCTGACCTGTACCCCTCCATCACCTCACCTGGTTGTACCTAATCTGGAGTGCTTCCTGATATAGGCATCAGCTGGTGAGCTGCAGAGGTGGACAGGACATGTCCTGTTTTGGCTAGCACTTCCCGCCAAGAACCCAGGCTTGGGCCTGGCAGAGAGACGGGGAAGACAATCCATGAAGGATTAGGGTTCATTTGGGTGGCCACCTCTCTAAGCGTTCCTCTGGCTTTGGAGCTACAGGTGGGAAGAAAATCTCAAGGGCAATGTTAACATAATCAGGATGACTTTTACTGACTACAAGTGGAACTTTTTGATTAATACTAATTATATTAATGTTCTTTCTTGTGTATGCGGAGAAACGCTTGAGAGGACAGGTGGCTTCTAATTTATTCTAAATAGACAGAAATGGAAATGGAGTATTCTAGGCCACTTCCTACTGTCCACAGGAAAGCCAGAGCCCTGTTGGACATCTGAGGGGAGGGAGGGGACAACAAGTTTTGTTGGGTGCCACTGGGTCAGCTAGTGGTAAGCCTCATCCCCACCACCATCTGTGCACAAAGACAGATATGACTGAGAGTTAGAGGCTCTGCGGGACACCCTTCACCCCAAGTGTGGGTCCTGGCCGGTGGCTCTGCATACTGAGATGGCATAAAAGGTTTCTTTGTTTCCTACAAATAGGCAGGCCTCCATCCTGGACCACAGGCTCCGTTTCAGTGGCTGTGATGATCTGTCAAGGGAATGTTTCCACGGGAAATCGCTTCTCTCCACCCTACCATGCCTCGAGCAGTATTGTACATGCGGCCACAGCCACCTGAGTGGGAGTCCCAGGCACACTCCTTCACGTCCCAGGTGTCCGTTCAAAACACAGAATGGAGAAACTCAGCAAGGGACATGTCACATCACACATGGCTAGCATCCCTGATGGACATTGCCAAGTATCAGCAAAAATTTGGAGAAACTGTAACCCTTACTGTGGGAGAGTCAAATGGTCAGCCACCATGGACACTGGTCTGAAAATCCCCTGTGAAAAGCTAAATCCAGAGCTGGCACAAGAGCCACTGACAAGGATGCACCCAGCGGGAATGAAGACACTTGGCCACCTAACAGCTTTTACAAGGTGGACAGAACAATACAGTTCACATTTGCCTCAGTGACAACACCATCGATGGGTGAACGGAAACCGGCTACAGAATGCCATCTGACCCTCACAAGGCGCTTAGCCGATACGGTGGCTGAACTGTGAAGCACTGTGACAAGCAAAGAAGGTTTAGTCATAGAGGCTGCACAGGAGGGCTCCTCCTATATGAAACATTTGCCTTGGCCAATCCGGGGACAGAGAATAATGAATTGGACATTTCCAGGGACCGAAGAGGGTGGGGAACATGACTGCTTTTGGGTGTGGGGGTCCCTTGTGGGGAGGCAGTAAGTGTCTGACTTTAGATAATGTTGATACTTGAACACTATGACTCAAAGACTTCACTGGGGTCTTTTTCACAGCATGTGAATTGTGCCTCAATAAAGCCAATTCATATACATGTTTCCACATGTTTCTGTTTATACCTATACTCTAATGTTTTAGAACAGTCTCTCATTAGCCTGGGACTTGTCAATAGTCTGGGTTGGCTAGCCAATGAGCTCCAGGGATCATCCTGGCACTGGGATACTAACGGGGCTATGTTATATGTTGGCTCTGCAGGCTCAAACCAAGGTCCCTATACTGATGTAGCAAACACTTACGTCTGAGCTATGACTGAAGTCCCAATCTGCAGACTTTTAGGTATGAATTAATCTACTCATTTATTTTTATCTAGGACTCCCAAGTAATGCCCAACAGGCCAGGTGTGTGCTGGTTAGACTCAGTACCTTTAAGAAGCTGCACACATGACCAAGGCTACGCATTGACTAACTGATGGCAACATTGCAACCAGAAGCTTGCAGGAACCTAACCCGCCTTTATCCTAGGACAATGGTTCAAGACTGTAACAAAAATGGGAAGAGATGGAATAGACAGAGATAGTGCTAGAACCATCCAGAGTTGCCAGGGCTGTCTGTGGCCTCTGTGTCCAGGTACACAGCTGGTACATTCCCTCCAGAGCCTTGAGGGGAGGGAGTCTCAGGCATTTCCAACGGCCCCTGGCCTGGCATCACTGTTCAAGTGCAGAGAATGTGGGGGGACAGATGTTGGTCACTGAGGCCAACTTTTCACAATGGCTTTGCTTGGGAATAACCAGCAACCTTCATGCAAAGCACAGAGTTCCTATCTATGGCCATCTTCCTGTGTGGCTTTTTGGCTACAAGCACCATCTTCTCTCTAGTAGGTCTCTATTCATGTATTTAATGTGTGTGTGTATGTGTACACCTGTGTGTGTGTATGCATGCCTGCATGTGTGCATGTTTACCTGTGTCTGGGGGTCTGAGGACAGCTTGTAGGAGTTTGTTTCTCTCCTTTTACCATGGGTCCTGGAGTCAGAATTAAAACCACAAGCCTAGCATCAGGTGCTTTTACCATGGGTCCTGGAGTTAGAATTAAAACCACAAGCCTAGCATTAGGTGCCTTTACCACTGAGCTACCTCACCAGCAGCCATACTATGTTTTTTAAGCCCTGGACTCAGTCTGTGGTTGAATCTTAGAGAAGTCTTTGGTGCCATGATCTGGATTCCATCAGAGGATTTGCCAGAGTTTGCCTAGAGCTACCAAATATCCAAAGACGCTCAGGGATTGATTAGCAAGGAGCCATTGGAATGTCAAATCCAAGCGACCCTCTCTCTCCAAAGCACATGTCCCAGTCACTGGGACAGTCAGCCATTCTTCATTTATCTGGCAAAGTTTGGTTGACTCCGAGACAATAACCTTGCCCTTGATAAGCTTTCTCAGCTAAACGAAGTTAGACTCAAGAATGTCATTGCAGTTCTTGGGGATAAGTTCCCAAAGCAAACAGACAGCCCTGTAACTAGAGCACCTCATGTTCCCAGGGACAAAGTCCCATCCTGTATAATGCTGAAGGAATGAGGGACATCCAGGCCAGAGAGGGAGGTTGTGGAGAAGGCTTCCATCTGTGGGAGCCGTCTCTGGTTCAACAGGCAGTGATTTATTCCACAATGTGTCAACAGGATCGGGTGCAAGGTAGAAAAGACACACGGGGCAGGAGCTGGAGACAAGACACAGAAGCTAAAAACGCTTTTCTTTTTACTCTTGCCTCTCTTCCAAAGGATCCAAGTTTAATTCCAAGTACCCAGGATGGGTAGCTTCCAAGCACCTGTTCCAAGAGGTCTGACACCCTCTTCTGGTCTCTGAGGGTACTGCATCCATGTTGCACACACTCAGACACAAATACACACAAATATAAATAACAAAAGCACAAGTCTTAAAAAAAGATACGCTGTAGCAGAAAAGGAAACTCGAGGAGGTGTGATCATGCACAGATCTCTGTAGAATCAGACACCGGGTAACAAACGCTCACTGCAGACAACAGACTACAGTCACCAGAGGGTAGTATGGGGAGGGCAGAGTCCCCTGTGGCCCAGCATCTCACCGAAAGGGCCCATCAGTCAGTGCTGCCTGTTCCAAACGATTCTTTTTAAATGCAACCTAGCTGAAATTAATAAGAAGGAAATCTCAGGTACCTCTGCAGTACTGGCGGCTGTACTTCCAGAGCTCAGCAGCCATGAGCTGCCAGGGACTTCTGATGTGGACAATGATGTTCTGAAGGGTTTTCCCCACCATCATGGACGATTCCGCCACTGACCCTTGACCCAGACTGGGTTCTGGATGCCCAGAGCCTCATAAGTAGGTTAGGGAAGGAGAGCGGAGTGAGGTTTGGATTCAGGGAGTATGTCTCATATGACTTAGCGAGAGCTGCTATGGATTGTGTGTCGGGTTGACGCCTGGTGGCACTGTCAAGGAGCCAATCAATGGGTGAATCCACTAATGAGTTCCTTCCTGTAGGCTGTTAGGAGGTGGGGCCCTTTTGAGGAAGAAGTGCCCTGAGCTATGCCTTTGGTAGGAAGATCTCATCCTTGTTTCTTCCTGTATTCCTCTGCTTTCTGGACATTATGAAGTGAGCAGCTTTGTTATGCAATTCCACTCTGATGCTCTGCCCCACCACCTGCCCCAAGGCCGTGAGGAGGCCAGCTGGTCACGGGACTGAGCCCTTTGAAACTGTGAGCCAAATAAATACTTCCTCTTTTAAGCTGATTGTGTCGGGTATTTAGTAACAGCGACGTAAAACCTGATTCAAATACACTGTTTTAAGGTATAGAAGATTTTCAGTTCACCTGTCCCTAAGCCCCAGGGGTGTGGCTGTTAGGAATCTTCTCTAAGGCAGAGCCCATGTCTGCACACCCCTCCCTGCCTCCTTCGACCTCTGCAGACTTCTCTATGGGCCAGAGTAATATGCAGGTTATTGGCAGCTGTGCATCTGGCTGGATTCCCTCTGGAGTGCTGGGTTCTGAATTCCAATCATCTCTATCCTTCTGGCCTCTGCGCAAAGTTCCATGATTCTCTGTTCCTCCCTCTTGGCTGACCTTCTAGATGGCAGCTGGATTCAACCAGATGCCAAAAGCATGGTTCCCATCTCTGCCTCCGTCTGAGACCCCTACTGCCTCCTTCCAGCTCTCCTGCCTCTTTTAGCTCCTCCAAACCCTCTCACCACATGTGGATGGGGCCTACTGGCCCGTGGTGAGAGACAGAAATAACAAGGGGACAGCTGAACGCCATTCCTGCAGACCCCACTCTAGTCCAGGATGGCCAAGGACAGTAGCTTTGTGAGATGGACGAGAACTGTGCCGAGCAGGCCATGCACATGATGCCACAGTGACGGTTGGACGTGGAAGCCAGTCCAAAGTCAATGCCCACCCAACCACTGACCCTGGCACATTCACAGTGGGGAAAAATCCGGAAGTGAAGTGTGGAGTAATTTTTATTGCCGGGCAAATGCCATGGAATATAGTATAATCGGAATAGTTCTAGCCAGTTCTTGGGTGAGGTTCTAGATGAGACAGACAGACAGATGCAGTGATATACGGGACATGCGAGGCTGCTGCTGGGAAGCCTGGCAGGATGGACTCTTCACAACACTCCGTAGGCAGGACTACACCCTAAAGTGACGACAACAACCCAGTATGGCGTCTACACAAGTCTGCAGCACGGCCGCGCCGGATCATCGCCAAAAGAAGGACAGAGGGCAGGTCTGTCCACATTTGCATTTACGGCATTGCAAAGGCTTTGACGTCACTGAACGACAGGGACTTTCAGCTCTGTGACAAGCTGACAAGAGTACAACCCACAGGTGGGGTGTAGACTATAGTCCTCAGCACCACGCAGCTATACTTCAAGTCGCTACACCAGTGATACCCAAAATGTGTCTCCTTGAAAGCAGACTGGCTCCCTCCCAGCTCAGCTTGTTTCTCTCACTACTCCTCCTCCCTTGCAGCTGTTCACCCCGGCCCACACACGATGCTCAGGCTGCCTGGCACTTGCTTGGGGCCCTGCCTCTGCCACCACGAGCAACCTCCCTTCTTCCCGCAAGTCGACCGTGTGACCCTGGGGGCAGGCTGCACTACATGCTCACCCCATTCCCTCCTGGCTCCCCCTCTCTCGCCACACACATCAACAAAGGTATACCGAGTCACTGTGGATGGCCCCTCTGCCTGCTCACGTCTGCAGCGGAGTCTGTGCAGGGGTTGCTGGAACTTTCCTGCACCTCTTGCATGGAGATCAATGTTCTACATTAAACGGAAGCCGGGCCTCCGTTGGGTCGCCATTCAGACACGCCTGTGTTTCCCAGGTCACTGTACTACACCAGGCAACAAGGCCAACTGTGCAGACCTCCTGGGTCCCCACAGCCTCCAGACTCCGAATACATCATTTTGCATGGGAAATGGGGATCCCGTTCCTGCAGATGGAAAACTGGCCACGTCCATGAGCATCAGCTGGAACCACTCAACCAGGGTGGAAGCTGTTTCCCATGGGTTCTCTGCCATGAATGGAAGCCAAGTGAGGACTCTGGACTTGGATCTGGGTGACTGCTCAAACAGTGGCTGCACATAGCCCCCTCTGCCTTTCAGGGAATCCCAGGTTGAGGACTGAGGCAGCTGGATCACTGTATTCCACATGCAACCATCTCCATGATCTTCCGCACCCATGAGGTGTCGTGCCTCGGTTACCACCTTTCTCTCTAGGCAGA
Source organism: Ondatra zibethicus (assembly GCA_004026605.1). Taxonomy (NCBI): domain Eukaryota; kingdom Metazoa; phylum Chordata; class Mammalia; order Rodentia; family Cricetidae; genus Ondatra; species Ondatra zibethicus. The sequence goes on along the minus strand of PVIU01000005.1, from coordinate 468,160 downwards.
CCTCTGCCCGTTCTCCCCACAGGAGAAATAGGAAGTCTATCCTTTGGCATAATTTATTCTCCTGCAGAGGGAGAATTTTGAAGAGAGCCCGGTACCCAGAAGCTCCATCCATGGAGCTGCCCCCAGACTAAACAAAGCTGGGGGGTGGACAAGCTGCGGCCAACCAGCCTCAGAAGCTGGCAGTGGCATCTGCCAGTGCCTGGGAGAGAGAGCAGACATAGCACAGGTTCCACACCATAGACCGAGGACCGGCGTCAGCCCAGAGGTGATCGTAAAGGGCTCTTTGTTCATCAGGCGCACGGTCCCGGCTACTTGATGGGTGTGGGGACTGCACACCTGCATTGGGAATGCCACCATGCCATCACGGAGAGCTGACATTCACAGGGGGCAGGGATGGGATCCAGGGGTCAGCAGGGACTAGGAATAACAATGCCTCCAGGGCTGGTCTAGCCTCTTCCCACCCTAGGACACTGTCTGCCTGATCTCAGACTAGCCCCAGCATCACTAGAAGAGAGCAAACTGAGGCAGGAGGGGCAAGCCTCCAAGCCAGCTTGTAACGACGTGTCTCTCTGATGCACAGGTTCTTGTTCCATAAACCAAGATGCTTAGGCCTCCTACGTCAGCAGCATCTGGGCTCTCCCAGATGCAGAGATGGAGTGAACGATCCTAGAATTTTCTGGTCCTTTGGCAGCATCCTGGTGGGATGAGGTCCTGGTGACGGGGACAGCTAAGGTCCTCATAACCTGCCTCATTCTCTCCTGGGTCTGCCATTCTGAAAGCAGGTGGGAGTGGTGTTCGTGTGTGTGTGTGTGGGGGGTGTATGTGTGTGTGCATGTGTGCGTGTACATGTACATGCACACGTGTGTGTGTGTATATGACTAATGATTTCTTTCAAAAAGGGGAATCAAAACAAAACAACTTCAAGAACAATCAAGTGGCTTTTCTTGTATAAGGAGCCCACTGGCCTACACCAGGCACCTCCTCAGCCCTGATTCTTATTCTGTCCTGGGAATTCCTGGAGGAGAACCATGGTTGCTCCTTCTAACTCAACAGGACCTGTGAGGTGAGACCTGGGGCAGGAGTAGCTGTTCAAGCTCCCCTAGTCTCCTAGGCCTTGCCTACTACAGGCTGGCCCAGGGACTCTGTACCTGGAAGTAGAGGTAAAGGGTCCTACAAGAACCCCTGGGTGGGAAGCCGAAGAGTCAGCGTAGAGGGTTGGGACCCGACCTAGTTATTTCGGTACCTTTTCCACCTAGGTTGCAGAGCCAAGCTTAAAGGGACATCATGGGTCAGGGCCGGGTGTCTCTGTATGTGCTTCGAAACACCAGTGAATCAGAGGAGGAGGGGTTCACCTGCCCTCTCCACCTAGAAGGCCTGCATTGGACCTCTGGAAAAGCCTAGGGATTATAGTGCCTTGTCCAGCCTGGGCAAGAACCCAGCCATTCCTAGCCAGCATCCCTGTCCTACAACAAGCTCTCCTCACCTCCACCTGTTCATTTTGACACTAGTCCCAGGTCAGGTGCGATCATCACTAGCCTCAGAGCTCCGGTGAACATTCGGTGGAGCATCGGACCCTGAGAGAAGCGGGGGTGCCTGGCGGTGACGGGGTGTGATGATGCCTGGCGGTGACGGGGTGTGATGGTGCCTGGCGGTGACGGGGTGTGATGATGCCTCGTGGTGACAGGGTGTGATTTGTGGAGAAGACAAACCCCTGGCAGCAGCTGCCATTCATCCCCAGGCACACTCTTTAAGCACCTACGTGGAGCCGTGCTGACGCTCTGGGGCAGTGCCCTTCAGGTGCTGCTCCACCTGTGGGAGTTGGACTCGTCACATCTATAAGGACCAACATTAGCCAAGAGATGCAGAGGAGACCACTAGAGATGGAGCGCCGCCGCCACTGATGCCCGACCTCCCAGCCACCGCTGAGCATCCCGCACAACAACTATGCAGGATCCAGTCATAAATCCCGTTCAACAAGCTTCTTAACAATGAAATACCCAACTATTAGCCGAGACAACCACTTACTCAAAACCAACACTATTCACGAGTTTAGCTAAAATACATTCTCCCATGATCATCAGTTCCTGGCCTGGGCACTTCAATCTCTCTATTTATGAAACAATAATGGAATTCTATTTAACAGCGCAGCGCGGAATTCACTGCCTCTGATAAGTTTGCATCGTAACTTTGCCCCCGGCTATCTGCTCCTTCCTATTACTGCCTTGTCCTGGTTCACAGACGGATGAATCACAGCCTGGAGAGCAATACAACCTTTACCCGCACATGATTATCAAAACCAGTGTCTGTGGCTGGTTTGTAGGCTTCATTCTGACCAGCGAAGGGCTTGGGATGCTGATGAGCTTGGCCTCAGACACTGGCCCCATTATGGTAATTTCCGCCTGGGGATCTGAAGGTGTTGCACTGCTTCTCAGGTGAAGAGGGGACCCTGCCTGGCTTTCCATGAGGGATGGTTCCCCCAGGGATTACTTTGTCCCAACATGAGACCCTGCCTGGTTGCAGTTTCTTCTTTGCCCAGGGGAGTGGTTTTTCAATCCACAATGTCTTTGAATCATTGTCCCGTGTTAGATTCTAGAGTGGTTTGGTAGAGATCCTTTCCAACTGGCGTGGATGACCACTCTTAAGAAAACCTGAGGGCTGGTGAGACAGCTCAGTAGTTAAGAGCACTAACTGCTCTTCACGGGAACACAAGTTTGGTTCCCAGCTCTTGCGCTGAACAGTTTACAACTCCCTACTCCAGGGGATCTGATGCCCTCTACTGGAACCTGCGCACACATCTCTCTCTCTCTCTCTCACTCTCTCTTTCACACACACACACATACATACACACACACATGTACCCCCAAATCACACACACTACACACACACACACACATACACACATAGACATATACACACATGCACACACACACAAATATGCACGCATAGCCCTGGAATGAGCTCAGACATGCAGCCTATGTTCCAGTTTAAGTCTGGGCTGTGGAAAACATCTGCCTAGGAAAATTTAACCAAGGTGGGCAGAAGACCTCAGGGCCTCCCACTCTTGCTGCCAGAATCCACCCATGCTGTTTTAAAGCACTCTGCACAGGATCGTGTTCTGAGTTTTGTAGTGGGATTGCATTCCTGACCCACAGACTGTGTGTGACTGGAGGATGCTCAGCATGGGTTCCTAATGCCTTGACCCCCCAGGGTCACTCCCATGTCTCCCTCACAGGAAGCCCAACAGTTGCCTGCCCAGCAGGCCTGGTCCTTCCTTCAGGGGAGTAGGCAAGTCCCACATCCTTCCTAGACACCCTCATCTTTTGTTTGCCCCAAAAGCATGGTCAAGGTGAAAGTTGGTATACCATTGTGTTTTCAGCACTGCAGGCCACCAGCCCCAGCCAGGGGCGGTCAGAGCCGAGTACAGGCTGCTCAAGTGTGGTTATCTGTCATGCTCTCTGCTTCTCCCAAGCTGGAGACGAGAGGGCAGAAGATCAAAGGCCACCAAACAGAGCCGGACACTACTTTGATTTCCAGGGGCTAAAAATGAACAGAATTGGGAAGGCAAAGCACCCTCCCTGCCACATTATCACCTCTGCTCTCCCCTCTGGCTTCACTGAGCAATAATGTGAGTGTTGAGTAACAAGGCTGGGCCCAGCCAAGCAGATTCCTTCTAGCAATGCCATTGGACGACACTACTCAGCATGCTTCCCTTCAATAAATCTGTCGTGTGTGCAAGGTCTTCAGTATGACCTTGAAAGGCACACAGGCTGCCAAGGGCTTTCTAGTGCAGAGGACCTTAGCCTTGAGGCCACCCTTTATGAGGCAGAGTGTCCCTTCACATAACACTTCTACTTAGCCAGCTTACGCCAGACACACAGGCACCCTGGAGAGTCCAGGTGCTCGGCAGGCCCCAGGGCCCAAGAGAAGATGCTTACCCTGTGCAGGGAACAAGTTCAGAAGGGTTTCTGGGGACTTCTAGGGTTAGGTCTAAGGCTATAGGAGACCATCTGTCAACCTTCCCTTGTGGAGACTTTTGGGAGCTAGAGGACAGAAGCAGAGCTAGCCTATCTCAGTGGGTCCCAAACTGGAGTAAAGGTTCCCTGATCAATAGAGACACCAATACAGCGCTGAGATTCAGGATATCTAGGCCTGGGATAAGAATTCGATTTCAGTTTTTTAAATGTTTAACTGATACAAAATTAATTCTAAGTATTTCCGGGGTGTCACGTGATGCTTTGGTCCCCCTCTGCCTGAGGGACTGGCTTTTTAAACAAGCTCTCAGGTCATGTTGAGCACGGTAGCCTTGACCTAGGGCTGGCCGGGCACTGACAATATATCCATGTTGGCCACTGATAGTACGATGGGCCCTTCATGAGGAGATGGCGGGGTGAGAAGAAGTAGGTTAGGAAATCAAGCAGGTCCATAGACTCCTAGGTTGGCCCTTTGCCATTGGGGCTGCTAGAATAATAGTAACACAGCAGTGTTTGCTGGATTTTGTCCAGAGGTCAGGCACTTTTCCTAATGCCTCCTTAGACATCCAAACCATCCCGCTGACAGGATGCTCATGGTGCAGATGGGTGGAAGCGGGAGGACTGAACTCTCTGGGTTGGCTGACCCTGCTTGCTGTCCTCACACGCGATGCTTATTGTCGCTGCCCCCGTTGAGAATGTGCGGGCTGAGTCTCCTAGCTCAATTGTCACACATTAAAACTGCTCCACTTATTCCAGGGTCCTCTGCCCACTGCAGGGGCTGGGAGTCTCTAGGCTCCTCTGGCCTCTCTCTCTCTTGGAAGCAGAGGGTGTGGATGGCCTCTCCCAGGCCCCTGAAGTCAGGAGGCCAAGCCACTCCGGTCTCGTCTAAGACAGTTAATAAGACTCCCGATGACTGATGGGTATGGATCTCTGCACCTCTAATTTCCGTAACTATCACTCTCTGAAAGACAGCCTTGCCCGGGTGCTCCTGCCCTTCCTAGACAGAGCCGCATTATGTGGCCAAGTTCAGACTGGTGTATCCCATTTCAAGCATCTGACAGGGTCTGCCCCTGAAACTTTTGCAAGAGGTTGCCATCCACGGCACAGGCCATCTTGGGTTTCTTTCTCTCTACGCATCTCCTGTGACCCAACTCCCTCTGGGTGGATACAGAGTTCCTGTAGCCAGCACTAAGCTCAGGTCCCGGATAGGAACCGCAGCAAGTACTGGGTATAGGAGCCGCTTGCCTCTCAGGGATAGCTGAGCACCAATATCCCCAGCATTGGACTCAGAAATGGGAAGAGACCACACTTCCATAGGCATCGGCCACAATCAGGAGAATGCCCTCAATGACTTGATACAACCACAGTATCACAGGCAAAGGTTGGCTGCACCCTTTGGCCGTGCCCTCCTCTTGGGATGGCTAAAATGCTGCCCTTTGCTTTGGCCCCTAAGAAGCAAGCGCTTTTATGGCTCTAGGCCTAGGGGTTTTTATTGGCCGTGGGCATTAAAATCCCTATACCATGGTGGATGGGTGTGGGTGGCACAGCTTCCGTGGCCTGCAGTGACGTCTCTCAGAGCAGAGCTGAACACTCTCAGGTCTGCTCTTATCGCCATTCCTGGTCCCCAGGCTTGGAGTCATCATCTGGCATTTCCTGATAAGTTCTCTAGACATCAGGAAAAGCAGATTCATTGTCTCCAATGGCTTTCCCTGACAGCTTCTAGCAAAGGGTAGAAAAATACCCAGGAGCTGGCATGGCAGGGGAGGATAGGACAGCTAGGTCCTGGTGTCCTAGCCATGTCCCTGAGTACTGGGGCCCATAGGGTGTCCAGAAACCTACTTATGGCTGCCTCCACTACCAGCCGCCATACCTAGCCCAAGTGCTAGACCTGGGATATGAGGTCAGGAGCAGCTATGGGGCCATTAGTCAGTTGCGTGCAGAAGGAGCTATGTATTTTTCTGGGACCCTGTACTGGCTGTCATAAGTCACATGGTCAAGGCCTGATCCTACGCAGCTGGCCTAGTTTTGAAGGCTTTGCCCTTCGCCGTGGGTCAGAAGCTCCAATGTTGACTGACCCTTGGCAGCACGAGGGATGCTTGTGGTGATATACTTGCCTTTGGGCAAGTGAACAACACAGATACTGCATGCTTCCTGCAGGGCTGGCTTAGGGTGCCCCGTGAGCTTTGCCTCAGACATGGGGAACACCAACTCTGCTGTATCCAGAAGCCTCAAGGGTAAGGCACCTCAGAAGGTCAGGTCTATGCCCACAGTTGTTCTTCCTTCTCTTGTCCCCACTGTGGTGGTCCTATGCTGGCCCCTGAGAAGGCTCTAGATCCCCAGGATCCACAGCCTAAAGCATGGGCCAAAAAAAGCAGCTCTGGGAGCAGCTGGAGTGGGGGTGGGGTGGGGTGGGGTGGGGTGGGGTTAAGCACACTAACTCTCTCCCTTACCTATTGGGTGAGCGAGACAGCTTCTCATCCCTCTGTGCCTCAGTTTCCCTCTCTGCAAAGGGAGGGCTTGTGAGTTAAGTGCTCAGTATACAAACACATCAGTATGGACAGGCTCAGAGGGCAGGGTCAGTGTAGTATCCATGTGCTTAGGAGGTCTCTGTGCTGAACAGAGTCTGTGGGTACTGAGCCCCCCTGTCTTTAAAGGGGACCATGAGTCCCCTTTTCTCCCTTCCAGCTGTTGTGAACTGGCTAGTCCCACTTAAGAGATCAGAGCCTTCAGCTGGGACCAGGTAGAATAAAGTGCCATCAAGAGGAAGGACAGTGGCTCCTTAGCTATCTCTGCTGGGGACACAGAAGGTATTGGTGGAATCAAGAAAGATTCCTATCCAGCACATCCTGGAACATTGTCCCAGGCAGGCGGGGCTGTGGTTTTGTGCCTATGGGAAGGGATGAAGCAGTGCTCTCTAAAGGGTTAACCATGCCTGCCCTGGTCCTCCACCCACCCACTGCCGGCTTTATCAACATGCGCCTCCTATTACCCACACAGCTTACAATATTTTTGGTGTCTGTATCAAGTTGATTCAATTACTAAGACCACTGTGCAGGAATATTCCCTCCAGGGTTGGCTGACGCTCAGTGCCCGTGGTGGGGGTGGGAGGGGCAGGAGAGACTGAAGAATGCTGACTTCTCCTGGCAAACTCCTGTAATTGACTTTTAAGAAGCGGCATTAGCATTTAAATGGTCCCTTCGTTATGGGGTGAAGGTTCAGGGAATATGATCAATTTATTGAGCCCTTCAAATGTTCTTTTGATATTTATTTTTCCCTGTGTCATGCCGTGGGGGCCTTTTCCAGCTCCCTGTCAGCAGTGCAGGGGTTTGCTTCTGTACAGACAGCGCCACCATCCACCTGCCCTAGCCTGAGAACCTTCCTTTCTAAGGGAGTTTGGGCACAGAGGCCCAATGCCCGTCCCGGCTGGATATGCATTGTCTGCATGATAGGTACGCTCCGACTTTGTCCGTTGAGACAGGCTACATAGTGTTCCCTCACTGACCCATTCCAGGGGAGAAAAAGGACCATTTGCTGCTTGGAATCAACTCTTGGATGAAGCTGAGTTTTAGAAGGCAGTGGGGTCGGGGTGCTTAGGCTCTGACGAGCCAAGACCCGGTCCCATGCAGACAAGCAGGTGTTGGTGAAGGAGAGGACACCAGTAAGCATGTCTGGTCATGGTAGCCAGGGGCCTGCAGGGCCTGTGTTGGCCCTGAGCTTTGTGAGTGTGGACAAGTCGCCAGCTGCACAGGGCTGGCTTTGCAGAATTACAGGGATCAGATGAAAATGTAAAATGAGCTAAGAGGAGCGCAGGGGAACAATGGGTAGAAGAGGGGAGCAGAACTCACTCTCCAGCCACACCTGAAGGGGTAACAAGAAAGCCCAGGAGGCCACCTGCATGGAAGAGAACCTTAGGGACACGCCCCCTCCATGGGACACACTATCTCCACGCTGTTCACACGCCTGATCCCATGTCCACTCGAGACTACCCCAGTTTGCCCAGCGGACTCTAGAAATCTCACCAAGGATGTTGGGCCTCTTAACTGGGGTGTTTGGGGTTCTCTGGAAGCACTGCTTCCTTCACACCCGTTTTCTCAGCATCAAAGCTGAGGGTTCAGAACTAAGTACTGACCGTGCACCCTGCACTGTCTCTCAGAACTAAGGACTGCACACCTCGCACACCTCCCAAAGCTTATCTCTATCCTGGAGCATATCACTCCAGGGCTCACTGCCAGAGAAATGTGACACACAGTACCCAGAATGAGGAGAAGAAAGCTTCCCACAGTTGCTGCCCCCAGTCCCCTGTATTCCCAGACTGCCATCTTCCCTGGGCAGTAAACTGCTACATTTTACGGTTTACAGCCTTTTTGTGCTCTTAGAGACCTACAAGAAAGTCTCCCTTTTAGAAACCCAACTACTGGTTTTATAGACCCTCCCCCTCCCTGCCCAGGGATAAGGTCAGCAATTCCATCCCCAGAGTATGTCAAGCCCACAGTTCCCTAGAGCTGGTCTCTCTGGAATCCACCCACAAGGTACTTTCTCCCTGGTGCACATTCCCAAGGACACACGGGTGGCACACAGACAGGAAAATGCCCCAGGGCCATCACAGGTACTACACAAGCACTCTGGGAGGCTGGGTGAGGTGCTCTTTACAGTCCCAGTGGCTTCTGTCCTCCGTAAACAAATCCCCGAGCACAGGAATCATAAAACTGTAGCTGGTGACACTCCTCAGGAATGTTTCCAGGTCTGTCATAAACCCACAGTTTGGGGTGCACAAAGCCACGATGTTCTCAGCTTCTGGCCTCTCGCCGGTGTGCCCAGAGGTTGCAGAGAACCACACAGTTTCAATGTGTTCTGGCCACTAAGAGAGAACCATGAAGGCAGAAGAAGTCTCTTACCACTGGACCTGGTCAGAACCTGGAAAGCGTGTCCTGCCCCCTTCCCAGAGCCTGGCCTGGACTCCCACAAGAGTTTGTTGATGTTGGAAGTGCCAGGTCAATTAGCCAGCTCTGAACTTCCCCAGCCCCAGCCCTGCCCTGGCCCTGCCCTACCTGCGGCTCCCACACTGTCCGGCAGACAGAAGGCCTCCGAAAGGCTTCAGAACCCTCACGTCTCAGGACTAGTCTGTCCTGAAGATCCCTCCTTGGCAACCTGCCTCACCTCCTTCGTAACCTCTGGGCCCCAGCACTGGTCATGAGCTTGTCCTTCTGAGTGAGACCTATGTCTATGAGAATGGGCACCTGCTTGCTGGGTCAGGAACTCCAGACCAGAGCCCCAGGGCATGACTGTGCAAGGTGATTCGTCCACAAATTGTCAGGGACAGGGAAGTGTTCCATGTTTGGCTCCAGGTGGAACACTGACATTTTAAGGCCAATAACAACAAAGTCAGGCATTTAAAGGTATAGGTTAATGGTTCATCTGAACACACAGATAGTGTGGGACCCAGAGCGGAGCCATTTTCTGTTCTAGTTGAGGCCCTGCTAGTAGCCCCACCCTCTCTATCCTGACCAGCTCTACTTCTGGGCTCCTACACTGAGACCAGAGGACCCCTGAGGCAGAGACGGCACCTTGGACAGAAAGCACCCCGAAGTGCATCCTCACCTTCCATCAGCTGTAAACCCTCTGTTAGGGATGCTGAGCAGCCATTTCCTGTCGCTAGGTCTGAGGGTTCCGGCCCTTCCTCTGTGGATAAGAAAGGCTGTGGTTCTGGGGTGGGGTGCCGTGGAAACCGCACGGCACATGGCTGTTTGCCAACTCGAAAACCCTTGATCCCGACTACACAGTTGCTCCTTTCCCTGCAGGGCTGACCTTGGGCTCGCAGTAGAACCCTGCTACTGTGCCTCAAGAGAGGGGCTCAGAGCCCCAGCCTCTTGTGAAGCTCAAGCAGGAAAGCTAAGGAAAGGCTCTAGGGAGGCTCCGCCTGGCCCTCTGTCTTTTCTAGACGTTATCCAAAATGTCAGAGTTACACGCCATGGGGGAGCAAGCTCGTCATTTTGGTCCTGCTTTTGATTTCTTCCCTCTTCTTTTTTTCTGGTGAACGCTGGCCTGACAGGTGAATACCAGGTTGTCTGTGTGCCACACACTCACTCTGCAAGAGTTCATGTTTCAGTGACCACACAGTGGTTTACATAAGGAGTCAGGCAGGAACTACAATGTAGCAATCTTTATTTTAAAGGCTCCCAAAAGGCAGATGACATCTAGGGAAACTGTGACATTTCATGTTGGTTTGTGAAGTTGTCCCAGCTTGGGCAATAGAGGGCGCCTGTACCCCAGCTTCAAGGCAAGGTGGGCCATAGCCCCTGGCCAGGAACAGGCCTAGTGAGGAAAACTGGCTGGCTTCTTGGCCCTCTCTAGGCAGCAGCCTGTAGCCAGTCCCTGAGAGCTGCAAGTCTTTTCTAGACTCAGCCCTCAATGCTGCCTCTGAGAATCTCCCCACCAGATCTGAGTTGCACGGCTTTGCAGCCTGTCTGGATGCCTCCAGAGGAGATGCTGAGAAAGGAAGCCGGTCCCCAGAGCGTCTACCCCTGCTTTCTCTCCTCTGTCTCAACCTTTATGGCAGCCTGGCTTTGGAGAGCTCTACCTGTGATGGGCAGTGAGCTCCGAGAGGGAAGGAGGGTGAGGCCACTTGGTCGTACGCACACCCTGGTCCACAGGAGAGGGACAGAATCAAAACCCAAACCCACCTGCTTACGAAACTTGCTTCTCTTCCTGCTGAGGCTTTCAGAGGGGGACCTGCTAAAGCTCAGGCCATGGCCACTGAAAAATGATGGCTCAGTGTCAGAGAGAGTGAGCATAAGGGGATGTGATCACATCCTGAGTCTTTGGGAACCCAGATTCCTTTCCAGGGGGACCTCAGGAGTGGGCTTTCTCAGTGACGGACTGTGTGGTAGAGGTCTTACACAAGCCCTAGACCTGCTCTCGGGGTCCTGTGCCTCAGGTGATAAAATGTGTCCCCCTGAAGAGAGGGAGAAGTACCGGGGTCACCAAGGGTCACAGAGCTGCCATGAAAATAATGTTCATATGATTGCTATGAATAATAATAATTCACAACTATTATTATGGGATTCGGCGAGTTCTCATCCCAGGTGCTGGACACTGGCCTATTAGCTCATAAAGCAAATGTTTTCAGGCCAAGATCTCAAGGGCCATAGTTATGAGAGCCCTTCCCTGGTTTCTGGGAACCTACCTTCCTGTTTGGTTAGATTGTGAGAAGCCGGTGTTCAACTGTTCCCTGAGGTCCTTGCCTGAGCAAGGAGACAACGTAAGAACTGGCTGGCAAAAGCACAGAGCTCTGGAGGTGCCGGGTGGCACAGAGGGTATTCAGGGATCACAGTGCTGGGCAGTCAGCTATAGTATGTCCTGAGCACTGGGCTGGGATCAAAGTTTTGAGCTGAGGACCTGGGGGCTGGGCAGGGAGCCCTTCATTGCCCTACACACTGGTAGCTAGAGCTGCCCAGCTGGCAGAGTCAGCCTGCGTTTCCAGCGTGGGTGCCAGTGCCTGGCATTTTCTGGCCTCGCCATGGAAATGTCTGCATTCTAAAGTTTGGCTACCCCCAGCCCCAACACATTCTTCTAGAACATTCTGAGAACTCACAGCTCAGGACTGTTTATAGGTAGGAGAATGGGGCCAAGTTGGAAACCAGATGCTTTCAATTTGCAAATCTAAAGGGCTTCCTTGGAAGGGGCAAGGATGGCTCCCACTCCACCCACCCAGAGGCGGGACAGAGACCCGGCCAAGCATATACACACGAACACTACACACAGGCCGTGTCATAAAAAAGATCCCAGAGGAGTCCTTGGGATCTTCTAACAACTCCATGCCCCAGGTCACCCTTCTAGAGTGCCATCTCCACCCAATGTCCCTCAGTTCATGCATCCATTTGTTAAGTACACACCGAGGACCAGGTATGGGTCAAGGGCCAGGACTGAGAAACTGGCCCTAAGACAGATACCTTATGATGGTCACAGGATAATTCAGCTCAGGGGAAGCTCAGTTCATGTCACATGTTTAACTGAAGAGTTTATGGTTGGCCTGGGCCAGTTTAAAACCTGTCCTCCACAGTTACAGTCACTCTCTGAGGGAAGAAGAGGCCTCCTCCTGTCCCTTGTCCTGGTTTCTGTTCTCTAAAAACACAACTCATCAATCCAATCATGGTTGTAATAGATTTGATTACAGCTCTCCAGTAACTGACCAAAGCCCATCAAGCTGACATAACTGGTCAATGACTCTGATCATAGCTCATCGGCTTATCAATGAAGCATGCGTCCTACTTAATCCAGGAGCCACCCCCCTCAACATTCCTTTTATTAGTGTTTATTGTTTTCAAAATTGAACAATCATTATCAGACCTCAGAGAAGACTTTAGTTGGCAACAGTGGCTATCTCTTGAAGCCTTGACTGTGGGTCCGAACTGGGTTGAAGAAGCCAGGCTCCACTAGTCATTCAACAGACAGGAATGAGAGATGCCCTGAGGTCTGAGCATGGATATTCTGGGGCGGTAAGCATTGCTAAAATAGCCTCCTTGTCTCGCTACCCTAAGACCTGGATTCCCTGAAAGAGGTAGCTTCCTTCATATGGGCCTGCATGCTCATAGTGCGTGCATTTGTGTATTTGTGTGTGTGTGTGTGTGTGTGTGTGTGTTAGACAGAGAGGGGGAGGGGAGGGAGAAGGGAGGGATGGAGATAGAGGGAGGGAGAGAGAACCCTCACTTTCCATGTGCAAAGCAAGGGGAAGTTGTCCCTTCCCAGAACCACTTGCACTGGTTGATTCTGACAGGAACCCTCGTGCATGCTCAGGTCTATGGAGACTTCCATAGCCCATGTGTGCAGGGTGTCCCCTCTGCAGTGTTTCACGTGTCTACACACACACATACACACACACACATATGCTCAAGTCAGCTATGTAGACTACCAATACTGCCTATGTGTGCAGGGTGTCCCCTGTGCAGTGTGCCATGTGTCTGCACACACACACACACACACACACACACACACACAGAGTCATGCATACTCAGGTCTATGCAGGGTAACTGATTTTTTTGTTTAAATGTTTCTGTTTGTTTCATAAAAGACATAACCATTATTATGATTTGGGGGTAAATTGGTATTTCTTTTAAGAGACTAGGTTTTCACAAGATTTTGTCCCGACTAGGCTCATGTATCCCTGGGTGTGTCATGGAGGAATTGTAGACCCCATCAGCTGCATGTCTGTACAGGTGTTGTGTGGATCACCTGTCCATCACACACTGACTGGCCTTCTGGGGGACAGTGCTCAGGGACATGATGAACGAGGCCATCACCTGGCTGCACTCTCACACGGACCTGTGTCCAGGTGAATTCCTCTGTGGGAACTGATCCTTGGGCACCTGGGACAATCAGGTGGTGACAGAGATCCTCCTTTTTCTCTACAATTCCCTTTATCTTTACCTCTCTGTCACCCAGAGCCACCAACCTTCCATCATTCTATGGAGATGCCACCAGTTCCTTCAGGTGGGACAGGCCACACTGCAAGGTCCCTAACAAACACCTGCCTTTTGGTGAGAGGGAGACTCTCACTGTGTCCGACTCCCACACTGGGGTAAGTCGCTTTCAGGCCACTAACAGCTGCTCCCATACCCTACATTCTTTGCAAAAGTAATGCCGGGTGCAGCCGGATCCAGCCCCGGCCCAGCCCCTAAGGAAGCAGGCTGATGATGACAGACAGAAAGCACATTCTCTTGACAGACACAGGCTGCAGACTTCGTTCCTTTCTAAGACTGACCAGCAGGAAACACCAGACATGGAGATGCAGCAGAGGGGAGGGGTCCAGGAGTTATGGAAGGGAAATGTTTGGATGTTCAACGTCCCGTTAGGCTTCCATTACTCAGCCGGACCTTTTCCTGTTGTCACACCAGTGGGGATTTTAAATGCCTTCCAGAGATGTGCTACCAGTGAACTTGTTACCAAAACTGGGGGAGGAGCTAGTTTCTAAAGATTGCTGATGATGAACCATGGTGAGAACAGGCACGGAATGAAATGTCCCTGAAGAACCTACAGGAGCTCCAGAGAGGTCCACCTGGTCCCTGCAGACCTACAGGAGCTCCAGAGATGTCTGCCTGGTCCCTGCAGACCTTCCAGCTGGAGCTGATGCTGCAGTTTCCTATTCAGGACAGGAGCATCCCTACCACTGTCCCTCTGCAGGGAGCACACTCTCCTGTAGAAGCATCCTACCCAGTGTCCCTCTGCAGAGGAGCACACTTTTCTGTGGGTGTTTGGCATATCTATACCAGCCCTGTTTCCAGAAAACCGTCCAGATGTGGGATACAGCAGGCCCGTGCCCTAGGCTGCTGATGTCCTGCCCCACAGCAGTGGCAGAGTCTCCCCAGTCACTCCCATAGCAAAATGCTCAAGGTTTTGGCTAAGGAGCCAGGCCACGCTATCCCTGGGAAGTAAGTTCTTCACCTGCTCCCTGGGTGACAGCCCACGGAGAGGATTTGGGGGTCCTGCTAGCTAGTGAGGATCTGAAGGTCTTGTTCTGCAGCAGGTGGGGGATGCTAAGGCAAAGACCATGAGACCCAATTAATGGCAGGGACAGGACTGGGAAAGACTGGGAGAAAAAGGGAAATCATTAAACTGAGGCTTAGGCTCAGAGTACCTGACACATAGCTGCTGGGCTCTTACTCCACCCTGCCTTTTTCTGAATGAGAGGTCCTTAACCTGTGTATGGGAATCTATCAACTTTAGCCCCCATGTAGAACTCAGATCTCAGGAAGGTATATGCAAATATATATCTACATCTCTATCTATCTATCTATCTATCTATCTATCTATCTATCTATCTATCTATCTATCTATCTATCTGTGTTGTTTGGCTCTGTGTATATGTGTTGGATATCTCTGCATGTGTCTGGTCTATCACTGTGCACATGCATGTTTCTATCTATGTGCACATACATCTATTGTATATTTCTGCACATGTATCTCATATGCCTGTGCATGTATTACCTGTATGTTTCTGTGCATGTGTGCCTGCTATGTCTCTATGCCCACATGTTTTGGCTTATCACTGCACATGAATGTACGTGTGTGCCTGGTATTGCTATGAATCTGTGTCTGTGTTGTTTGTATATATGGAGGTAACCAATATTGTTTTCTCTGAAGCTTTGTGGGTTTCCCTGGGGCCAGTGTCCTATTGTGTCCGGGTCTGAATCTGTGAGATGTTTTGTATGTCCCTGACCTCATGCCCTGTTCCCGGAAGTAACGTCAGTTTTGCATCTTTTCTCAAGAGACTCTCTGCACTCTGTTGCTTTGGGAGCAGGAAGAAGACCTATGGCCCAGTTGGGGTCTTCATCGCCTTCCGCTGGCAGGGCCGTGAGGCTGGGTAGAACCGAAGTTCACTGCATTTAGAGAGAAGGCAAAACTTGCAGCACACAGCAGTGGCCTGGAGTGGTAGAGCAGGCAGGGCTCAGGCTCCTGGCCTGGATGTTTGGAGCCTATCCAAGTGCCTAGGAGCCTGATGGTGGGCAGGAGGCACAGGCCCAACTCCTTCCATCTGTCCCAAACAGACCAGCTCGCCACTGCTTCTCTCTCCTAGTCTGGTTCTTGTCTGTCCACTGGTCATTGTGTGCAGTGATCACAGGCAGCAGGTGACGAATGGCTAGCGTCAAGTCTTGTCATACCAATGGAGTCCTGGGGGAAATGCAAGGGGCTCTCCAAAGAGCTTTATTACCAACCTGTGGCTGCAGAGATGATCAATCAAACTGATCGGCGATGGCAAATGTTCGAGAGACGAGAGGCAGATGTTGGCCTCTCTGCGCGGGCAGGGAAGGTGGTGGGCGAGAGGCTGCACTTGACTCAAGTCCAGTCTTCTTCATGCACACATACCTTCCATTACTGGGCAGCCTGGGGCATCAACAGGGCCAGACCCAGATGGGAAGAGCCAAACCAGCAGGCACAGGAGCTGCTGGGGCCAGGCTGGGGCTGCAGTCAAAGGAGGGGATTGAAATGATCAGAAGCGGGGATCTTGCTCATCAATGGCCTTGTTTACAGTCCCTGTAGACTGGAGACAGGAAGGTGAAAGGCTGGGCACTGGTGTCCCTAGGAAAGAGATGACGCTTGGGGACCTTTCTGCCAAGGTGAGCCCAACTCCCTAGCTGCTGGTGGTTTCATGCCAGCTCATGAAGCCAAGGAGCCCACGCCTGCTTCCGGAGCTGAAGAGCCCCAAGGGCTGTTGCTTTACCGAGGTGAATCAAGAAGCCCTTCCACTGAAGCTGTCCACGATGGAGATGGCCATGCTGGACCCAGCTCTCCTCCCATGGGCCAAGCTTCAGAGAGACCCTGGCAGCAGCCTGGCGTGGAGGGGGCTGTCCAAAGCAGGATGAATCAGCCTTTTCTTGGGAAGTGACCCCCACACAAGGACATTTTAGTCAGACATAATTGCAAGGAAAAATAAACCTGCTATAACAGAAAACAGCCTTCCAGTTGTCCTCTCCCCGAAGCCTTTTCAACGCGAGGTCCTGGCAAGGCCTGGCCGTGGGTAATTGTCAACATGATGCAGTGTTAGAGACCAAAGCCAGTCGAACGGAAATGGCACCCACAGAGTGATAGGAACTTGGTGGGCTTCTGGCAAGTGGGTATGGCCGGTGGGCACGAATGTGCTGGCATGCGTATTCCCTCCATGGGCACAGCCTCAGGGAAGAGGAAATTTGTCTCAACGGTGATGGAGACGGCTTCAGAGGACACCCTGGGCTCTGTTCCCTATGCTAGGACCACAGTGGCCAGCTGTGGCCAGCTGTGGCCAGCTGTGGCCCCAGTGTAGGGCTCTTTTTCTCCTCAGCTCTATCTCTAAGTGGTCATGTCTCCCTTGATCATCTAAAGTGTGTGTGTGTGTGTGGCGGGGGGGGGGACCCCTTGTTTCCCTTCAATATTCTTCTACACAGGACATGGATGGAGTTCTGGAAGGAATCTATGCCAATAGGACAGCTGGTATTGGCTCTGCTTGATGCGCCTAAAACTGTCCCCCACACAAACAAAAGGTAATGTAACCATAGTCCCAGAACCATGTCTACCTGTGACCATATCCTGCCTTGGGCAGATCCAATCAGGTCCTCATTTCACTGTCTCTGTCTTTGTGTGGGATCTGGGAGGGGCCAAGTGGGCAGGAGGACCAGGGAAGCAGCTGTGTGCATGAGTGAGGGCCAGGTCTGCCAGTGCCTGCAGGATGGTGCCCACCATCTCCTCAATGCCGATATCCTTGCTCACTTTCAGGAACCGGTTACGGCCTACCGAGCCAGGGGCTGATAGGTCGATGTTATGCACTTGGCTGGATTCTAGAAAACTCAAGATCATTTGCCAGGCAAAAATAATGAGAAAAGAAAGACATAAGCGAGATAGTAATTTATGATTTCTACTGGGACAGTCTCTCTGGTCCCCATGCATCAGCCGTACCATCTCACATGGATAACACTCTGCCCAGCAGAGACAGGCTTGTCCCAAGAGCTGCTGGATCTGTACCCGTCCAGAGCAGCCCATTGGGGACCTGAAGGCATTACTTTGCCCTCTGTGTAGTGCCTACTCGCAGGGTCACAACAACACCCCATTCCAAATCTCAAACCTACAGAATGCCAGGCACCCTGAGTCCTTACAGCAAGCACGCTTGCCTGGCAGCTGGGTTCAGAAGACCAGGGACTCACACCCCAAGGCCTCTTTTCTCTGCTCCCTGCCCTCACCATCCCCCTCCCAAAAAAATACAAAGGAGAAGAATGTAATGGAAAAGCCAGCAAAGCAGCAGCAGTAGCAAAATAACCCTCTGCTAATGGCTACCAAACTTGCTGCGTGTCAGTTCTCGTGACTCTGTGCAGGACGAGTGTAACGATCACGCAGCTTCCAGACAAGGCCTCTCTCCGGCAGGAGCCGACATGACAGGGCCTGGAAGGCAGGTGCTACTGTAATTAGCTATTGTTTGACTATCAAAAGTCAGGGCTGATTAAAGCCACTAAGCACAAGTGCGCTATTTTATTTCAAAGAATATTATGAACTGCACGCTGGGGCCCTTTCAGAACGGACCTTCCTTCCGCAGCCGGCTAAGAGCCCATGCCAGCAGTAATCAAACGCAAAATCTGCATAAACCTTCAGGGTTTAATTCAAGCAGAGACCTTTCATTAGAAATATGTTACTTTATGAAATCTGGTCGCCAGCAAGGGGAGAAAAATGTGGCTTCTTAAGAAAAGTGAATGGCACCTCTTTAGTGATTAACCCAAGATTAATGGAGGCCCCCACTGCTCGGCCTAAGTCCATTTTATTGCTAATTCATTTAGGTACCATTTCAGATCTGCCTGATGAAAGTTACCTGCTAGGGCGTCAGGTTTTGGCAAGCAAGGATAGCCATTACGGTCAAATCCCAAATACACTTTTTATTAAAGAAGCTTAGAAAAGTGTCTCATATTAGTCTTTTTTTTTTCCTCCTTGCTTTTTTAGGGACTTTCTATTTAATGTACTCAATTAGTTAAAAACTTGGATCCTGGCTCATTAATCACAGATTGATGCGACTGGTTCACTTTCAGCAGCCCATTCCCTGCTTGCCTAGGGCGAGGGAGCAGCACCTCCCTCCCTTCCTCTCTCTCTCTCTGTCTACACACACACACACACACACACACACACACACACACACACACACACACACCTACACAGATGCCCCACACATGTGAATGCATGTATGAGCCTATGCACCCACATGTACATGCATACATGCACACACATATGTATATGCTCCGCCAACATGCATATTTACATGATCACATAATATACTAACCTAACTCACACAGATACATCCTTGCAAACCATATATATACATACACACACATGCTCAAATAGGCACACTCATACTTACACATTGGCATAGTCATATAACTACTCATACCTACACACATATGGATGTATATGCATGTGACTCACCACATATATGCATTCATATGACATGCATATATGTCTATACACATGTGTACGTGATCCCTGTATACATCCACATATGAATATGTACACATGTACAAACAGACATGACTATACACATGAAAACACACATGCTAATATGCTCCCAACCCACCACACATGTACACATATATGCTGTGCTGTCCATGTGCACATAGCAGAGGATACTCAGGGTGCCATGGAGAGGATCATAATCTATGCGGGAGGGGTCCTCCACCTCAGATTCTTCCAGAAATCACCTCGAATGTCAAGGGAGCCTTTATTCTTCTAGGCACTGGGGTGTCAAACCAAGGTGTGGGGTGGGGTCCCTGAGGAGGCAGGGTTAGAGATACACGGGAATCAGGTCAGGACCTGCTAGGCCATGCTGTCCAGTCCATGCTGTCCCTGCTCCCGCTTGTCTTCCAATCCCTTTCTGCTTCTGGGGAGGAGCTTTTATGCCATCTTCTGATTCCAGGTACAGATCCTGGCTGCTCTGTGTGACCATCTAGGCTCAGGGATGCCTGGCCCTCTTCCTTAGCAAGGATACATTTTAGGATGGGATGGATGGAAGCACCACCTGCAGGAAACCAGGAGTGTTGTGGTTTGTGTGTGGAATGTCTCTCACGTGTGTCCTAACCCTGGTGGGCTAAGGTGCTGGTACTGTTCTGAGAGGTTGTAGAGCCTCCAGGAGGCCAGTGCCAGCGGTCACCAAGGGACCTTGAGAGTTCTGCCTGAGTTCTCTGCTCTAACTGGCGCACCTGCCGCTACAGTGCCACCGACCACATATATCTCCACCACGATGATAGACAATAAAGGAGGGTAAGCCCCTCCCCTTCTTAAGTCATTTATATCAGAAGTTTGGTCACAGTGATGGAAAAGTAACTAACATAGAGGGGCTCCACCTGAAGGGAAAACAAGTGTGGGCCCGCCCAGTTCCCCTCTTCTGCCGTCCCCAAGGTACAGTTGGCATCTCCTTGGCTTCAGAAAAGAGCAGACACAGGGATCTTAGAGGTCAGCTACTGACATCCATTCTGTTTGCCTCATGGGAGCACCAGGGCTCCTATGTGACAGACTCCCCCTTCAGCTGGGCCTCCAAGTCTCTGCGGGTTTGTGGAGGTCACAGCTCTGCCATTTGCAGTAGGTCTCACAGTATAACCACAGCCTTGACTTGCCAGCACTCACAGAGGGTGGAAACCCTGTAGGGTAGCCAGGGTCAGCTGTGGATATGGAACCCACTCTATGGAAGCAGACCTACCTCCTGCTGCCATGTGTCTGCTTTACAGGACACTGGCCATGGGCCCAGCCAAATCCTCAGAGCAAGCCCGCATGCACCCTCTATTGCTCTGGTCAGAGCAATACCCAGGGCAAGCCTGTGACTCTGTCTACCCTGTGCTCTGTTCCCCAGCACATTAGGCAAGGAAAGGGAGGGCCCAAGCCCTTGTGTAACTTGTTCAGGGCCTGGAATGCTGGCTTGAAGCCCTGTATCAGGCCTGAGAGACTCTCTCCTGCCACCTCCCAAGGACATGGGCATCAGATGAAAAGCTTTTAGGCCTTCCTTCGGATTCTGGACCCAAGAGAAGGTAGCTGCTGCACAATGGGCTGTCCTAACTTGTGTTATCCCAGAATTGGCATGATTATTCACAGGCCAATGCCATGACATCCACTAGGGAGGAGCCTGGGAGGTGGGTGCTTCTAGACCTAGACCATCACGAGAAACAGCAGGAACAGCGGAGTCCCCAGAGGGATCCTGAGAAAAGAGACTCTGTGATGCTGTGCAGCGTGGGAGACCCTGCCTCCTATCTCTGTGATGCTGTGCAGCGTGGGAGACCCTGCCTCCTGTCTCTGTGATGCTGTGCAGTGTGGGAGACCCTGCCTCCTCCTGTCTCTGTGATGCTGTGCAGCATGGGAGACCCTGCCTCCTGTCTCTGTGATGCTGTGCAGTGTGAGAGACCCTGCCTCCTCCTGTCTCTGTGATGCTGTGCAGCATGGGAGACCCTGCCTCCTCCTGTCTCTGTGATGCTGTGCAGTGTGGGAGACCCTGCCTCCTGTCTCTGTGATGCTGTGCAGTGTGTGAGACCCTGCCTCCTGTCTCTGTGATGCTGTGCAGCTTGGGAGACCCTGCCTCCTCCTGTCTCTGTGATGCTGTGCAGTGTGGGAGACCCTGCCTCCTCCTGTCTCTGTGATGCTGTGCAGCGTGGGAGACCCTGCCTCCTCCTGTCTCTGTGATGCTGTGCAGTGTGGGAGACCCTGCCTCCTGTCTCTGTGATGCTGTGCAGCTTGGGAGACCCTGCCTCCTCCTGTCTCTGTGATGCTGTGCAGCGTGGGAGACCCTGCCTCCTGTCTCTCTGATGCTGTGCAGAGGTCTCTGTGATGTTGTGCAGTGTGGGAGACCCTGCCTCTCTACACTGCACTGGATCAGGCACTCTTCTGAGCACCAAGGTACTGATTTTTTCTGGGTCCCAAGAACTTCAGTGGAAAATGCAGCAATCCTACACTCCCTTCCTGTGGTACGGCTAGCCCTCGGCTGTGATGTAATAAGGATTACATCACAGGACCCAGGCCCACGACAGAAGTCCTCCTACGCCTGCCCTGTAGGAAGTGGAGCCAGGACCCAGGACTGGGAACTTCCAGGCCATCAGTCCTCCCAGGACAACATTTGTGAGACTGTTAGAAGCTGTGATTCTCCTGTGACTCACAAGAACACTTTCCTCGCCTGAGCAGATAGCCAGCAGGTAACCTAGAGCTGGGAGAACCATGTCATTACGTGGGAACCATGTCTAGCAGCAAAGACACTCTGCAGTCGGGTGGCTGGGTCAGGGCTAGGAGCTAAGCAGTCAGCATGGACAGGCGAGGGTAGGGTGTACCTGTGCTGGTGAGTGGGGAGGGCTATATCAAGGACTCCGACTCCGAGCCGTTGGTTCCTGGGACTCAGGATTGCTAACTTCAGTCTCATTCTGAAACAGACCGGAGTCTGATGCCAGGTGTTTCTTCCAACTGGCCTTGCCCTAAACTGAGGCTGAGACACTTAAGCCCCAGCTTCTGACTCAGGCCGAGGACTTGAAGTGACTGTAAGGTCCTTGGGGCTGTGAGAACTCTGGGCGCCTGGTTGGTCTCAGGCTCATTCCCCACTTCCAGGGGAATTTATCCCCGGGCAATTCAGAGGTCCTCTGCTCACTGCTGTTGCAAAGCTTTAGTGCCATGGCCACCAAGGGGACTCCTCACACTTGACCCTAGGGCCCACCCCCACCTCCAGGCCCTTCAGGCTTCACCCTGTTTAGCCGGCTGTGATGGGAAGGTGAGTAAGGCAACTTCTTGGTTTGAAGAAGCACTGGGATCGATCCTTGAGGAACACATGGCAGGGGAGGACTAGCACTTTCAATTCTGACCTTAAGAGCCAGAGAACTGCAAGTAGGACCCTGGTCTTGCCTCTGTACCTATATAAATCATAGATACCTCCTCCGGATTGCATTCCTATGCCAGATGAGGGATCAGGTAGGGCCCATGTCCAGTTGCAAGGAGGCCTTACTCCTCCCCAGGACTGACCA
This sequence comes from Ondatra zibethicus, assembly GCA_004026605.1. Classification (NCBI taxonomy): domain Eukaryota; kingdom Metazoa; phylum Chordata; class Mammalia; order Rodentia; family Cricetidae; genus Ondatra; species Ondatra zibethicus. The sequence continues at coordinate 445,704 of PVIU01000005.1, read as the reverse complement.
GCTAGCTCTCAGCCACCCACACACATGGGTACAGACACCTTTATCTGTGAGAGACCAGCATATTACTAGTTCTTCTTACTGGACCTTTCTAGAAAAGTAGACCATATCCTGCACTAGTCTGTGGCCCTTATGATTATAAAGGGTAGGACCAAGGCCTAAACTGCCATTTCTACAGTGTCCAAGACCTGGAGGTAAGAAGAGGCTTACTGTATCCCACAGGCAGCCTAGGTCTTAGGTCCCAGGGATACAACATACAAACCAAACTATTCCAGTCCATAGTAGAGAGGGTGGGAGCATCTCTGGCTCCAAGATGTTTGACAGGGAGGGTTGGTGTCCTGGCCCGATGAGGACTCCTGGGTCTTTACCTCTAGGGTTCTGGGAACATTAGGATATAGTGGGACGCTTGAGGAGAGGGAGCCACCTTGGCCAATCTCTGGTGATTTGCCCAGGGCCTCTACAGTGATGGCCAGCGGGGGGGCTGAAGGTTGAGGAGACAACCAAGCTTCCTGCTGAGTGTGGTGGGTCTCTGAAGCAGACACTGGAGGGCAGGCTTCCTTCAACCCGCCCGGAGCCAGGGGTGGGCCTGCTGCCTCAGGGCTGTGGGCCTGCTCAGCCAGCCTCACGCCTGCGAGTGGCCCTGTCCGCTCACCCTCATTTGCAGCTCTCCTCCCCAAGCACGTGTTAATTATCCTGCCACTGCTGTAATTTCTCCCCGTGGTCCATTAATTAAGGGGTCACAATCCCAGAGCATGTTTACCCAATAAGCTTTCTTTTTTAATTATCCTAATTGCTTGGAGACTGACAAAGACGCTGCCCTTCTCCTTCCCAGTGGATTAGCAGATGACAAACGCACACTTCCACACGACCCACGAGAGGTGAGGCTCGCCAAGCGCCAACCTCCAGTCTAGTAGGCTAACACTGGGTGACTTACCCAGGGCCTGCGTGCGTGGGCATGTCTAAGTGTGATATCACAGGCCTTGAGGAGTCCTGAGGTCAACACCAATTCTTGTCTCTAGCTCAGATATATAGGCTTCTCCTTCAGAAGTTGGGTGGAACAACAGCTGCCCGAGTCACACGTATGACTTGGCGTGGCGTCTGCCCCACCATCCTTCATGGTGGGCTGAGTGAAGTTCCCTACGGCTGGACCAGTCAGTCCTCAGTCTACAACACAGTTACCCATTGATCTCATACTGAGTTGTGGATAGAAAATCTCCTCCCAGCATAGAGATGCTGGCTCTGCTCAGCTCCGGCTAATAAGGGGAGGAAAAGGGACTCAGTGCTCAAGGACTATAGGTCCAGCCTCTCCCATCATGAGCATCTGGGGTAGGGATCAAAGAACATGGCACCTGTGAATGGACTGCCCTGGGCTGTCTGACACAGATCAGGTCCTTCAAGTTGGCAGCGGAGTTAAGAGTCACTCTGCACTATGTTGATTGGGAAACTATCAACCAATCACATCTAGTTAGGGTGTGGCTACTTGGGGTCCAGGTAGCAAAACCGGAAAGACACAGGTGTCCGCTCTCTTCATGTGGTGTCCGCTGGACAGACAGGACGTTGGACCTCCCACTCTTGTAACGTGAGTTTCCCCTTTTTAACCATTAAAAAATACCCGTTCTCCTTGAGCTGGCTTGGTTATTTATCGTTCCAACCTAATTCCCTGACACTATGTCCCCCAAGAAAATAGAAAGCACAACTCAATGGATCCGTGCACACACACATGACACACACATGGTTCATGCAGCACTAGTCACAGCAACACGGATGAACAGATAGGCCAGGTGTGGAGGCTATCTGCATGCCACGGCATGCACAGACCTAGAACATATGAAGGTGAGTGAGGAAACAGGCAAGCTGCGTGATTTTATTTTTATCCAATGTCCATTACGGGAAAATCCAGAGACTGACTACAGATGCATCACGGCTGGGGCCTGGAGGAAGGAAAACACTGAGATCTTATCACTGAATGGGCGCGATGTCTCTGCTGGGCTCACGGAAGCGTTCTGAGACAGAGCATCTACCATGATGAACGTGCTGGGTGTTCACTTTAAAAGCAGGTGTGACTGTGTGTAGCAACAATCCCAGCACTGGGGAGGTGGAGACAGGCAGGTTCCTGAGGCTTGCTGGCCTGCAAGGTTAGCTGAATTGTCCAGCTCTGGGTGCAGGAGGACACCCTGTCTCAAGAGAGGAGGTGGAAGGCTGGAGAGACGGCTTTGCCAGTTAAGAGCACTTGCGATTTTGCAGTGGAACTGAATTTGGTTTCCAGTAAATTGGCAGCTTACAGCTTTCTATAACTCCAGTTCCAGGGCATCCAGTGCCCTCTTCTGGCCTCTGAGGGTACCAGACACGTGTGGTACACCTACACACATGCAGACAAAACATGCATACACACACAAAACAAAAACTCCTTAAAAAATAAGGTGGGGAGAGGTGGAAGAAGGGATACTCAGTGTTGACCTCTGGTTTCCATATGCAGTCATTCACACATGTCATGCCTGCACATGTACCCAGACACACATGAACACATGCACACAAATACAATCTGGAAGGTGACAGTCAGGCTCCCCAGTGCACCCTGTCACACGCATGGTAGGACACGTATGGCAGAGCCCAGTATGATCCACCTATGGCGAAGGAAGGCCTTGGAAATGCAAGATCTTGGCCATTTTACAGCACTCCAGTTCCCCCCACTCCCCGACAAATCCCGACAGCAACACCTTGACTTGTTTATCAGTCCCTTTCTGGTGTGAACCATGCTGAGCACACAGGCCTCTCTGGGGCTCTGGGGGTTGGTAATTAATTCACGTCTGCTGAGGTAAGCACCAGAGGCCCCCTGGGGAGAGGAGGCTCCAACTCTTCTTGGTGGATTAGGCGTACATGGCCGGCCTCAGCCACCTCTGCCCGCTCTACTGGCGCCTGGCTGTGCCAGGCAGGCCTGCCAGTTCCATGGAAGTTTACGTCTCTTTAATAAAGATTAAGATGTCAGAGGGCCAGTGTTGTACAAAATCCCACTTTTATTAACTTCTCATTACCAACTGAAGAGCGAGGCCTATTTCTGAACTTCCGAAGCGGCATGGTTTCTGGAGAAAATGGTTATTAAATATGCATTCACGATGGCTGCGGCTAGGGCAGTTCTTGCTGAGTAAGCAATTGGGCTGCACGCCTCCCCGACTGGACCCAAAACAATGGGGGACTTAATGAAAAGAGTGACCGTATGCCCTTGCCCAGGCTGGAGGGCATCCCTGGAGGGGGGCTGGGCTTCGTGTGGTACCAGCTGGTGATGGTGAAGGGTTCTGGGGGTCTCAGGCCTTGGTCTTGACCGGAAGCCAGTCCTCGGGCTCCGGTAGGTTCCGTCCATCCATATGCTGCACTGGCTGGACCTGTATTATTAATTGGATCTCACCATCATCTCCCCATGACACCCTCAGTTCCCCGCTTGAATCCCCAGGATGAACTGGGTGGCTGGTGGCAAGAGCTTTGCCTGTGCTGGAATCCCAGGGGTCTCCAGGGGCTGCTGACTGATACCACTGCCCCATTTCATTGTGACTCCTTGTCACCCTGAGAGTTTGAGTCCCATGGTACAGGCACCAGACTCCTCACATAGAAGCCACACTCTGGTAATCTACCTTTCTTCTCCCCCTCAGTGCACCGCCCCTTTTCCCTACTCCATCTTCCATCACGAACCCAGAGGGGACCCCTCTCCCTCTAGCACCACCTACCTCTTCCCCTTCTTCACCTCATTAGCCCGAATCAGCCCCATCCTAGGGAGAAATCCTCCTCGGATCACACCTGCTATGACCCCCAACTCTGCATTTGCCAGGCTTCTGGGGGCCAAGGTCACCTTCCTCTGACCCTGACTCCAAGTCTCACTTGTGCTGTGAATCTCCTCCAGCCTTCCCCTCCCGGCAGGTTGATGCCGTCTAGGTAGGAAAGGTGGGCTATCTCCTCCATCACTGCTCACACCTCTCCCCGGGGCTTCTCCTCCTGCACCCACCTCCTGCCAGGAGCTCCCACATAGGCTGTCCTGCGCCCTCATCCTACATGCACACAGTTTCAGTTGCCAAGTGCAAGGCTCCACTTTCTACAGGTGCAAACATGATTCACGCTCCATAGAAAACCACGCTTCGAATTATGGATTCAAGTCTCTTCCCAGAGGTTATCTCGGGACACGAAGGCTCACCTACTCTCTCATCTTCTGCTGGGAGCAGCAACTTAGGATTCCCGCACAGCCCGAGGATTCTCACACCCCGAAGGGTGAAACGGGACAGAAGGACTAAGTCCATTCCACTTACAGTATGTCCGGCTGATGATGAATGAATTCATATCATCTCGACTCCGAGCACCCACATGATCCCCCCATGTCCCCCATGTCGGCTTCTGTCCTTCCCATCACTACCATTACTATCATCCCAAGTCCACTGCCTTTGGGTACCCAAGGACTCAGCAGTACACATCTGCAGGCTCCACGAGGAAACTGAAAGGGTCCCATCAAGGGGGCCTTATCTGCTGCCACCTCATCCCTGGAACTCTCAGCTCTACCTTCAAGGCCTACTCAAAAAAGGCCCCTCCCAGATCCCAATCTCCAGCCCTATCCACCAGTGCTATCATGGTCCTTCTCCTTATAACCTCTCCTAGGTTTCCTCCTTTTGCTTTCCCGTTCAAGGGGCTGAGGACCCTCGTTCCAAGCAGGTGGAATGTGTGCCTAAGAAACACACAGAGGACTGAGCCCGTAACAAGGCCAGGCAGGTCGCAGGCCAGCTCATCACTCTAGCTTTGGACAGCCTTTCTCTTTCCTGAGCTCAGAACCCTTGGGAAGAGCGAGGAGGGAACGAGATGAGGGGAGATGGGACATACAGCAAAAGGGGTCCCTTTCACCGAACGGAGAGATGAATGAATGTTGGACACTCAGCCCCTTCTGTCATCTTCCTGGGAAACGTCAAAAGGTCTTTTCTGAGTGTCCCTTATCTACATTATTGGACAGGGTTCTTCCTCTAGTGCTTGTCTGGTCCAGGCTGGCCTCCTTGGAGTAAATGATATGTTTTGCTGAATGGGACTGTTGCTGTGGCCCAGAGAAACTAGCAGCTGAAGCCTGCGGGGTCGCATGAGGTGGATGCAGCGGAGTGGGAGCTCTCGGGTGGAATTCCCAGTGAGGTGGCACAGCCTGTAGTCCTGACACACCTTGACACGGATTTGTGCTCTGGCTGGTTCTGCTGGGACTTAAAACAGAGCGACTCCAGAGCAGTGGGCCAGTCTCCCAGACTCTCCCAGCCAAGCAGGTGGCTGTTCCTAAGAGAGGCAGAAGAGGTACCCGGGGGTCAGGTCCTCCCCAGGCCAGACGAGGTGGGTATGGCATGGATGGGGGCAGCTGTGGTGAGTACAGGGTTGTGTAACCTGCGCTCCAGGGCCTGCCTGCCGAGAGGGAGAAGGGACTGTGTAAACACAGGCTCTAAAGGGCTTTGCGTTCTCACCCTCTCCTGGCTCTCCAAGCACACGGAGTCGCAGGCTTATCAGGAGGCTGTCTGGCGGTTAAAAGATGTTTCCCTGCATTGTGAGGCTACATAGAAACCAAGGCATGTCAGCCCCCAGGACAAAGGAACTCAAGTGTTTGAAAGGCAAAAATATTTTGACCTGGCTACATCATTTTTCAAAGGAAAAAAGTAATTCACGGCTCACAATCTACTTGCTAATTCACAGGAAGTCCTGTACTTCTTATTAATTCCCCAAGGCCCGCTTTTCTATGTGAGAGGTCGTCTATGAGGGCCAGGGTGTGAGGGAGGTTTATGACTTCTCCTTCCACCTCTTCCTGTTATTTTTTCTTTTTAATACCTTGTCTTGCTGAATGAACCCTCTCTGCAATGCTGTCCCAGGCCTTATCTTTGGGGTCCATACTGTTGGAGAGTTTGAATGAGAACACAGTGACTGGCAAGTCAGGAACCAAGACCCTAAGAAACTAAGTGATTCATCCAGGTCACCCCCATAATGGGGAGCCATAACTGAAGCTCCCATAGTTCTCATAGCCCTCTGGGAGCAGCCTCTCCTGGTTCTTAGGTACCCTTGGTGATGAGTGCATCTGGAGAAGTCCTCAAGGACTCATGGATATCACAGTTATCATCATCAACATACTACCATCTCACCACTATCAACTTCCCCGTGATTATTACCACCATCATCACGTCACCATCATCACTGCTGCCATCTCTATTACCACCGTCATCGCCACCATCACCATCACCACCATCATCATTGCCATCACCATCACCACTGCCACCACAGCCATCACCGTCACCACCATCATCACCACCACCATCATCATTGCCATCACCATCACCACCGTCACCACAGCCATAACCATCACCACCATCATCATTGCCATCACCGTCACCATCGTCATCACCACCACCATCATCATTGCCATCACCATCACCACCACCATCATCATTGCCATCACCATCACCACCGTCATCACCACCACCATCATCACTGCCATCAACACCCTCACAACTGCCATCCCTGACCTTTGCCTCACTCTGTGCTACAAACGTGTGCCAGGTGCTGCTACCTATGCTCAATACATAGTAACTCATGTAAACAACCACAACTTTGAAGCAAGAACCTCTATGCTTCTCTCTTTTACAGATAAGGAAACTGTGAGCTGAACAGGTAAGTTCTATGGAAATACCTGGCTATCACAGAGTCCTTTGCACGTCCATGCCTCCTACAGAGGTGTTTGCAGACGAGTGTTCATGAGATTTCTGGAGTGTATCAGTGAGACCTAGCATGGTAATGAGATGAGCCAAGCTCCAGAGTGCCTCTGAAACCACATTTGGGGTTTGGTTCCCAGACGATAGGAGTCCTCACTGCTCCGACTGGTGAAGGAGCAGTTTCCTTTCCTTGGAAGGGGCTCAGTGGGGTGAGCAGATGCCACACTTCCATAGTGGAGTCTTCTATGTGAGGGGGATCCCAACGGGACCCAATAGGAACAAAAGCTTTGATGGGTATTTGAGTTACATGCCATTTCAAAAGCTGGACAGTTAATAAAGAAGGCAAATTGGGGGACAGTCCTTTCTATAACCCCAGGTGTAGGAAGATGGGGTCACAGCACAAGGATTGCCAAAGAACAAGGAAGAGTGGAGTGAGGTGTACCTCAGACTTCAGGAGGGACCTGGAGAGAACACAGGGCTCCTTTAGATGCGGTTCCTGGGGAGCACAGGAGGTGGGTTGCCAGGTTAAAGCTTGTTAGGTGCTCTCTGGGCACAATGGGTACTGAAGAGCCAGAGTCTATCTGAATCAGAAGCTCCCCCCAACACACACAACTGGGAACAGGTTGCCACTTTGTACCTGGCTGACCTTGGGAGAGTGAATGTACTGTCCTAATCAGTTTCCTCATCAGTACACAAATGGGGAGTATAGCTGCCGCCCTGCAGGGTCCTGAGATGTGGCCTGAGAATAGGCAGGCTGGCTTCTGCCACCACAGCCTCAGAGTCACCAATGGCGTAACTGCCAACAGAAAGGCAAAACCTTACCCTGACATGGCCATTGCACACTGAGTCACCTGACACCCCCCAACAGCAGACTCCTTCAGACCTGTCCTGGGCCTCCTCAGGTGAGCTGAGCAGGGAGGGACAGTTCTGTCTCCTGGGAGCCGCACATGGGAAGCCATGGGACAGAGGTGCTCCACGCCCCCAGCCCTATCCCACCCCAGGCGGCCGCCAATCCTGCTCCCTCTGAGGTCTAATTTGATGTTTTCTTCCACCTTGCCAGTTCCCTCTCACTCCTGCTCTGCACTGCGTGTCCAAAACAGAAGTACAAAGGGAGGAAAGCTATTCAAATCCCTCCTCCTCGGTTTATTTTTGCAGCTCTCTGGGGTGCCCAGGCTTCAGATTCTCTTCTGATAATTATCTGCCCTTTCAGGGCCTTAGGAACCCAGAGTCCCCAGTTTGGAGGGCTAGAAGGAAGCCCTGGCCTGGCCATGGCATGCTGGACCTTCTGAGCAAATGCTGCAGGCACAGGAGGCTCATCTATCCCTCCTCACCCTGTGAGTACCGTGAAGTACTCTGAGCCCCCCACACCCTGCTGGTCTGTGATGAACACCATGCCAGACTCTGTCTGGGTGATAATTTTCCGTCCCCGACAATGCAAACATTTCTGAGGCTAATCCTCCAGGTCTCAGCCATTGCTCAGAAATAACAGAGCCGAGGCTCCAACATAAAATAATACATCTTGTTTTTTATGACTTCATTTATCAACAGCACACTGGAGCAACATCTTGCTAACTGGGTGAGAAGAAGCTGTTGTTTGCTGGGTGCAGTAGGCTGATGGACGTGGGTGTCAGGTGGATAACGAATCCCGTTAGCATACAAAGAGGCCAAGGCAGAGAGAGGGTATCCGTCAGAGAAAGAAAGAAAGAGTATTAAATAAGAAAATGGCATATCATGCTGAATCTGTTAAATTAAGAACTGTGCTCCCTCTTACCAAAACCAATTTGTTATCCTTACTGTTTCTCCCTGTATATGGTGGAAGAAAAGGAGTTGCTCAGGACCAGGCTGGGCCTCCAGGCTCACTGGTGCCCAGGGGCACAGCCCAGCCCATCTGCATATGGGAGCATTTCTGCCTCAAAAGTACAGAGTAGGGTCAGCAAGGTGTCTCAGCAGGCAAGGTGCTTATTGCTAAGTCTGTCAACCTAAGTTAGATCTCTCGGACCCACAAGGCAGAAAGAGAGAGAATGAACCCATGAATGTCCTCTGACATCCCTCATTGCCATGGAACATACATGCTTATGAACGCACGCGTGCGCACACACACACACGCACACATAATTTTAAAAATAAAAAGATTGAAATAGATAAAGACCATTATAGAGTCACAGTTGATCAAGGTGCAGACCAAAGCTGACTGTGGGGTACCCAACCCCAACATATACATCTACAACACAGGCCCTATACTATATGTAAGGCTCAGAGAATGTTACAGGAGAGGGGTCAGGAAGGTTGCAAGAGCCAGAGGACCCGGCTGCCTTCTTGAGACTGTGTTTTCTATCTATGGCAGGGAAGCTGCATACAGGAAATTCCAACAATGAGGTTGCATCAACAAGACAGGAAACAACAAACACAATTGACGTGGTTTGGGGCCTCACGTCTAAGAGAACTATAGGCAGTTAGTGGTTGCTGAAGAGGGAGGAATCAGGCTTCTTCAGAGGTGAGCCCCCATGATAGGGTCGCCGATCCTAACAGCTTGGCCTGAAAGAGCATGCTGTATTTACCAACTTATGCACACGTGTATGTAACAATTACGGTTGGAGACTAAGTGGCCATGAATCTGAGAGGTGGGAGAGCCACCGGGAGAGCTGGGTGGAGGAGAGGGAGGGGAGAACAATAAAAATACAGTACTCACAATTCAAAATTCTCAGAAACATAAATTTTAAAAAATTAAAAAGGGAAAATTTTGAAAATTAAAAATAAAAATAGCACAGAGCCAATCGCACAGGAAGGTCTTGGAAATGCAGCCCCATGAGGCATATTCATCTTGAAATGGGATACAACAGAAGACAGAGAAGAGCAGGAACCCTCTGTGCACAGGACCGGGTTCTCAAGACCCCAACTCTGGGAGGGGAGAAACTGGGCAAATCAGCACCCCGGACAGCTCCCCGCCCCCCACAGTAGGTGGTCCTTGTTAGCAGTGGGTGAAGGAAGCAAAGCTGGACTTTGCTAGGCTGCAAGATTCAAGGAATCCCACAGATGTGGACCCTACTGTGTGTCCACCTGCTGTGTGTCCACCTGCTGGTGGCTTCACTCACAGGTTCGCGTGCATTTGAGATTTCTATTTGTTCTGTTTTCATGCGTTGACCTGGAAGCCCTCTTTCTGACGTCACGTTGTCTAGATGGCAATTTGGGGCCACTGAACACTGGGTTGGTCACTCTGGTTTCTATGCTCTGCTATCCGACCATTAGTCAATGACAACCAGCCAGGAGCCACCCTGGGTTTCTTCTTTCCCAGCAGAAGGCCCTGGGACACCGCTAAGACACACTTGGCATCTCCTGAAGCAAGGAGCCCATTTCCCCTACGGCTCAGAGTCTTGACCTGAGACAGTCCCTCTCAAGGGGCAAGCATACCACCAGGCCAACCTGAGTTCAGCAGGGGCAGGTAAAGTCACAGCGTTGAATGTGACGGAAGGGTAGCTGTGCATTCTTTATCCTGTCTATCTCTGCACTTAAGGATTACTTGCCTCAGACGTCATTCTCAACAGATCTAGAAGGATGGGCAGTACCCTAGCTTGTGACCTGCAAGCCAGGCAGAAGTCAGCCCAGATACCACCTCCTCCAGAAAGTGTACTGTCCCATCCAACTCTGTGGCATAAATAAGAGAGGCACTGTTACAGAAGTGGCCACATGCTCTTTCTGTGCCCTCGCATAGAAGTGAGCCTGTCTACTTCTTCCTCCTCCCTACCCCCCGAGCCCCAGGATCATACACCCCAGACAGCTGACAATAGGTGCTCATATTCTATGGGTCCCAGCCATTAGAGGAGAGCCATGTTCTGCTGACCCACAGGCAACCTGTCTCGTCTGCTTGGGTGAGGCAGGGAGGCTGTTTCATGTCACCGGGTCCTAGAATGCTTTGTCATCTAGCAACATCATGACACTCACTTTACCATTCCAACCACTTTCACTGACTCCTGCTCACACAGGCTTGCCAGGTCCTGAACTTAGTTAGGCCTATAGTGAACAACCACTCCGACTTTGGCTGTGGAAGGGCCCAAATGACCCTCACATCACACCTGCAGAGCAATACTGGAGCCACGTGGAACCACCGGACACACACACTTAAGAGTCCTTGCCATGAGCTGTCTACTGGCTAGCATTTGATAGTGTTGCATTGGGTCCTGTCCTGCCCAGTCTCCCTGCCTCCAGCTCAGTAAAGCAAAACTAACAATGTCTGCAGGGTGACAGTAAACGTGTCACAAGGCTAGCCTTCTGTAAGTGACCACCACAAGTGTAGATGCCACAAGTGAGTTTGTGTGGCACCTGGTACACAGTGCCGCACTGGGGCCAGGGAGGCAGAACCCATCATGCCTGTCTGCCATTCCCCTTCACACTCTCCCTTCCTGTCTTTGCAGTGGAGCAGGGAAAGCAGATGTGACCCACAAGTTAGAGCTTGGACTCTGGGACAGCTGTGGCAGCCACACATGGGACCCTTGGAGCAGGATTACCAACCATGGATGCAGGGGCCATGCTACCCCATACAATAGTGGTTCTCATGTGAGTCGTGGCCTTTTGGGGTCACATACCAGATATCCTGCATATCAGATATTTACATTATGACTCATAACAGTAGCAAAATTACAGTTGTGAAGCAGCAATGGAATAATTTTATGGTTGGGGGGTCACCACAACATGAAGAACTGTATTAAAGGGTTGCAGCGTTAGGAAGGTCGAGAACCTCTGCCATAGAGGAATCAGCAAGCAAAGGCTCTCTTGGGTTGTCAGTGGGCTTGTGTGTTCTCTCAGGACTGGGTAGCCCCCACCCCCTGGCTACCCTCCCTGAACCTAGGGCAGGTGTCCTCTCTAACAACAGGTGGCTTTCTAGCAGTGAAGGATGATACAGTGTTCCACAAAAGCCTACCTCCTCCAGAGAACTCCCACCAACCAAGCAGCTATTGTCCAGGGAAGTGAACCCCTCTCCAGGGTCTACCCAAATCCTACCTGGAGACAAAGATCTAAGGAGGTCTTGCCCTAAACCAACAAATACAGACGAGTGTGGCTCCTGATACTCTCAATGGACCCCAGGACCTGTTTTCTGCAGGGCCTAAGAAGCTTAATCTGCTCCCTAAGGGGGAAATAGACTCAACTTTTGTATCCTGCTGTGAGATTTTCTTCCAGGAATTCAGGTCCGTCAGACAGCATGATACTGACAAAATGATCAGCTGCAGGGAACTGTTCAAGGCAACTGTGGTACCCAAGCTGATGCTCGTCTGTTCTCAGTCATCCTAGCCTCATGGTGCCCCTGTCTGCCGAGAACCCGGAGTGTCTTCATATCGTGCGTGGTAATGACAGGAACCTCAATGCAGCAGGCGCTTGGACAGGTGAAGGCCACGGCTGACCCTCCTCATCTAGGCTTAAGACTCTGGACTTGGTTGAGTCTGTATTTGTGGGTTCAGGGCAGAAGAGGCTAAAGAGAACTTCCAGCTGATATATATTTCTCTCCTAATAGTGCGGCACAATTTAATTAACTCAATATTGCACCCACCTGAAGATTACGGACCGACTTTATTGACGCCTCCATCTGGCTCCTATAAAGCCAGTAATGCAGCCAATAAATTCCCTTCAGAGCTGGGAGCAGGAGAGGCCGTCCCACTTGGCCATCTTCCCCAGCGTTCTCTCGCAAGGGCCGCTTGGATGACAGTAGCAAGGTTTGAGAACCCCACAAGGGTTGCCCGTATGCCCATAGATGCTGGCTTGTTGTGAGGATGGGGCAGTGGGTCACTGTGAACTCTGTGCCGTAGATGGAGAGACTCAGCCCTGGAGACAGAGATCTTCTAAGAGGCCCAATGTTCACAGCCTGAGTTCAGACAACCAAGCCCCTGTGTCCTCACCTCTTGCGAGGAACCACCAATGTTCCTACTGCCCAACCTACCCATTCTAGAACGGTGCTGGTTGCTCCCTCCACAGCTGACTTAATCCCCAGACCTTGGAGAACACTGGGCCTATAATTATGTACTGTTTTCAGAGACGGACAATGTGGTCACAGCTTCAAAGTTAAAAGCCAAGGGCTATGAAGCAAGAGAAGGGCCTGGTTCTTGGGTGGGGATGGGCTAGGATGATGGCTCCTACTACAGGCCCCCAGGAGAAGGGGTCAGGGACTCTGCTGATAGTTTCTGATGCCAGAGAAGGGTCCCCAGGGGCCTCTGCTCTCCCTCCCTGCTAGAAACCCAGGGGAGCGGAGGCTCCATCAGCTTTCCTACTCTTGACCTCCTCTAGGACCTTTATCTAGAGACTTCCCCAGAAAGCCTTCATGAATGCCATGTAAGAAGTTTCTGAGAAAGGAAAACCTTACTTATTTCTCACAGAAAGGGAGAAATGAACACAGTCCCCCCTGACCTGCCGAAGCCCCCAGTACCTCCAAGCCTCCTCCAGTTGGTTGAGCGCTGTCTCAGCCTTTATTCGACAAGCAGGGCCCTGAAGACAACACCCACGGGAGCAGGCAATAAATTACGGCCAGGAAATTAATTAGCTGCACCTCTGCCCACCTAACCTGATGGTTCAAGCTGATTTAAGGGAGCCTCCGGGATGGCGGGGGTCGGGGGAGTAATCGACATCAACTCGGCTCAGGAGATGTACGTTTACATAGTCATCGCCAAGCTTGGGGCTGCCCATAACTCACTGAGGCCACGCTAACGGACCATTAGTCACCCTTATCATTTCGCAAAGGAGCCACAGTTGGAGGCCCTGCCCTAAGAAGCTAGTTCAGGTGCTGCAAAGGGGGAGGTCAGAGTCCAGCCGGGGGGCCCCAAGCTGCCCTAGATGAGGGCGGCTAGCGCTCCCCCTGCAAGCCCTCTTCCACACTGCCTTCTGCCCTATGCTGGAGAAGAGTCCCAGAAGGGGCCTTTCTGGACAAGTCTCAAGTTGTGAAAGCAGCATCCTTCAGGGAGGGGTGAGGGAAGAAGCCAGACACAGGCTGGTTTCAGAGAGCCACTGAGGGTCCCAAGGCCAGCGGCCCAGCCCCCTCAGGAGAAGGGGACCCTTGGAAGCAGCCCTTCCCGACTTTCTGCTGCCTCGGTGGCGGTGTTGCACCTCCTCACTTTGCAACCTTTGATTCAGCAAAATCAAGGATGCAAACTTCTTAGGAGTACTTAGTTTCCATAGCAACTGAAGCTGACCTCAACATTATTGTTCTCAAGAGGGGACTGACTTTGCTATATGTTCATTCACTGAATTAATGGACTCCCTGTTCTTTTATCAGCAACCCCAGAACAATGGAAAGAGAGGCATGTCCTCAAAAGGGTTTCAACCGCTGTCCAGCCTTTTGTTCCCGGCTTACCGCGACGAGGCAAGTCTATTCAGCCCGAGATTATAAAAATCAACTCGGGGCTGTCTCCGGGGCAGCTAAACACACTTTGGTTTCATAAAGACATAACTGATGCTACATGTAAATTAATAATTTCGACACAGCGTTTTTGTTGTGTTAGTCGTTTTTTGTTGTTGTTGATGGGATTTTTTTTTGTTTTTGTTTGTAATAGAGTAGGTGTAGGGAAACTGCAGGATAGTTATGCACTTTGAAGGGCTCTGAGCGTGACCAGATGTCTGGAAAGGATAGGAGGGGAAGAGGTTCCTAAGCTCACCTCAGTGACACAGCCCTTAGCCAAGCTATGGGTGGAGAGCCTTCCGGTTCCAGCAAATACCAGCCAGACCCTGACCTGTAGGTCAGCCGCTCATCACAGAGGACCCGTATATGTATCTCCCCACAGCCTCACCCTCCAGCTACCAGGGAACAATATAAACCAATCTCTGACTGCACAGCTCTTGTGAAGAAACCGTCTGCAGAGGCAAACAGCTCACTCAGCTGTGGCCAGGTTTAGATCTCGGGATGTGTGACATCCAAACAATTGCTTTCACAAAAGCCACTTAGTAGCTGCCTGGTTGCCTCGGCTCCCACTTCCTCAGCAGTCTGAGTTCACGCTCCTGGCTCCGGTCATCCTTCATGAACCCTGAGGCCTCTGGGCTTCCGGTCACCAGAGGCGGCACATCCAGGACCATACGATGGGTAAAAGGTCCCCAAGCCCAGTGGGAGAGGCTATGCTTCTAACACCCAAATAATCACTTCACAGATTTCCATAATCATCAATCAATCATCCTATTTGGATCACTCGAGAGCTATCAGGTGGCTTTTATGACCTGTAGCATTTTGTACGAAATAATAACTGGAAGAGATTTATGGACCCATCGCTGACCCTCTCGATTTATTTATTTATTTACTCTTTTCATGCCTCCTGCCATGGCCCAGGAGGAGTGCTGGCTGGGCCCTTCCAGACAGGAACCTTTTCCAGGCCCCCAAGTACCAGTTAAAATGGTACAAATCCCCGATTTCTTTATTTGGGGGCGGAGAGGGAGCAGAGAAAGGGAGGAAAGGCGGAAATAAAAATACAAGAGAAAAAGGTCACTTCCTTTCATTTGTGCTCTCTCCCAGTTGCCCTGTATTAACACCCCCTTCCTTCTCGAGATGCTGAAAGAAAACAAGATAAAGTCGGACAAAGGGAAAGGCCGTGGGGCCCTGTGTTTCCCTTTTCATATCACTGAAGAGATTGAATCAAAATTCCTTTGCCTGATACCATCTCCCCGGGTGGACTACACTCTTGTTAACGGATAAATTCAGCCCTCCAGAAAGTCAAAGAATAAATTTAAGCCTTTGCCAAATGTCTATCCTATTGGATTTTGATAAGGCGGCCATTGAGCCTTAATAATGTCTTCCATCCATTTTCTGCGAGCCCTTAACACGGCTCTTTATTCGTCCCCAAAGCCTCTTCTCCCGGCCTTTTTATTACGGGCTCCGACGTGCTCTCCGGGGAGCCGCGCAGCCAAGTGATGGATGGACAGCTCGCTAGATTATCTCCCGCAGATGTTTGCTCTCCAGGAGCCCCCGGGCTTCCCTCTAAGTAAACAGACTAAATAGAGTCGCCAGCAGAGGGGCAGCCCCAGAGGTCCTGGGTTCTGCTGTGGGAGGAAGCTTGACTGGGTCCTGACCACAGCCAAAGTGACGACTTCTGGGGAAGCTCAAGTGATGTCTCCCGAGGGCACAAAGGACGGGGGCAGAGATGGCAGTGGGGATTTAAGTCCTTGAGGTTC
This sequence comes from Ondatra zibethicus, assembly GCA_004026605.1. Taxonomy (NCBI): domain Eukaryota; kingdom Metazoa; phylum Chordata; class Mammalia; order Rodentia; family Cricetidae; genus Ondatra; species Ondatra zibethicus. The sequence goes on along the minus strand of PVIU01000005.1, from coordinate 429,874 downwards.
GGAACACAGGCACAAAGCTGGGGCATGTGGCCACAAGTGATGAAAATATTAGGGACAATGGAGACCAGAAGGATGCTGGGAGTAAGAGACATAGTGGGTGAGTAGGGGTGAGCAGGAGACTGGGTACAGTGAGGGACAAAAGGGGAGCAGAACTGGGAAGAGACTGAGCCAGCGGCAGCTTTGCTCAGCGCAGGCTTGCAGAGTCTTGGGTGTGAATCTTGACACAGCTGTCCCATGCTTGCCTGGCTCCTTCTGTAAATTCTGAATACACTCAGAAGAATGAAATACCTCTGTAGTAACGTGTTCTCTAATACTTAATACTTCCAAGAGCAACCTCCATCCATTTTTCCTTCCTGCTATGGACTGAAAGAATAAAACCAAGCCTGCTACAGTTCACAGACACAGATGCAGGGCAGGATATACGAAGCTCAGAGATGGCAACTGAACAACCCAAAGCCACACAGTATCCACATGCCCCCTTGGTCCCACACATCCCTATCATATTCTTAATACAAGTATGTAAGTCTTCAAGTAATCCAAACACACACAGGTTCGTATAGCATTGCCTTGGGATAAAAAAAAAAAAGCAAGTATGTAGTAACCACAGCTTTAAGTGACATGTTAGTGAGGCAGAAACTGCCACACACAGAGAAGTTCAAAGTCCTATGTGACCCCTCTTGCTCCTAGGCTCTGGCATGTGACCCCCTTTGCTGTTGACGTAAAATTCCCATCTCCAGCTCAGTCCCCTCCACCTCCCACCACTTAGGTCCAGACCTAAGACTAGGTTTTAATTCTTGTTCTGTGATCCCAGAGAAGCAGGGATGTCCGAACTCAGCCAAAGCTGGAAAACTTCTGTTCAGCAGTCCCTGGGGTATGCTGCAGCAGCTCCCCAGCCTCACGAGAAACACTGTAGAGTGTGGACAAGGACACCCACCCGCAGCCTCAGGCTTCCAGGATGCTCCAGCCTATATGGGGGTTAGTCTGTGGGGGCCCCGGGGTTCTCCGAGAACCTGGCTGTAGCTTCGGGGCATCACATGAACCTGCGATTGAAACAACTGTCCCCCAAGCATCTTCAAGGGGGTCTCTGGTTGTGGTGTACCTCACAACTATCCCAGAAGCAGCTCCCAAGATGACCTGGGGCCAGGTTAGACAAGAACTCACAGAACCGCATTTTATAGAAGAAAAGAAAAAGCCCAAGTCACGAACAGCGTCCCTGCTTTCCACCCCAGAGCAAGAGCAGAGCGCCCAGGCTCACTCCTGTCATCTGTTATTTTGTTTCCTTTCAAAAGTATCCAGTGCTCTCCTTTTTGCAGCCCTTTACAGTGAACTTGACCTTTTGATCCCCTGTCTTAACCACTATACCTTGGCTGGGCGACACGCCCAGAGACACTTTGACAACAAGGTGGTCCACTCTGTTGGTGGCAAAAAGCAGACTGGGCTTCACTTTTCCACAATTCTTGAGATACAGAATTCTGCTCCGGTCCCCACCCCTTTCCTTTCAAAACACACTTATTTACCCAAAGAAGAAAAGGAGAGTGGGAGAGAGGGAGAGAAGGAGGCAGAGAGGAAGGGAAAGAGGGAGAGGTAGAGAGAGAGAATCTGATACATGGTACACTTAAAGGGTAGAGGGATGGAGGAGGGAAGGGCCCCTGTGACATCTTCACCTCCAAAATGTTGCCTGGGGTTTGCCTGGGAGAAGGACAGCTCCCATCCCGTAAAGAGCTCTGCCCGTGTGCCCAGCTTAGTGCACACCAGGTCAGACTTGTCTGCTCACTTGGGTGGCAGGACCCCTCAAGTATACATCCTGTGTTGCAAGACTCTGGGTGAATAACACAGGATGGACCATGTGGTGCTGATGCGGTCTCCCCAGCAACCTGAGTTGAGACCCCCCCACCACTTCTAGGTAGGGATGCATACAAATGGATCTCTGTACCCACTTCTGTCCCTGGGCAGAGATGCTCAGAGAGAAGATGGCACTTTAATTCCATGGGACGATCTTAAACATAGGATAAGACTCTTGTATGAACACGCACACATGTGAGCTTTCCTCTGCATGCATGCATGCATGCATGCATGCATGATTTGTGAGCCATACCAGTGACTGAGCTCAAGAAAAGCTTTGGAGCTGACTGGAGACTACCTTCTTACCACTATGTAGACAGGAGCATAAACACATGTGTGTGTGTGTGTGTGTGTGTGTGTGTGTGTGTCCCTGGGCCATGTGTATTTTCCCCTCCGCATAGCTCTCTCTCTGTCTCTGGGTCTTTCAGAGCCGTGTTTGTCGACCAGCTATGATCCATCATCAGCCAGAAAGGTGGTAGACAATGCCCAGTTGAAGCTTTTTCTTTTGCCTAATGCTTTGCTTACTTAAAGCGACGCTTGAGCCCTCTTTGGGAGTTAAGAGTGCAGCAAAAGGATCTGTTGAATCTGCAGCCCCTTGCGCTCTCCCCCCCCCATACTCTTTTCATGTGAGTATTCAGTGAAGATAGTTAAATAAACACAACCTGCCTTTATTTAGTTTTCCTGTGTCTGCATGGCCTGCAGCATTCCCACGGGCCCAGGGTTGTCCTCTGTTCTCAAGAGCTGGGGTGGCTTAGTGAGGTGACCCCCGCACCGCTGCTTACACAGTGAAAATGAGAGTCTCCCCTGGTGGCATTCGTGTACTGTGTGCAGATAATTCTCTGCTCGTGGACTGGTTCTTTGCTCTGTAGCTCAGAAACAACCAAGACCACGTAGCTGTCCCACCAGGGGCCACGTAAAAGGGAACTGGGGTGATGACAGTCACGGCAGGTTTGCCTACCTTTTTGATGCAGCTCTCCTGGGATGACACCTCTGTATCCGTCAGCATCTGCTGCAAAGCAAATCGGAAAGGGCTGTTAGTGGCTAACAGGTGTCGCCTTCAAGCCGCAGAGGGCTGTGAACCACAGGCAGATCAACACCTCGCCAGCATGAAGGCAAGATCCATGGCTTCCCTGAGAAATGAAGGGAAACTCTTGTTGGGGGCTCTTTTAGTTTCCATGTGCGTGTACGTGCATGCACACACATATATGATAAAAATAGCGTGACCGAAAGCAACACGTGGGGGGAAAGGGTTAATCTGGTCCACAATTCTAGGTTACAACCTATTGTTTTTAAAAATTCAAGGCCAGAACTCATACAGCTAGCCACACCATATCCACCGTCAAGAGCAAAGTGAATATACATGTCCTCGATCATTTGCTTAGTGTCCTTATTCTAACAGAACCCCCATATGCTGGGGACTAAAATGACTCTTGAAAGGTGTCCTCTCCCTGCAAATGTTGCAGTTTGTTCTTTACAGCCCCTCTTCAGAGAACCCATGGCCCATTAATGAAAGGGTGGGGCTGACACAGCCTAAAAACAGGCCGCCCATGGCTGCAACCAGCAGGGAGCTCAGACCCTGAAAGGTACAGCAGACTTCGAACTCTGCCAGAAAACCCAGCAAAGCCTCTGTAAAAATGTCTCCTGCTCCAGTCTACCCAGCCCAAAAGGATTCGCAGGCTTCAGGCTGTCCTCCTAGGGATTCCAGTTTGGCCTGGGAGGAGGAGCTCAGGGGAGTCATGAGTTCCACCTCTGTTCTGAGACATCAGATATGAGGGGAGCAGGCACGGGGTTCCTTAAGTCTGGGATGGCAGTATGTCACCTGCTCCTATTAACATGACATGCCCTGGGAAGGAAGATGGCTTTGTGGTGTCTGGGGGTACTTCTTCGGCTGTGGTGCTGGGCATCATGAAGGCACTTGGTGAACCACAGTAGACCCGCATCCTCTACCTCACAGACACATCTGGCAGCAGAAGAGAGAGAGCGCCACCCTTAGGCCCTTCTGTCCCATACAGCTGTCCTTGAGTCTGATCGGCAGAGCTGTGGCATTTTACCCCACCAGCGCCCCCCCCAAAGGGTGGGTGCTTCAGTGACCAGATACAAACCATCACAGCTAAGCAAACCGACAAATGAGTGGTAGAAACCGGACTTTTCCTGTCTGCATTGAGAGTTCAGCCCACAGACTCATGTTCATAAATTATAATGTCATTTCCAAAAGAATAGGAACCAAGATTGAAAATCAAACTTGAAAAACAGAATGAGGAGTTATGTCAACCTAAAGGGCTTTCTCTCCCTCACCTCCCCACTACCCTGAGGTGCCCACGTGTGCCAGCGCAGACCGGCAAGGGAGTGTGGTACACCAAACAGGCTCTGCCTGGCTCAGCTGTAATAACAAGAGGCCATATTCTAAACGTTGGGAATTCTAACCAAATGGGAATTTTATGTTTCTTTTAATAAATTCTGAAAGTGTGGTTTGGAAAGTGACTCTCAGTGAGAAGCGAGAGCGAGGCAAGACTAGGTGACCCAGTGATGTGCTTTGCCTGGCCCGGCTGGATTCTGACGCATGACCAGCTGCAGAAGTCTGACAGAGCTGGGCTGTGGACACCTGTGTGTCTGCTCCCCCCGCCCCATGCGGCTTCTCTTCTCTCCTCACTCAGAGCAGGGCCAGGGAAGGTGGAGGGGATCCCGAGAGAGTGTGACTGACTCTAGAACCCTAGAAAAGCTCTTTCCCAGTGAAGTCTGCAGTCATGTGCTGGAGGCAAAGGTTGCCCAAGGAGGCCTCTTCCCGACAGTCTATCCAAATCTGTGCCCTAGATGCTGGTCCCAGTGGGGATAGAGACCTCTTGGTTAAATATGTACAGGATGGTGGTTCTGTGCTGCAGGCCACCCATGGCAGGATAAGGGGCCAGTGCTATGGGCCATTGTCTCTCTTGGTTTTTAGTGGTCTCACCAGGAAACAATCGGTGTTTTCGTTGTTCTCAGGAAAGCAATGCTTGCACTACACAGGGAAGACTAGACACAGCCAGAAGATACTCTCTGTAGGAACCAACTGTGCCCCATGTGCTCAGCAAAGAGCAGACACCGCCCCAAACCTAGTGCCCGTCTCCAGACTCCATTAGTTTAGTGAATGGGGATCCCCACGCCGAAGCCCAGCTGTGAGGACTCCTGAGCTGCTTGACCTAGCTGGATGTTTTACCTGGTCACCTCATCCCTATTAGGGTCCTTTCCCAGGGTCCCAGGCTTCAGGGATGGACACACACACACACACACACACACAGACAGCTGCAAAGTCTCTGAGTATGTGCTGTGTGTGCTGAACCTGTCAACAGACAAGTCACAGGATACCATGTGATGTTTTAGGACCAGTCTAAGGAGCTTGCCTGGTGGCATTCCACAGCCACCTTGTACTAACACACTAACGTCAACACAGTTCTAGACACTGGAGAGAGGGCTAGGGTGCAGGGCGGGGTATGAGATGTCTCTGGCTATTCTGCTGCAAGGCTGCCCTGGACTTCTGGAAAGGGTGCCCACCCCAGTCCTGGGCGATCTCTGAGAGTAAGGGGGTGTCTCCTGTCACAGCAGAGACTCCTGATGTGAAAGTTGCACCTCGTGTCACTAGTAAATGTGGGGCCGAGGCTAGAAGGCCTTTGCATACCTGTCTGCTCTGCCCTCTGTGCACTCAGTCAAGCTTCAGGTGCCTACAAGGTCACCAGCAGCCAACAGAGGTCCTTGGGAAGGGCTTATTGCCTGCTCACGCAGCTCACATTCACCGTTCTGGAGTATGTGGTTGCCTCTGAGGATGTGTTCTTTTTTAGAGAGTCCTTCCTCCTAGCAGGAAAAGGGTTTGAATCTTCCAGCCAGTCTAGATAGCACCCACATCTCTGTGTTCTTAGCACAGCTAACCATAACTTTGGAGAGAGGATGAATTCCTTCAACAGCACCCCTGACAGTTGTCCAGGGAGCTCTCCTCAACACTGCCTTTCTATAGCTGCAGACGAGAGCCCTTGGGACATCAACAAAGGCCACCCTGGACCTGTGGGACCTCAGATTCATGGCCTGCAGAGTGGGGCTGTTCTTTCCCTGCCCTCCTTGAATTTTCCCATCTCCCCCACCCACGGGTACCTCCTATTGTAGCAAGCTTGCATTTCCTGTGATTCAGGTGGCTCTGTCTTCTTAGCCTCCCAAAGCCTCAGGTCACAGAAAAGTGGCAATACTGACAACTACATTTACAAGGCCTTTGTCACCTGGGCTACCTTGTTTGCATTTAGGAGACCCACATAGGAAAAAGGTTTCCCTCAGTCACTTGTTTGCAGGGGACTAGAAGGTTCTGCGAGCTAGAAATGGCTCAAATCAGTCAGAAGGCCAAAGGTGGAGTTTCTTTTCTGAAGACACCAGAGGCTGCATTCTGAAATTGTGTCTCACTTTTTAAGATGTTAATCACCACCAGTGGAATGAAGCCAGACTCTGCTGAGAAGATATGGAGATAGATTGGGGGCATGAGGCCTCCTCAGCTTACAGAAAAGACAGCTGGGTCTGCCAGTTCTGGGTTCTAGAAACCATAGCGATCTTTCTCACAGGGGGTTGCAGATACTGCAGAGGCTACGGGTGTCTCCAAAATATGGTGTCCCAGGCAGGACTCTGGTCACCCACACCAGCTTATGCCCCACACCTCAGTTGGAATCCAGCAAGAATGTTCTGGGGAACTGGGTCTTCTTGCCACCGTACACAGTCTGTGAGTGGCTGCACAGCCTTCTCCTAACCTGCCTGTCACCCTTTTAACTCAGGGGAAGGCAAACTGTGTTCCATAGACCTGCGGATGAGTGTAGTCCCAAGGAGGGCCCCATCAGAAGCTAAGGAGTAGCTGTTGGGTAAGTGCCCAGTAAACCCATCTGTTATGTCATTATGAGCTCTGTTACTACCTACCCTGGAGTTCACTATCAGATGGGGACACACAAAGGGACATCAACGACCTCATCTACAACTCTCTTCAAGAGTCACGAAGTGAGAGGGAACAACCAGAGCCTTGTGCTTTCTAGGTCATGGGTCCTGGCCAGCCTTGGGGAGAGGCCCTCTTAACCCATACTTTGAGCAGATACTCACTGGGCTGTGGGGCGTGCAAGCTTGCACTGAGACAAACTGTGAGCTGCCGAGGACCAGGCAAGTATCTCATGGCAGGCTTCTTGAGCCACTAGTGCTGGAACAGGGAGCATCACGCCCTCAGAGGAAGCTGGCACCTCATGAGTTTCCAGAGCCCCCCTGCAAGGGAAGGTTTGAGCCAGGTTCCGATTTAATGGCAGCCTTGCCAGGTAGAAATATCTTTAATGAGGCCCTCCTCACCCGCTGCTGACCTTGGGTGGAGAAACCGCCGGACACACTCCGGAGCCTCTCAGCCTTGGCTTCCTTGCTGGCCGAGCTGCCGTTTACTGAAAACCCTCTTTATGTTGCGAGCTCAGCTTCAGCGCTTGTACTGCTGGCTTGCCGACTTCTGGCAGTGGCTGCCCCAGGCTCTCAACGTCTCCCCCACACCCCAGCAGAAGTATTAGGTGTGTTTTGATTGAACATTTTAGCCAAAAAAGCGAGGTTTGACCTCCGGCATTTAGCTTCTCTCTCGAGTATCGGTGCCAGGATTTAGCTAAGTGGGGTTGCTCAAAACATCTTTTTTGACTCTTAAAATAAATACCCTCTGTTCTCCAAGAGGTCGGTGAGGAGTAGACACACACATACAGACATCTCATAGGCTCACAGCTCCAAAACTCTGGCATGTCCCCCAAGGGGGCCGACTTTCTGTTTGGTGTCACAAATGGATCCCAGAAGGCGTCTCTCCCTTCAAAGAATCTGGGAGCAGACCTATGGGAGAAAGCCAACATGAGCCCCAACATAAGGCCACCCCAAAACCAGAACAGCCAGACTGGGGAGCACAGTCTGGCTTGCTCTGGGCTGTCCTCAGGCCTTTGTACATAGCCTGTGTCTCTCTAGCCCATATTTCTTTCTTATCTGTTTTTGAAGTAGTTTCTCTGGATCTGAGGATTTGTGTGTGCATCCAGAACCTTCAGGAAGTCGATTATCGGATCTCTTCTGAGTGGGGAGAAGGGCAGGGTACTTGTGATGTTCTGAGAGGAATTTTGAAAGGGACTCCCAAGCATCCTGTCCTGGCTTTGAGCCTTGCCTGATGACTGGAGGAGGCTGTGGGTTCAGGGTTGTTTGGGGGACAATCTGAGCAGACGACACATGATGGTGGGTGTTGGCTTTCCTGTCATCAGAAGTGTTGAGCTCTCTGAGGCCCTTACAGCAGAGTTTTCTACTCAGAAGCTAAAGAACAGGACTGCATGGGGCTACCCTGACGAGAACCCAGCTAGTCTTTGGAGAGGAATACCCTTAACTCTTTCTGGGATGATGGAAAATGGGCATACACATATTTTGAGGCTAATACCTCTCATTGGCTTAGAACTTACTAATTCAGCTAGATGGGCTGGCGAGTGAGCTCCAGGTACCCTCCTGTCTCTATCTCCCCAGTACGGGGATTAGAAATATGTACCACCATGTATAGACGTTTTTATCATTAGGTGAACTCTGGGGGAGTGAACATATCTACACAGCAAGTACTTTACTGGCTGAAGGTGAATTTCTTCTTTTTTTTCTTGTTCTTGTTCTTCTTGTTCTTGTTCCTGTTCCTGTTCCTCCTCCTCCTCCTCTTCCTCCTTTTGGTTTTTCGAGACAGGGTTTCTCTGTGTAGCCCTGGCTATCCTGGAACTAGCTCTTGTAGACCAGGCTGGCCTTGACTCAGAGATCCACCTGCCTCTGCCTCCCGAGTGCTGGGAGTAAAGGCGTGCGCCACCATTGCCCGGCTTGAAGGTGAACTTCTTAAAGTATAGTGTTCACCCTCCATTTTTCTCCCAGACCAACAGTTCAGTCCTGACATCTTGCCTGGTATAAATGGCACACAAGCACCTCATCAAGGGTGACTATAATGACAACAGCAGCTGTCATCATCTGGGATTTCTGGCATTTCTGAGACCACCTCCCTCATGTAAGAGCCTAGAGGCAGCTGATCTAGGATTTATCACCAGGAAACAGAACTGGGGAGGGGAGGGGTTGAAAACATGAAAGGAAAGGCAAAGAAATGGCGGGCAGGCAGGAAATGCTGGCGTGTGAGCCTCTGCCCCTGTGTCGTATGGGCTCTGCAGGGACAGACACCTTTGAAGAAAACAGCCACGTGTCTCTCCCTTCTGACAGGTCCCACACCTGATGCCTGTCCGGATCTCCCTAGGAGAGGGACACTCCCCATAGCTGGAGCTTTGGCCAGAACTGAGCTGGGACACATCCCATTGGCAGTTCTAGTGGGAACCCTGAGATGTTCTGAATCCCCAGGCCAGTCCTGGCTTCCAGAGCAAAGGATCTGCCGTGTTGACACAAACTCCTGTGCTTTCAGCTGGGAGAGTGGGGTCATATTTATTTATTTATTGCATTTGAAAAAAAAATCACTTTAGCCATGTTTGAGCTGTAGAAATGATTTTTTTTTTTTAAGGAGCAGTGGACACTGTTTTTAGCTTTTATGCCTAAACAGATACTTCTCAGTTCCTGCAAGCGAGAGCTGTCTAATGAATGGGGGCTCTCTCTTCCCTCCTAAGAAAAATATTTACACAGCCTAGTGCAGCAGCAGAGGACCGTTCTGGAGCCCATCCCTAAAATGCAGAGAGGTCTCCACGCCTGTCTGCCTGTCTGCGCTCAGCCAGCCCTCCTCTCCTCAGGGGCATGTCCTAACTCCCCTGCTAGAGTTCCTTCTGAGAGACCAGTCCCAGGGGAATGTTGACATCACCCTACCTTCCATAGCTGCCTTTTTGGCTAGCCAAAGACCCTGGGCAGCTTGGCCCCTAGCTCTGTGTGAGGAGAGCCACTGGTTTTCTCAGAAGTCCCCTGTGAAACCCACTCCTCATGAAGGGTGTGGTAGAACCCATATCCCACACCCTTCATGGCTTGGATGGGGTGTGCCCAGCCTTCTGCATGGCCTGATGGAGCCAGTGGCACTCAGTCCTGTGCCCAAACATTTAACATTTTCCCTTAGGCACGGGCCTGCCCTGTGCAGCCAGGCCAGCACCGTGATGCAGACCCAGAACCCGGGCACGGCTTGGCTGCCCTCGGATGGTCCAAGAACACTCTGTTCGCTGGCGGTTCTGTGTCTGTGATCACACTGTCAGACACCTTGTCCAGCAGAGGCTGCCTGGTGCTTGGGGCTGCCTGTTGTGGAGCGATCGGATCTGAAGGTTACGGCATCTCTGTCTGTCTTGGGTCAATGTCTCCTCTCACCCTCGTCTGTGGGTGGTCATGGAGTACCTTTGCCTACACCGCCTCACAGAAAGTGACTTGGAGCTGCTCCGCAACGCACTGAACAGTGGCTCCTTCAGTACACTTAGAACAACAGCTAACGTTAGCAAGAAGGGCCAGTGAACCCAGACATTTCCTGACACAGAGATCCTGAGGGAGGGGCGAGCATGGGCAGGGTTGGCACAGGGATCCTGAGTTGGGGAGGAGGGGTGAGCAGGAATGGGATGTAGCAGAGAACCAGCAAAGGTGGAGGAGGGGCTGAAGAGCCCCCTCCCACACAGACAGAGATGCTGCCTTGTTGGAAGGCCTGGAGGCTGGATGAGGAGCTGGATTTTACTAAGAACCTGGGCAGCTGGTGACCCAGGCCTCTGCAGGACCTGACACCCTGCTCCCGAGGCCATGGCAACAAGCAGGTAGAGTGGTCTGTCTTTGACTTGGAAAGTTTCCTGCTTGAAGCTCTGCTATGCTGTAGCAGATTGAAGGCTGGGCCTGGGTTGACCACCTACAGGAGAAGCATTTACAAGGACTTTTACTTCCCATCCCTACAGTTGTCCTTTTGAGGAGAGGGACAGATTGGCCCAATGCAGGGCTTGCTAAGCCTCACTCAGTACCCTCATATATAGCTATTCCAATCAGGAGTCTGGCTTTCCCCTATGGAGTGGAGACCTTCCAAGGCTGTGACCCCTCTCCACACAGGCTAGGCAGCACTTCTGCCCACTTTCATTATATAGGTGCTGGTCAGTTTAGGGGTCCCTCAGAACAACAGGCTCTGGAGATCCTTCTACTAGGCACCCTCAGGGGACTGATAAGAACTGGGAGGCCCCACTCCTGGCCACCAAAGTCCTGGATAGTGGCTGTAGCCCACGGAAGGGATGCTAGCAGAAGAATCGTCATGAGTGCAGCTTGGAAGAAGTCAGCAGCCATGGTAGGCTCTGCTCCCCTTTCCCTCCCTCAGTGAGCTGAGGACCAGGGCCAGGAAAAGGACCAGTATTGTGTGTGGGCTCCTGTGAGTCCAGGAGAAAGAAACGTTCAGATCCTACCAGGCTCTTGGCTTCTTCCTCCTGTTCCTGAAAGATTGATGTCTGCAGAGGACATGCATGTAAATCATATGAGTGGGTGACATGTGGGACTCTCGGACAATGGTTCATAACATGCAATCATTTTCAGTGTGGGAAGGGCTTGTGTGTAAGTCTAAGAGGCTCTAACATTTGGCTCCAGGATGGGACACACAGCCAGCAGTGAAGAGGGGGGTCAGAGCTGAGTCTCACTCCAGCATGTATATCCTTCTGAAGAGTTGGGCTGTGGAGAACACAGACCAGAAAGAGTAGGAGCTGAGGGACTGTGGCAGGTGGGTGGGGGCCTCACCTCAGCTGCTACAGGACTAATCCATAGATGCCCTGACTCCCTGTGCTGGGCACCTGGTACAGGTGAAAGCCATCAGTTGCAAAAGAGCAGAAAGTTACCTTGGCCCTTGACCCTGACCCTTCAACCCTTACTCCCTTGTCCTGCATCTTTTCACTAGCGCTTGCCAGCCCCAGTGATGGACAACAGAGGCTAGAGCAGTGAGTTACCCCAGAGGGGAAGAGACAACAGGCAGAGAAAGAACCCAGAAGCAGGGACATATCAGGCACGAGGCCCCAGAGACACTAAATTACCATTGACAGCCACTCCTGGATATTCATGGGGGCCATGAGAACCTGTGTTGCTGCAAACACGAGAGACAGATCCAGCCCTATAGGAACTTGATGGGAGATAGATGGGGTGGAGACATCAGTGTGCCAGAGATGAGCAGTAGTCACCTGACTGACTGTCTAACAGCCTCGCTGGATGTTCTTCTATGCACACAGCATGATGTCACAAGTGTGTACTTCACACCCAGCGGATTCTACCTTGACCTCCAAAAGCTCATCATGGTTGTTATTCTGTGATAGGAACACTTAACCCAAGATCTGCCCTCTCAGCAAAGGGCTAACCATTCAGACAGAGGGACGCAGGTGAACCTGGCGGACGTTACACCAGGCCGGGCCCAGGATGAACTCTATGACGTAGCATGTATGGGAGGAATCTGGAGTACTCAGACTTGGACAGGGAACAGAAGATGGCTGTAAATGTTCTTGCAAGTTCCAAGAGACCAATTTATGGAAGCAAGGGAGGCTCCCTGATGTCTGAATTCTTTTCTGGCCCAGAACAGCCTCCCTGCACCCACTCACCCACCCACCCACCCATCCACCCACCCACCCATCCATCCATCCTTCTCTCCCTTCCTCTTTCTCTTTCCCTTTTCTTTCTTTTCATTTCCTTTTCACCTGTCTTCTCTTCCCCACCTTTCACTCTTTGATGCTAGTGTTGGAACCACATTAAGCAAGCACTCTATGCTGACCTGCACTCCCAGCCCCAAGAACAGATGTCTGTGTCAAGCCCAGACAGGAACACCCATGCCTCCTTTCTCTGCTCGGTCCCTGGTTGCTTGAACCAACACAGGACAGTATCCATCACAAACCCAGAGGCAGCTCTTTTCGGCTCACACTCCTAGAACCCTCGTTGCCGTTTCCCCATCTTAGAGAGCTCTGGAAATCCTCACACGAGCACATGACATCACCTGGAGCCAGAGGGTGGTGAGCACAGGTACCACCAGGGATCCATGCTGACAGCCCCATTGAGACCCATTGTGGTCCTACAGACCTGTGCCTCATCGTCTCCCGAGGGCATTTTGCTTCCTAGGTGGGGAAAAACAAATCATCAGGCTAACTAATGGCTCCACGCAAACATTTGTCTTTCATTTCCAACCTGTCTAGTTATAGAAATAACCTCAATATTGATAGAATTATATTAATGCACTTCAACCTGACCCCACTTATCGATGGCTCGTTTGTTAAGGCGATCTTTAATAATCATAAGTGAATAGAAAGCTCATAGATCTCCTGTGATGGAGACTCTGTCCCGCAACTGCAACATCCAGAGGCCCCAGGGGCTCAACCCCTGGCATTTCAGCCCTTCTGGGGCTGTGACATAACTTTCTCACTGGGGTTGGGGGCAACCATTCATTACCTGAAGGTTTAGACCCCCTTTAAAAGGACAAACAGTAGAAAAAAAAAAGGCAGCTCCGTTGGGAAACTGTTTGGAGTACACGCTTGAGGTCTTGAGTTCAGATTCCCAGCAACCACACAAAAAGGCAAGTGCAGGGGCTGCAGAGATGGCTCAGTGGTAAAGAGCATCTTCTGCTCCTGCAGAGGACCCAGGTTTGGTTCCCAGAACCCACATCAGGCCGCTCACAATGGCCTGTAACTCCAGCTCCAGGGATCCAAAGACGTCTGCCCCTCCCCAACACCTGCATGCATGTGGTACACATAAACGCATGCCGGCATACATGCATACACGGACTCTTTCACCAGTAATCCCAGTGTTGGAAAGGCAGAGATAGGAGGATCCCTGGGGTTTGTTGGCCATCCAATCTAGACAAATCGGCGAGCTCAAGGTTCAGTGAGAGACCTTCCTTTAAAAAAGAAGGTGGCAAACAACAGAGGCAGATACCCAGTGCCAACCTCTGGCCTCTAAATGTCGGTGTATACATATATTGTATTTGCAAGCACACACTCTTGCACACATACATGAAGATGTACACCCACACAAAAAGAGAAGGGGGGCAATAGTGCATTCTGGAGATGGAGGAAGATGACACCAGCACAGGTGTTCCTATTATAATGCCTCCTCCCAAAAGAATCCGGCCACATTTTCTCCTTACTGAATTCTCACCTGCATTTATCACACTAACAGATTCTCCCTATCAGTTTGCCCATGCTCACTTTCAATTCCTGCAAACTGGCAGCCAAGGAGGCCAGCTGTACCAGTGTTCCCATTCCCACCTATAACAAAGTATCAAGTAGACTAACAGCTGTGATGGCTCCCCCATCTTCAGGGGTCACTCCTGGGTCTTACTCCTTGCTCTCAGGAAGTATCCTTATTTAGGTCAGAGAATGCAGAGGCTCAGAGAGTGTCACACAGCCAACTTCACAGGGTGTGCCACAGAGCCACTATCTCATTTGGCTTCTGTGGGATGGGTTCTATTTGAAGAAACCATCCACAGGGGTGTAAGGAACCTTGCTTTCTCTCTTATAAACCATGATGTTCCCAATCTGCTGGGAAGGGACAATGGGGTAGCAGAGCCCCAAGTGTCTGGGTTTGGTCACAGCTACAGTGCTAACTTGAGATCACCGTGGGAGGGGGCAGAGGAAGGCTGAGAGTCACCGCCAGACAAGACCGCACACTTTCCTAATGGGGCCCAATTACAGAAACAGCTGTGTGGGGGAATCTGTACACGGCTGTGAAGCTCCAGCCTCGGGGATCTTGCAGAACCCACAAGACCATGGCTGTCGCCAGGAGTCCTGGGGCTCAGATCTGCTCTTTGGGGTGGGAGAGGCAGACTTGTCTCACCCCATTCTGCCTCTAGTTCTCCAGCGAACTCCTGTGCCCTGCTTATTGCCCAAGTTGGGATCAGGCATAGCGAAATGCTGTGGGCTTATGCAGAACTGTCCAGCCCTGCTGGATTTCAGCAAGTGTGCCATGAGGCTGCCTGCCCTCAGAGCTTCCCAAGACAGTTCTGGTGTTTGATCTGTCCTTTTCCTGTATGGAACCTTCACAGAACTGGGAGAGGCTACAGGGCTGGGGCAAGACACTTTGCACGCCCTTAGTGGCCCCGTGACCTCTCTTCTGCCTCTGTGGTATGGGGTAACATAGACTAGAAGATGTGTTGACGCTGCCAAAGGAGATAAAAGGACGCAATTGCAATACTATTGCCAAAGATGGACCTGCTTCTGCTAACATCAAGTCCTAAGGAGGTTAATCTACACTAGGCGATCCTATCCCAAGTTAGGGAAAGGAGCCATCTTGGCTGTCCCAGCACTGGGCAGGGACCAGCCACTCTCTATGACTCATAGGTGTCATCCAGCCTGTGGGTCTGCTTGGGTGCAGTCTGTCAGATAAGTGTGGCTCTTACGGTTTTAAAGAGTCACAAAGAAAAAGTGTAGGAGGCTGTGTATGGCGCACAGATATTTTACAGAAGAACATTAACACTGGCCCCCACCGCTGATCGAAAGATGGCAGAGATGAAAGGACCCCGATAATCTAGACTTGAGACAAAAGGTAGGCACAGGCTTTCTAGTGGCCATGAGGGATGAGGTGGCTCACAAAGACAAAAATCCCATGCAGATAAAACAACATGAGCACACAACAGTTCCCAATGCCTTATGGGCTTGCTTGCCTCTGAGAAGGTGGGAAAGGGTCTGGGCTGCTGTGAGACAGCTGGTCTGGCCAGCAGCTGCTGGGACCCACCCAACAGGACCTGGAAGACAATCCCCAGCTGCAGCCTCCCCTGGGTAAAGATGGGTAATCGGAAGCAGTTTGCAATGGCTCTGCTCCCCCCCACCCCCCTCTCGTTTCCCAACAGGGAGACACGCAAACAACCATCCCATAGGAAATCCCAAAGTTTACCTGGAGTCACATGACTTTTGAGATGGGGAGGGAGGTCCCTTCTTCAGACCTAGGTCTTGTAGTCCAGAGGTCAGAACTGGTGGAGACTCTGGCCTAGGTGACCATGGAATTAGGGGACAGGGCTTCTTGTTTTTTACCCTGAAAACAAGTCTCAGGGGAGCCCTGGGTACATTTGGGGAATCTGGAGTGACTTTCAAAGTGACCTTCTGCCCCCTCCTTGAGGAGAAATGCCTGCATGTCGGGTTATTGCAATGAGTTATAATAGGTGTCCCTGTCCCTTCTCAACCCTCATCTAGAGAGATCAGTGGGTAAATGCAAGTGTGTCCCCCCCCGCCCCGTGAGCTTCATTCTGTGACAACCCTGTGGGGGTCCATGGATCTCAGACTACCGCAGACAGCTAGGATTCCTGCCTGAAGACTCGACATTAGAATCACACAGTTAATATAAGCCAGACACCCAGGGCATTCGTGTCCTGGACAGCACGGAGCATGGCTTTTACACCTTGTCACCCTTTCTCTGCTTCCTGATGCATCACCAAGTTAGGATGCTGCTCTCTGGAAGAGCCTGGGAGCACAGGCAAGGTCCACCTGCTGCCCATGTGCCTTAGGAAAACACCCGTGCCTGCAGCCTTCCCGTCTTTCTCTAGTTCCGAAAAGACAAGACCCTTTCATCCTTCCTTCCCTGGCTTGCCTCCAGCTGCCAGACTCGGAAGGCACATGTGAGAAGGAGCCAATGAGCTGCTGAGCTCGCAGACCTCTGGGGCGAGATGGTGCTCTGCTCTGCCCAGCCATCATACCTAGTGGCATGCTGCAGCGTGGCTGCCAACTAATGTGACACAATCATCATCTGTCTGCAGAAAGACTGAGACTGACCCCTGTCAGCACAGGAGGAGGACCAGCTCAGGGCACGTGTGACATGCCCAACTTCTACATAGGCCACACTGTGAGTGACAAAGGTCATGAGGAACATGTCAGCCTCTTCTCTGCATGGTTCAGAGCTCTGTCCCTTATCACCTTTGTGTGCATGGAAGTGACTGTTCCTACAGCCAGCTGGGCCAATCTCCTTCCAAGGACACAGTGGAAATGGTGCATTCAATCCAGAAGGGACATCTGAAGCAGGGAGGCTCGGCTTCAGAGGAAGATGTGCTAGGCACAGATAGCATTTGAAAACCCTGATCCCAGAGCCAGGAGAATTTGTTTGGTCATTTCCTTTATTTGTTCTTCCCCAGGTCTGAAAAGATAGCTCAAGTCTGCCCAACCATGAATCGTGAGAGAGTCTGGGAAGTGTGGCCAGAAAGGCAAGGGCCCAGCACACTCTGTGCAGAGCGAGACAGCGAGAGGTGCAGGAAATCGGGGTGAGTGTGGAAGGACCGAGTCTAACGAGAAGGAACCATCCAGGCAAGGACACCTGAAGCCATCGAGGGTCAGACATCTTCAAAGCCTCGAGTTGCCTCCACCTGGTTTGGCTCCACAGTTGGGCCAGCTGCATCTTCTAAAGCTCTGGGGATGGAGGAAGGAGCCAATGAAGACTTTCTAGGCTTTGCTCCTGCCTCTTTTGTGACACCTTCTCAGCCTGGCATGATCCTCCTCTTGGGAGAGGATAGAGGGGCCTTAGTAATGGAGAGCTTACTGGGAGGGATGCAAAGCTCCCTTTTTCTTTATAGCCACTTTGTTTGTTTTGATCCTAATGGTGTTAATTATGACAAGCTGCTACAAAGATGGTCCTGGTCTTGGTATGGGGTCATGTCCAGATAAATCATCCTAAACTGAAAATACCACAAATCAAAGACACATTGGCTACACCTCGCATTCTGAACATCCCAGCTTAGCGGCATAGCATAGCATGCTACAGAATGCCGGCTGTTTCCCTGGTGATTGTATGGCTTCCTAGGGGCAGTGGCTGCCTCACACCATGAGAAAGGATCATACGGTGTGTGACTGGCCCAGGAAAAGCTAAAAGACAGAATTCAAAGTTGAAGTTCTGCTAAATACACAGTGTTTTGTGTCAGCAGAAACTTGAAAAGTTTTAAGGTAAATCATGGCTTGTGAGGGACTTCCTCTGGGCTACCTGGTCTCAAAGTCACCTCTGCAGAGTACAGCAGAAGCCCATACTCATGGAGAAGAGAATAGCTCACGTTTCCTCCTGAACTCCTTTCTCATCCTCAGAGCGCACTTCCTGTTTTGTGTGACCTGTGGAAAGACTCCCTTTTGTCCTAAAGATCATTCCTGATAAATGATCAGGAATCATTTATCACAGATACTCAGATAAGACAGAGAAAACTGGAATACAGCAGGAAGCCCACACCTGCACACACGTGGGAGGAGGGTCACACCTGCACGCACGCGGGAGGAGGGACACACCTGCACACACGCAGGAGGAGGGACACACCTGCAGACGGCTCAGCTGCACTCTTAGACTCGAACTCTTTTAAAATTATGTATTTCTTTCATTTTCTGTGCACTGGTGCTTTTGATGCCTGAATGTCTGTGTGAGGGTGTCGGAGCCCCTGGAGCAGGAGTTACAGACGGTTGTGAGCTGCCATGTGAGTGCTGGGAATTGAACCCCGGTCCCCTGGAAAATCAGTCAGTGATCTTAACCGCTGAGCCATCTCTCTAGCTCCTTTATTAGCTTCCTAAGCACACGGAGGAAAAGTCCCCAAGCTGGGGCTATTACCTGCCCTCCCAAGAACGTGGGCTCTCCTGGAAGATTCTCACAACTGAGTTACTGCATGGTGTTTTTCTAATATCTTATGGTGACTTTGAGTCTGAGGCTCAGTGAGACTGTGAAGTGTGAGCAAGGGGCTGGGGACTCTGGTCTTTGCAATTTGCCAACCAGGACCTTGGGTTCAGAAGTCCTTCCAAGCATTGGCTTCTCTAGAAGAAGTCAGACCCAGCCATGGCGGCTACCCACCCCCTGGTCTGCTGGACCCAACGCCTCCACTCAGCAGCTCTGTCTCAGAGCCACCACGATCTTTTTACCCAATTTTCCAGCTGAGTTGACTGAGGCCTGTGAAGGTCAAGGAGCTTGCCCAGGGTCACTGAGTAAAACAGCTTAGTCTGTGGCCTTAGGACAAGGATTCAGGACCCTGGCTCCTGTCCCTAATCGTCCAGCTCTTTCATAAATAATAGGAGTAACAGGGGTCCATTTTACATAGGAGAACCAACTCTCCACGCAGCCACCACGTTTGTGGCCAGGCATATGCTCCAAGGCTCGCAGGCCAGAGGCAAGGTGGGGACGCAAGTGGCGGGAGACAGGGGTTTGACATACCAGTTGGCTCTTGCAAAGGCATTAATTTGTAACAGGCGCGCAAAGAGCTGGAAAGAGCGCAGGACGTTCCGCACACGCGGCAACAGCTGATTATTCATCGCTGACAGTTATTAGCCTGTTATTAAACGTATGAATTGCCTCTTTCATACCACACTGCCTATCCTTAAAGAGCTTTATGAACTAACATTAACCAATCCAATTAGCAAAAGACACTGTATTTGTGTAATTAGTAATTTGAGGCTTTGTCTTGGTCTCACAGAGAAAAGGCATTGGCTGTTGATTAGCGCATAACATCGTACAATTAGGAGAAGTGGTCGGAGATTAGCTGGAATGTTCTTGTTCCCCGGGGTCCCCGTTAAGGGACCCGGTCTTGCTAAGAAGCGCTGGGGGGTTATGTTTGTGGCGTTTAAGCGGATCCAATTGCTTCCTCCCTTGTATCCAGGCTCCTCCATGCCGTTGGCATGGCCTTCTGCGTCAGGAAGGGGAAATATTTGTTTTTGTTATAAATTTAGAGGGTGAGTATAGTAAGGAACCTTGTTATTAAATGCTCCAAGCCCAATCCTGCAGAAAATCTCAAAATCCAACTTTGGGTATTGATTGCAAGATTTTTTTTTTCTAATCAGATGCCAAAAGGAACATTGTGGAGGGAAAGATGTCTCGGGCAACCATTGCCAAGTGGCTTTTCTGTTTATGTCTCTCAGCGAGACACAGAGCCAACCACGATGGGCCAGATCTCAGATAAGAGCTCTGCCTGTCTGCTCCTTCAGGGGTCTTGAGTGAGACCCCGGGTGTGTCTGCACAGCACACTGAGTAAAGAACCCCTGACTGAATGATGTCACTCCAGGTGGTTCTCCAGAAAGCTTTGTGATGTGGATGACATTTCCACACTCCCCTTGGATGCCTCTAAATTTTATTAGTTTATAAAGCTACAGGGTGAGCTCCACCAGTCTGAGTAGCTCCCTCAGCACTTTGTGGCAGATCCGAATCCTGAGCAGCTCATCATTAGCTGTGTGAAGTCTTACCTGTAGGTACCTGAGCTACTGGGGAAAGGGAGAAAGCTGATATTCCTACGTCCTGGCCTCATCAAGACAATTCTAGGCTTTCTTAGCACAAGTTCGTCAGACTAATGTCTGTCCTAACGTAGCCGCAGAAGGACCTGGCTTACAGTGGACTCACACCGAGCCACAAGGACAGGTAAATCAGCCCTCACCTAGTCAGATATGTTCCTGCAGAGGTGAGGGAGTTACCTGCCGTGGGATGCAGCCGCCGTGGGTCTGCCCACACACCTGGCTATCCTGATGGCTCCATCTGCAGGATCTGTGCCCTGTGACTGACACTTCTGAGCAGAATCTCTTGATAGGAGCCCGGAGGTTTGGGCCTTGAGCAGACACCATCACCGGCCTTATACAAGTTCAGACAGAGCCTTTTTTCAGCCTTCAAGAAGGGTGTGTGTGTGTGTGTTTCCATTCCACATCAAAACGAAGTTGCAAAGCCTCTCTTCCCTCTGAGCCCTTGTACACACCAACATGCAAGTGCCCACACTGTGCATACCTAAACATATCTTGGTTACTCTTTAGAAATACAGTCCTGAGCAGTCCCCCTCCACTGGACCTGTCCCCCAGGGGCAGCTGGGCACTCACAAAAGGCAGGGCTAAGAGGAGACCGGGTGCAAGCAGCTCAGAAACCTCTCCAAAATATTTGGGTTTGTCAAAATCCCAAACCGCCGTTTGCCAGGCACTTTTCCCGCCAGTGTTTGAGCCCGCGGGTATTTTAAAGGAAATGAAATCCGTGTGTTTCTGATTTATTTATACTTAACTCATCAAAATGCTGTTTTAAAGAGCTATTTTGTATCCAGAATGCCCTTTATACTTTTTCCCCCTTCCAAACTAAAAGCCATATTCTGCCAAGTGTACATGACCTTAAACTCTTAACGTTCTCAAGGTCCTTTTGAAAATCGAGTTCCTGATCCAAGCAGACCTGAACTGAGACCAAAGATGCCCTCCCATCCCTTTGCCTCCCCCACCCCCGCCCAAGGAGAGACACAATGGTGCAATGTGGGGGCAGCTTTAATCCTTGGCTCTGACTCCATCAGAGTCCCTAGGATCTGACTCCAGTAGGAGGCAGCAAAACGTCTCTGGGGACAAGAATCTGAGAACCAAGACCTTAAACCTCCCCAAGAGCTCCTGCCTAGGCCAGCTCGGGTCATCTAGACACCTGAGAGAAGAGGAGCTGACCCTCAGACAGTCCCTGCTTCCCGTGCAATTCTTTCTTTGGTCCCGTGGGCCTCGGCATTTTCTATCCCAACCATGGCCCATATTGCTCGGTCTCACAAAGGTGAGTATATACAGCCCTCCTCAAAGTCTGAGTTAGTGCAGACCAGAAATGTGTTTTTCCTTCTCCAAGAAAACAGGAAGCTCCAGCGCCAGCCCAGAGCAAGGGGTGGGGAGGCCCGAGGGATGCAGTCACACCTGCAGGCAGGCGCAGGCCAGGCTACAGCCCTAAACAAACAACATATTGGCAACACTGTTGCCTGACCCATAACACCAGGACTCAAGTTATAGTCTTTTGGGTGTGATATTTATTTCTGGCCGGTGTCATCCCATAGAGCTCAATTATGAATCTGATTGCTTTTTTGGGTGCATGGTATAAAATCCTTTATCCATACAGCATTTAATTGTGTTTCCTGGCAGATTTGGTATTTCATCATAGCCCTGCTGCCCCAGCCCCAGAGATAAACCATCTAAGGGGCAATAAATGTCCACTCTGATTATTGATGCTTTCAGGGAAATTGATTATCTATTTGAGGGGCGGAGCAGGCTGATCTACTGCAGCCTCTTTACCTGACACAACAGCTTCCCTGGAAGAGAAATCCCTCAATTGCCTCCATGGATTTTCTATTATATTTAACGCTCTTGAAAGTGACATCCGTTTGTCTTAGTATTTGAGGATGGAGCCCTACGCTTTCACCCATGTGAGGTAGTTAAGGCTGAAGAGAGCAGAGAGCCGGGAAGCTGTGTGGGGTTGGAACACTTGTACCAGGTCTGTGATTTGTCAAGAAATTTGTTGCTAAAGTCACAACATATGTCCACCATCCAAATACCTGATTCAAACTGTATTTCCCCACAACTCATGACAGGAAAGGCAGGTTTTGGGTGAGCTTAATTTGACCTAAGCTAAGAAGAAAAAAAAAAAAGCTCAAACAATCTTATTCTAGATTTTTGGCCATACTTTTGTGTCTGTGTATACAGGTGTGTGTGTGTGTGTGTGTGTGTGTGTGTGTGTGTGTGTGTGTGTGTGTGTGTGTGTGTGTAGACAGGGTCTCTTGCTGGCCTGAAGTCCTAAGTAGGCATGGCTGATAGGCTAACAAGCATTAGGAGCCTCCTGTCTCCACCTCCCCAAAACTGAGATAAGCATTGCCCTACATGTTTTAAAGTGGATTTCAGGGGAATTGAACTCAGGTCCTTGGGTGTGCAAGACAAACATTTTACTGACTGAGCCATTACTCCAACCCATTGTGACAGCCAAAAAGTCTCTCCTCCTTTGGTCACACTGGAGAGATCTGTGTCTGTGTGCGGCCCCTGGCACACCTGTGTAGCTGAGCTCAGAAACTGCCCAGACGGAAGATGAACTTCGGCTCACGGCACTGCTCTTGTTAGTCAAAAGATAACAGGCGCTATAAACTTAGAAAATGTTCGCTCACCTCAAAAATCGATAGATAGAAACCCTGTAATCAACACTGTGGTTAACTGCGCCCTTTTCAAAATGGGTCCTGGTTGTGCCCATTTGGTAACTCCTTAATAGTACAGAAAGGCTAAGGTAGAGGCAGGGGCATGGTTTCATGGAGTCCTCTGAAGGTGTGGTGGGGACAGGGCCGTGTGCCCACTTGCTCACACAGCCTGGAGTGTATGCACTCTGTAGGTGGGGTCTCAAGCTGTGGATTCCAGGGTAGGTTGTATGGTCCCCCAACTCAAGCAAAACAAAAACCCTCTCCGTTCCTCCTGAGAGTAAGTGCAGAAGCACATTGATGGGTCCCCGAATCTAAGCACCTCAGTGCAGACAGAAGCAGGAGGGATCAGAGCTGAGCCCTACACCAGCCACCACTCCACAGGCAGGAATTCTGGTCTCCAGCCCAGGCAGCACGTGGGACAGCCCAGCCTGGGCTCTGCAAAGTACTGAGGCCCCGCCCACTGCCAGAGGTCATGTTCTGGGCTCTGCCAGGACCAAGATGCCAGCAGTTCTGGAGTGCAGCCAGGACAGAACACAGGCCCTGAACAGTAGCTAGTGAGCAAGGCCTCATGGGCAGGGCCCAGAACGTGCCAGGCCCATCCCTGGGTAGGGCCCAGTGGGGTATAACACTTGGAGCTTGCTGGAGGCCACAGACAGGTTTCCTCAGGGAGCAAAGGTGGGAAAGTTGGTGGCTGGATGGAGGGGAGTGGGGAGCTTTAGCAGAGAAAGAAGAATATGCTCAGGACGCTGGGGGGAAAAATGCATCCCACAGCCTGGATCTCACATCTCAATGGGGGCATCTCGCCTATTGTCATTGGCTCTTCTACCTGGGGAGCTCAGCCTGGATGTGTCTGCTTGTGGGGGAGGGGTGAGTGGGAGGGAACCTTGCTCTGCACCCGCTGCGGCCCCTCCTTCCCCGCCACCCTCCCAGCTCTAACTCAGGCCTCCATCCCCACCGGAAATCTGTGGGCATCCCAGGGTCTGGAGGTGGATGAGTGACAAGACACCATCATGAGATTTTCTACACCATGTTTAAAAACATGGTGCCCTTTCATGCAGAGTTCACCTCACCAGGAAAGCGCTGAGGAGGTTTTCAAGGTACTGCACTCTAGGCTAAGAGTACTTTCTCCATGTGGGAACAACATGCTCCCCCAGTGTATGTTGTGTGTGTGGTCTTTGTGCATGTAAGCTCAGGCAGCTACAACGTGGTTCATGTGTGACATGTGTGTGTCTCTATGTATATAGACACATGTGTGTCTGTGTGCACATGCTCCTGTGTGCTTGCATGTACACAGTATGAATATAGACACATGCTCTGGGTCAGACAGGAAGGGAGCCAAGGAGAAAGGGACACATTCCAAATGCCTATCCTGCCCCACCGGCTTGGGGACAGTGCTGCAGGTCTGAGGCCAGGCTCTCTGTGATTGATGGCCCCAGAAGTAACTCTTTATTCTTCCTGAAGAAAATATAGTACCTATAGACAGCATCCACTGAGGACAAAGGATTCCCCAGCTATATTGCTGTAGGCATTCTCTCTCTATTTGCACAAAGACAACACAACCAGACTATGCTGTACATCTTGTGAAAAAAAAAAAAAAGACAAAAGTCCCACATGCCTTATCTGGTTTGATTGTGCCTCTTACACTGTGAATCAGAAGCTCAGAGAGACCAAGTAACTATTCTGGGACACACAGCAAGGAGCTGTGTCCTGTCACTGGAGGGCCCAAGTATAGCCTTGGTCTTTCCTAGAACAGTGTGTATTTCCTTAAAGATTAGAGTGAGGCAGTGGGTCCTTCCGAGGTCTTTGCCAAACACCAGAATGTTCTCCAAGATCACTTTGTACTAGAGTTGCATATGGCAGGTCTAAACCAGACATCAGCAGTGGCCAGCTCTGATGGCCTGGGCCCAGCCTCTACCTGGTCCATTCCCAGCCTCTGCCTCAAGAATCATCTGGGGCTATGTAATGGTATATGCTCCCTAGACAGGGTATGCTGGGCTCAGGAGCAAGGAGTAGACTATCGTGTCAGGAGCATCTGAATCAGCACGGCCAGTGGCAGACATGCTTTGTTCTTATGATGGTACTCTTCCCAGGGCCGGGCTGGGTTCATTTCCTTTCCCCTTGAGGCCGCCTGTAACTAGGTTCCGCATTCAAGATCTCTGTGCAGCCGGGCGGTGGTGGCACACGCCTTTAATCCCAGGCAGAGGCAGGCGGATATGAGTTCGAGGCCAGCCTGGTCTACAAGAGCTAGTGCCAGGACAGGCTCCAAAAGCTACACGGAGAAACCCTGTCTCAAAAAAACCAAAAAAAAAAAAAAAGATCTCTGTGCAGAAGACTGGCCAAGGAGAACCCCCTAAAATGCTTTGGTCCTCAGTCTCCAATGTCAGGGTCCCTCACCCTTTCTGGATACAAAGGAGCTGCCAAGGAGTGGGGAAAAGAACTGGGAAGCTCCATCCAGTTGGGCCAGCCAGACACTCAGGCAGTCACCTTCCCCATGCTTTCTGCAGAGTGGAACCCCAAGCATAACAGGTGAGCAGCAAGGCCCAAGAGCCAGTGACACCTCATGCTCCTGCATCCAGCTGCCTCCTCCTTTGCCTGGGTCCTGGATGACCTGGTCTGAGGTCCAAGCTGGACAGAAGTGACAGACTCAGAGAAGCCACAGGCATCTATGGTGGAGGGTTGGGGGTGTCTGCAGCCGTCCGACAGCAGGTCCTGAGGCTGCCCAGCCGACTAGCACACTGTGACAGCGAGGTGGCTCCTGGCATTGAGAGCTCTCCTTGGAACAGGCCTGTGAGGTGGGTGGGCTTGAGACCCGCAGAAGGGACTGCGGAAGGAGGTATCACATACAGATGGACAGACGGTGTGGGCCGAGTGGGGAGGACGGATGCTTTCATCATGGCTGGTGTGGGCACTTAATGGATGTCCGCTGTCTGGAGCCGTGGGCAAAGCTGGGTAGGTCCTGTGAGAGCCTAGGAGGCTTCTGCTGGCTGAGGTTATGTGGTCAATGCGGAGGCTCGTTATTACTTCAGTGCCAAACATCTGTGGCCCAAGAACTGCCTTTACTGTTTCCCAGGGGAGACTCCACTGGTTTCTGGTCCTTATCCTACCCTGACTCTGTGAAGAAGATACCGTGTCTAGAGGAATCCGAGGAGCAGGCACAGCCCTGTCTTTGCATCTGAGACTGGAAGAGATACTGCCTAGACTTCTAGGGGAGTGAGGTCCTCCAGGTCATGAAAAGAGACTCCATATTCCCTGCTGGATGTGTTCTCCTCCCTGGTCAACATCAAGACACTATCTACCCTGGATCTCCAGGGGGCAGAGCTGTAGCTGGGCTGGGGGGGCGGGAGTGGGGTTATCGTTCTGTTCCCAAATGATGTAGACCTGCCAGAGTAATCATTAACCCGCTTCTGCCAGCTCCTTTCTGAAGACGATTCAGATTCTACCCTCCCAAAGGCTCACTGCCTGGCTCTGGCCCTCTCCTCCCACGCTGGACCCTTCCCCCCGCCCAGCTCCGCTGCACTCTGAGGGGAGAGAATGAGAAAGCAGGTCCTCCGGGAGCTGGCACAGCAGACAATGTGTGTCTTGTGTGAGTAATTTAGCACTGTGGCCAGTCAATCTGGTTTCTGGGCCCGCTGCCCTGACCCTCTTAGAGCTGCTGGCTCTCGCCAGCACAGTGTGAAGCATTTTCTTTCACTGCTCCTGACACTCCGCAGATTGAGACGTCAGCCTGGTCCAACTACAGCAAATTAGCAATTTTTCTTTTGCTAATTGGAAATAAAAACGTTTGCCGGGGGAGCTGTTTGTCGGCATGCGGTTTTCGGTTTCTGTGCACACGGAGGCTGCGTAGAAAACGCATCCCAAGGCTCTGTGCGTCTTGAGGCTGGGGGCCCCTTACCACAAATGAGGAGGGGCCTTCTGGTGCCCATGCAGAGATACTCTCTGCCCCGGTCTCAGAAGCTATTGCTCAACCAGCTGAGCATCCCCCGTGTCCCCAGAACTCTTCCTCTGGAAGGCCATTCTGTATTTTGAGAAACTATTAGGGTCCAGCAGGTGGCAAAGTTTTCTGGGGCAAGCTGGTAAGGAAGCTCTTCTCCAGAAAAGTGGAAGCTGAAAACAGGAGGGATACCCACAGTGGTTCGTGCCTTCCTAAGCACACACACATCTTCCAAAAGGCCGGAGGGGTAAAGGGGCTTCCAAAATAGTATGCTTGGGATATCTACTCTGCACCCATGCTGCCCAGTGTGAGTCCAGGGTGGAAGGCATCCCTGCTCTGACTTCATCTTGGCTTCAAGGTTCAGAGACCCCAGCACCTGAGAAGCAGGTGAAGACACCTGTCTAGACGGCAGATGAGCACCATCCTTTAAGGAGAACAAAGAGAAAAAGATGGAAGAACCAAGAGCCAGGAGGGCTGCCTGGACCCAAAGCCACAGAGCTACATCTTAGAAGTCTATCAATAAACAGGTTCATCCATGTCTGCCTGTGTATGCACACGTGTGTGAGTCCATGGCTGACTGAGTACTGGCACACACATGTGATGGCTTATTCCTTATGTACAGACCCTGCCCTCCATGCCCAGGGCTAATCAGAATTCCAGGCTGCAGGCCAGCACACAAAGGGTTACCGAGCTTCCTCCCTCCTTCCCTCATGCTTTCCTGATGAAGCTTTTGACAGCCATGCCTAATAATTCTTTCTGCTAGAATCTTTTCTTGATGTCTTTATGTGGATATGAAATCCGAATGAAAGGCCTTGGGAGACCCCCATGAGAGAGAAAAAAGTATGAACCAGAGAGGAAGTTAAGAGCGTCCTGCAAGCTCCCTGCTGAGGGCTCTCCCAATGTCCACGCTGTGGCCTCTTAGGCCATCGGGCTCCCTGTTGAGAGCCACTGGCTCTCCCAGTGTCCATACTATAGCTTTTGAGACTCTCAGGCTTCCCACACTGTCTATGCTGTGGCTCCTAAGGCCTTCTGTGAGTGGGATCAAGTCTTCCTCACTCGGCCACATAATAGTGTTTTGTCAGAGACGGTTGGGAGAGATGACAGCAGAGAGGCTGACTCTCTTGTTGCTGCTGTTGGATGAGGGATGCCCTCAGGCTTGGACTTGGCTACCTTCCAAGACCCCGACATTGGTGACAGAGGAGGGAAGGGCAATGAGGTGGGAGGTATCCCAACATTTCATTTATTCGAGGACAGAATGCAGGCAGCACCCCGATAGGTGTAGGCAGGAGCCTACAGAGATCGCAAGGAACCAGCCAGACTTCAGTAGGATATCTTGCTCTGGAGTCACCAGCTTGGCTGCTGTGGGCTGAAGCACCCCTCGCTTGCCCCATGAACTTGAGCTAATGCAAACTGTGTAATTGCCAAGTTCAAAGGGGCTGGATTGCATTTCCTGGGGCTCCCAGGCTTCATTTTGATCCCGAGTGAGGAGTGAAAGGGATGGGTTTCTTCTCTGGTTCTGACCTGGCCCGAGTCAGAGAGACCATAAATCCAGCACAGAGGGCTGTTCCCTTGGGGTCCTGTTTCCATTCCAGACCAAATAAGTCTGGATAGGGCTAGGACACCAGCACAAATGTCATGGTTGGGATACTGCTTTTTTGAACAAGAGAGTCTCTGAATAGACCCCTGCAATGCAGCTCATCTCTATGCTCCCCAAATCCTCAACTCCTTGCTGATGAGTTGGCAGGGTAGCTCCAAAGGCCAGGCCATCCTGGGCCATCTCCAGCAGGAAGCAATCATTGCCGGTTAGTTCAGAACCAAGAAGCCCAGCTTCCTTGTGGAAGAAAGTGTTGGGGATAATTGTACCGGATCTTTTGAAATCCCATTTTGGAAAGAGCTTCAAAAATACCAAAAATACTAATCAAGGATCCTGGGAGGGAAGACACCAGAGGGGTGACATTCCTGGCACAAGTGTAGGTGTCTCTCCTCTGTCCTTGCAACATTCCAGCAGGAACAGCAATAGACTTAGGGATTAATCGCAGGAGGAAGCCTTGCCTGAGCCCAGTTGTGGTTGGCCATAGCCCTGGAAAGGCGCGGATGAGGCTGGGAGACAGAGAAGGGCTGAGGATGTACATGTGATGGAGAGGTGACAGTCAGGAATCTGTCTACCCCGTTCTCAGTGCTGTTGGCCACTGGTGAAGTCCCACTTCCTGTTCTGTCTAACAGTTTGAATGTCTCAGGCTTCTGGGTTGGGCCTGACTTTCATTTTGTGAGGCCACCTGGGACTCAATGGCAGGACCTTCCACGTTTGTAAGGTCCGGCCTTCCAAGTCACCGGCTCTAGAATCCAGTCTGTCTATCGCAGCTTGCAGAGCCATCCTTCCCAGGCAGGCTGTTAATGGGGACACCCTCCACAGTTCAGCTCCTTCCTGGGGGTGGGGGTGGGAGGTGCAGAGCCACCAGGGGCATGCGTGCTCCGTGGCACTCTGCTCTGCAGCGGCCCCTGCAGCTTCCCAGCCCCAAGGCACGGATGTCACCGGCTTGACAACGTGAGAACTGCTCAGCCCTTTTTGTTGGTGGGACACTATTTGGACATGGCTCGTCCTACATCTCGAGGGCCTGGCAACTGCCACATCAGCACAAATTTCTCCCCCAACATTTCACTGTGATATGTGGACACATTTTTCCCATGGAAAGAGAGTGTGGCCTTTGTAAGGGGGGCACGGCCGGCCCGAGTTACAGTAAAGATTAATCCCGAACAAGAGACAAGAGACAGAGACAAAGAGCATCATACACTTGGGCTTTCAATGGATGTTTTCATAAATGTATGAATAATTTAAATTATCATTGCTGAGTATTTATTCGAGTGTTTCAGGGGGAAAATGCCTCCTCTTTTTTCTCCCTCGATTCTTTTCATTTTTGTCTCATCTCTTTTATGTGCTGCATGGGCTGTTTTCTTGCCATCTGAATCGGCCTGGAACAATGGGATGTAAGAGGCTGAGGGGCTGAGGAAGAATGCGGCCCTTGTTGCCGACGCCGCGCTGACATTGATTAATGAGGGTGCGGACACGGGCAGAATTTGTGAGAGCCGAGGGGGAATCAGGACCTGAGGGCATCTGAGGAGGAGGGCAGGGACTGGCAGGGAGAAGGCCTCAGCAGCCCCTCCACGCCCAGTGGGAAAGGATAGAACGGGAAGCATGGCCTCGGAGCCACCAGCACTGATGGGCGGGTGACTTAACAGGTCCGTGGAAGACAGTGTGCCAGGGTGGGGGTCCTTGGGCCAGTGCCCACCTGCCTATCAGGCATCTGCTGGCAGAAGAAGGATGGAGCTGCCACCACTGTGCTAGAACATTGAACAGGATGGCCCTGCCCAGAGGCCCCTGCCTATTCCATGCCCACCTTCTCCAGTGTGCCCTTTCCTGTCTATGGGGTTCTGAACCCAGAATGACCCCATTCTCAAGAGACTCTGCTTTTCTGAAGTCTGGTGGACCCTGTCCTGTGGTCCAGCCTGTCAAACTCCCTGGCGTGCTCACATGCTACCTGCCAATGCAGGAGAGTCCTTATCTGGTTGGTAGACTGGCTGCGTTGGCAAGGCTCTGTCCGTCTTACCTTCTCTCTCCTCTGCCATCCCGTTCGTCCACTTTACCTTTCCACCCAAGATACTCATTTGGTTCTGACTCAGGCCCCTCCCCTAAGGTGACCCTAGAGCTCAAGACTGACCATCAGGACGAAAGGTGGTGACAGGTCAGCAGAGGGGACTGTGTGTTTAAATGACACTCTGAGGATGGCCTTTGTCAGCTGGCTTCAGCACCCTTACCCAGGCTCCAGCCGTTGGAAGGAACCTCTGGGGGACCAGGTGCAGCACACAGACCTCAGTAACAGACAGGGCATTCCTGGGTTCGTGAGGACAGGGGCTTTGGGTGCTTCTGGGCCTGTGCCTAGTGGGCAGGCTCTGCTCTGCTGGGACTGGGCCCACAGGCATCTCTCTGCTAGGCAGAGTCCACCATGGTATGCCAAGAGAAGAAGGAACACAAGATCGAGGCGTACCCGCCTCTGACTGTGACGCTCATCTCGGGGAGAAGTCATACCCACCCCGCAGTTTCTACAGAGGTGGCCCTGTCCTCAGCCTGGGGTCTAGGCCTAGAGAGACTGACAGGACTGTCCCTCTGGAAACTGGCTCCCCAAGTCCTTCATCACTTTGGCTGCTCAGAGCCATCTAAATCCAACACTGTTTGCTTGGAGCAGTGGCTCTCGATCCTGACCCTTTAATACAACTCCTCATGCTGCAGTGACCCACCCCCCAACCATAACCGCAATTTTGCTAGTTATGAATCATAACGTAAATATCTGATTACGCATGATATCGGAGATACGGCCCCTATGAAAGCACTGTTCGACCCCGAAAAGGGCCACTACCTACAGGTTGAAAACCACTGGCTTAGGGAAAGAGGGTGGCTAGAGGTGGCCCATCTCATTCTAGAAGTTTCTAGATTACATCTAGTAGGAAATATTTCTCTATTTATTATGTTTTCCCTCTGTAGCAAACATTTCACAGGGAAGCATTTCCGCCAGGTCAGCCATGCGGCCTCCAGACACAGCAGGCTGCGGTAAGGTAGAAGTGACTCGGTAGGACCTGGACACCTGTCTGGCGCTATTCCTCTGGCTGCATCGTTTGGTTCAGAGCACTCCCTCTCTCCCACCTGCGTGCTTCCAAGTTAATGTCCCAGGTAGCGTGCCCCGATAAAGATCTGGAACTGGAGGATTAATGGGGGGTGGCCAGGCCTCCCAGGAGGGCAGCATTTGGCCTCCAGAGCCCTGGCCTCCAGCCTTGTTGGTGACCTTGTTTGTGCGACCTTAAGAGAGCACAGTGTCCTGGAAATCCCACTTCCTCAGTAGATCGCACAGGCCTCCATGGAAGGGTGTGCTCTGGCAGTGCATTCAGTGCATCATCGTGGGTATCTAGTCCTGAGGTAGAGGACACTCATCATCTGAGTCCTGAGGGAAACCCTTGGGCTCTCAGGTAAAACTAAACGGGCTTCATCAAGGCTCTCAAAACTAAACCCAGCATACTACCTTCCCAGGGGTGACAAGCATGAGTGAAAAATTACAGTTCTCATGGCACTGTAATCCTGCCACCCCGCCCTGCGGATATCGGCCCTCTTCCCCAGAAGATAGTTGTGATTATGTGTCGGCACATTAGGCAAAACATGTGCCTTTGAGTGGATGGGTTCATCGTGTTTAATTCATGCAGATATGAAGAGGTAGTCTATTGCTACTTTCCCTCCTGTCTCTGAATAGGGGACGTTGGTTGGCTAATTTGGGGACCCCAAAATCTGTTGCTGATAGTGGTGGTGATTCCCTTCTGGCAAATGGGAGTGGCCATCACGTAGGATGTGACCTGGGGCCACTTCTGTAAGTGTAGCCCTCCAGGAAGGCAAGTGAATGTTTTGACAGGCTTTTCTGGAAGTGACCCTTCCTCCTTCCAGGAAGGCCCTCAAACCCCCTACACATGTGTCCACTAACAAGGTATCTCTAAGCATGAGTCCACTAGCGGGGTGTCTCGTATGTGGGCAAGCAAGGAAAATCTCAGAGACTCCAACCCTTAAAAGGAATTCCTTACCAGGAGGGACATATCTCAACCCAGGTCCCTGGAGGCCAACTCTGAGGGAGGGGACAAGAAGGTGGGACCAAGAAGAGAGAAGAGAGCATCCTTGTATACAGGTAGCTATGGAAAACTGGCGGGAACTAGAAGGACCCCATCTCAGTTATTTTAATATGTTTGAGCCCCTACACTATGACAAATAAGACCATGGCCCAGTGGGGGTGTAAGACAGGCCAGGAATGTCCCTCCTCTTCAGAAGTGGGAGAAGCTAGCTCCAGCTGAGACCTCGGTGTCAGAGCAGGACAGTGAGAAGAGGAGCTTTGGGGTAGGCGACAATGAGGATTCTTGGGGGTGCCCCTCCTCCATCACACTAGGCGGGGGTGTCAGGATCACCCGAAAAGGCAGCCAAGAGTGACCCAAGCCCTGATCCCCGGTGGGACGACCAGGAGCTTAACTAGCCCCAGGCTGCATGAAAGAGGAAAGAAGGCGGGAGAACAAAGCTCAGCCAATTTGCTCTTTGGGGCATTGTGCAAACTGGCCCCTTTCCCAGCGTATCACTCTCCCATTGAACGAGGTCAAGCGCCGTCACAGTTCTTCCGCAGCCCTGATGGGTTTTCAGGAGCTGGTGAATGGCGTGCAAATTAGCCCAGTCCTCGGGAGCCTCGTTACTGTCACTCCCAAACTGAAGCTCCAAAGGCAACGTGAGGATTAATCAATCCAGAAAGCTCACCCATTATCAAAGCAAGGTAGGAAGCCATTTATTGTCTCCTCTTTCATGTTGCCTCCATCTTGCCTGCCATGGCCGCCCCAGAGGCGTCAGCAGCAGAAGACCTGCCCTGCCCACGTACTCACTCAAGGTCACAGAAGCCATGGAGTCTGTGGGAGTCTCTGTTCTCTGAGAACCAGCGCGAGATTGGCCCTGGCAGGGGCGGGGAACGGATAGCTCCCCATAGTTTGCAAGACCAAGGATGAGACCAGAGCCTCTGTGACAGTCCCAGCCCCAAGGAAGATACCTCCGGGTCAGCTGAAACCCCAGCTCTACCAATAAGGCTCCTTTCAGCCAACCTGGCTGTTCTCAGGAATCCAGCTAGTGTTTATATCACGCCAGATTGAGCCCACAGCTTTTTAAGGCCTCACCCCACTCTACAGGATGCTCACCAATGCTTTCTTCATCTTACATCTGAGGTGGAAGGCAGATCTACTTAGATTGACAGTTGACTCAGACACACATGAATGAATGTCAGAATAGCTGGCAGGTGGCAGTCCTGAACCCACACAAGCAAGGGACCAGAGAGCAAGCAGACATGGTGTCCAGTGAATGAATATGACATCCACACCTAATGAGGAACTGGGAAACACATTAAAAAGTTTGTGATAATATCACAAATGAACAGATAAATAAACATCCAATGGTTATATAAATATAAGTGGAATGAATTCATAGCTAATGAATGAATTGGCAAACTTGTCTACTAAATAAAGATGAGCAGGTGGGTCAATATTTAAAGAATGACAATAATTTGTGTTATTAACAAATGTACACAGCATGAGTTAATAAACAAATATCTATGTAAGTGTATAGATAAACTCATACTTAAATATTGAACAAATAAACAACTAATAAATGAATATGTAAAGACAAGTGAATAATGAATGCATGAATTAATAAATATCTAATGAATAATGATGATTAAATAAATATATTATTTATAAGAACATATCTAATGAACGAATAGATAAATTAATTGCCAATAGACAAATAAGAAAATAAATACTAAAAATCAACAAAGTATGAACATCTTATGAATGAGAAGAGAATGAATGAGAAGGTGCCCTAGACATGAATGAATCTAGACATCAGGGTTGGGCTCGTTCCAATCTTCTGACCCCATGGCACAGAATCACCGTGAACTTTCCAAAATCCTAGCTCCCTCCATGCAGGTCTGCACTTCAAGGCATGCTTTAGACATGTTATCAGCAGGCTTGATGACACTCCAGCCTCGGAGCCAGTCAGAGCTAAAGAAAGCAAAGCTCTCTCTCTGCGATGCCCACTTACTTGCAGCTAGCTGGTCTACCAAAGCTGCTGTCTCAGGCTGGGAGATTCGATTCCAAGCCAGCTGTGGTCCCTTCATGAATCTTCAAGTGACTCATACCTTCCTGGGCCTCAGTTTCCCCACTGCCACATAGAAAGAATTCCTTGTCTCAGCAGCTCAGAGATGGATCAAGTGAGAGAGGCCTAGGGACAAGGTCTACAAGCCTTTGAGAACTCTAGGGAAGCCAGCAGCCAAACCCTGCATCCGCCTTCCCCTCAAGCTCACAACAGTAAAGCTGTAGTTCCCAAGCAGGAGGTGGCAGGTACTATAAGTCATCTTAGCAAAGGTTCTAGAACATTCCACAGAGAGATCAGCTTTGAGCTTCCTTTGCACTTCTGCAGGAGGGGGGCCCAGGGCAGCCTACCAGCCCGCCCCATGTCTACCACCCTCCAGCCTGCCCCATGCCTACCACCCTCCAGCCCGCCCCATGCCTAGCTCTGGCTTCCTGCTCCCTCTGTCCCTGTCTGCTTCTTCTTCCAGGGCACACATGAGTGAACATGACTTTCACTAATTTCCCCATGAAAGGGGATGTGGGGGCTGACCCTATTCTGTCTGAGGACACTCTGAACAGGTGTGAGAGTCAGGAGAGGTCATGAAAGAACCATGTTCCTGATGGGAAGGAGGGGGTGAACATTCTCAGGACTCAAGTCATGTTTAAGCCTGCTTGATAAATCCCGATCTTATGATTTATTCTGCCTCCTTATTACCCTTTCCTTTTCCATTCAGGCATGAGCATCTACCAGATGAATGATTAATTTTTTTTTCTTGTCCTTAGAACCAACACTTTCCCATATTTTTGACTCCACATTCAGAGGCCACTCCCTGCTCTATGCAACATCAGCTTCCATGCAGGGAAATACAGAGTGTTCCCTGTGAGGCCTCCAGAGTTCCTGCTGGTTTGCTCACTAACTCACTCTTGTTAGTGGAAACACCCTGACTAGTGACAAACCCAGTCCCGTGCCCAGGAAGCAGAACAGTTGAGATGAGTCACCACAAGCTGGGAATGGCAACCTTCTAACGCAATTTGTGTGGAAGGAGCAGGTTCCCCCACAGCTCTCAGAAACTGTCTCCCTGTTTATGGAGCCCTTGGGGGCTAGCAAGCTCCTTGCGGGACGGGAAATGGAGACCAGCTCCCATCATTGACCTAGTGGCCTTGTGCAAGGTGATTGGCTAATGTAGTTCATGGATGAGGCCTGCAAGTGACAGCACAGAGCGAGGAATCTCCAGGTGCAGGTGTCAGTAGGAAAAAACAGGCAAGGAAGATTCATCTCTCTCTGAGGCCCCAAGGGAGGCACCCTAGTAAACCGTGGATCCTGGCCTGTGGGGCTGACTGCAGACCTATGGCACCTATGGGCAGGTGCTGAGTCAGGCAGTCTGTCCATTCTGCCAGGACCACTTCACAGACGGGCAGACTGAGGCACGAGGTAATAGCAACATCTTCAGGCTACCAAGTCAACAGGAGACGGTGCTGAGACTCAAGCCCAGGCCTCTTCTACCCAGTGTGGCTTGGCCACTTTATAAAGATGGGGCCGAGGTCTTCCGGTTTCTTGGAATTCCGCAGGCCTCCGCAGAAGACAGAAACCCTGCAGGTGGCCCCAGGCTTGGTAACCACCTGCTGCTTGAGCTTTGTCACTAAGAATCTTTCTTCTGAAGTGATAGAAAGAGATCGATAGCCCTGGGCAAAGTCTCTACTCACAATTTATCTAGAAGATTCTGCTCATAGGAAGGGAGCTATAAAGAACAAGACTCCTGTCATTGGTCCCTAGGCAGATGGCACATCAGCAGGTGCCCCTGCCCCCAACAATATGGAAGAAGGCACATCAGCAGGTGCCCCCACCCCCACCATTACCCCTGACGATACAGCTACAGTCATGTTCTGAGAGTACCCATTCAATCGCAAGCAGCAAGTCTTTTTGTTGATAGGTATCGGATGGGGCAAGAAGAAGGGACCAGGGGGCCAGAGAACCGGGCAAAGGGCTGATGGCTGCTATCACCGTGTGAGCGGTGTTCTTTGAGAGCAGGGCCATCTCCAGTGTTCACCAGAAGCTGCTTAACTAAAGTCCTTTCTTTCCCCCTTTCAAAACTGTTCACGTTGGTGCACAGGGCTCAGGAAGCAATCCTTCCTGCCTCCTGCCACCATCCATGGTGTTAAACCACGGTGACCGGAAAGCCGGCCCTCCAAAACCCGTCTCAGTGCTGTACACTGCCGCTATAGCGAGATGCGTATGGCTGGTGGGGCAGACAAGGTGTCTTAGCACTTGAAACTCAAGCTTTGTGGATGGGGACTTCTTTTGAAAGAGACCAAATGCTTAGGCAAAGCTTAGGTTCACAGTCCTCCTGGAGGTTGCAGGCCAGGGAGCTGGGGAGCTGGGCTCTATGGCTCTGTCCCTGAGGCCTCCTCCACCAGGCTACCACTTCTCCCTGTACCCGGATATCATGAGACTCACAGGTAGCGTGATGGCCTCCGAATCCCACTACAGGCAGTGCTTGAGCCTCGCCAAGGGTCCTGCAATCATTGCCTGTGGCCCCAGTTCCTGGTTACCCCACCCTTCGTACTAGGATGTCTCTCCCATCCTCCTGCTTCCAGACTCTGTCCAGGTCAACTGGCACCCATGCTGTGTCAGTATTCGCCTTTAAAGGCATCTAGAATGGTGGCCAGCGAGGAGGTGGTGTGGGTGACTGTCCTAGTCTCTCTTCCCTGAGATGCATGGATGCTTACCCACATCCAGGATTCAGGGTCAGACATCAATACCAAAGTGCTTGGCCCAGCTCACTATAGAAGACTGGCTCCCGTGTGTGTGTGTGTGTGTGTGTGTGTGTGTGTGTGTGTGTGTGTGTGTGAGAGAGAGAGAGAGAGAGAGAGAGAGAGAGAGAGAGAGAGAGAGAGAGAATGTGAGACTTGGGAAGGACCAGAATGTCTGGAATTCACTCACTATGACACAATTCTGGGGTCTGTTCTTCTCATCTCTATCCTGCTGTTGGCAAAGCTGTCCGCACAGACTCACAGAGCTCGGGAAGGCAGCCCTGTCTCCTTCCATCATTTATCACTGGGACTGAAAAGGACAGACTTGGGGTGGAATGTTGGTGCTGCATTCAGCACGGAGACCCGAGGGGTGGTGTGGGCTGAGCATCCTCAGAACCGTTTCTCCGTCACGGGTCAGAAAAACAGATTTACTAAGCTTAAAAACTGCTCAGTTTTCATCTCAGCTATAGCCAGGCCACCTGGATGATTGCAGAGACTTTCTGGGGGTGCCTGTCTCTGTCTCGGAGATGGGGTCTGGACTGGCTGTACCAGTCAAAGATGATCCCAGAGGCCAGGTAGCTGTTTGCACACTGGAGAGCTCTCATTCCCAGGGGTAGGATCTGAGTTCTTGTTTACTGAGGTCTTTGCTGGATAGGACCTGCTAAGCTCTCCAGGACTGTCTGTCAATCAGCCATGCAGGGGTGAGCCCAGACCAGTGTGGATCAGTGATCCACATTAGGGCGCTATCGCTCCAAGGTCGCCATGCACTCGTTCTATAGCTAAGGAAATGGGGACAACCCCCCGTGTGGTGAGTGGGGATGGGAAAAGATGCACACCTGCTAACCCCAAATCCATTGTAGTCCCTCGGCTTAAACTACCTACAAGAAGATATTCAGGAGGGACGTTGCTGGGTCCTACCAGAGAGTGGACAAAAATGACAAAAGTTCCACAGCAATGTTCACAGGTTAGGGTGTATGTGGGGGGAGGTAGGTAGCCCATGAGATTCTGCAAGCTTCCAACGCACCCGCTGAACACCAGGTGGGGGATGGAAACGGTGTCCTTCCCCAGTGGTGGAACTCAACTCCGGTAGCAAATGGGCTTGTGTAACAGGCAACTACAGAAGGCCAGGCCTCACCAGGAAAGCAGGCCTGCCCGCTGCACCTCAGGAGGGTTGGGCCCCAAACCTCACGCACGGGCCTTTCATCTCCGCCAGCCTCCCCAGTCACCAGGTTCCGAGTCCTTCTTAATCCTTACTTTCTTTAAAAAGTGGATTAGGCAAATCTCATCTGGAAAATTAATTAATGTATGAATTCAACAAATATTTACTGAGCATAGCATTTTATTAAGCACTTTTTTCTTTTTATAATCTCACAGCCCCTCCCTCTCTTCACATATTTTTATTATTATTATTTTTTTGCCATTCAAGTTTTGGGAAGGTCCACTTCTATATTTTATAGATTTTTATTGCTGATTCTAATAACACTTTTGTCCAATGCAACTTTAAAGATGTTTCTTTACGATATAGCCAGTTATGTGGAATTTCAAACTTTGGCATGGTGTGACTTGATGACCTCAAGGCTGAGGGCAGATCTCTTTGAATGGTGAACCCCACTGAACTTGGGGACCAAGGGGGAACTCAGAAGAGCGTTTGGAGCCTGTGGGTTCCCACTGCCAGCCCTGGGATTATTTTCCATTTTTCCCTCAGGCCTGTCACTGGCAATAGGTAAGTATGTCCTCGGGGCGCCCCGCCCCCAGCCAAACAAAAGTGAGCTTGCCCGTCGCTTCCCCAAGAAAGGGAGTCCAGGGCTTTTCAAGGCAGTGAATGGGGCCCCTCATTTAGGCAGCATTATACCAGGGCCTTCATTTCCCCTTCCCTTCTTTACCTCATTCAGGGGGCTTCTGACTTCAACTAATTCGATCATAATCCCACCGGGCCTTCTCAGCCCCCCGTTCCGGAGCACATTGTCCAGGCCTAGCAGCCCCCCCACACAGGGGTCCCCCATTCCAATTAGCCAACTGCTGGGCCCCAGTCCCTTTCC
Source organism: Ondatra zibethicus (assembly GCA_004026605.1). NCBI lineage: Eukaryota > Metazoa > Chordata > Mammalia > Rodentia > Cricetidae > Ondatra > Ondatra zibethicus. The sequence continues at coordinate 390,828 of PVIU01000005.1, read as the reverse complement.
ACTCCTTTCCTGTCTGCCCGCCCATTTTTTTTTAACCGTTTCCTTTTTGAATTAGACACCCAAGAGCCTTCAAGGGCAAGCGTCGCACTCTGTGGGTCAGGCCCTGAGTGGTCTTCAGACATGGACGCACAGACAGACGCAGTGTGCGTTTGTCAAGCTGTTCGAAAGCACCAGCCCTAAAGATGAAGCACAATCAACAGTCATGTCCCTGCCGTTCCCCCAGACTCATCTCAGGCCCTATGAGCCTGCTAGCTGGTTCTACCTAGCCCACAGGAACTGGGCATGCATTTCTGTGCTTGTCCTTGGATGGGGTATTTTCTTCTCACTTCTGCTAGCACAGAACCAGGGATTCCTATCTTTATTCTGAAAATCCAGACCCCAATGGCTCACAAACCAATCTTCCTGCCTAAATGAGAAGTTTTCAGAACTTGACAGGGACCAGGTTCCCCAGTGTGTCTACAAGTGACATTCTGTTGCTGGTATGACAAAGGTGGGACCTGAATAAAGATTCTACCCCTGAGGGCTACTGAGATGGCTTGGTGGTTAAGAGTACTTGCTGCTCTTGCAGAGAGGACCCGGGTTCTAGTTCTCAGAATCTACATGATGGTTCATAACTACCTATAACTCAAGTCCAGGGGATCTGACTTCTTCTTCTGACCTCCACGGGCACTAGACATGCCAAACGCTTATACATATATAATAACTAAATCTAAAAATCATAACAATGCTAACACTAAAGTCGTATGTTACTGTAAAGACCAGGCATGGCCTTGATGCCAAAATTTGCTGCCAGTAATGAATTTAATCTGCTCCTGGACTAGTACATACATCTGTAGCCCAGGTCCATTCATTCTTTGTGTCCCAGGGGTCTTGGGAATCACCACGGCTGCAGAGCATTCTGGCTTAGGTGTGACTCTGCATCATCTCTGGTCATTTCCTCCACTTGACAATTACTCAGCCCAGATATTTGATCCCTTAGAGATCTGTTACAGGCTGAATTGTGCATTTAACCCCCAACCCCCACTAAATCTTCACACCAAGGCCCAAACCTCCAGCACCTGGGAACATGGTCATATTTCGAGACAGTCTCTGCCAATGAGATGCGTTGACTTAGTCTGAGGGCATCGTGCTAAGAAGCCCTGGAACCGGAGAAATAGCTCAGTAGTTAGCACACTGCCCTTTCAGCAGACCCAGGTGTGACTCTCATACCCACACTGGCAGCTTACAAATATCTATAGCTTCAGTCCCAGGTCATCCAAAATCCTCTCCTGGCCTCTGAGGGCATTACATGCACATGGTGCACAGACACAGGCAAGCAAAATAAACATGCCCATAAGATAATTTTTAAAAAGAAAGAAAAGAAAGGGACATTTGGACACTGACACTCAGGAGGATCACGTAAGTACAGAGCTGGAGATCCCGGCTGAGAGAGCTACAAGCCATAGAATGCCAACGAGAGCATCCAGAAGTCTGGAGGGACCTGGAATAGACCACCCCATCCATACCAGAACACAGCTTAATATTTGCTACAACAGCCTGGGGACCCCAAAACAGGCATCTGCCTTAGCCGCTGAATACACTAGGTTCAAGTATTTTCCACTGTTCAGTTAACTGACTTTGCCCCCAAGAAACAGCGACCCTGAAAAACCTACAAAGACTGGGAGGCAAGATCTACCAAGCCTGTCTCAGGCATCAGAGAAACTGTGAGCAGGCTCACAGCGAAGGCCCTGCCCTCACACCGCCCAGCCCCCACAGCACAGACTCTTCAAGAATCAGCCTACGGTCCAGAGACAGGCTTTCGGGGTGTAGTTTTCCAACCCTCTCAGGAGGAGGCCATAGGGAAGGGAGCTGAGTCCACTTGCCGGGGACACCTCTGTGACCACGGCAGATACTGCACCATGGAGGGAGGAGCTCAAACAGGAGCAAAAAGTCTCTGACTTCGGATTCCATCAGGGAAATGCCATTCTTACATCTCCCAAGCAGGGGAACTCAAAAACCAGGTGTGCTGACACACGCCTTTAATCCCAGCACTCGGGAGGCAGAGGCAGAGACAGGCAGAGTTCAAGGCCAACCAGGTCTACAGAGTGAGTTCTAGGACGGCCAGAGCTGTGCAGGGAAACCCTTTCTCAATAAAAACAAACAAACAAACAAATAAATAAATAAATCCAAACAAACAAAGCATCATATTTCAAGCTAGGACACGATCTCTAGATAATTTAGTTCAATGCCCTAATTGGACAAGTGGAGAAACTGAGACCCAGAGACTTCAGTAACGTGCTCAGGGTCTCAGTAGCACATTCAAGCCAGTGGTCTCTCTGAGATATAGTACAGGATACATCACAGAGTGGGCAGGTGTCGGGACCAGCAGAACGGCATCCATCGCCCACAGTTCCCATCATTGAGTACTAGAGTGTCCCTGCAGCTTAATCCAGGTAACCCCTCTGACTATGGATCTGGTCACTTCTCTGAAAGCACAGACGTTCACACACAAGGGGTTCACAGGACACCCACTCTATGAGATGCTAATGTCTGAGGGGGCTGGTGAACTAAGTCATAGTAGACAGGTCTACTGGAACCTTGTAGAACTGTAAACTTTGCCTGGGCGCCCAAGCAGTCTCTCCTGGGTACTTGTTCATGAAGTGCGCAGGAAGGCCAGATTGGCTGGCACTCTGTAAGCAGAGTGTTGCATCTGGGGTCAGCACACCCAGGATGGACCCAGTGGCAGGGGAACTCCAGGCACCTGTGGCCTCTGAGTTCTCTTTATTATATACATCCCCAGTCTGACTTACTCAATTGTATTTCAGTGCTGAAGGAGGCTAGGGGAGCTCTTGGCCACCTCTCCTGGGCACCCAGACCCAGAGGCCCCACGCTCTTCAGCACACATCTGACTGATCCTCCAGCCTGTGGGTCTAACCTCACTTCCAGAGGCCATGGGCGGCCAATGGCTCCGGAGGCGCCTGTTGAAAGCGAGGAACCAGCCAAGCATCCTAATCCTGTCTCCCCCACTCTCCCCAGCACTCTCTCGGGCCTCTGCTGAGCGCAGAGGCCGAAGCGAAGGCTGATAAATTAGTCTAGAGGGAAACAAGGCTGCTTCTACTTGTAAAAGGTCATTTCGACTTTGTTCTGGGTGAGGGTTTATCTCAGCTGCCGCGGCGTCAGACAATGCCTGGGGCCTAAATGGCAGAAATCTTAGCTCTGCTCGTGAAATTACTGTGCTGATAAGACAGAATGGACTTTGGAGAGATCTAAATGGGAAAGGAGTGGATGTAGGTATTTTTGAACGAGATTGAACAGGGATGACACAAAAGGATGCACAATTAAACTGGGCATTAGCCCAGAAGGAGAAACAGCCTGAAAGGCAGACAAAGGTGGCTCCTGTGGCCCTGCTCAGGGCTGGTAATCCCTGCCCCTGCCCTGCATGGACTGGCTGAGGGGTGCAGCTAGGGACAGGAGGATGAGGACACACCAGTATGTCTGGATTGCTGCCGCCGCCGCTGCCGAGGGCTGAGGTCTTCACAAAGTGTGGATGGCACAGTCAGTCACTTCTAGAGTACAGTGTGCAGGTGGTCTTGATTCAGTGTTATAGGTGATAGGGAGCCAGGACAGGGTGCCCCCCTCAAGCTGACTCATGACTATGACCTGATCACACACATACATGTGACCAAGATTCTTGTTTGTTTGTTTAAGAAAGTCTCTTCTTCAGCCCAGGCTGGCTGCAAACTTGCTATGTAGCTAAGAATGACCTTGAACTTCTGAAAGCCCTGTTTCTACCCCCCATGTGCTACAACCGTAGGCCTGCACCACCACACTTGGTCTACATGACCCTAGGGGTGGACCCGAGAACTTCACAGATGCTAGTGGGCCTTATCTCCATCCCTGACACAGGTTTTAGGCAAATGTGAATGGGAAGCCCAGGCCATGTCAGACAAACTTTCCACTATACAGTAAGATGTTGATTATTGCCATTTCCCAAGCTTCAGTGGGGAACTTGGGTCGTCCCCTGCTCCCCCCCACCCCCACCTCCCGCCCCAAGACACTACTCTGGGATGAACTTTCCTAGACATGGCTGCTGACTGCATTTAGGATACACTCAATCCTCAGGGGCTGAGAGAACCCACTCAGGGCGTCCCATACAGGCCCAAGCAATTCCTTCCCGCCTGCTGCTGAGCAAGGGAAGACATCACAGGTGCTTGGTGGCCTGTGGGTGGCAGCGTCACTCTCGTCTCTGGCAGAAGCCAAGGTGGCTGGAACATACTAAGAACGCATGCCTGTGCCAGGGGACACAGCCAGAGAGAAGATAAGATGAGCGAGGTTGTCCTCCGCCTGCGGGGGGAGCCCCTGGGCTCCTGTCTCAACCCAGGCCCAGAGAGACCTTTTATGGCCTGGGACGCCTGGGCTCTTGTCTGACCCTGTACAGGGGGCGGGACAGAAGTCAGCATGGTGGCTGGGGTTCCCCAGGGAGATCCCCGAGGGAGGGCTGCCCCCCAGGCTCATCCTGCTCCTTCCAAAAACCACGGTTGGGAAATCAGTACAAATGACTGATACTACAGTTTCTGCAGCCTCGGTGGTCTGGTTGCTTTCTGCCTCGCAGTCAGCCCAGAGCAGCCCAGGCTATCCCTGTGAGAATGTGCTGGAGGTGCAGGCGGAGACCCGTGTTGTGTCTGTGTTGCTCCCTGGCTGCCACAGCCAGCGCCCTCCAAGCCCTCCGTGTCTTCATTCTGGCAGCACACGGAGGCGCCAAGGTTACCAGACTTCCATGTTGACTGAGTACAAACCGTGGGCCATGTCAGCTAGAGGGCCATACAGGAGGGACGTGGGTGGCAAGGCAGAAAGGACACCGGCAGAGACATCCAAGGCAGGTACCAAGTGCCCACTCCTGTTGCTACTGATGTGCAGATTCCTGGGTCCAGACACAGACATCCTATCCCTGTGGACAGAAGTGCATTCTGAAAGTGCCCTGGATGGGGAGGGTATGGGGTAATTCTCTCAAGTTTGCTTCAGAAACTCCAAGACCAAGGTGCATTGTGGGATAGGACAGTACAGACACTGTGTTATGGGCTGTTGGGGACAGAGCCCCACATGGTCTAGCCTGACTACACCCCTGTCCTCTGAGGTCTGCCTGCTTCACCCTGGGCATGCTAGAGGCGCCTGGAGAACTCTCATTTATCTTCAGGATGGCCGACGGCTCTGCCTGGCATCTAGAGAATTCTGTCACAGACATCATGAGCACTAAGTGGTCCTTGCCTGGCCCAGCTGCTGTCTCCAAAGCAGAGTCTGAGGACTTGTTTTCACAAGACAGGAAATCACAGCTCTGGGGAGAAAGTGACACCCAAGGACCCAGGACTCAGACTGGACTCTGCTCCAGCCCTGCTGGAGCCCAGTCTGGGCCTCACCCCAGGCGGAGGCAGACCTCCCTGTGGGGCCTAATATCACTTCCCCACATGGTCCCTGAGCCAGGCTCTCCTCTCTCCACTCTATCAGCAGGTCAGCTTCCTGCCCCAGGAGCTAGGAGGGAGGATCGGGGAGGGAAGTGGCCCAGCCGCTTCTGCCTGGCTTGTTGAGCCCAGCTTCCTTGGGCCCTCGGCCTTGGTTGCCTCTCAGCCAATTGACCATGGCGATGTATTAATCACAGTGTTGCTAGGAGTAGAGTGCCCTGAGCAGAATGGGTCTTACGGGGATCTGGGCAGGTGCCCAGTCAGTCCCTGGTTAGGACTGGGCCTGTCCTTCTGCCCAGTTGGCTCAGCTCATCAAGCCCATGGGGCACAGCCAGCCCAGGTGACTTTGTGAGCATTCAGTAGTGCACAGCCCTTATTTCCCCTAAAGAAATAAGGAAGGCAGGCGATAGAGCGAAAGAAAAGAGCCAAGAGGTTCTGTTCTGCAGACAACCTTAAGGGGGCCGCCAACCCCACAGTCAGCCCACCTTCTCCTCTCCCCCAACCTCTCCCTCTGCTGGGACCGCCCACTCCACCTCAACCCAATACTTTCACATGTTGGCTCGGGCGAGCAACATTCCGAGTCCGGATGGGCGCTGGCTGTCACTGGGGTAGAGTTGTGTGAGCCGGATGGCAAAATACCATTTAAGAAGTTGGCACTGGAGGATGTCTCTCGAATATGAAAAGAAAACATTTATTTCCCTTTTTTCGCCTGTGAATCAGAACACTCTATTTAAAGAAAGTGCCCTCTGCCGGGTTGCTGCTGAGTTATTACCCCTTAAGGAAGTGAAGGAGAGCCACCGGGGAGGTATTCTTAGTCATTCTCTCTTCTTTTTCTAAAATTCCTTATAAACCCGGCTTTCGGAGCTGGGCCTAAGATAGTACAGGATTCCATGGCATTCCTGGGCTGAAATGTGGGGCGGCTGTCTATGCGCTTGGGAGAGGCAGGAAAGGTTGGCTACTGGGTCCCACAGGGGTCCTTGAGAAGTGGCCATATGTGGCCTTCCCCTAGATCTTGAGGGGGGTCTGGAGCTCAGCTCTTTCCGAGCAAGAGGGCTTTCCATGGGGGCTGAGGCTGCGAAGGGGCCCCTAAGGCATCATTGCAGGATCAGGGTGCTGGCTTCGTGGTATCCACCCAGGAGCCTTTGCTCAGTCGTGCCCTCAATGGTTTCGGACATTTCATTTGCCTCCATAGGGCATTTCCTAAAAGTCACTGGGAAGAAAAGCCCGCAGCATGTCTTAGCCTTGATAAATCTCTCCAGCAACTGGACAAAGAGAGGCTGCCCTGCCTTGAGGGTGCATGAAGTGCCTAGGTAGAGGGCCAAGCATTCCAAAATTCTGGGGCCAAAGAGAAAAAGCATAACCAGAAGATTATTTTGGCTTTGGATGAGATGGGGACCACCACTAAAAAGTCCTACAGTAGTAGTTCTCAACCCGTGGGTCACGATCCCTTTAGGGGAGGCATGGCCCTTTCACAGGGGTTACATATCAGATGTCCTATACATCAGATATTTATGACTCCTAACAGTAGCAAAATTACTGTTATGAAGTAGCAATGGAAATGGAGATTTTTATAGTTGGGGGTCACCACAACATGAGGAACTGTATGAAAGGGTCTTGCATTAGGAAGGTTGAGAATCACTGTCCTACCTAGAGGGTGTGGCCATCCCAGGGACAGCAGGCCCTTGCTGGCCTCCCTGCCCAGGATCCACTGCCCAACATCCACATCATATAACACCTTCAGTGGCACTGCCCGCTCCCTGGTGGGACTATAGAACAAGACATAACGGGAAGGACCAAGAGCTGAAGGAAAGAGAAGGGTGCCCGCCCATGGGGGGTGTGAGAGTGAGCAGCCAAGTCCCTGTACTGGGAGGTAGAACTCCAGAACCCCTGCTATATGGGGTGAGCTCATCCTCTACATGGAAGCATTTAAGTGTGCAGGTGTGCCTGTCTGTGTCTGAGTGCTCCTAGGAGTGTGAGCCTGGGTGAGTATATGTGAAAGGCCTTGTGTGGTGTGCACTGGTCTTCCCGTGTGGTACTGAGTTAACACACAGAACCTGGGTAGCTCCCAAGACTGCCTGCTCCTGGAAACAGCATGGCCTGCTGAGCCACTGAATGCCCCTCGCTGTCCACACCACATAGCCCCTCGTGACCTCTATAACACACTCTGCCACAGCTGTCCTCATGCTGGGCCTTCTGGTGGGATAGTGAACATGTGGGGGACTCTCTCTCTTCCTAGACCTTAACTGTGGGGTCTAATCTCTGGGGGCTGTCACAAGTTCCATTGCCAGACGATTGTGAGGTCTTAAACCCAAATGCTTCTGACAAACAGATAACCAGCCCCTCCCAGAGTGAGCTTGGGTTCCTGCATTGCTGGCAGTGATCAGGTGATGCCAACCAGCAGTCAAATGAGAGCCATGATCCTATACATTAGCTCCGAGGTCAAGATCCCTAAGAGGGACTCCAAGGAAACACCCCTGACCCACAGAGCCTGACACATTAACTTGTGACCTCCAAATCTTTCTTTGCAAACTCAGTTGGAATTGTTATGCCTCTTTCCCAAACTTGGTAGACTCACTCCTTGGGTGGCTTGCATGGACATTGGGTCTGTGCCCAGCTTGCCTCTCCTGCCACCTCAGCGCCTGCAACAAGTCCTCTCGACCCTGAGAAAACTGAGAGCTTCAAGGCCTCACAGCTATGGACAGTTCCAGGCATCAGTTTAGGAAGCCCCAGCCGGCTGACCAGTTGACCCTGGACACTCAGCCCTGCTTTGGAGCAGGCAGCTAAAAGGGAACGGCAAAGCTGCAGGGATGTGTGTACCTGCCCATCCCGAAGAAGTCGGGGATTCACGAGGGGAACACACGAGACTCTGAGCAGGGAGGGCGTCAGACCCTCCCAGGGCTGCTTGGGAAGACTGTGGTGTCTTGTATGAGGTCAACGAGGCCATGAGCTGCCTGCTTTCCAAGCTGGCCATCTCCACTGGGCATTTATTGTCTGGCCTGTGTGGCGTAAATGCTGCTACACACATGAGTCACTAGGGATCTTGTCCAAAGGTCCATGATGACTCAGTGAATCTCTTTGTCCAGAAGGCCCTGGGGCAGCGCTGCACTCACGGGCTGCTCTGGGACAGCCAGGGGCTTCATTCGCTGGGCTCTAAACTGAGCTCCAGTTCTCCTGCACCCATTATGGGATCAGAAAGGGCAGGCAGCGCAGAAGACTCCCTCATCAGAGGGAGCTTGCTGCTTTCAGGACACAGGCTGACAGCAAGACATGCCTCATTCTGGGACTCATGAAGACTCTTCTAAGTTTGGCTCCTTTGCCAGCACCAAAATGCACCGTTAAAAAGATATTGTCTTCCAAGATCTCCTGAGTAAATTGGGAGCATGGGGACCTTGGGGGAGGGTTGAGAGGGAGGGGAGAGGCAGGAAGGGGAGCCAAGAAAAATCAATTTAAAAAATATTAAATACTTAAAAAAGATACAGCCTTCAGCCCCCACACCCTAATACACAACTTCTTTGCCCAATTCCTTCATGATGAAAGTCCATCTAATCAGATCATACAGGCCAAGCAGGCTGGTGGAGGGGTGTTAGTTGGTGGGAACACACATGCCTGGTGGGAGGGGTGTTTCCCAGGGTTTCCTCTATCCCCAGGATCAGCATTAATCCAGGACCTGCAGGGATCTCTATAGGATGTGAGCTCAGAATTCTGTCTGATCCCACAGTGAGATCTGCTTCCTATGGTACCCAACTGGCAAAAGCCTGAGCTCTCCCAAAGCAGCCAAGGCCGAGCAGGGTAGAGATACAGGTGATCTCTACCTTGGGTGGTCAGTGTCCAATGCCAGGACTTTAGTCTAAAGCCAAGCAGGAAGCAACAGGCGCCCCCTCCATCACAGCCAGGCTAGGAGGGAGACACCTCTGTCTGCATTTCTAGAGACAAGTCCAGTGGAGAAAAAAGTCTTCGTGTGAGAGTCTTTGAAAGTTGAAGGAGAGAGGACAAACATTGCTGCCTCTGAGAACCCTGAAGCTGAGTCTGAGACCCAAGCTGGGGTTCTGGGGTAGGATTTTAGTCTGACCCCTCTACAGGCCGGGCTGCTCCTTGGGAACTGGCAAACCTACCTATTTATCTCTCCTGCCCTGGTACTGATTTTAGCCTGAGTGTTTGGTCCCCTGAGTGCACACTCTCAATGTTTGGAGATGACGGTTCTTGGTACAGCCATCTAATGTTAAGTCACGGTGGCTTTAACAGTCACTTAGAAGATCTTCATCCTGGAGAGGTTTGGGGGCAGGGAGCTGGAGGCTAAGGCTACACTGTGTGGAACCCTCTGCCTTCCCTAGGAAACAGATACCATCCAGACTGCCCCCGCAACATGGCCATCTACCACCCCACCCCCAAATTTATACTTCCCATTCTCTACTCTCGGGAAAAGAAAGGCTAAGAGTCCCTGCAATGTGCAGAAATGGCTAACACATACACACCTAAGCACACATTACATTCCTTCCAGCCGAGCTATTCAAAGCTGGTGTTTGGAGTGACAGGCTCACATTAAATGTGCAGAAGTTTCTCAGACTCTGACAGCAGGGCTAGGGTGGCTTTCACCCCCATTGTCCTCCAAGCCCTGGCATCGCTGGTCATTAGGGTAACTCAGGGGTTCCTAAGTGATCAGTAAATCTTGACTCTCTCCAAAGACGTCTGAGGGTCTCAGGAACCCTGAAGGAACTGGCAGAGGACCCTAAGACTACAGCACAGAGGGAGGAATGGGGCAGGCTGAGGCCTCCAGGCTATTTCCCCTATCTCTCCAGAGTGCCCTGTTATCTTGGCCTGTTTGTTGATTGAACAAATAAATGCATGTATTAATATTCAGACCCTCGCTCCAGGGAATGAGGCAGTCCTCTTGAACAAATGCTTGAGAGGATTGAAACCCCATCAGTCCACATTAACCCCTCTTAAACACTGGGAGACACATTCATTCAGCAGATGACGCTTGTGTGTCAATCACAGGCTCAACGCAATCTCAAGAGTGACTTTCTGCAGACATCCTCGACGAGAACCTGGTCTAACTCTGGAGAGGAGCGGCCACTGTCAGTGAGAAGCCCGTCTCTGGTGCCTCCCCAGGTAGCCTGCCTTACCCAAGCAAGCTCAGGCCCACAGCTGCAGACCCTGCCTGGGGCAGGTGGCCTCTGAGCAGCCCATCCATAGCCCATCCCTCTGGGCTGCCACAGCAGCCATCTCTTAATTAGCAAAATAAATAGCACGATGATAAATGTCATAATTTACTCAACACATGATCAAAATCATTGCTTTTGCAGACCTCAGGGCAATAAAATGCAATCACAGGGTGATTTATTCCCACCGGCAGGGTGAGTGCAAGGCTTCGTGTCAGTAAGCAGGGCATGGGGAGGGGGGTGGTCAGACGGAGGAGCCTGGGAATTGGGACTGAGCCCACAGGGATGTCCAGGCCTTGAATCCACACCCACACCCATGTACAGAACCACCAGCCAGGCCCAGGACATCTGACATGTTTCCTTTCAAAATGGCCAAGAGACATACCCTGATGGCTCCAAAACATTCAGGGAAGGAGGCTTTAGAGTCATTGAAAGGTCAGGTCTCCAGTACATATGAGAGGAAAGGAGAGAGACCCAAGGCCAGTTCTGGACAAGGGATGGGCTTCAATCAATGTTCCCACATGAACATTGAAACTCTCTCTAACTCTGCTCTGTCAAAGGAGGGTCCCCCCGAGGTAGGAATGCCTTGCCACCAGGGACAGGAAGTCAAAGGCCATACCAGGTCACTGTCTGATCCATGGGTTGTGTGGTCGTCCTTATCTGACCCATGTGGGGAAAAGAGGAACTTTTTCCTCCCTCGTCACCCTGAGACCCCATGTCAGCCAGGCCTCGATAGCCATCTTACATCTGAAGCCAGGACTTGGCTCTCAGAAAGGAGTAAAGTACGCCCACAGTGTATCCCAAGTAGTGATACAATATCAGTAAGTCTGACCTTTATTTCAAACTGGCCACCAGAAGACCACAGGGTCATTCTCTGTTTGTAGGCCTCTCCAGAGGACCCAAGCTCTGGAGTACAGACTGGCCACAGACCGATGCACTCCACTCCTCATGGGCCACTTCTTGGGGAAGCCAAACAGAACGGACCCTCCTTAGCTTTCATCTGTCATCTTTGCTAAAAATGCCACTGCTTGCTCTCTTGCAGCAAATGAGTACCACGTTAAAGATCACAAAATTCAATTACTCTGATTCACAGAGCTTAATTATGAGGGTGAGGGTGAATAATTACGTATGCGATCCTGGGCCGTCCTGCGATTACACCCATGCATGCCTCACTCCGCCCTGAGCTCCCCAGCCTTCAGCATGCTTGCCCATGAATGCTTCCTGGTGGTCTCCGCCTCTCTCTGCACTTGCAGAGGGCTAGAGGGCTGAAGGGCTGGTGGCTAGGCCACCTGGTAAAAGTAGCTGAGGTGGGCAGCTGAAGGCCTCTTTCCCTGGAATCAGGAACGATGGCATGCAGGCTGAGTAAGTTAGGAAAAGCTAGGAGGGCCACGAGAACTCTCTGACTTTGCTGAGTTACCTCTGCACTTCGAGGAAGACAAGAGAACGGTGAACGGGCCATGACAAAGTATAGTTCACACGTGGAAAAACCAGAGCAAAACTCTGAGGAAATTGGTCTCGGTGCTTTCTCCAGGGCCAGAGGTCCAGCCTGTGACTTAATCCTTGACTCCAGGCTCTGAGAGCTTCCACCTTCTCCCCAGGAGCCTCCTCTTTCCTCCCTGGACAGCACTGGCTTCCACTCCAGTCCTGCCAGCGGCTCCAAGGATCCAATGCCAAGGACAGAAGTAACTGCTCAGCCAGCTGCTGTGGAAGGACACAAAGTCCAGCAAAGCGTCACAGAAACAGGTGGTGGCTGCCTGATCTCCAGAAGGAAAGGTTAGATAAGCAAATGCTAGGTGCGTCCCGAACACTGTTCCGGGGCATTGCTGGGGCCAGCTACCTCTGAGCACCTTCATGAAAGTCAGCTGTCAGGTCACCACCATGGGACAAAGCTCTTCGCAGAAATGGGGGAACAACTCACTTTCAAGTGCCTCCGCGGAGAGCAAACAACACTGCAAAAGTCAGCAAGCCCCGAGGAGTGATAGCGGCAGCCTGTACCAGGCCTGGCACCCAGGGAGCCACTGTGATACGGGGCATTTCTTTAAAAAAAAAAAAAAACTCAAACAGAAACTTGTATCAGCCGCAGAGCAGACAAGAACCAAGTCACTTCAAGGTCATCCAAAGAACTACCTATTACCAAGGTTTGTTTACCCTCCAAGCATTTAAAAGCTGGCCCACTGATTAAATAGTGAAGATCTTTTAAGTACGTTAAACAAACACCCTTCAACGTCTCCAGCATGCCAGCAGGGTAGAGTGGAGAGGCCCTCCACAAAGCCAAATCCAACTGAGCCCAAAGTACTCAACTGCCATGTTGTTTAAAAACACTCTCCTTGGGCCGCAAAGCACAGCGTGTGCCCACTGGAAGGGTGGGATTCCATCCTCTCCGCTCCTGCCTCACCTGGTTCCCTGGCCCAGCCAGTCAAGCCCAAAGATGATCTCAACCTTGGTCCCTACCCCCAGCATCTGCCACCTCTCAAGGTTGAAGACATTGACAAGTTAGCTACTGCCAGGCTGGACTATTGAAGCCCAACTCACCCATCTCCTCATCCGTTTGGTCAACACAGCTTCTCACCTGGATCCTCCAAGCTCTCTGAAGAACAAGTTAGGGCGGCTCACGCTCAGATGAGGGCCCCAGTGCCTTAGACAATGAACTAAACAAGACCCCTTCTTGTTTACTAGGGACCTCATTCTACCTTCCTTCTGAGACACCCAGGGGCCCAGGCACTCAGCCTGTTTTGAGAGCACATGAACGGCCTATGAATGTGATGCAGCCACCACCAACAGATGCATCAACTCCCCCTCGCTCTCGACGCTATCCCCCCCAAAAGGCTTTACGCATGGCAGGACCAAGGGAAATCCTTGGTGCTTGCTGGACTATCCAGACTTTCCCAGGGTCTGAAAGAGGAATCTATGCATAAGAGGCCATTTCATCAGAGTTTCTAGGCAGCTGTGGAGTCTTGGTGTGCAAAGTTTGAAGACTGTCAAATAGCCAGGGAGAGAATGCTGGGCCTTAAGTCTTTCCTCGCGCTCTACAAGAAAACCAACATACAGATCTGCTTGAAACCTTTCTCAAGGTTGTCAAGGGGCTGGGAGAGGCAGACAGACCAGAGGTAGACCCTTGTCCCACCTGACACCCGCGCCCAGCCCCACGGTTAGGGAACCACTGCAGGCTAGCAGGCTCTCTCCCTCCCCTGGACCATTTGCCCTTCCTGGCACTGACCTTGATGCAGGCACTTGTGGAGGTTGTGAAACACCAAAAGGAATCTGGATTTGCATTCCTGCTTTTCCACCCAGGCAGGCTTCCTGCCAAAACCACCACTGGAAACCAGCCCTGTGGGCCGCGGGAAGGCCGGGGCCTACAGGAAAACGTGCTTTTGTGGCATTCTTACTTCCCAAGAGGCCACCTTGACGAGCCCCCTCCATGCAGGGTTCAGTGTGCCCCATGGCCTCCTGAGTGGACACCTCTGGATGCTTCTGGTTCAGAGCAACCCCTGGCACACCTAGATCTTAGCACTTTCTGGTCTAGCACACAATGCTTCCCAACCCACCCGCAACAGGTTAGCGCACATGGGCTCCAGCCCTGCAAAGGTCTGAGGAGATGTGAAAAGGATGAGAGCAGATGCCCCCTTAAGGTTGGTCAGGAGCCTTGTGTCAACCTGTCAGTCTGTAGGGACTGTGTGGCCACCAAGCCTGTTTTGTAAGCTGCCTCAACCTGATGGAGACAGAACGAGGCTCTGAGCATTAAGTTGCCTCTTCTGGAACACTCGACTCTCCCGCAATGAGGGTGGGTCAGTGCATCCATCCAGTAAGAGGCACAAGATGTTTTAAAACATGAGCTCATAAAAGACACATTTCCGGGAAGAGGGTGGCTCAGCCGTCGGGGCTGATGGGCGTCCGAGGGGACGGCAATGTTTTCTGAGACACGTCAGGCAAGCCGCTGGATAAAATAACCCTGGGAAATGTGACATTCGAATGCTCTCTCTCTCCAACAGACCGAGCCTCCTGCCTGGGGCAGTGGCTGCACCAGCTTTATAAATAGATTGAACACAAGATAAATGACCACGATCAATCACGCTCAGACTGAGCACACTCACCTCCCATCCGAAGTCGGCCTCCTTCAGCGCAGCCCGGGGCGCCACCACGTAGGGGCCAAGCCTCTCCCCAATTTCCATCTTCCGCTTGGCCCAGATCCCCAGACCGGCTCCTGGGATGGAGGACTCTCGCAACTCAAAGTCTGGTGGGATTGGAATGTCTTCAGGAATGTAGACAGGAGCCTCATAGGGCGAGCCCTCCTTGGGAGTGAAGTCCTCGCTGGTGGGGAAGGGGGATGGCGGCCCCATAGGGATGGGGGACAAGATGCTGTCCTCAGTCTCCTCCTCGGCACTCTGGCCGGCCAGCAGGTCCGGGTCGGGTTCATACATATTATTTACAACGTCACCGTCACCTAAAGAGATAATGTAGCATCAGCCTCTGTAGCAAGGGACTCCCCCAGGGATGTGGTCCTCATGGAACCCAAGGGCACCCAAGACCCAGCAGAATTCCAGCTGCTAACCCTTACCTAGCAGATGCCATCTCTGCACCATCCCAAATCTGGCAGCAGGCATGCAGTGCCAGTGGCTCCCAGGGAGGAGATCCCACCAGGCTCCTCTAGGGACCAACATGCTACAGGCAGCACAGCTGAGCGCTCTCTCTCTCTCTCTCTCTCTCTCTCTCTCTCTCTCTCTCTCTCCCTCTCTCTCGTGTTCACTGTTTCCAAATATGTTAGAGGCAGGCAACTTCATCTCTGCAGCACCTGAGGATGTGCTGCCCGGCTCTGCTGTGGAGAAGCAGGAATGGAGGACACAAGGCTGTCACGGAGATGGTGAAACATGGGATTATCCCAGTGCTTGTCTGTGGCCTCAGAGATTAGGGAACTGAGATGTTTTGAAGGACATTTAGAATCTGAGCTCATGTGAGATTTCCTAAGCCCGCTACCCCAGCATAAAGCCACTCTGGCCATCACACTGGGGCAGCAGGTCCTAGATGAGGCTTCTGAAAGTTCCTGGTGACCTCGAGGCAGACTTGGAATAGTTGAAGCCATGGGTACGGTACCTGAGCTGCAGGTCACAGGACCGAGCAAAAGGAAGAGGGTCTCCAGCTTATCTGGAGGGGGGTGGGTTTTTCTCCAGGGTCCATCATAACCAAAGTTTGATATCAAGACAGAGCCACTGGGACTATAAAAAGAGCACACCAAGGCTGTGATGACATCGGACAGAGAAGGTTTGAGAGGGCAAGGAGGAGATCAGGCAGAAAGGAAAGCAATCCTTTCTGGTGTGTACCCCCCACAGCACCTCAAATGGCTTCAAACCGGCAAGGACTCAAGCAGCCAGAAGACCAGACCAGCTCAAGCCTGCAGCAGCACCGGTAAGCAAATGATGAGACTGTGCTCTCTCTACATCAAGGTCTATCCACCAGGAGCATGAAGCTCACCTTGCTGCAATGCAGACAGACCTCAGAAGCATACACACTGCCTAGAATGTCTGGGGGGCATCCTATAGCTATTTTCAAACACCCAACATATTACTACTAACCAGCTACCTTGCTGTGCCCATAATACCTACATTCATTTTTCCTATCTAACTATCCAGCTTCTTCTCTTTCCCCGCCCCTCACCCACAGAGGCGTCATGCCGAGTACCCTGACTTGACTATTCCCCAGTGCCTACGATGTGTACAGATTGTAAACCTCACGCAGTAGCCTTTAAACCCCAACTCTTTTCCCAATGTAAAAATCACACTCTTCCTATAAAGGCTCACTCATGTTCCCGTGTGCACATGGGTGGAAACACCACAGCGTCTTATCAATACAAATGATCATGATTAGTCCATAAAGACTTTAAAAAATACATTATACAAAATGGAAGACAAATACCATGCTTCTGCCCAGCATCCAGAAGAGGCAAATCTGTAAGGTAAGGAGGGGTTGGGGCAGTAACTGTTAATGGGTGCCGATTCTCCGACGGGTGGTGGGAATGTTCCAGAATCAGAGGGAGAGGCTGGTGGCACAACACCAGGAAGTGTGCTAAGTGCCACTGGGTCACATGCTCTGCATGGTTACTTTTTCCATCCTGTGGATTTGACCTTGGTCCGTGAGGAAAAGCCAGAGGTGTGGTGGAGGTGGGCAGGGCCTTCATTCACTGTACTGACCCCTGATCCAGACCTCCCAGGTCAGGTCCATCCTGCCACTGGTCTGTTGCCTGTGGAAGTCACCCAGGAGCCATGTCCCATGCCCCTCCCTGCTCCTTGACGTTGGCTGGTGAAATAGAAGCCTCCAGGGAGACAAGAACTTTCAAGTACAAGAAAAAACGACTTCAGATTCCCCACGTTGGCTGCAAACAAACCGGCTGGGGAAGTAACAAAATGTTTTCTTTCAAAAGAAACCAAAGTCTCGGAAAAAAAAAAAAACATCATGCCGATAACACTTATTTAATTTAGCAGCATTCACAGAAGTAATGACTATGTTTTAAGTGGCCAACGGTTCCTTTTTAATTGGCTGGTGGGATCCTTTCAGGGACTCAGCAACACGAAGGCAGCAAAGCTCCCTCCACCCCAAGGCCCGGCCGTTGTTTAGGTTTGAAAGAACACCCCAGTAAACCTTCCCAGTGCCTGTGTGCGGCAGAAAGGTAAATTAGAAGGGGGGGGGTAATTAACAAGCCACCTTATTATTCAGAACTGGTAACTGCACAGAGCTCACAAACAAAATCTCACTGGAAGCCCATGTTCCCCATGAAGCGCTTAACTCCTTCGGGGCGCTGATGCCACTGCCTCCCCGAGTGGCTGGGGAGCAGAACAGAGCAGAGCTTCAGGAGCTCTGGGGGGTCCGAGTGGGGCCATGTCCCCATCTAGTGTATGGCCACCTCAGGGCTATTCCTTTTCTTTTTTTTTTTTTTCAGTTTGAATTCTACTTCCTCAAACCCCTCACCTACTCACAGAAACCAGCACTTCAAGAAAGGCCCACTCCACCGGAGGCCCAGCAGCAGCTGGAGAGAAGGCAGTGTTTCCTGCCAGCCCAACCTCCTGCGCCCAGGTGGTCACTGAAGTTAAGAGACATTTGCATTCTGCTGTCCCCTGTACTGGAGAGAGAGCTCCTCGTCCACGGGTGGGCACTGAGGGCCCAGGAGGCCTAATAAGTGTGTGGAGAATGTATCTGTAGAGAGAATGCAGGAAGGGCTCCCAAGTCCCTGAAGAAACGGTCACCTGCTTGGAGTCCTGGGGGAGCAAGGCATGAGCCACTAGGTTTTTGGTAGGGGTGAAGAGTCTTATGTTCACTAGGTTTTTAGGGGTGAAGAGTCTTAGGTTCAACTTAGAGATCACCCTTCCTTTCTCATGAGCGCCAGGCAAGATGCCCTCTGAGATAGAAGCCTCTCTGCCCAAGGTGGACAGGCGTGTTCTGAGAGTGGGTACCTGTCACCCAGCCTCAGTCTAGGTCACAGGAATGGCAGGTGCATTTTACAGGCCATGCTTTCTTCTGGGTAGAAGGGCAGTGCCAAGGTCATGGGTACTATGTGACTACGTCTGGGAGATAGGATGTCACTGTTTGGTCAGGAGGCCTACATTCCTTATCTGGATCTTGCAATGGCTTCATATTGGAGATTCTTGGCTGGGGCTGTCATTCATAAAATTTGAAAACGCCTACCAAAATGATAAAAGTGGGGAGGGGAGGATACATGGAGCAGCAGGCAGAGGGGATCAGCATGAACTTGGCCAGCCCTCAAGCCAAATGGCCCCGAGTCAATAGCCAAGTCTGTTTTTTAATGCTAGAAGCACCTGCTCAATGCCCCAGGGTCTAGCTGAGCCTCTTCCTGGTGAACTCAATACCAAGTCCCTCTGACCATCACACCAGCCAATGTTCAATGACTATCAAGACCCTGGGGCATGGAACAGAGCTCAGCATCTCCACAGAGCCAGGGAAGCATGGGCCGAGAACCCACCAGGACCACATCCTTCGCCCTGCTCTGGATTCCACCCTCGCTTTTAGGGTTGGATCTCTTCTGACTTACTCTCACCCAGGACACAAGCTACCCAGCATCTCTTCAGAGGCCCTGCTGAAGAGCAAACATGGATGGGATACTAAGGTCTAGAAAGATAGGAGAGAGAGAGAGAGAGAGAGAGAGAGAGAGAGAGAGAGAGAGAGAGAGAGGGCAGTAACTGAATGCTAGGACAGTTTGCTAAATATCAGCATCAACCAGCAGCAGAGGGGAGCTACCATGGTATCTCTCAGACTGAGACTCTGCATCAGCCATGACACTAACATCTGTAAAGGATTATCACGGACTGTTCTGCCACCAAACAGGTAGATTTAAACCTTAATTGGTGGCCAGAGGGAGCCTGAGGAATTTTCCCGCAGGTGATGGGTATTTGGCTATAGTTCCTGTTTTATTGTGAGGCCAGGCTTTAAGGAGAGGGTGTCTACCTTGAAAGCCTGGAGCAAGCAGGGCGAGGGTGATACTGGCAGGGATAACAAGGGAAGTGTTTTTTGCCCATCAATCAGGCAATCAGGGGCAGTGTGTGTGTGTAAATGTGTGAGCATGAGTGTACATGAGCAGAGATAACGGTGGGGAACTCTGAAAACAGGCCCTTGGGGCCAGCACAAATCCACCCCCACAAGTCCACTGCCCTCTGCCTGTAGGGTTCTGGAGAAAAAGGGAAAAACCGTGGGATGCCAGAAGTCCCTAACCACATGCCCAGCAAGCACTAGATAGATGCCCAAGAAAAGTCTCGGGGATAACCTGATGGGGCCTGGACAGCAGTGATCTTCACTGCTGGAGGTCGGACCTCCCCTAACAGCAACTACAGGCCTTGTTGGCACCTCTCTCAGGAGGCTCAGAACAGTGACCTCAACTCATTTTCCTCTCAGGACATCTCCAATTGCTATAGAAATATTCTGACTTCGTTCTGCACCCCAAAGCACCACATAGCCTACTCCAGCTCATAGGGCACATGCCCATGTCAGCTGTTCCCAGAAAGGAAGACACCAGGCTGACCCCGGCAAGTCTACCCTCAAGAGCAAAGAAGTCAAGCCAAGTGTCTACTCAGCTCAGCAATGACAACACTCTTGGAATGGAGTCTCTTGGAAATGGAGGAGGCAGAGATGGGATCAGGAGAGCAGGGCAGGGCCTTCTGAAGAAGACATAACCTAACATCTGGGGAATCCAGGACAGGTTTGGGGGGGACAACACTCACTAGGAGGTTCAGGGTGTTTGAATCAGGACAAGGTGGCCATTGATGATCTGCATCTTGACTGTGGTGGAAACACAGGCTCACTCTGGGACAAAGACCAAAGATGTTAAGAACAAGTCCCTTGGGCCATCTGAAGAAGGTGGGTGTTACCTACATCAATAACCTGTGCTCAGGGAACAGCAATGCAGTGCTAGAGTGTGGCAGAAATCTATAGTTGGTGGAGCTGTGCAGGAGTCTCACTGACTTGTGTTCTTCTTTATAACTGCATATACACCCATAATTGTTTTCAGCTAAAGTTTCAAGGGAAAAGAAACTTTCCTCAAAACCAAGATCCTGTCGTCCCATGTGCAGGATTGTGCACCCTCAGGTTTTTCTGGTTTCTCTGAACAGATCTCCTGCCTTAACTCAGGGGTTCCTCATCCTGCCTGGAAACAAGTAGAATGGCAAACTAGTACTGGGAAAAATGAGCAACAGGTATATGCTAAGCCTGGAAGCTGCCTCCCTAAGCTTGTTCTCGAAAAGTTAGATTTGAGAAAAACTGGCGCCCACTGTGGGACTGGGCAGGACAGAAACTTCTGTCAACAAGGATTCAGATTTCTTGTTTTGAAAAGAAAGCAGGAGGAAATGCTGTGGGATAATGCTCTTGTACACTGTAAAGATTTGTCACTCATATGAGTTTAATAAAATGTTCATTGGCCAGTAAGGCAGGAAGTATAGGTGGGGCAACCAGACTAAGAGAATTCTGGGAAGAGGAAAGTCAGTCATCAGCCAGATGCAGAGGAAACAAGATGAGAATGCCTTAATGCCCTACTGAGAAAAGGTACCAAGCCACATGGCTAAACACAGACAAGAATTATGGGTGAATTTAAGTTGTAAGAGCTAGTTAGTAATAAGCCTGAGCAATAGATCAAACAGCTTATAATTAATACAAGCCTCTGTGTGTTTATTTGGGAAGGGATGGCTGTGGGACTGGGTGGGACAGAAACTTCTGTCTACAATAAACTCAAGGCCACATAGTAGAAATCAAATGGAGGGCTGGAGAGATAGCTCAGTGGTTAAGAGCACTGCCTGCTCTTCCAAGGTCCTGAGTTTAATTCCTAGCAACCATATGGTGGCTCACAGCCATCTGTAATGAGATCTGATGCACTCTTCTGGCCTGCAGGCAGAATACTGAGAATACTGTATACATAATAAATAAATAAATCTTTAAAAAAAATAGAAATCAAATGGAAAGTTACAAGGGCTAAGAACTCTACATCACCAAACTTTGTCACTAGTTAATTTCTTTATCATACAAGTGCAAAGGAAACTGATGGTGCCAGGAGGGTCCACGCAGTGGTCTAGTAGCCTGGGCTCTCGCCCCAGTTCCATGTTGTAGGTTCTTGAGGCATTTATTTAATCTTTAACTCTCTGGGTATTGGGAACCCCTTCCAGAACAAGAGAAGATCAGTACCAGATCATCTCATGATCTTTCTTCTAAGAAAATCAGAACAAGTCAGACCCATCAGAAACTTGGGTACTATGTACCCAAGACATAGTACATAGCTCTGGGAGTGGGCATGTGTGATGGTTTGAAAGAGAATAGTTGCTCATAGGTTCATATATTTGAATGCTTGGTCCCTAGTTGGTGGAACTATTTGGGAAGGCTTAGGAGGTGTGGCCTTGTCGAAAGAGGTGTGTCACTGGAGGTGGGTTTTGAGGTTTTAAAAGCCTATTCCAGGCCCAGTCTCTGTCTCTCTGCCCCTAACTTGCAGATCAGGATGTGAGCTCTCAGCTACTTCTCCAGCACCATACCTGCCTGCCTGCCTGTGGCCATGCTCCTCACCATAATGGTCATGGACTCACCCTCTGAAACTGTAAGCAAGGGCCTAATTAAATGCTTTCTTTTATAAATTGCCTTGTTCATTCTGTCTCTTCACAGCATCAGAACAGTAACTAGAATGGCACTCTTTTAGTTTGCATCTAAGGTGCCACACTGGCTGTTTGAGTCCAGGTCTAACAGTAGGGGAGGAAGCCAGGGCAGGACATTTTCTTTCTCTAGCATTCTGCATGATTCATTAGGCCCTTGATAACAGAAAACTGTCTTTGAGACCTTGCTGAGTATAGAGCTAGATGTGAGGTCACAGGTCTCAGAAGATAGGTACCTCTTCTTAGTCTTAAGACTAAGACTTTGCCATGGATCAAAAATGTAAACTTCATCCTGCTTCCTATGAATCTTGGTTTGAATGGATCTAACAATGTCACTGAGCACACACTCAGTGTGAAGAACTCCAGGTCCTTCAGCTGAGTCTCTACCATCAAGAAAGATGACGAGTATCTCGAAGGGGTTGAGGACAGCCTTAGTTGGTCCCACAGAAACCCAGAGCTTCCTGAGTTAGAGGTGCTGCCTGGGATCCTGGAACCCCGAGATTCTGGTGGGTTATTATGAGCTTTCTTGAGAGGGGGCTATGGACAGTAGTGTCAACTGAAGTAGTAAGTGGCTGAATCCCTCTGGCCCAGGACATGATTCTCTTGACCCTCATCTTGGTCAGCTCCCGCAGCACCTGCCCTGGAAAGAAACTGAGTGTGTGCAACCTGCATAGTCCCTACATCTCATGTACTCTGAGAGTAAAGCAGCCTACCTAGGGACCACCTACATAGTCGCTACATCTCACGTACTCTGAGAGTAAAGCAGCCTACCTAGGGACCACCTGCATAGTCGCTACATCTCATGTACTCTGAGAGTAAAGCAGCCTACCTAGGGACCACCTGCATAGTCGCTACATCTCACGTACTCTGAGAGTAAAGCAGCCTACCTAGGGACCACCTGCATAGTCGCTACATCTCACGTACTCTGAGAGTAAAGCAGCCTACCTAGGGACCACCTGCATAGTCCCTACATCTCATGTACTCTGAGAGTAAAGCAGCCTACCTAGGGACCACCTGCATAGTCGCTACATCTCACGTACTCTGAGAGTAAAACAGCCTACCTAGGGACCACCTGCATAGTCGCTACATCCTCACGTACTCTGAGAGTAAAGCAGCCTACCTAGGGACCACCTGCATAGTCCCTACATCTCATGTACTCTGAGAGTAAAGCAGCCTACCTGGGACCTGCAGCAAGGAACACAGCAGGCCATACCTACAGCCCAAGTTCCAGATACCCATGTAAGCTCTGTTGTGGGAAATCAGTGCCCCACTGTGAACCTACAGGCCATTCTCTGTCCAGGTACATGTCTTATTTTGATGGGTATCTGCTATGTATCACTTGCAAGCCACAGGGCAGAAAGTCAGAGGCTGGGAAGAACATGCATCCTAGAAGCCACCTGGACACTTTTACAATGGATTAGTGGGTGATGGAGTCTGACCAGGCCAGATACTAGCTGGGCTTTCTTAAAATGCCAGCACTGATATTTCTCCTCTGCCGGAACACATGCATGTGCATATGTATGATCCCCATGCAGGGACACACACACACACACACACACACCTGAGCCTATTCAGAAGCACACTGAATAGTGACCTTTGGTGCAAACTGAAAACCTGGGATTTTTTTTTCTGTCTCAGTCACATCCATCCCCATCCTGTAAGTTAAGAAGTAGTTAAGGAGGGACGGTGCCTTGGTATGGGTCCTACAGGCCAAACAGAGAGAGGGCTAATGGGGACCCAGCAATTTGTTCTGTCCCCATCCTATGACATTCCTTCTGGCCACTCTCCTGAAGCCGGAGGGCCAACAACCCAGTGTCCTCATCTGATTGGATGCTGATCCTTAATGGCCGCCTACTGTCCGTCCTAAAAGGGAGAGAAAGAGCGTCAGAAGACGGAAGAGGGCATGCACGCACCAGCAGCTCCGGAAGGGGACTTGGGATGGGATGCACAGGCCTGTCCTGTCTGTGGATGTGGGAAGGGACATCTTCTCCCGGTGAGGACGTCCAGGCTGGCTACAGCCCCCCTGAGCACTACAGAACCATCATAACCACCTCTGGGGCTCAGGGGGCTCACAAAGGAAGAGTTCCTGATATCTCTCACAGAACGTAGGCCCTTAGTAGTTATTGTACCATATTCTGCCCACTGCTGATGGAGCAGGGAAAGAACCGCCCCATGCTTGTTCTCACAGAACTTGAGCAGCTCATCTGAGGGTGATCTTTAGATCTGGCCTGCTCTTTGGATCTGACCTCTTCCCACTGTATGACTGAGATCGGATCATACACCCTAGGTCCACAGAGGGTTGTGTAGGGGCCACACCCAGCCTTTTGGCTTCCTAGCAGTTCCCAGCTACCCCATCTCTCCCCAGGAACCCATCCAGGCTAAAGAGACATCGCAATGAAGCGGTGACAGTCTCTAGGAGCTGAGCTCAGGGCTAGCTCTGCACAAGCTGCCTGACCCAGGCCCACAAGGTAGAGTCAGAAGGGACCAGCCTATGCTCGTTCCCCTGAGGCTCACAGCTGTACTTGTCAGAGAGCTACAAGGCTTGTGTTTTCTTGTGGGTAGCTCATCTCCCCGTTTGGCAGAACAGCAGCACCAGGTCTAAAAGGCCCTTTTCCAAGCTCGCAGGGGGTCAGGCGCCCAGTGGAAAGTCGGAGAGTCAAAGGGAATCTGCTCAGAAGCACCCAGAACTGACCCAGGAACAAAGAAAAAAAAAATCAGCTCACGCTGTGAAGAAAAGAAAACCTGTCTGAGACAAGGGACACCCAAACTGTCTCAGAAACAAAACCCCAGACCCAGGGCATCCAGCTGTGGCTCAAACCACGTGTCCAGGGAAACCTCAGGGGACCAGGGAGCTCCTTGCCCCATGAGCCATGCATGCTGCCCACAGCCAAGTAGCCCAAGAGTGTCACACTGAATGACAAGCTTCCCGAGGCTCTCAGGCCCCCACTGTCAGAATAGGACACCTCCATGTGGGAACCCTGCAGGTTCCTAGGAGGGTGTGAGACTGAAACCAGGAGAGACACTCATTCTTCCTCAGCCAAGTTAGGGTGTTCTGTGGTGACATGGGCCCACCTACGGCTGGCGGGTTGGGAAGTTACCAAGTACTTGCATGAGGAAAAATGTTGTACGGTAAGGGTTTATCTGGACTCATCTGAGCTCCTGACTGTCACACCAGCAAAAGACACTCAGGAGTCTAATCATGAGGTGGTAATGACCTCTGGAAAGGCCCACCATTGGGTCACCTTCTCTGAGCTCACACGTGGGGGTTCCAGTCCAAAGGGAGGTTTGAGGAAGACATGGAGGGCAACAGTGTAGGAAAGTTTTAGAGACAAGGTAGACCCAGCGGGGTTGGGTGTTTAGTGACTTTCGCCCCATCACTTAAAAGTCTCACAGTAGAGGGTCCCTGGTTCAAGACACATTGTGTCTCTGAGATCTTAAGAGAGCAGCAGTCCATGGAATCCACCAAGACCTGGGCAAAGAGGTGGGAAAGCACCAAGTGTTTCCGAAGGACAGGGTCAAGTTCCCCTGCTCTGGCCTCACAGGCCTCCAAAGCCTCCAGTTTCAAACCACAACCTGCTTCTTTTCACCAAAGCAGCTTTCTGTTGGGTTAAGAAGAGCCAGGGCCTACCATGTTTCCAAGTTTCCTCAATTGTCCCCCAAACAATGTGAACAGAGAGATTTACACACCTCCTCCAAATAATGTGGACAGAGAGCAGATTTGCACACCCCCAAATAGTGTGGACAGAGAGAACAGATTTGCACACCCCCAAACAGTGTGGACAGAGAGCAGATTTGCACACCCCCAAACAGTGTGGACAGAGAGCAGATTTGCACACCTCCAAACACTGTGGGCAGAGAGCAGATCGCACCCCCCCAAACAATGTGGACAAAGAGCAGATTTGCACGCTCCCCAAACAATGTGGGCAGAGAGCAGATTTACACACTCCCCCAAACAATGTGGGCAGAGAGCAGATTTGCACATCCCCAAACAATGTGGGCAGAGAGCAGATTTGCACATCCCCAAACAATGTGGGCAGAGAACAGATTTACACACTCCCCCAAACAATGTGGGCAGAGAGCAGTTACACACTCCCAAACAATGTAGGCAGAGGGCAGATTTGCACACACCCCCAAACAATGTGGGCAGAGAGCAGATTTGCACACACCCCCCAAACAATGTGGGCAGAGAGCAGATTTGCACATCCTTCCAAAAAGTGATGGGCGATGATTTCAGTAAAGCCCAATCCTGGCCATGCCTTGCAGGTATCCTTTTAAAGGGAATACAGTGGTGGCCTGGTGCCACAAGCACCATGTCTTTCAGAGGAGCTGCTGCTTGGCAGTCAACAATGACCTGAGGCTGCCATCGCGCCCGTCAGCAGCAAGGACTTCCAGCATAGCAGGACCAAACACAGAGCACCCACCCCAAAGGTAGCTCAAGTTAACTTAAGCTCCACCAGCCTGTTGAAAGCAGAATTTAACACCAACTATCAATTCAGTTTGACTTACGTAATACACGTAGCCACAGAAGTGAGACCACAGTTCAGGATGTATGACACTCAGTCACCAAGGCTTTGAGGAAACAGTCCCCGGCTGGCTACGTGGCATTAAATTCTGGAAGCTGAAGGAATGAGCCAAGGGGATCTAATGATATGCTGTCTCTCCTTGGTTCTGTCCATCCCTGTCAGGACTGATGGATATTTCTAGCACTGATTTGGGCTCACTATCTAGAGATTCACTTATTAACTGAACCCATGGAACTTATTAATTGAACCTATGGCCCTTACTGCACTTGATCTCATTCTCCCAGAGTCTATTAGACAGATAGCTTTGTTACATCAAGGACAGGAAGTCTGGAGAGTGGGTATGTACTTAGAGCCATTTAGCTGTACCTAGCTGAGGAACTGCACAGTCTTAATTCTAAGGTATCTAAACTTTATCCATATCCACAGTGACAAGCTATTCACAAAGGCATTCATTACCATGGGGACAGATTGGATGAATAAATGTGTGGATGGATGGATGGATGGATGGATGGATGGATGGGTACATGGGTGGGGGATGGATGAATTAGTGTATGGGTATGGGTGGACATATGAATAGATGGGTGAGGGGGTAGATGAATGCTAGATGGGCAGATGAGTGGCTAGATGGATAGATGCATATACAGGTGGGTGAGTAGATTACTGAATGAATGGTTTTGGCTAATTGATGGATGGGTGGATAAATGGATATATGGATGAGTAGATATATAGGAAGATGAGTGAGTAAATGGGTAGGGTCATGGATGATGGATAGATAGGTGGACAAACGGGTAGACTGAGAGGATGGATGGATGGATGGATGATGGATGGATGGGTGGATGATGGATGGATGATGGATGGATGGATGATGGATGGATGGGCAGGCAAGTAGATGGTGAGTGGGTGGGCTGATGGATGAATGGACAGATTAGTGTATGGATGAATCTACAGACAGACAGATAGGGGTGAGGGAAACCCCTGAAGGCAAGTTGTATCGTTTGTTTTTGTTTTTGAAACAAGAACTCACTATCTAGCTCCATCTGGCCATGAACTTACTCTGGAACCCAGAGTGTTGGGATTATAGCCATGTGCTGCCTCATCCAGTTGTTGAAAACAGTTCCTAACGGGGGTGGTAAGCGTCAGGGCCTTCCCTTCCTTTCCCTTCCCTTCTCTAGAATGGAAATTGCTAATATGAGTTGAAGTCCACTCTCTTCTACTCCGATTGATTAAACTAGAAAGATATTTCTCTCACACAGACCCTCTCCTCTTAAAAAGGGGTCAGGTTTTTCTGATGTCACTTCAAAGTCACACCTTTTACCCATCCCCCTTCCACTCATGTGGGGTGGCCTGCCTGTTCTAACATGCCACAGTCATGCATGTGAATTCTGGGTTTCAGTCAAAGCCTGTTTGGTTTTCAGAGATGTCGCCTCTCACTTGAGCTTCTCTTGGAGAAAAGGCCTCTTGGCCTCTGGCGTTTGGCCCCTCTTCCTCCTCAGAGACAAGTGAAGAAGAGGGCTCTGTCTGAGTCCCTCAGACACCCTAGCAAAGGTCTCCTGTTTAGAGGCCTACACGTCACAGGAGCTGTAAGCATCAGGAAGGAACAGAAGGAAAAGGGGCTCGATCTCCAGGCCTGTGGAGCTGCTGAGCAGAGTGGAGTCAGAAGGTCTCATTCTTAGTGGAGGATTTCTGCATAGCCACCAGGACAGACCAGCGAAGCAGACATTTCCTCAGAGAAGGATTCTGGGATGCCAGAGGAGTTTGCTGAAGACTCACTTCTCCAAAATGGGATGTTAGGAGTATCCCCAAAAAGGACACTCAGGAGTTAATCATCTCCCATCTGTTTGGGTCCTCTGTTTTTGAAATAGCCATGCTGCAGTGACTGCCCCCAACCCTAGGACTCAGCCTTGGAAACTCTCACAGAAAACCTGGCTAGAGGTTGTGCGCCCATCTCCTGACAGGCCACCCCGGGGCCCTGTCTCATCCATAGCAAGAGGCTCATCAGCATTCTTCCAGAGCCAGGACTGAGCTCAGCAGATGTTAACACCGCAGATTAATAGGGCCAAGGAACCACGGTGCTGCAAGCATGCTACATGTTAATAATAATCAATCGCCGTTTACAGTCTCAACCCTGTCCGCAGGGATGGCCCCAGCTGCAGGACTGATGCAACCAAATTGCCATTAGGGCTTGGGGGAGCCTAGGTGGGTAGGTGGCTAGTGCCAGCTGACCTGAATCTGGCACAGGCCTCTCTGAGCCATTTCCCTAAAGACCGGGTGTATGGAAACCCTCCAGCAAGGAGTCTGGGTTGCCCACCTTGGCTTCTCTGTCCTGGCTACGTAAATCATGCGACCTGGGCCACACCACCTGCTTGTTAGTCTTTATCGCAATTATGAAGGGAAGCAGTGACCCAACCCACAGGTCTGCCTCCTCTTTGCAGGCGAAGGAGAGGTTTAGAGCCACCCAGGAGAGGCAGCTTTAGGGCTGTCCCTGGCAGGAGCCTGGACTAACCTTATGGCTAGGTCTCTGGCCACCCATGCTAACAGCCAGCTCACTCAGGTCCTCATGTACAAATACCTCAGAATATGAACTTACTTAGAAATAACTTAGAAATAGTTCTTTGTCAGTGTGTGGACTTCAGATGAGACATTTGGATGTCTAGTCCAAAGTGAGACTTCGGAGGGAATGTTAACCCTGCCGCACCTGAACTGCAGACTTCCTACTTATACCACCCAGGTGATGAGAGTTCGTTCCAGCAGCCCCAAAAACCATCCTGGT
The DNA here is from genome assembly GCA_004026605.1 of Ondatra zibethicus. NCBI lineage: Eukaryota > Metazoa > Chordata > Mammalia > Rodentia > Cricetidae > Ondatra > Ondatra zibethicus. The sequence goes on along the minus strand of PVIU01000005.1, from coordinate 361,818 downwards.
GAGCCCTCCAATCCATTTCACACACAAAGAAGCTAACAAACTGAGGATGAAGAGCTCTAGGAATTCAAGCAGCCCATGCTAGCCTAGAGTGTCCTGTGGACTGCCCCTCTGAGCCACCTGCTGGTCAGAGTCATACCCCACCCTACCTCAAAGTCTCCCCCCCATGCCTTTGGGCTCAAAGATAACCAGATCCATTCAGAAGAGGAGGCTTGGTGAACACCCAGACCTTCCCTCCCTCCTCCACTCAGCTCAGTCCAGGGCCAGCATACAGCCCATTGGGGTCCAGGAGCCCAGGGCCAGCAACCTGAATCCAGTCCTTACTGAAGGCCATGGAAGGCTCTGGCCAGCCCCAGCCACCTGGCCCCACTTAAAGCTGATGCATTATTCCAAGCCGATTATTTGTCCTGCAATGCTCTGGGGACACTGAGCTCTGCGGCAAACCCGCATCTTCCATTTCCTGGCCGCCTCCATCGCCCGGGGCAGGCGCTGGATGGCTCTGATGCGTCTGTAATTTTTATCAAGGCTTGTTCCTGGTAAAAAGCCTCTTTGTTTCAGAGAGATGTGATTTGGCCTTTTTCTTCCTCTCCTTTATTCCTTGGTTAATATACCACTTCCCCGAGCCCTGGGGGCAGCGAGGTAGCCCACGGATCGCTCAAATCTCAGTGTTTTTCTTCTAGATCACAGCAAGCCTCCTTGGCCCTGCTGAGCCCAGTATGAGCTAGCAGGCTGAGCGGGTGCCCTCCTTAACCCTTTGCTTCCTGAATGGTCAACGTGTAGGCACCTCAAATTCCAGGGTAACCTCCCACCCAGACAGTGGGATAGGGGCTTTTTAAACAACTGGAGGGGTACCGGAGTGGGGTTCAGTGGTACATCACCAGCCTGGCATGGGCCCTGAGTTCCACACCCAGCACTGAAGAAGCACATTTAATTTAATTGCTGGCAAAACACACATCACATAAAAATCTACCATCTCCACCATTTTTAGTTGGCAAGCCAGAGGTACCAAGCAGCACATTGTGAAGCACAACGTACACACAGGACCTTCTCTCGAGCCCTTCGCATGTTGGAACTTAAACTCTGTCTCCATTACATATGAACCCCCACACGCCTTCCTCCCTAGCCACCATTCTACCATCTGTTTTCATGGATTGGTCCCCTCAAGGAGCCAGACGTGAGTGGACTCGACCTTTGGTAGTCTGCTTATCTCACTGAGCACCTTGTCCCCTCCCCCCACCACTGTGTTGCCGGGTACAGAAAAACTAACTTCCTTTTTAAGTCTGGATAGTGCCCCACTGTATGAGTAGACCATGCACGCCTTGACAGACACATCTGCTTCCACCCTCTGACTAGTGTAAAGAACACAGCAGTGAACATAGGTGTGCAAATATCTCTACATCCGTGGTGTGTCTTTAGTATTCACAAACTCACTAGGATAAGGGCTCTAACAGGCTATTCCCCAGAATGAAGCCTGCTTCCTGCCAACAGCTGCTGCTCTCCAGAAGCTAGGAGACACCCCACCCTCACCCCCACCCCCAGACTGAGTCTCCTCTCCTACAGTTAGGTAGACAGTCCCTCCTATTTGTCCACACGGCTACCTAGGGGGAGTGGCCTGGGTGATTGACTTATGCAGTGGGCACCCCATTCTGATGCACAGTGTCCCCAAATCAGCATGGAGGACAGAGGGTCCTAGAGTTACACCAGGAAGTCAAGCTTTGCTTTCTTAGCTGAGTTGCTATTTGGGAATTTTGTGCTTGGAAGATGCCTCACCCTTCATGGCTGCTGGGAAGCTTTACCCTCCTTCAGCTCACCTCAGCTCCTCCTGGGTGTTTAGCCAGGCTTGCTTGGGCATTTCAGAGTCTCTTAATAGAGTCAACCAGAGCCCAGGAGGACCTGGGCCAATTCAATCTAAAGGGGGCCTACAGAAGAGAACTCAGGTGTGGTCAGACCTATCTACAGACTCAGAAGCCATGGTGAAACACGCGGAAGATGGACCAAGGCAGGAACGCCACTTTTCCCAGAAGACCACACCTGCCTGCTTTGCAGGGTCCCAGGACAGGCTCTGGGCCACTGGGTGCTGCACTGTGCTTAGCCAGGGGAAGCTGAATGCGGTCTCCTGATGCCTGCTCTCTGCTTTGTTTCCCTCGCCTTCTCTGCCCCTGGCAGCACGGTGGAGGAGCAAGGGGTTAAATGCTGAGCAAACGCTGTGACAACTGTCACCAAACTATTTATAGACACATTTATCTCTATAGCTCCTACCAGCCAGCCTGTGGCTGCCATTCACAGGCCAGAGTAAGGTTTCAAGTAAACTCATGGACCTCGAGAAAACGAGGGTGAGGTGGCATGCCGGGAGGCTGGTTTCTTGGAGCTCAGATACTGGGACTAGCTTGCCATCACCCCAAACTGCTCTTGGGGTGTACAGTGAAGACAGCAAGTTCTCTTGACAGGGCAGACAGTGGGAGGATGAGTGGCCCTGCCTGATTGGCAGAGGATGAGAGGTGACGATGGCTTCGAGCCTCTTTCCTCTGTGGCCTTAGCTATAGGCAGGGCAAGCCTTAGGTCCTTGTATAGCTGTAAATGCTTACTGAAGTGGAGGTCAGCACCGGGGAGGGCAAAGGTCAGCATGTGCACTGGCCTCTGGCCCTAAGGCTGGGGAACAGCTGGCGGGGCTTTGTTGTCTGCATTGGGCCTGGGTCCTCAGCCTCCTTCTTTCACTTTCCCAGGCTCCACCTCTTCTGGGCACTCCAGCCTCTGGCTCTCTGCCCTGTCCTGGCCTTACACCAAATTAGGGGTAAAGAGCTACAGATGCTGAACCCCTCTGCCACCAGGAAACTTCGTGGGAGGATAGTGCCACCTTGTGATCTGGCTCCCGGGGATCAGGCAGAGAGTTGGGGGCGGGGGGATCTATTTTCCCCCGGGGGTCACCTGCTTTCTGTTTTCTCTACTCTTCTGCCTAATGCTGCCCAGGGGTTGGGGAGGAGTCGGGTGTCTGCAGGCATGAGGTCATCCTGAGAGCATGCCACCCTCCTCAGGCCAGAATCCCCTCCTTCCATATGGGAATGGGGGCAGTGCGCTCTGCTCCCCACCCTGAAGCAGCCGTAGAGGCTGCTCCACTCCCCCACTCCCCTTCCAGAAGGCTGCAGGTGAGTGGCCATCCTACCCTCCAGCCCATCCTGCCTAATAAAGACGTTTATAGTCTTAACCATCAAATAAAGTGCTCAACTCCACCTTGTTCTTCTCCCCTGTTCAGCCACTCTGCAGCTTCATTTAGCAGGCCAGTGGTGAGAGAGGAAAAAAAAAGAGAAAGAAAAAGAAAGAAAAAATTCATTAATTTTTATTAACAGGGAGAGCCATTTGTTCCCTGTGACAATATTTGACTTGTCGAAATGATTTTCACCTCTGCCACGAGGTGCGCGCTCCCCACATACATCACCCGATTACTCGGAGCGCGCCGGCTGCAGTCATTAGGCAGTGAATTAACGGCAGTCCCTACCACTATTAATCACCCTGACAAAGGCGTTAGCTCGCCACTGACCCGAGCACGGCCCACGGACACAGCAGCCAGGGAGGAGACGCGAGCTGGGGGAGGTGACGGTGTCGGGATGGGTGCCTGGCCTCTCCCCGCGTGCCCCTTAAGGTCTCGACAAGGTAAGCAGGACAGCCCCCTGGCCCTGGTGACAGAGCGATGGGGCAGCAAGGTGGCAAGGTCCCTGGTGCTTTTGCCATTTTCTCGTGTGCCCTCCCTGCCCAGGTGCTATAGTGACCTCTCCTTATTCCTCACTACCCAGCCTGGGGGCACAGCTAATAGATTCCATTTTACAGTTCAGGAAACAGATGCAGAGAGGCCAGGACGTCCTGGCCAAGGATTGTGAACTGTCAGGGAATATCACCAGAGTTCTGATCTAGGCCTAATTCTGATCTCACTGCCCCCATCTTCCATCTTGGCTCTAACATCTCCCACTTGAAGGGAGGTGTTGGGGAGCTAGAATTCATTAAGAAACCTGGAGTGTGTCCCTGACTCTGGTGGGCTTCGTAAGAAGGCTTGTTGACCCCACGCAATCAATTCTGACCGTTGATGGGGCCCCGAGATCAAGGGTCTCAGGAACTGTTTTTGTGGAATTTGGTTTCCCAGCCCCAATCTGTGGGATTTGTGGTACAAAAAGAGTTTTCTTTGCATGCTGGATGCCCCCCCACTGAACAGGTAGGGGTCATAGAGGCTGGGACAGGAAAGTCCCTGAAGTAGCCTAAGACACACCCCCCCTCAAGACAATCCTAACAGCTGCATATCACAGACATTTCTTGGGCTTTCTGTCTTGGAAGACCTCATCTCTAGAGGGTCACAGATCCAAGGGCTATAACTGGATCCTCTGACTCAAAACATGTGCTCTAGGTGTGGCCAGGACTCGATGGGAGCCCTAAAAGCAGGACCCACCAGACTCTGGGAATTGGCCAGAGACCCCACGGCTGCTCACCCTCAGAAGGGAGGGATAGCACCCTCTTACTGGGACTTTCCAGGACACAGTGAGATTTCTCATAGGCAAGTCAGGTGACTGTACCCTCCAGCACCATCGTCCCCTCGATCCTTGACATACTTTCACCATATTTTCCACGTTAATCCAATTAATCAGCTCTACCTTTTAAACCAATTTCTTCGAATTAATCCAGGCGTCAGATTTGTATCTTAGTCTGGGCTGAACCAGAGTTTGACAGAGCTGGGGAGGTGAGAGAGGCAGCTCTTCACACACTTTTTTTTCTCTTCTTCTTCTTCTTTCTCTGGACTTCTTAATTTTTATGCCTCAGCAAATTTCCTAATTTTCCTCATTAGCAGCTAATTTACAAGTCTCAACACTTTTTCCACCTGTCCCTTTCATCGCGGACTTCGCAAGACTGGAAATAGCCACTTGCTCATTTGTGTGGATGCTGGTTCCTGGCTTCCAGAAAGCGGCAAAGCCAGGTGGGACCAGAGGTGATTCCAAAGCCCTAGGAGACGGCAAGAGGGGCCCTTCCTCTGCCTGGGGGAGAAGGAGTTCACACGGACTATACCAGAGTATGAAACGTGATCTCTGTGGCTCGCACCCTGACCTCCTCCTCTGCAGCCTACCTCCGCCCCTAGTCCTGTGACCTGAATTCAAGTCTCACAGGTGGATTTCCAGGGAACTGAGGGTAGTTTTGCACTTGGACACTTGCTGATTTTGAGGATAGACTTGGGTGGGGTGGTCTTTAAAAATTCTCAAATTAAAGGGTAACTGTGGTGGGCTTGTGCTTCAGCTGAGGCTTTGACCTTGGAAAAATACTTTTGCAGGCTCACTTGATACAGACTAGCACCCACCAAGCCCTTGCCACTTACAAGCCCAATCCAAGCTGGCTGGCGGTGTCTCCCCAGGAGTCCCTCTAGGTGAGGCAGGCAGAGGGGGAGCAGAAGCCGGTTTAAGGCCTGAGCCTTACTCCAGGCTCCAGCTGTAGGTGCTCTACCAAGAGTCTTGAGGTCTCACCTATGTAGCACGACGACCTTGAGAATGAGTGGCTTCCACCCAGAACCCAAAGGCACTGGCGTGGGGACAGCTTCACTTCACAGGAGGAGAACCTTGGGCTTGCTCAAAAGAGAGAGAAACCATCTCAGGTTTGGTTCTGGCTTCTACCCTCCTGTCTCTCCAACCACCAGAATGTGCTGGTGATTCCACGGGGACACAAGGTTTGCACCTCGTGGTTTGGGGCACTGAGCCAGCAGGACAGGAGGAGGCGGCGGATACTGGATAGTGTCTATCCTCTTAATTCTTTCTTTTAAAAAAATTAACATTTGTTTTAATTACTTTAAAAATAATCGCATACCTTTATTTCTCCACATATTTAATGTGTGTGTGGAGGAATTGGTTCGCTCCTTCTGCCATGTGGGTCCTAGAGACTGACCTCAGAAATCAAACTTTGTGGCAAGTCCTTTACCCACTGAGCCGTCTTGTGGGTCCTCAGTTCTTTGAGGAGGCTCATCCCCAGGTCAGAGGCAGTGGCCAAGAAGGCTCTGTTTAATGGAGCCTAAAGCACCCATGCATAACAGAAGTGATATTTCCCAACATCTGAGCTCCTCCCTGGTGAATCTGGGGGAGGGGTGTCCATTTTCTTTCTAGAATTTTCTATACAGACACCGTTGGAGTGCTGCTCCTCAGCCTAACCTGCCTGGCCCATTCTGTCTTGGCTGGGCCTCCTGGGCACCTGAGATGTGTCTGGGTATCACTGTCCCTAGCCTAGCAGTAAGGGCCACGACTTCTGAGCAGCACTCAGGGCTGTTTCTCATTACTGCTTACATCAGTTTGATTTTCTCTGCTACGTGAAAGATGACAGGCAAAGTTAAATCTGAAAATCATGAAAACCACGATTTCCCAGCAGTTAGTGAATTTCATCCAAACAGAAAGCAAGGTGATATTCCCACATGCCATTCAAGACCAGGTAGGAGAAACCTGGGAGCTTGGAGGTGCTCACCCTACCCACTTTCCTGCAGTAACTCCTTACTGGGATTGTTACTTTGTTAAGCGTTTGGCCCTATGGTAATTCACATCAAAAGGCTACGGTTTTAATCATCCCCAGGGGGACTAGACAGGGAGGGTACCCAGAGCCTTCGTTATTGGCCCAAATGGTCTGTGTCTGGGTCAAGCACATGCCAACCAATGACAGAGAAATAGTGACCATGGTGGGAAAGAACAGAGCTGGGGAGACACCTGGCATTGGCACTCCATAATGCCAGGGTAAAGACTGGCCCACTGCTGATCAGAGTTAGAACCTGTTCCTGCTAATCTCAACGTACCCTGTAGAAGCTGGGTACCCATCTGAAAGTTGAAGCCCTGGGGCTCAGCAGGAAGGACTCTATAGCCCCCTTTTCCTCAACACAGTCCCCTCCCCTGCTGCAAGCCTTGCCCCATGATCACAACAATACTGCGACCTCATTCCCTCTTGGGTCAGCTCACTTGACCATGCCTCTTGCAAAGCCACTCTCCTGCTTCAGGTACTTAGAGAACAATCTCTCACGAGGCCACGCCACCTTCCAGGCACACATCCACCAAAGCTTGATCTGTGGTCAGCGGCGCTTTCGAACTGCTAGGTCGGAGCTCAGCTGAAGGACCCAGGTGCAGCTCCAATCTGCAGAGTTCAGCCTTTCTCACACAGTCAAGCACTGCCTGTGACCCAGAATGCAAGGAACTCATTCCTGAAAGCCATCAGTCCCCCTCCCACCCCTGGAAGACTGACATCGATCATGTTTCCAAAAATTAGGAACAAGAAGGCAAAACCTTTTATTCTACAGAACTTTGTCTTCTCAGATTGCCCGTTACATTGTTTGCCAACCTCAGACAACCTAAAATTGTTTTAAATCATTTTTTGAATCTTAGAAAACCAGAGAAATAGAATGAGTGTCTTCATCACACATTACACTTTAGCTCTTGGCTGGATGTCTGAATGGCTCATCAACCACACAGTGGAAGTCCATAGGAGACATGGGAGTTGGGGCCTCAGAAGCAGCCGCTGTAGAGGAACGGAAATGGCAGGAGGGTATCTCAGCCATGGAGGGGCACACTGACTCGGGGGCTTCCTTAAAAACTGAGGAATAAGACATGAGTGGATATTTATGACCCCTGTGTCCTAGTGTCCCCAAGTTCATATTGGCCTCTCTATCCCCAGCTCAGTCCGCCACCAGGACGCTTGCAGGACTGAGTCCTTAGCTGAGGGTGGATTCCTAAGGTGAACCCTCACCCGTGTCACTGTGCCATCATAAACAGAGGAATATAGACACAGGCATATACCAAGGAAGTCCCTCATGTGAATACAAAGGAGCTTCAGACCCTTCAGAGCCTCTTGGGAAACCTGCACTTCAGACTCTGGGATTTCCAGAGGATAAATTCCTGCTGTTTGGGGCACCCGGTCTGGGCTTGTGGCTTAGCCAGCCCCAGGAAACCAATACACCAGTACTCTTGGTTACCGGGTTTGGGTAGTGGCTTTTTAACTAAATGCCGATGTGCCAGCCTCTAGGGGGTTCTGGGGTTTGGTGGGTTATGCAAACCCAGCGGGTCTATATGATCCACCTGGAGGTTCCCACACCTCCTTGCAAGATCTCTGGAGATCCCAGGGCCCCAGAAGCATGGCTGAAATGGCCCTTTCACCTTTGAACCTTGCTTTCTGACTGCTAACATTCCTCCTTTACAAAGCAGGGATGGCAGGAATAAAGGAGGAGACGGCGCAGCAGTATTTACCGGAAAGCAAACCTCTGTCTGAGTCAGTGTGGTCACTGCCTTCTACTCAGCTGCCTGGTTGCTGTTGATTCTAAATCACTTGCTTCCTGGAAACTGTCATTTTCCTAACCAGGTCTTTGCAAAGCTGGGGAAGGGGGCATTTAATAAAGGCTGATGCCTGGCCGTGTTGGCAGGTCTATGACCTGGAGCAGCACAGAGAGGCAAAAGGGAGCTGGGCACTGCACAGGCTGCTAACCACGGAGGGTCCTGAGGATGTCCGAACCTGTTTACTGCCCTGGAATAAGTGATCATCTGAAAACACAGGCCAGCAGATCCATGAAGACAGAAGGGCTACAGGGGCAGGGGTTTCCTCGCGGTGGTATAAAGAATGGCGGTGGTCGCACACCACAGGGCAGATTCTGAGACACCAGAGAGCAAGCATACTGACAGGCAACCGGAACGACACATAGCATGTCTCGTATTCTACCAGAATTCAAAACACAAAGCTGTTTCTCGGATGGAGTCGGGTTCCCCACATCACAGACAAGGGTTCCAAAGGAACCCTTCGTCCTGGCCGGGATCGGACCTCTTTCCGGCAACAGTCACGTGTGTTTTTGATGGCACACGTAGCACCGAGTGACTTTGCACGAGAAATGAAGAAGGTCCAGAGTGGGCTGTATTCCTGGGACCTCGGGAGCACAGAAAGGAAGGGTAGAGACCCTCCGTGTTCCAGGGCTCGTGACAAGGTGCCTCCTGAGCTGGCCTGGCCATGTCACTTGGAACACAAAGGGCACTGCCAAGGAAGTGATTTTTAAACCTAATTGTTCCCATTTCTCTTGTTAAGTGTCTTTAGGGGTGCCTGGAGATCTGCTCGCAGGGAATACAGAAAAAAAATATGTGTGAAGGCGCACACTGCGGAACTTGTAAACAAGACTGAGATGTAGCCACTTTTGCCTAAATCAAGAAGTGCTGCATGCAAATTTTTACGTCCTGGGTAGAAATCCCTGCACAAATGTCTGATATTCAAGAAAAACCATCCCAGCTCCCTCCTGGCCTGGGGTTGGCTTGCAGCTGGGGGCCATCTTTGGTGACCAGCTTCTCCTGCAGCCGAGCGGGCAGGGGACACTTAATTGTGGAGCCCGTTTGCTGGCAGGAAGCCCTGCCTCGTCCAGCGGGCAGCCAGCATGATAATGAGACAGTTTCTATGGAAATGAGCTTTATAACTATTCATTTTCTCCCCATTCCAGACCCATCCACAAAGAGGTTTTCCAAAATGACCCCCATTTTCCTACCCCCAACATCTCCTCACACCATTGCCCGACCCGCTAATCAGCTCGAGGAGAAAGGAAAGAGGAAATGCCGCTCTTTGACAAGATGTGGGAAACCACCTCGATTTGTGCTCGGTGTGGCTGTGACCAGAAAACAAAGCACCCTCGCCGGATCCAGGGGCCAAGTTTCAAGTAAACTTTTCCGGACGCACCGAGCAAGTGTGTTTTTGTGTGTATTTTCTGGTAAGATCTGAGCGCTGCTTTGCCACCTCTTAAGGACCTCTGGACGCAGCTCTGTTCTGCCAGAACGTTCGGTGTCGGTCTCCTTTCCTGATGCCTACCCTCACTTGCCAGCTGCTCTATTGGTCCTTGTGTGTCTCCAAACAGTAGAGAACCAGGGAGGGGGCTCGGTACTCCCAGCCCACCGCTGGACTTCTCAGTGATGGAGAAGGGCAGGGATGGGTATCATGGACCTGTATTTTTGCTGTATTTTCCTGAGCCTTTTAAGGTCTCTAGATGAACAGGAGGCGAGGTGCAGGGATGGGAGGGGGAGGGCGCGGATCCTGCTCAATCCCTTATCTGGATTTGATAAAGCAGCTAATATTTAGGAGCCTTGCTTGTTCTTCCCAAAAATCCAAGTAGGAAGGGAACTCACCTACAGAGTAGGAAAAGTGAACAGGTCACTCTGGCTTGGTGTCTCGGGGCAGAGCTCTTTATTTAATGGGATGTTGCTTCAGCTGGATGTGGATCTAGGACACCTAGAAAGAGATCCTAGAGAGAGATCCGAGATGTAGGGCCTATCCAGAGTCCTCCCTGGGAAGGAGGGATGGGGGGGGGCAGCTCTGAAGCTCATAGAGTTACTGTGCACCATAGATTCTGTGCACTGTAGGCACCACAGGAATGCTTGGTGAGTTCATAAATGAGGGTAAGAGAGAGTGTGTCAGGGGATATGGCGGTTATGGCCGTGCCGTCAGAACTGATATGCACTGGGTACCATGACACTGGAGTGTGGGATCTGAGGTGGCTACAGTGCCCAAGAAAATGCTCTGCCATCCACTGACCATATGTCATCTTTCCATTCTGTTCAAATGACCCATGGTCCCACTGCTGGCATCTGGGTGCCAGTCCCTGCATTTCTTGGGGCCACTGTCTAGCCATGTAGCTGCCTATGGCCAGAGCTCCCCAGGCATGCTCCCAATAGAGCCTCTTGAGTGCCCAGTCAAGTCTTTTGACCATATTTTGCCTATGTTCCCACGTATTTTGTCTAACAAGATGATTTTGGGGGACCACACCTTTCCCTAGCGGCCTCCCCAGGCAGTGCCCCTCTCTGGGGAGAGATACGCTGGTTCCAGGTTCCCAGGTGAAATCCTGACTCCAGAACCTCAGACTGTGGCTGTTTGAAAATGGACTGTCTAAAGAGGTCTGGCGTTAGAGAGTGGGCAGCAGGGACTTACCCAATACAACATGTGCCTTGGTAAGAAGCAATAAGAGCACAGAGGCACATGGGAACAGTTTTCCGGAGACACGGGGAAAATACCTTCTGCAAGCCAAGGAGAGAAGCCTGGGGAGGAGCCAAACAAGAGACCTTGGGCTTCTGACCTCCAGAAATACATTTGAGCTGTTTAATGTACTGTGTTCAGGTTGCTTCCTTATGGCTGCTGAAAAAGACACATGGTGTCTTCTTACCTTCCCATAACGTGTCTCCCTGTCTGCTTCCAGGGCCCCGAGTCCATATCCCAGGCAGAGGCTGGTGGCTTCCCCGGTGGGCTAACTTTTTATAAAGAAAAATATTCAACAAACCATCAATTCAGTCCCTTTTTTCCTCCTCCACAATGCCGGAGCCTCCCTGAGAAGCAGAATATAAAACCACAGCTTTCTTCAGGTCTCGTGAGACCAATCTTAAAATTCAAGGCAGAAAAATGATGCATTAAAAAATAATAATTAAGAGACTCGAATTTAAGTCATCATGGTACACGTTCAATGCAAGGTAGGTTCTAAGGTTCGACTTAGTTGTGACTCCCTCCTTGAGGGAGTTTGCAGTCCCCGTTCTGCCCTGGCCTTCTCTTCTGAATATGGAGGTCCACACTCAGTCAGTTTACAAGGAGAAGCAGATCAAAGAACTTTCCTCTCAGAGGGATTGAAGAAGTGCCTGGAACTTAGGGGAACCACTGCCAGACAAAACACCACAAACAGAATTAACAAACTACACAAGCTCCGTAAAAGAGAAGGAACATGCAGGCTGAATTTGGGACATAACGCGGACCAAAAGATTATGGGCTGTTTATTGAAATTCAAATTTGGCTGGGTGTCCTGCTCTAGTGTCTGCTCAGTCTGGCTGAGTTTGACGATTTGGAGCTGATTTCAGCCCGGGTACTGTGTCATGTCCTACCCAGCACGGGGAAGTTTGTTTACAGGGAATACAAATTCATCAAGTATACAACGCTTGATGTCCCAATCAGGGGACTTGTACTGTGTGCTTCCGTAAAGCAGGAGAGCTGACGTGTGAGCCACCATGCTGTCTCAGAGGAAATGATCCTCCTGAGTGGATAGGAGACAGGAGACACAGACCAAGAGTGCATCGGAGGTTTTCTCAGACAACGGGATGGAGGACTTTCATTTTCAGAATATGTGCTGAATTCTCTCCAGTCGGAATACATTACATCTGTAATAGCGTATGTTTTTATCATGCTTAAGTTTCACTTACATCAAAGTAAAGGCAAGAACGGGAACAAAATGATGTCTTGAAGCTGGAGCAGACACCCCTACCTCTGGATCAGTACAAGGGGGCTGATGTTATTGACAGGATCAGGGGTTGGTCCTTAGATAACCTAGGAATCCGGGGCAGCGTTGGTTGGTTCCAAGCAGCCCAGAGACTCTGTTCATCTTGCATGTGGCTAGGGCCAGCTTGGTGGGCAACTTACTCAGAACCACCCAGCATGGCCTCCTGGACATAATGTGTATTGATAGATGATCGGGTCCAGCAGGATTGAGTCTGGGACTCTTTCAGAAACGAGTTCAGGCCTCACTATTCCAAGGTTCGGAAGAGTCTAGCCCTCTGTGTCATTTATAACCTGCAGCCCTGACTTCCCTATGGTCTGTGGCCTGCTCCCTCTCATCTATAACCCACCTCTGTCCCCACAGCTAGTTCCTGCAGGAGCCCATTTGCAGGGAGGAAAGCCAGAACCATGCCCCCGACCTCTGGGGGTGGGGGTTAAAGAAGTGCCTAGAGCCTAGCAGAAGGAGTCAGACAAACAACAAAAACAGGAGGGGCCTACAGATACAGAAATATGCAAGCTGAATCTGGGACAAACTTGTTCCCAAAGATCATGAGCTCTTTACTGAAATTCAGATTTGCCTGGGTGTCCTGCCCTTGTGTCTGCTCAGTTTGGCTACCCCAGTGTCCTCTTCTCCTCACTCTGTGAGCAAGGTGGGATCAGGTAAACAGGTACGGAAGCCTCCGTGCTGGGAGACCAGGCAGTGATGGCTACCTCTGAGCCTCCTATTGAGTCCCGGCTCTGCCCACATAGTGTTGTGTGTAAGTACAGCAGTCAGGCCTTAAGCCCATCTGGCTCCCTGGCCCTGACGTATGGAACTGCCCGTGTTCTGAAGGCATCTGGCGGCTCACTGAGAGCTGGCGCCCACCCCTGAGTCCTGGAAGCCTCGTGGTCGATGCAGAGACCTAGATAACACTGATCTTTTCTCCCCTCCCAGTGCAGAGGCCAAGCCCTGACGGCAGTCTCAGACCCAGGGTCTGACTCTGAGGTCCTATAGTCACTAACGCTGGGAAGAAGCTGCACGCTGGGTCCTTCCCTGGAGTCTGAGGACCTGCACCTCTTTAAGCAGCTCTAAGGAAAAAAACAAACCCTCAAAGCAGAATTATGTTTCCCTTTACAGAGAGAGAGAGAGAGAGAAACTCAATGCACAGTCCAGCTTTCACCAGTTAACAAAATCTTTCCAAACTAGAAAAACATTTTGCCCATCATTGGGGATTCAGATTTGGGTTTGGACCAAGGCATCTTTTGAATGGCAGCCAATGACATGATCTAACATTGAAAACAGAAGAAACAATCACTTGGGTGGAATCATCTCCCCCGCAAAATCACCTAAAATCAGTCTGATAACAAACAAAATTCAAAGGGCCACAGCCAAACCCAGGGCAAGGACCTGTACACCGGGAGCTGCAGCCAGCCCCATCTGTTGCTTGGGGCAGCTGGACCCTCCCTCATTCTACCACAGCTTAAAGTAGGTTATCTAAATAAATGGGAGAAGAAATCAAGGAGATATATTAGCGTGGTGGGGTATTCGTCATCGCCTCTGTCCTTCCTTCCCCAAGAATATCGGTGATGAATTTGCAAATGGTTCTGGATTGTGACAGACCTCTTTTCTCTCTTCATTATTTATCCCTTCTCTGTGCACCTCGATTAGAGGCCACAGTGACAAATGCATGAATAAAAGGCAAAGACAATATTTGAGCAATGTGTTGTAAATCTCCTTCTACGCATTATTAATTTAAAGGAGTCCATTACACCCAACAGCTCTGAAGAGGAAGACGAGGTAATGGGAGAATGGCTTCTGCCCGTGGGGGTCAGCGAAAGAAAAAGCAAGATCAGCCCCTTGAGGGAGGGGTGGGCGGCACAGGCTGTGCTTTTACCAAATCCCAAAGCCTTTCAACCACCTCACTTTTAGTGAAAGGAAAGAAAACATTTGCTGCCTCAGACACAATCTCATTCTGCAAAGTAGAGGATGGGTACCATCTGAAAGGACCTCATTTTCCAGTAACTGCAAGGGCCAGATTCTCATGGCGCTGGAGATGGGGAGTGAGTGTCCCTCCCTCGCGCCCCCTTGATACAGAAACACCGCTCACGTGAGGAGAAAGAAGAAAGGCAAGCCAGTGGAAGGTGCTGGGCGGGAGAAAGAGTGTTGCAACAATGGAGTGGTCCCTTTCTTCTCCCGAAGAGAATTCACCATGAGTCTTCTTGATGCAAAGACCTGAACAGCGATAATGCAGGCATCCCTGGGCCCAAAGACCATACTAATCAGGGGCAGCCGCACGCACGGCAGCCACTGCCAAACCCTGCAGCCTGGATTTGCTTTCCCCCTATTTTCTTTCCTTTCAAAATCCTCCAAGAAAGGAGCATGGGCCTCGGATCTCAACACCTGCCTTGGCGGATGAGATGTGTCGGCTGGGATCAAGCCAGTTCTGGGATCTCTCTGGAAAGGCATCTCTTCCTTGGGAGCTTGGGTGGAGGGGGGATGGCAGTATCTCACAAATGTGGAGAACCACAGGACCAGCTAGAAGCCCACCCACCTATAGAGTCTGAAACAAGACCATCGGTAGAGCTGGGAAGTTGATTACTGAAAAATCCCCTCCATCTTCCCACATGTACCGAAGACCTAGTTTGGGTGTTTTACTTGTTTTGCTTATAACCAGAGCGTAGTTTCCTTTTTTTTGCCCAGACATGTTTCTTCCCTCTGAAGTAGAAAGATTTTTCCCAGCACAGTGTCCATAGTGCTGTCTCTGAACTGCTTGCTGGGCTCCCACCCATACTGGTAGCGCTTATTCCGTTAGATCTACAGGCATCCTGACCTGCGCTCTGCTCCTCTTCCTCTTCCAGGGTATCAATGTTCACCTGCTAGAAGCTGTGATAAGACCCATTTTGAGGGGCTCAAGAGTACTGGGGATCAGTTGAATCCCGGGGCACAAGGAGTGGAAGGAATAAGCTGCCTAAGGGTGGAGCCCAGGGCCAGGAGGTTGTGGAATGCAGAGGGTGGACCCCCGCAGTTGGCAGACCCTATACCTCAGCTCATCTTTCTCTCTGAAGTTTAAAGCCATTCTTCTGAAACATGTCGAAGTCTACCAGGAAGTGCACAGCTCTGTCCCTAAACCTACCGGATTGATGGGTTGGTATGAGCTCCCCCTGCCCGAAGTGTTCATCAGCCCCCACTCCGTGGGAGAGTACACCAGCCCACAGTGACAGCCCAACAGTCCATTTAGGGACTCAGTGGTGGATTGTCAGGCAGATCCTAATAATTCATCACCGACCCAGCCCGGTGACAGCCCAGCAGCACACACAGGCAAACAGTGGTAGGGCCCAGTGGGACCTGCAACTCTAAAGTCGGAAACTCACAGACAAAAGGGCTCAGGATGGAGAGGCCGGTGGGAACGGAGAAGAATCCCTAGGCTGGTTTAGCCTAATTGCTTGGGAAGCTGTGGCTTTCTTTGACACGGAGCAGGCAAGGGAAGACTCCCTGGTAACATGCTAAATCAGAAGTTACTGATGGCGGATGTCGACGCAGATATGCACATATTAATTTGAATTTTTAAGACAAGTGCCGCATGTTATTAATATAATTGCCAGTTGTGGAAGCGGTGTATTTATTGCGTTTTTCTCCACCGCTTTGCGCTCCGTGCTTCTCAATGGTACAAGGGTTGCGTTCAGCTGGTGTTTACTGAGCATCTGACTGTTAATCAGCGTAAATTAAATGTGTACTTGAAACCCTCACTTAAAGCCCAGCTAATTATTTTTTGATCCAAACAGGACTGCCTTTTCCGGAAGGGTGAATCGGGGGCTCTCTGGGGACCAAATGGTAGTGAGAGAAACCACTGCCAGCTTCGGGGATCAGCCTCCAAAATGATGCCCCAGCAACTTTCATCGCCTCGTTTTCCTTTCGGGGAAAGACGAGTTGCTGTGCTCCAGCCTTCCTGTCAGCCCTCCACAATGGAGCCATTAGGGATATGTATGTATGGCTTCTCCCCCTGGACAACCAGCTGCTCACTGGTTGTGTGTCAGCTGCATGTCTCATTCAGCTGTACACAGGCCACATTCCCAGCATTTGTAGCTGGATAGAATACGATTCAAATCACATGACACAGACTCAGCACACAGGCTTGCATGCACTTGCATGTTTGTGCAGACAAAGACAGACCCGCACACATGTGCACATACCTAGCTCAAGACTCTAGGTCCATCCTTGACTCTTCCCAGGCCGTGGTCCTCAACCCTCCCAGATCCCTCCTGGTCCTACCATCTCAATGCCTCCCCAGCAGTGATCCAGAAACACAGAGAAGTAAAGAGGTAAAGGAATCCTGCTGCAAAGCAAAGTAGTAAGAGAGGAGCAAGTTCCACCAAGGAGCTGGCTCTGGCCTACTGAGTTCCCTAGATAACTCTCTGACAGAGGCCTTTGAAGGATGGCTTCTTGGATCTGTTTGCTTCTCCATTTGAAGACCCTTTAGTAAGGGAAGAAAAAAAATATATCCCAGTACCCTAGCATGGGTGTGCTTTTGAACTAAATAGTTTCATTGATTGATGATTGATGATTGATTGACAGTGTCTCATAAAAGCTGGTCTTGAACTTGCTCTGGAGCCAAGGACGACCTTGACTTCCTATTCTCCTGCCTCCATCTCCCAAGTGCTGGGATTGCAGGCCTGTACCACCTCACCTAGTTTATGCTAATGCCTGGGGGGAACACTGTGCATTCTGAC
Source organism: Ondatra zibethicus (assembly GCA_004026605.1). Taxonomy (NCBI): domain Eukaryota; kingdom Metazoa; phylum Chordata; class Mammalia; order Rodentia; family Cricetidae; genus Ondatra; species Ondatra zibethicus. The sequence goes on along the minus strand of PVIU01000005.1, from coordinate 344,856 downwards.
AAGCCCTCTACCAACTGAGCCACCTCTCAGGAACGCTAGAAAGTATTTTAAAGAAAGTTATTTTTTTCCTTTTAATTTTAACTTTCATATTTCAAATATTTTAACATTTTGTATATGAGTGTCTGTCTGCATGCATCTCCATGTACCAGACGTATGCAGGGCCCCCAGAAGTTAGAAGTGGGCATCAGATCCCCTGAAGGCGGAGCTACTGATGGTTGTGAGCCGCTATGTGGATGCTGAGAACATTACCTAGATCCTCTATAAGAGCAACAGTGCTCTTAACCTCTATGCCATCTTTCCAGCCTTACTCTTTGGGCCGTTAGGAGCTATGTCCAATTCCACAGTCTTCACTCAACAAGAAAGAAACACGCGTTAGAGCCTTGGTGGCTCTCCTAAGCCACGCCCCGGTGAACACATGGTCGGAGCAGTGGAGCTTCTTGCGGATTCTGCAGGTGTCTGGTCTACACCGCATCCGGGCTATCTGAGGCTACTGTCTCCTGACAGGGTCACAAAGAGTAAAATTCATGCATGCATCAAGGCTGGACATATCCCCAGCTGAGACCTTGGCCTTCTGGGCGGCAGAGTCAAGAAAAGCACCTGGGTCCCTGGCCCCCTAGAGCTCTGAATGCTACCTGCCAGGAGAATGTGTCCCTGGCCCAGGTCCCAGGGTGTGCTGGCTAGCTTTATGTCAACTTTGCACAAGCTAGAGTCACTGGAGAAAAGGGATCCTCAATTGAGAAAATGCTTCAGTCCAGCTATAAGCAGGTCTGTCGGGCATTTTCTTAATTCGTGATTGATGTGGGTGGACCCAGTCGATGGAGAGTGGTGCCATCCCTGGGCTGGTGGTCCTGGGCTCTATAAGAAAGCAGGCTGAGCAAGCCAGTAGGCAGCATCCCTCCCTGGCCTCTGCATCAGCTCCTGCCTCCAGGGTCCCACCATGTTTGAGTCCTTATCTTGACTGCCTCTGACAATAAACAGTGATGTGGAGATGTAAGCTGAAAACAAACAACAAACAAAAAAACTCTCTTTCCTCCCCAACTTGCTTTCTGGCCACAGTGTTTTGTCGAAGCAATAGAAACCCCAGCTAAGACACGGAGGTGACAAGGGCTGTTTCCAAGTGACAGTGAGAGTAAGCCCATTTCAGAAAAGCCACTTGTCCCTCTTTCAGCTGTGCCTTCCCCAGTCAGCACTGTCCCGAGCATTTTAATCCGTGAAGTAGACAAAAGCTAAGTCCGTGAATTTATGGGCTTTCTCTAGTGTAGCAAGGCCCAGAAAAATCTCGGCACAAAACGATGCTCCCTACCGCAGGCTTAGTGTCCACCTGAAGCTCATGCACACCGGCCTAGCCCACTGAGGTGAACCCCAGAGGGCAGTGTGGGATCAGCTGATGAGCGCCCTCCTGTAAGCCAGGTCACTTCCGAAGGCAGCCTCCCTGAGTCAAGCTGGGTACTCAGCAGCCGTCTGATCCATTTCAGAGACAACCGATTTACCTGTCCCCTGCACTCTGCTCCCTCTACCCAGGTTCTGACTCCATCCCCCATCTGCTCAGAGAAATCACTGGATTCTTGAGGAGCAATCCTTTCTGGGAAGTAGACTGAGCTAGCCTGCTCTATTTTCTAAACAAAGAACTGAAGATTGGGGCTTTCTCTCTCCCCAAGATCCTCTACGTGCCTGGACCATGGTCATGATGGCAGTGTCTCCATCTTACCCCACTCCGTCTGCCCACCCAGCCCCACCGCCGCTTGCATCCTTCACATATGCTCCCTACACACACCCCAGCTTTTCCACCATCCTTAAAAGGAGGAATTCATGGGCTGGAGGACTTGGGTAACCCACAAGTGCCAGCAGAACTCTGACTAAAATCTTGACCCCTCACCACCACCTTTCCACGCCTGGTCAGAACTGTGACCTCACAGACTAGAGAAATGTATTAACAATGCCTTGGCCTTCTGAAATGGCTTCCAACACAAATTAGATCAAGGATGAGTCAGGGAACTCCAAAAAGTTCTTAGGGACACCGGCTTCCTCAGAGACACAGGTGGGAAGTGAAGCTCTCTGGGGCTTCTGTAAGCAGCTGCTGCTATGACTGAGTCCAGTCCAGTGGGACCCCCAGCATCTGCTGTGTGACGAGTCAGGACATGGACCTGGATGGCTCAGAGCCACAGGTCTTCCCTCCCAAAGGTACCAAGATTCCAGTGAATGTGCTACGTCCTAGTCTGCTGCTCTGATGGTCCTGATAAAACGCCGACCGAAAGCAACTTGGAAAGGGAAGGCTTGTGTGGCTTATACAGGTTGCGGTCCATCATTGAGGGAAATTGAGGTGGGATCTGAATCAGAGATCGCGGGGGGGGGGACAGAAATACTGCTTCCTGGCTTGCTTCCTCTGCCTTGTCCATCTTCCTTTCTTATACATCCCAAGACCATCTGCCGAAGACTGGCGATGCTCACAGTGGGCTGGGGCCCCCTGCACTGATCATCAGTCAAGAACACGACTTACAGACATGGCCACGGGACAATCTGACCAAGGCAATTCTTCAGGTGACTCTAGGCTTGTGTCAAGTGCACAAAAACTACTATGACAGCCTATGCACAGGGTGCCAACCAGGCGGATGCAGGAGCTACCAGTCAAGGGAACGCCTTGGCCCAGTCAGGCCCATTTGGCTTGAGGCCAGGTAAGTCCCCCAGGTGAATCACCAGGCATTCAATTTAACTACCAATTCCCCTGGTGGTCCAGCTCCAACCAGTGTCTATGAGTCATCTGTGCACCCCCAAATTCAGAGGAATGAATTTTAAGGGTGACCTCACCTTGTTATAAGGGCTAGAATCAAGGCAAGATATGAGCCACCCTCATGCTTGACCACAGTGGGCAAGGAGAGGTGTCTCCATTTTCACTTCTACAGATGAAAATGAAACGCAGGACCCTTACATACCACTCACTCGGTAGAGAAGCCTACCATTCAGTTGGTGTTTGTTATACACACAAACATGTGAGTTCTGATACCCAGTTCCAGGCATGGTAGCATGCATCTGTAACCCTAACATTAGGAAGGCAGAGATCGGCAGATGTCCGGAGCGCCATGGCCAGCCAGGTTAGCCCAAACTGCAGGCTCAGGGTTTAGTGAGAGACCTCGCCTTAAAATATGAGGTGGCAATGATTGGAGCTGTATCCCAGTGGTTAACAGCACTGGCTGCTCTTTCAGAGGACCTAGGTTCAACTCCCAACACCCACGTGACAGCTCACGGCTGCCTATAATTCCAACACCAGGCAAGCACATGGAATGTAGACATACAATGCAGTCAAAACCACTCATACACTTAAAAATAATTTAAAATATAAGTGCCTTAGAGATAGAATTCATTTGATTTTCTTAAAAGATGGAGAGCAAATTGGAAAATACACCTAACACTGACCTGTGGCCATTACATACATGAGCACATGTATGCACACTCGCTTTCACACACACACAAAACAAACAAACGAAAGGCCACTAGGTGCTCCAATTGCTCCCCGGGAAGCCGGGGTGTGTTGTTTCTGTCAGAAAGAGATGTAGAGAAGCCCAGTGAAAGAGGTCACAAGAAGCTGTGTTCCGACCCTCTCCTCTCTCTTCTCATGGGAGCCCTCGAGAGCATTCAAAGTCATTGCACCCAGAAAATTCCCCCACTGAGGTGGGGGAAAGGCACATGCCTGCTGGGTCTTTCGGGGCACACCGTGGCTGTGCTTGGAAAAGATGGTGGCACATTCAAAGGTGCCCGGGCTCTCCGGACTAATCCGTGGCCACCGTGGCAGCTCTCAGAGAGCTTAACTCCTGAACGACAAGCAAGTGGGAGAAGGTCTCTGAACTAAACATCGGAAGGAACCCCTCCCAGACACCCCTGTTGTTGAAGCTGCTTGAGACACTGCTTAATAATTTGCTAAACTGGAAAACAATAAACAGCAGATGTCAAGTCTGAGTAAAATGAAGCTCAGAGTCAGGGAGAGGCTACGGAGCCCCTATTGACGGAAGAGCCTGGCACCATCCATTGGTGCACACAGACGTGTGCTTGCCCTGTGTGATCAAGACAGCCAGTGCTTCTGAACTGACACACAGAAGGCTGCAGCTACCCCAGACCCATCCCTGCCCCACCTCTGTGGCTCGAAGATGGCACGCTTGCTATATTTGCCTTCGAGGGGAGTCCTGACGCTTTTCTCTATTCTTTGGGAAGAGTCAAGTGTATGTTTGCCCATGGCAACTACACTGTGGTCAGCTTATTGCCAAACCTCTGGGTGTGGGGTGCTGGAGGTTGTAGACTCCTCTGGGGTCAGCGGCCATAGCTAGGTAGAGAGAGACAGAGGTGGGGAGTGAGGTGGTGATGGAGGAGGATCCACCCTGCGCTGAGCCTGCTCATCAGTACTTTCCCATACACCTTCCCAACAGTGCTGTTCTCCCGACAAGACTCGATCCTGAACAACCCTCATATCAAAGCCAAGGTCTCCCCACGATCCCAAGGTTAGGTGCCACAGAACTGAGAGCCTCTAAGTCCACAGTGCCCCACACCCAGAATAACTAACTGTAAGGGTGTCAAAAGCCACACCCTAGAGGTGCCCAGCCCCACCCGGCTTCCATCACACATTGTCCTGGCCTGTCCCTAACTAGTGATTGCCCGTCCCCCATCCATCACATCCTTGCCCTCAGTCTTGTCTTTTCTGAACCTTAGGCAGGCACTAAGCCTGGCCCACACAGCTCACGGGGCAGTGTTGACTGTAGCATATCTGAAATGGATCTGGAATCATGGGGCTGGTCTTCCTGGTGCCTCTGAGCCCTGCTGGCAACCTCCGGCCTGACCACTCTTGTCAGCTGCTCTGATACAGGACAGCAGGACCAGAGGGGAGCTGATGAGATGAGCCCAGCCAGGACACGGGGCAATCCGCCTGACACCTAAGGACTCGAGGCTGGGAATATGTATGGTGGAGACATAAAATGATCCACTAGGTTGACCATTTTCTGTCCCTTGACTTTCCCACCACCCTGGGTAAGCTCAGACTTGCCTTTGTGCTAACAGAACCCCCCACTGGCATCTACTTCTGGTCTAAGCCTCAGGTCTGTGGTTGCAAACCAAGAAGCTTTGGGGGAGATGACTTGCTTCACGTTCCACAGAAGTGGATCATGGGACTGGACTGCCAGCTTCCAAGCACCCTGAATTGTACTTGAGAACAATGCTAAATGCAAATTGGAAGTAGGATGTCTCCCCCCCACAAAGAACCCAAAATCATATTTGGGGGTCTCCTCCTTCACAGGGCACTGCCAAGCAATGGCAGCCTATTCTGAGCCCCAAGGTTCACTTCTCAACCAGAAGAGGGCAAAACAACTAGAAAGAAAGCAGAACAAGGGGACAGGCACACAACCTCGAAGCCTGGGTTCCTGGGTTCAAGTCCAGCTGTGTGTGGCAGGACCCCAGCACAAGGAAACGTCATCAGTGCAACTAAGCCAATGACCTCTGGCCCCAGGTCTCCTATGTACACATAGTCCTGTCTGAGAGTGATTTGCTGGAGGAGTGGAGAGCAGGACCGTTTTCCCATGCTACACACACTGGTACCCAAGATTTCCTCTTCCTTTCAGGATGCCAGCTGGGTATGAAGCATCCCCACATGGCTACCTAAACTGAACACATATACACACACACACGCTCTCACAGACATATGTGTGTGCCACCCTTGACAACAGACTACAACATGGTATCTTCTAATGCACACTGATTTTGTGAATCACTTCTGTTTGGTGGTGATGCACACAACCATCTCCCAGGTGGCCATCTCTTACAGAGTGGGAATATAATAACCATCCACTGGTGAGAGGAAGGTGGGGGTGCATAGGGGACAGGACACCCCGAAATGTGCAGGGAATGAAGCATTTGCAGGTTAGAAACCTGACACGCCCAGGGCGATACAGAAAGCTGAGCCCCATCCATTCTTAGGGCAGCTCAGCAGTCTCAAGCACACGCCTATCAAGGTGGTGCTCACACCTTGATAATTTGTGTGACCCAGGGGGATGTCTGGGGACCTCGGAAATGGTAGCTGACCCTCGGGTGACAGAACTGTTCACATGCTGGGGCGATAGGGAGCCAGGACTCACTCAGACAAATTAGATAATTAAATGGAACCCAACTAGATAAATTGCACTTTGTAAATGAGATTATCAAGAACCTCGGCGGGCAGCCATGACCTCACTGTCTCCGTGGCTGAAGCGGCACTCGACCAGGACCAGTTTTCATCTGGACAGCTCTGGTGTTGGCCCAGAGGCCCGGGGACTCACCATGCCATTCTTCTGATAATGGCTGAATGGTGGACACAGATGAGAGGAAACGAAGAAAGGTACACCCCACTCTGCCGAACGCACCCTGGATAAGGATGCTTGCCCCCAGGGAAAACAGAGGTCCCATTCTCCCAGAGGACAGCTGGGAAATTTCTCTATGGGTTCCAGCCCAAGCTATTACACAAAGTCCTGTCCTACCTGACAGAGCCATGGGGGCCAGGCAGGGAGAGACACCCATAACACCCAGCATGCCATTCTGCCCTAGACTACTGGAGACCCCCAGCTGGTGGGAATATGGCCACAAGTCATGCTTCTAGACCCTGAAGTGGGCACGATGGCATACGCCTGCTATGCCAGAACTCAGGGGGTAAAGGTGAGAGGTTCAAGGGCAATATGGACTACACAGTGAGACTGTCTCAAAAAGAAAACCAAAGCCACCCCTGTCACGCATGGTAGAGCCACGTCTGGGCAGTGCCTGGCCCAACGTCTCTGCCATGCAGGGGTGGCTCATCAGCTCACTGTGCCTACCAGAGCGTGCACACTGTAACTCTATAGATTCTTCCCGTGAGGCATCCTGAGATCCCAGCCTCCAGCAGGCAGGGAGAGCAGGTGTTCTCACATCCTGGGCAAACCCCCAAGCAGCCGGGTGCAGTATCAGAGAGTTGCCTGCCAGGTGCCTGGGGACCTCAGACAGGGCAATCTAGGCTGATCCTGCTGTAGCAAAAGAAGGGACCTTTCTAGTGTTCCTCCCTTGTGTGGCTTCTGCTGCTATACATGGTTCTTTATGCGTGTGTATGTGTATGTCTTTGTGCATGTGTGTTTATGTGGTTATTACATGTGTACATACATGTGTTTAGAAGCTAGAAAACAACTTTGAATGTAATTCCTGGAGTTCCATCCTTTTCTTTTCGTCTTTTGTAAAAGATAGGGCACGCCACTATTCCCAATATGCCAATTAGGGTAGGCTGGCTGGCCATGCAACTCAGGAATCTTCGTGTCCGACCTCCCCAGCCGTGGGATTACAAACTCACACCACCACGGGATCTAGGGACCAAACACGAGTCCTTTACCAACTGCGCCATCTCCCCAGCTCTGTCCATGGCTTTAGTCTTTCCAGGAGAGGTCTTGGTGAGGTGCTGGGGGAGGAACAAGAAGGGAGAGCCTGGCTTTACCTGTGCACCCCCTGCCTTCACCCACCATGTGGGCAACAGACAGAACCCTGGGGTTGAGGTGCCATGGGATACCTGGGTCCCAAATTTCTGTCCCTGGGTAGTTCTCGACCATGAGATTGAGGAACAGAAAATGCTCTTTGTCGCGCTGGCTCCAACCCATCTACACCTCATCTGAGAGAGGCAAGAACAGAGCGGGCTCCAGCCAGATGCAGGGAGAGCTGGGGTTTTTTACCTTGCTGTCCCCTTACACCCTGAGTGGCCTCCCCCTTCCTCATCCCCTCAACCATCTGGCTCAGCCACCATCATGCTCTATGGAGTCAGGGTCTACACTGGCCGAGGGATCACCTGGGGCCCGAACAGACAGTACTTATCTTCCTATCTCGCACAAGCATATTGGATCTGTGAGGCAGAGCTGTTGGCCCTACTCTGGGGATGAAGAAACTAGGGAGTATGGGAAAGCAGGTCGGAGAGCTGCTTGTTCAACTCCAGGTTTGACTAAGGTCACACCACATGTGGCTGGTACCCGTTTCCCTTGGAAACTCAGGCCACCCACCTACCCAGAGATGTTGGGTCCTTGGGAAGCTAGGTCCTGGGCAGGGTGCTCACAGTATCCCTCTATGGGCAGTGTTTCTGGCTCCCTCTCATTGCACCAGAGCCTAGAAGGCAGAGGTGATCTCTTCTTTCTAGGTTGTAGCCACAGAAGCCAGTAGAACCGTGTGAGGGTCCCAGACAGTAAAAGAGGAGGAAGAAATAAAATGGGGCCTCTGTGGACAGGTTCAGGTGGGCAGGAGAAAGTCCAGCGTGGGTGAGTTTGTATCATCAAACAGTCAAACACAGCCCAGGGGGCCCAGGCTCTCTCCATTTTTTAAAAAAAATTTTACTTACTTATTTATTTATGCTACTTGAAGACACTGGGGAGAAGCTCCAAAGATATACAGATCAAGCAGTCTCCCCTGGCTCCCTCCTTAGGCCAAGTCTCAGATCACTCTGCACTGGCAGCCCAGATGCCCTCAGTGGCCGATAGTTGGGCCCAGACATGGGTTCAGCCATTTTTATGAACTGGAAAACTCAAGCGGGGAGGGGGAGGGGAAGAAACATAGATTGAAGCTTAGCTACTCTTTTCTCTAGTAAGGGGAAGATGAGAGAGTTGAAGAGCCAGCCGTTTAAGTAAGAGGCTGTATCTTGACATCAGGGTATGATACTCCTTAGGGCCCCATCTACTCTGGGGGCCCAGTACCCTGAGTCCTGGTTCTCTGACAGACAGGTGAGGGGCTCCTCTGTCTCAATCCACAGCCTTGTCTGTGCTGCCCACACTTGCCTATGTGGGGCCTGGACACCAACAGGGAAGTCTTGACCAAGCGGCTGATGAGCCCAGAACCTCAATACCCAGGTTCCTTCATAGCAACACCAACCCTTCCTTAAGGGTATAAACCGTGGTGCCACTGCCTGCAGCTGCTGATCCACCGGCTCACGTTCCCTTCTTATTTTTATTTAAGATGACAGGCCACCAGAAAGACAGACTTCTAGCTTCCGTACACATGCAGGAACCCACCAGCCCCCTGTGTGATCTAATGAGAAACAGCCTATATCCAAGAAAACATTTAGGATTCCTTAACAGAAAAGCTGCTGCCGAGAGACTTTCATCCTGCCTCGGGGTGCTCTGCTTGGGGAGGGCGAGATGGCAGACGGCTATTCCAGCCACCCTGTGCCCCGAGCTAACCCTCTCTCTTCAGCACATAATACAATACACAGGGCCCAGCCAAGCCGTTAAAGCAATTTCCTCTGCTCAGAACCCTTTGCCCCTTCCGACGGTGTTTGCTCCCAGCTGCATGGGTGGCAGGTAATTATATGAATTTCCTGGGCTTCCTGATTGGTAAGGTATATACTCAGGTAAATACCCATTCTCTCGGGATGAGGGGACATGGGGATCCAGATGTTGCTGGGCCATGTGTGTCCACACCAGACTGCAGTCTAGGAAGAGGCAGATTGACTAAGGCCATTTGTCCTGATGCCCCCAGACCTCCTCGAGACCCTGTATGTTGTACACTTTGGGCACCAGCCTTGACTACCTGCTTTGGATGATCTGTGTGCCCTGATTCGCTTGTCTTCCCTCTGTGAGCATCATCCTGAGACCCAGAAATAGCTTTGCTAGAGAGAAAGAGGCTTCCATGGGACAGTGTGAGATAGGACAGGAGGCTTAGGTCAGGTCTCACTTCAACAGACCAAGGGAGGCCAGTGCTCACCCCAACTCCTGGGACGTGGTTCCCCAAGTCCAGCAGGATGCTCATTGTTAGCACGACCAGATGTTTTCACTCGCTTTTGCAAATCTGCTCCAGGCCTAATACGTCGCTGTTTGTTCTAGAAATCAAAAGGTCTTGCCTGCCTGTGAAAGAAGCTTGACCGCCACCCGCCCTGAGCCCCTCCCCGCCTTCCTGGAGGCCTGGACCCATGAGCGCCCCCAGACAGGAGGAGGGGTGGACGCCAAGGTGGCTTTCGTTTTCTCAGCAACTCAGTTTTGCGAGCGGAAGGCAGCTCCACGGGCTGGGGGCTGGAGGTCTACCCTTGTCTTGGACCACTCTAAGCCCCTAGTGCTGGATGCCCCTGGGTGGGACAGGCAGTGCAACCTCCGTTTTAAAGAAAATGCCAAGCATGGTGTATATTTACTTTTTTGGTGGGTTTGAGGGCCACTGGCTCCTGAGGGCCCCGGGGATTAAAACAAGAGAGCATTGCTTCTGCGCAGGACAGTTTGAGTCAGGACAGGTCCTTCTCTTGGCATCCATGTGAGCAACAGTAGAAGGACTGTGGCTCTTCCCAAGCTAAGAGGGTGGGATTGCTCTGGTGTATCTGGAAAGTTCTGAGCTTGTCTCAAATTCTCTGTCCTGCTATTTCTCTTTACTCTCCTCTCTCAAAAGCCAGTCTTGGCAAAGCACAAGGGAATAAGACCATTCATTTCCACAAAATTTATCATCTCCTTAACAGGGCCTCTGTGGCCACGGTGTTATTTACATCTCGTCGGGATGGACGGACACAGCAACTCCTGGCTCCCGACTCCACAGCCCAGCGGCCGAGGAGGGTCTAGGCTGAGGCCAGGCTGCCTTTGATATCTCGCTGATAACGTATTGTACAATTAGATCAATTTGACAATTCCCATTATGGCTGATAAAATATTTATCGAGCCTTGGAGATGATGTCTGATCTCTGTGCCATTTGTTCTGCTAATGGGGGGAGGCTGGCGAGGCTGCAGACAGCGCTCCAAGCCGGCTCCTCATACCCTCCTCCCCATTAGGTTTGCAAATTGCCAGCGCCAGTCATAAATTACCGTCCAGCCCGGCGAGATTGATGCCGAGCTGACAGGGCAGGTGGGTGACTTGTGATGACATTGTTTCATGGAAGCATTAATCACGGAGGAAAGAGAAAATACCCTCAAATTGGCCCATAAGTCTAAATATTAAGGAATGAGAAGCAGGCAGCCAGAGGATGGGCTTTAGCAAGAGCTGGGAATTGGGAAATGAAAAACATTTTCTATTATTTAACAAATCATCTTAATAATTTCCAGTGTTTTTCCTCGGCTGGTCCAATCTGGCTACACACTAGCCATTGAAGATATGCAATAAACCTTGCCAGTTGATGCCTCTGGGGCTGCCCTGTCCCTAGGCTGCAGGACGCTGTATTGGGGGAAAGGGAGAGATGCTGGGAAATAGCATAGCCGCGTTCCTACTCAGCTGCCCGAGTAGCCAGGACCATCTGAAGACAGGCCAGATTTTCTTTGGCAGGGATGGATGTCGTTTGGTATTGCTGAGGGAGACGGAGCCCATCAGCCCATCGGATGCAGACTCCAGAACCCAGATTTGAGGATCAGACACGCCATGAGGTCGATGAAGGATTCACGTCCACATCTCACCCTTCACACCTGGGTTGAAGGAGCAACACACATGCCCACACTTTACTGTGGGGCGTTTACGCTGTCTCCTTCTTTACAGTCCTGTGCTGGGCTCTGCGGGTAAAATATCAGAGTAAAAGATAAATGGCCCTTAATGAATTGCCTCTGAGTTAGGGTACTGACGCGGTTTTAATGGCAAATGAAAAATAAACATGTCAATAAGAGAGCGTGAAGTGCGGCATAGGGTCCAGTCCTCAGCAGAGACCAGGGGAGGGGTGGGGGTTCAGAGAGACCAGGGCTGGGATCCCAGCCCTTCTCCCTTCCCCGAGGCCTCTGGGTTCATCCTGAATTTGGGGCCCCATGTGAGACCCCAGTAGCCACATCTTGGCTCTGAAGGTTGCAGTGCAGAGCAATTAAATTAAATTGATGCTGTCCCTGTTTTGAGGCCACCCTTGATTTAAGGCCAGAAAAGGAAGCAATTAAATTTAATAAAAACCAGGTCCCTGAACAAAGATATATAGCAAGTGTGGCCATCCGGAGACTGCACCCGCCAGGGAGAGGCCACTGTGGGTGCTCCAAGCCCATAGAGGGTTTGAAATAATAATAATAATTCCCTCTTGGGGTCTTTGAGTCCCTAACTCACTGATTTAAAATGCCCATCTCGTTGACAATTTTGTTTAAGCCAGACTCCAACAGACCATTCTTGGAGGGAGATTTGTAGCTGGCCAGTGACAGCAACTCAGAGGTGACCTGTTTGACCAACAGCCATGATTAAAAGTGGTCTGTCAAGGCTCAAGGTCAGGGAGCACAATCCTCAGGCCAGAGGAGGGTCAGCTCTGAGACAGGAAACGAAAGAGTCTGTGTCCTCCTCTATTTACCCCTGCCCAGACAGACCACACTCAACCAGGAACTTTTCCCCTGGGAGGGAGCAGCTCCTAGGAGTAGGTTAAGGCACACTCAATTCTGAGGGATTGTGCTTGTGCCCCCCCCCCCCCGCTCTGAAAAACGATAGTCTGAACAGAGGGAAGGACTAATCCCCAAGTCTAGGAAAGGAGTGTCCGGGCCACAACAGAATCACCAGTAACAATGCAGTGTTATTCCCCACAGCACCAATAGCTGCAGTGAGCTGGCCCCACTGACTGTCCCCACAGTCACTGCTTACCAAACCCCAGAGGGATGCAGGGTAGAGGGGTCTGCAGCCCCAACCAGTTCCACTCCTGCTGCTGCTCCGTCCAGCTGGCTCTGCCGGCTAGGGGATCAGCATGCACAAAAGTAAGACGTTGCCATCAATCTGCTGCCCGCTTTGGGCAAAGTGGCACGTGATTCATTACTTAAACATGGGTCTCTGCACCCCAGGGTCATGGAAAGCAGCCTGTAGCCCTGCTCCTTGCACAGATCCTCATGCAAACCGTGGGTCCCCTGGGAGAGGTGGGTTCTGGAAGAGGCCAGAATTACTAAGTACCACATTTCTGACTGGCTTGGCTCCCGGGCAGGAGAACACTCCACAATAGAACGGTGGCCACCAGGCTGAGGCGTCTGTCCCATTACCATGCAGCCCACCATGCCCAACCTCCCCTCATAACAAAATCAACAAGCTGCAAAGCTGGTTGTGTGTTAGCTAATCTGCAAGGACAAATCAGGCTGGAATCTCCGGGCTCCAAAGCCTCCTCCAACAGCTGCACTGTTTTCTGATCCCAAAGCGCTAAGCTGAATGCCCACAATGCAGGAAAACTGGCTGAGGGGGAAGTGAGAGCAAGCAGCGGAAGGGAGAGACCCTCACCTTTTACCCTCCTCACGGAAGCACCCAGAAACAGCAATGAGGTCAATGAATTACAAATCTGCCAACCAACCTGTGGCAGGCATGCCCTGCTCAACCTTCAAAACCTTCTGACGCAAAACAAACCGAGTGACTGACTACCCAGGAAGTCACCCAAGCACAGCCAAAATGCCTGGTCCTTGCTACCCATAGGGCCAGGGCAAGAAGGTCTTCTGGAATTATCTAGAACTTTCTAGGTTCATGTCCTTCGCTTCCCACAGTGCACAGGTCTATGGCTTGCCAACCCCCCCCATGTCTCTTTTATAGACATGAGAATGGGGTATTTACCCTATGCTGGGAGGTAAGCATGCTCCCTTCATGAGAGTGTGAAATAAGACTTCAGAATGTGGGTGCAGGCACCCCAACCAGTTCTGGAACCTCAATCAGCCATAGAGACCTGTCCCTTTAAGACCCAGGACCTCTGCTTTGTGTATAATTGGTGGGTTTTGATTGCAAAGAGGAGAGAAGAGAGCTTTGGTGCTTGACAGACATGATCCCCCTCCCTTTTTATTACAGTGAAGCCCGTCACTTCACTGGGTTAGATATGGACTCAGTTTTTAACACAATGTTCCAAGACTGTTGAGGACATGGATGGGAGTGGCAGTAAGAAATAGCAAGAGACACAAAAGATTATTTGAAAAAAAAAAAAAGAGTTGAGTCCTTTCCATTGCCAACAACAAAGACAAACCCTTGGCTATGGGCAATGTGAATGGAATTGCATTTACCATGCAGAATCCCTCCGTAAGAGGGACCCGGAATCTTGGCAGGCTCCTTGCTGCCTGGTTAGCTCGGTACACACACCTCAATCACATAGCCCAGGGACAGACAGCCACTTTAGAACTGGTACCTAAGGGGTGCTGGGGCATCTCAGCACAGGAAAAGGAGGGGTGTCTGAAGCCTGTATCCTGTTGTGGCCCTCTAGGATGGCCAAGAAGGAGTCGAGAAACAGAAATCCTAGTTAGCAAAACTTCCATAACTCCTGTGGGAAGCCATACCTGGCGTGTGTTGAGGGGGGTGAGCCATACCTGGGGACGGTTAACCATACCAAGGAGGGAGTGTGAGAAGGAAGCTTTTCTTCCACACCGGCCTTGACCCCCCACCATGCACATCAGGCTGCCTCCCCCAAGATGACTCTCTAGATTTGACTCCAGCCTCTGGCTGCCAGCAGGCCCTGGATCCAGATAGGGCCTTATGTTGTTGGCCTCACTGGAAGCCACCACTGTTCCTAGAACATCCTTCAAACACACGAGGCTTTGCAGGAAGAAGCCGTGTAACCTGCATTCCTGGCTCTGACTGCCTAGCTGGAGTCAAAATCTGCACCTTGTGTCAAACCTCATATGCTCGCTCCAGTCGGGAAGTAGCCCGGTCAGAAAGAGAAGAGCCACGCCCCTGCTTTGGATCCCCTGAACACTTAGGCTGGGAAGGACACCTTGGAGACAGTTAGGTTCACCCATACCTTGAGCCCAGGCTGGAGCAGGATTCCTGCTTCCCATGCTGCCTCTCTCTGACTCTGTTTCGCCATCTGTAAAATGGGATAAGCCTCCTCCCACTGTTCTCTGTTACCCTATTTGTCTGGGGGCCACCTTGCAGGGGTCCCTTGCAGGGGTCAGTAAGCCACTTGAGGCTATAGCTGCCCTCTGGACAAGCTCCTCCCAGACAGGGACAGTAGGAGAAATGGCTACCACTTACGGCCAGGCACTATGGCTAGTGCCTGGGATCAGCAGGGGTCTGCAGCCAGGTCAGCTCCCAGCATCCCTGAGCCTAGGATTGCCCAATCACCCAGCATGAGACAAGTGACAAATAAAGCACTGATTGCAGTACCAGGAGGGGGCTTGTGTGCTTTGGGGGGGGTCAGTCATCTCAAAAGCAAAGTTGAGTCTGTAAGAAGCCCAAAGGTGGGGTGTCATTTGGGAAACAGCCCCGGAACCTCTTCCTCTGTCCACAGCAGGCAGAGTTTAGGGATTCTAAAGATGATCCTTTTTCAGTCCTGGAGACTATATGCCCCTAGAGGCCTTCACAGCTGCCCACTGGCCCCTGTGGGCACAGAGACAGGGGGATTTACTGTGCACTCAAACAAAGGCCAGTTCTTCTGTGCTATGCAATTCCATGTAGAGTGTCATGTGACCAGCGAGGGTCCTGGATACGGCTGGACCTGGGTTCACATGCCAGCTTAGCCACTTCCAAGACTATACCCCTCCCCCTGGACCACCACCACATCTCCCCTCCTTACTCTGTATATGAGAGGCATTTCACTGTGCGGGGCCCATGCCTAACCCACCCTCCCTTGTACTGGGTGTCCTCTGCTGAGGTGGCTGCAGGCAGTGCAGGAACCACAGGGCTTTCACACTCATTGGCCTCGGCACTACCCCTTCTGCTGGGTAAAGCAGGAAGAAGATTTGAGGCTGGGAGCCCCACAGTAAGCCATTTAAGGACCCCTTTCCTCTCGGGAGGCAGGTCCTGGGTCTCAGCCCCACCCACTGGGTGTCCTGTGCCTCCTGGACAATGTGGGCACACAATGACACACTAGCTACCCTGCACCTGGGCTTTCTGTCTCAGCTGCTGGGGAAACAGAAGGGAATCTTTGGTCTCTACTGCCCACATCTAGTTCATCAGCAGGGCACTGTCCAGATCCAAGGACCCCATTCTGGGTCTGGGTCTGGGGGATACTGAGGAGTAATCTCAGAGAGGGCACAAGAAGACCCAGCCCAGAGATAAAAGGGCAAAGAAGGGAGGGCTGGGGATGGCTATGTCCAAGCGATGGCTATGTCCAGCTTGGGGGAGGTTTGCACTGAACGGCACAAATACCTGTTTCCCGGGTAACCTGACCCTGTAATTATGGCTAAGCCCTGGGAGGGTGTGCAGGGCCTACAATGCCTACACTTGGAGGCTGGGTGAAGAGACCCTTAATTGTCATTGCCGTGGCAGGGTGCATTGAGTCAGGCGGGCTCAGGTTACCTGGGCTCACAGCTGGTGTGTCACCTGCCTCAGCAGAGAGGGAGGCTGTGCCAGGGCCAAGGGCACTAGGGCCGTTCTGAGGGGCAGGGTCAGTTCCTAACCTTGGCAATGACTGCTGAAGCTCTCGGTACATTGAATTTCTGTGAGCCCCCTCCCAGGACGGCGCGATCCTCATTGTTTGTCCTCAGATAAGAAATGTGGGACCATGTGTTTTCTTTCCTTGAGAAAATGTCAGGTCCCTGGACGGTGTCTGCCAGACAGGAAGAGCTGGGTGCGGAGGGGAAAGGCCTCCCTCAGTCCACCCTTCCAGGACCCACTGGGCCCTCGTGCCCAGCTGAAGTTTCCTCAGAGCTGGTTTGGGAATGATTCCTGCAGCCCCCCAATAGGCAAATAACCCAGTAATGTAGAAAGGTGTCCTTTCTCCCAGCCACCCCTGACCCAGCTGGTAGCTGACGTGTGGACACCGGGCTCCCAGGCCCTGGCCTGTGGGTGGCCAGTCGGTGGCTTCAGGTCACACCAGCAGCTTGGTGGCCTAATCCTTGGCTAATTTGTGGTGATCCCCTCTGCTGGCTCTTAGAGAAGTAGGGTCCCGGGTACCCCCACGCAGGCTCAGTGGTCAGGCCTTAGGAGAACAAAAGGTAGCCTGTTCCCGCCTCTGCCTCAACTCGGCTTAAGGACATTTTTCTCATTTTTGACCAGCTAATGTCTTGGAAAAGAAAAGTAAGTTGTCTGACCGTGTTATGCTTAATCTTCACTTCGTCCAGCACTGTCAGTGCCCAGACTGATGTCACCAAATCAATGAGGTTCAGGTCCTTCAGGGCCTGTTTGTAAACTCTCTCAGCTGCTTTCATAGTTCCGATTCCCATTCCCTGTCCAAGGGAGGCAGGTCCCACAGACCTCACACATCCCCATGGTTGGCCTTGCAGCAGACCCTGGCTTCTCTAGGGCAGAAAGGCAGGTTCCACAAGACGAGTGTTTCCTCCCCTCGGCGCCTGCCTGTGGAGAAGCCATCTTCCTAGTTCAACACTCCTGCCAGCACGCCATGCCTGCCGCCTTGCACGCCCTGCCTTGTTGTCTGGATAACTCTTTGTCTTCAGGAGCCAAGATAGCTGCCTAAGCCATGGATTTTTCTAGACTAGTATTTCTCTTCCCCCAGGCAGGCCTAGCTCCACTCTAGACTTTTCTGCGTGTTTCTTATCTGCCAGGGACCCGAGAACAGTCTCTTCTCCCATTCCATGTCCACTCTCAAGAAGTCAGGGTAGGATGCCTCAGCCCCCAGGACCCAGGTTCTAGCTGTAGTTAGAACCAAGATGGCAGCCGCCCTCCTTCTGATGTGACTGGTCTTTGGGGATGCCCTCAATCATGGTGACTTTCCTATCAAGGTGGTAAGTCCAGCTTTCTGGGGGAAAGAAGGGGCTTCTACAGGAGGTCACTGGTCCCACATCTTCAGCCCCTGGAAGGCAGCACACCCTCTTCCCTCTCGAGAGTCCCTCTTCCACAGGTAGGAAGTTCATAAATTGGGTCCAGTTGGCTTTGTCACCCCTAGCTGAATGATCTCCATGAGGTGTCAGCCTCTATGGGAAACGGAGAGAAATCAGATGGGGCTTAATACAGTAGCTTAGGGCTTGCAGGGGCCTTGTGAGTCAAACTCCCCATGGGACTGCTAGCCGAGTGGACAGCCCTCACTGAGTGGCCCTCTAGGCCCCAGATCACCCACTCAAGCTTCTAGTCAGACACATGAGGCCCTGCACTGACACCCTACAGACACACAGGCTGAACGCCCCTGAGCCCCACTGAAGTGTTTCCTGTCTATACATAGAGCCCTGCACAGTAGGAAATGGGTTACCAACAACTAGGATCCTGGACGTGCACTTGGCTGGGCTGCACTGCCAAGCTTCTTGGATTCGAGGCCTTTGTCTCTGTTGCCCCTGTACCCGCTCGCAGATTTCCGTGTGGGTATGCTCAAGGGAGGCTGGACCAAAGAAGTCAAAATGATTCCGTTTTAAATGAACCACCTACTCTCTGTCAGGAAGCAGAGGCGTTGCTATCTCTAGACACCAGTGCAAATCACACAGCTCTAGACTCGTCTAAATCTCATAGGCACCAGATCTACGTCAGAGGAAGAAGGATGGTGGAACAGAGAGGACAGGAGGGACATTTGGAGCAGATTAAAGATACACCTGCCGCCTTTGCTGAGCCTTCAGGGTCCACAATGGTAAAACCTGCCCCTGAAGTTCAACCAGTTGGCGGAATGTGCATAGCCCTCTGGAAGGTTCTAGAATGTTCTACGGGGTTCTAGAACATTCTATGGGGTTCTAGAATGTTCTGGGGGAGCTCTGGGATGTTCTAAAATTCTCTGTGTTCTAGGACTGCCCTCAAGGGCCTAAGGCACTGCTCCAACAAAGCTCATATCTCCTTTCTGCTCAGCAGCTTCCACTCCTTGGCCCAGAATGAAACTAGTCAGGCCATGACTGCTGTGGATAGCCACCTTCCCCTTCATCCTGGGCATGTACCAGGGTGTGCACGTGCATCCTGAAACGGACCCTTTGCACCCCAGCATCCTGTCTGCCCACACTACGGAGACCAGAGTGCAGACTCTAAACCCTAAACTCAGATAAATAAGTTTAAATCTTTAAAAAGGGCCCTTGATGCCCCATTGTGCCCTTGATTGCTCATTTTCCAACTATATAATTAGCATGTAAAGAAGGCTCTCCTCTGAATTAAATGGCAGTAATTGGTTTTTTTAAAAAACTAATTTAAATCCTAAACCCTTTGAAAAAAATTGTCATTGTTTACATATTAAATGGACTAGCATTTTAAGTATTATGGGCTAACTTACCAGCTTATCTGGGACATAGGTCTGGAGGGGAGGGGAGGAAGGGAGATACCCCCCGAAAGCCTGAGGGACTGGGAAGAGCTCCAGGAAGAAGCAATCCCATCCCTCAGGACAGGGCAGTGGCTTCCCTGTGAGGTCTGCAGAGTTGGGAGCCCTAGGCTGCATGAGCTGTGCAGGTCCCACCCACACCTACAGTGGGGACATCTCTTATTACCAGGGACTAAGCAGAGACCAGTATGGGAGCCTCTCCTTCTCCAGGGGTGCGGGAATATTTGCTTACTGTTTCTAGAGTTGTCTCATTAAATTAATCCTTACATTGCAAGGGTTCATGTTGAGGGAGATAAGGGTTTAAATTATTTTCATTTCAACGTCGACTAAAAAGTGAGAAATGTCACATTCCTCCATGGAAGAATAAAGAAACAATAACGCATCCAGTCTCCATTTAATCTAGCAATGTGAAAATATCACGAGGGGAAAAAAACAACGTTTGGCTTTTCCCTTTAAACTTAGGGAAGAAAAATGACTTTCAAGTCTTCCTCAAAGGGGGAAACGGCAATGTGGGCAAAGAGTGTTTAAAAGCAGAAATGGAACCTTGCCTTTCCACGTGTTTGGGGTGTCTGGTCAGGAGAGCAAGACAAAAACACAGTGCAGGCAGAAATAATAGGAAACGCTGGGCTGTGGCAGTCAGGAGCAGCAGAGCGAGCCGTACACAGGCGCGTGCCCTGGAAGAGAGCGGCCCAGTCAGTAGAGTCTTGTGGGATACAGAAATGGCTGGCCCCCTCTCTGGAGAGCCACGGCAAAACAAGGAGTCCAGAAAAGACAGGGAAAACTGGCATGGAGGTGTGGAGGATGTCACCTCGACAGGCTGCATAGCCGCCAAAGATGAAGAGGGAAGGGGGGTGTCTGCCCTCCACACCAGACACAGGCACCTCAGTGGGGAAATCAAGTCATACCACAAGATGAAAAGGGAAACGGGGAAGACGTCCTCGCTCAGCCTAACGGGGTGAGATCATCAATGGGCTCCCGAGACTTAGGAAATGGAGGCAAAGGTCCCCTGGAAGGCAGGGAGGCGGAGGGTGAGTGAACGGAACATTTTCCTCACCCCCAAATCTCCAGTATATATTAAACAGGGAGGAGGGGTGGTACCATAGCCTTCGATGCTCCTCATTAGGCACCCCAACTAGTGTCCTAGCATCACAGCTTGCAAAGGCCACCTTAGAGAGACATGGAGAGTATGAACTGGTCCCTTGTGGCCTCAGCTGCCCCTCTTCCTCAGGACCCTGACTGATAAGGCCTCACTGCAGGTTGAGACCCCAAAGCCCATATAAGTTCCTGCTGGGGACACAGAGCCTTGGGAATAGCCAGGCCAGAGTCAGGACAAGGACAAAGGGGACTGTGAGCTTTTCACTGAGATTAGCAGTCTCATTGGTACCTGCCCCCAAGACTCTGGGACCCCAAAACCCTGGGTTATTGGGCCTGTAGCCAGTGACCTGCAAAGTCCATTCTAATATGTCACTGAGACTTAAGGCCTTAACTCTTTTCTTCAAAGATACAGAAATTTGTGGCCCACGGTGATCATATCTCCTCCCTCCTGAATTCTTTAGTAGTCCATTCTTCAGCGAGCAAGTGAGGACCTGTCCTCTGAGCCGTGTTGGCTAGAAAGGCTAGTGGCCCCTGAAGGGCCATAAAGTCTTTGGTGGATACAATGACCATAACCCTCCCCTGGCACTAATTCCACATGGGGTAGGGTGGGGCCTCCAGTTCCTGGGGCCATGGTTTCCTTCTCACATGTATTTTTATTTATTTATTTCTATGCAGAATAAGAACCTGTTATCTCATAATGAAAAAAAAAAAAACCCACATCCATGGATTCATGCAGGGACAGCCAGTGCCACAATCACCCAGAAATAGCAACTCAACAATGCCATGGGCCGCAACAGCAAGACAGGGAAACAAAACTGTCCTCTAGGGGTTAGCGCAGCAACAGAAGACTCTCCACCCCAGGAGGCAGGTCGCCAGCCAGGCATCCCAACAGACTCAGCCTCCATCCACGCCCTGATATCTACAACAGTGTCACCCCCCACACACACCTACAACAGTGGTGGAGACTGGAACCTCCTGAGCTGGGAGCTGGGGATAGCTGGAGGAGCAGGGGCACAGAGACAGTGTGCAGAGCTGGAGGGCTGCAGAGAGAAGGCGGCACAGGGTAAGAGCCTCCGAGCCAGGCCTTTCGGGTATGGAGAAGAGCCTACTACGCAACCCTGTATGAATGGGCCGCACCGTGAGGACACCATGCTGTTAGGCTGCACATTCCCCACATCTAATCCGAAACGTTCAAAGCATTTTGGACTCCTCCAGCTCGTGGAGCATTTCCTATACTGCTTCCCCCCTAGCCCCCAAACCACAAGCTGACTGCATTTTAGGTCCCTAAGCTGAAGTCTCTCTGCTCTCAAGTCCCAGGCCAAGCACTTTCCAGCGCAGAATAAAATTTCACCATCACAGAGCTACATAGAGTGCTGGGCCCTGGACTATTTCAATGTCTTTACCGTCCACGGTCACTCGAGGGACACCATGACTAGGAGAATGGCACAGGAGTGACCTGTAATAGTTTAGACTCCACTTGACTTGGGCTGAGATAGGGAGCAAAAGTCTGTGAAGGCCACTAAGTCTCGGGGACAGACTCCCAGGTCCCTCGATCTGTCGGACTCTCTGCTCTCTGTTTTCTTTCCAGCACAGCCCATTAGTCCCCGTGATGCAGACTGTGTCGGGGACAGACCTCATTTTCATTTTCAACCACTCAGAATTTAGACTAACTCCTTCCGTGGCACGGCTGACCCTAAGGCTTCATTCCTTCCGTGGAAGGAAGAGCAGCCGTCCTTTTCTCAGGAACTAGCTACTTAGGTAGAGGTTCCAGAAAAGGTCCCCAGATGCATGGAGTCCCTTGATAAGGGTCAAACACAGAACCTGAACCCCTCCCTGGGGGCCTCACACCAACCTCTCCACTCTAGGTACCCAGGCCCTCCAACAGGAAGCCGAAGCCCACAGGCACCGGGTATGGTTCCATGCTACCCTCTGCTCCACTGTTCCATGGCATCTCAGAGTGTTCTACATCCACAGGGACCCTTTGACCTTCCCACTCTCGTGGGAAAACTTGCCTCCCGCTCAGAGAAGTAGATGCAACCTCCACACAGGGTGTGGACACAGCTGAGAGTGGCCTGCTGACCCCCGGCCTACTGTCCCAGCTCAGGGGCTCCGAGCATCTGGATCCTTTTATAGGCCGAAGGGATCTGCTCAGCAGTCAGTCTTCCAAAATGAAACCAGAAACCAGGTCTAATCATTTGAGCTTGATAAAGACTCCCCAAGTGCCCGGGGAAGCCAGGGTTGGGTCGCACAGGCAACCGGTTTCCTTTCTCCCCAGACGCATGGATCGTGCGAGCGACAAAATGAAACACGTTGGCTGCACCCACTGAGTTGAGGGGTGGGGGCCTATCTCACAGGGGCATCGTCTGGGTAAGATGATATCAGATGTAGCAAACAAGAAAAGCAAAGTTCAAGAAACCAACATATATCAGCTTTTGGCAAAGCGTGTGCACCCCTGTTATGCATTTGGAACAACTTGGTGCCAAATCGTAGCAGGCTCTCCTTGCCAGGAACCGGGAGAGGTCAAGCGAGGATCGCAAAAGAGTGCAAAGATTTGTCTTTAAAAAGCACAGTGCTGAAATCTATTTTAGTTTTGCAAAACAAGATACCGTCTGGGTCTTGGTCTCTCTCTCTCTCTCTCTCTCTCTCTCTCACACACACACACACACATTTAAAACCACCATCTACACTGAGTTCTTACCACCAGACTCCAACCCTGTCCAGGCCTGGCTGAGCCTGGCATGAGAGAGGGAACTCAGCGAATGTGTTCAAGATGGACAGGCAGTCCTACTAGGCTCCTAGGTACCACACGGGGCTTCATGGTCAGGTCTGGGACCTTCTGACTGAATCTGGGGAAATAGGCCCCCAACCCTGAAGCTTGCAGAATGTATGAGAGAAACAGCAAGGGCTGGGTCTAGCACCTCAGCGCTCCTGCCCAAATCTGAAGTATTCCCTGCGTTTTCCTGTCTCTAGATCCTTACAGGATGCGGTTCCCCTCAGCAAAACCTCCCTCTGCTTTGCCTATATAGGCTCATTTATATTCCAGGCTCAGCTGGAGCCACTGCCAGACCTGAATCCTGCTTCACTTTCTCCTGCCTTCTAAAAAGTTCTCACAGGAGCCCAGGAAGCAATGCCTGTCTCCTGAGCATGGGGATGGAGTATGCAGCTTGGTACTGAGCACACAGGCCTGGGTTTCCATAGCACCATGCGATGCTGGAAGAATTTCCAGGTGACCTCTAGGCTATATCCTGGAGTATCCACAAACATGTCATCTGAACACCTAGTCAGAGAGATGTTGCCAGCAGGTGACCTGGGTGATTACTCACAATGTCACCTTCATCCACCCCCCCCAGGCTTCATTGTACCTATCTGTAAAATGGGTCCGTTCAACCCCAAGCACAGGGAGGAAGGAACTGGCAGGGCGGGAGCCGAGCTTGAGCTTCAGGACACCATCAGACAGGCGCGTATTTTCCCAGGCTAGATGAGCTCTGATGTAGTGAGAACCACAGGGACCCGCTAGGCCAGGAAGAGAGGCCAGCGGCGCCCGGGCCCACAATGGCCCCTTTCTCCCTTCGCTGATTGAGACAGTTGAATGTGGAATGTTTATTATATATTCACAGATTGCAAGACGAGAGACGATTACCTAAGGACGAGGTTCGCCTGGCGATCAATGCATAATCAGATAACTGCCCAGCTCGGCGAGGCTTTACGGGAACATCAGCCACTCACACTCTAGTTCCTCCTGCTAATTAAGCAGCCTGTTAATTGCTCCCGGCCTCTAATGCCCCTGTCATTATGCCCATAACAGCTTGCCTGACAGCAACAGTCCCTGAGCTCGGGGCCCACAAAGGATTGGAGCCCTTAATGAATCAGGGCAGCGCGGGGACCTAGTCCCATTGGCCCTGCGCCTTGCCTGTCCTGTACTTCACTGTGCTCTGAGGGGGGCTGGCACCGTAGGGTCAGCAACCCCGCAAGTGGACCAAGCAGGTTACAAATGACATAGTCCACTTTGGTAGCAAGCAGTAGCCAAGTTCCAAGGGAAAAGACTCTCTTGTTACTTCTTCTAAAACAGCCAGGTCTGGCGGAGCTATGCCTGCTCTAGACTCACATTCCTCTGGATCCTGGACCAACACCAGCCACGTAAACCCCTACATGTTCAGAGTTCGGCCTAGTGGCTACTCTGTCCTTTAAGGACTCAGCAGCAATCTAGTGGCCCTGAGCAAGTTCCCATGCCTCAGTTTATCCTGCATGATCTGAAGGGAGGAGGGACAGAAGGCTGCTCCTTCCTGGAACGGTCCTTTCCTTCTATCCAGGCGATGCCCACAAGTCCAGGCTACACCAGTCAGTTCTGAGATGCTCAGGCCCAGGCTCGGGTCTGGATGGTGTAGTGATCTGAGAACAGCAGACACACAGGCCTTCGCCATGAGGTATGGCTGCCAATGGTGCTCACCAGGGGACTCCGCGGCCCTTGGTGCTGACCAACCTTAGCAGGCCAAAAAACGTTACCGGGCAAAGAGAAATCCAAGAGAGGTGTGCTTGCCTTGGTCAGGTGGGCAGGTTTTCCAGAGGCACAGAAACCCAGAGAGCAGACAGGCCTGAAGACTGTGGAGAATCAGGCCAGCAGAAGTCTGAGCGCTGGACTCTGTGCCACCACCACGCCAGACTGTCACTGCCTCCCACAGGTAGCACCTCTTGAATTCTTCCTAAGTCCCTCTTCTCCGTGGGGCTGGTCCAGTTGGAGGGGAAGGAAGCTCAAGCGGGACACATGCTCAACGGCACCAAAAATCAACCTTAAAAGTGTCGATAACACCCTTAGTCATCAGAAAAACAAGCAAATCAAAACAACTCTGAGATTCCTTACACCTGTAAGAATGGCCAAGATCAAAAACACTGATGACAACTTATGCTGGAGAGGTTGTGGGGAAAAGGGAACACTTCTACATTGCTGGTGGGAATGCAAGCTGGTACAGCCCCTTTGGATGTCAGTGTGGCGATTTCTCAGAAAATTAGGAAACAACCTTCCTCAAGACCCAGGAATACCACTTTTGGGTATATATTCAAAGGATGCTCAACCGTATCACAAGGACATGTGCTCAACTATGTTCATAGCAGCTTTGTTTGTCATAGACAGAACCTGGAAACAACCTAAATGCCCCTCAACCAAAGAATGGATAAGGAAAATGTGGTACATTTACACAATGGAGTACTACACAGCAGAAAAAAATAATGACAGCTTGAATTTTGCAGGAAAATGGATGGAGCTAGAAAACATTATTTTGAGTGAGGTAACCCAGACACTGAAAGACAATTATCACATGTACTCACTCATATGTGATTTTTAAACATAAAGCAAAGAAAACCAGCCTACGAACCACAATCCCAGAGAACTTAGACAACAATGAGGACACTAAGAGAGACTTACATAGATCTAATCTACATGGGAAGTAGAAAGTAGAAAAAGATAAGATCTCCTGAGTAAATTGGGAGCATGGGGACCTTGGGGGAGGACTGAAGGGGGGAGGGGGGAGGCAGGGAGGGGAGCAGAGAAAAATGTAGAGCTCAATAAATATCAATAAAAAATGTATTAAAAAAGTGTTGATAACCCCCACCATGCACACACACTGCAAGCACTCCCAAGCCAAGAGGTGTGAGATGAGGTAGCTACCAGGCAGGCTGGGGACACAGGCTCAGAGTTGTCTGTCCACGGTCCTCGCGGCCCCTGCCCTCCAGGGTCCTGGCACCATGGCAGGAGCTGTTTAAGTGAACAGGTCTGGAAATCAGTGTGGAGTTACTATCCACTCTTCCTTACCAGGTGGCTACAAGGCAAGAGGCCCTGGTGGAAACCACTGACCAACCCATTCTGACCGTGGGTGATATAGAGGCCGTTTGGCACTCAAAAGAAACGAGATTGTCTACTAAAGCTATGGTCCCCAAGCTATGCCTCAGTTTAGCCTGGCTCCTCCAGTAGCCCGTGGAGACGGGAGACAGTGGGAATACCTCAGGCCAGGCCATCGTCTGTCCAGAGGAAAGTGCAGGTGAACTTACAGACAGTAACCTTCGACAGTAGCCTGGGTAGCATCCCAGAGACCCCGCCTCATTCTTTCCCCTAAATCAACAGAGGCCACATCATGACCTGCCTGAAGTAGCTTCAAAGACAGCTCAAACCTTAGTGGTCTAACTGCCTCAATGAGGTTTGGGGCCCTCTGCAGCAACCTCCCAGGAGGCAAGCAGAAAGCCCTCAAGATGGACTGACCCTCATCCCCTAGAAGCCGTCAGCTGTAGAGCCCTAACCTTTTGACCTTACCAGGGTCCTCGAATGGGCTGCCCATGCCCTCCACGTTTAACCATGTCCTCCTGAGAAAAACGCGAGGCCTCTAAACCTGGGAGCAGGGTTCTGAACTCTGTGCTGGAAGAGCCATGGGGCAGTGCCAATGGCTAGGTCACAGCCTAACTCAGAATGGGTTCCAGGCTGCAGCAGGTGGCTCTCTCTGCTCTTTTGAGGAAAACCACTCTCCCCCCCCCATGGCCCCTACATTCCTGAGCGGGCCTGAATATCACAGTTGGGGTTATAATCTTGGAGGATGCCCAGGGATACACTGCCTCAGCCACTGCCTCTCCCCTGAGACTGGCCCCTACAGTGATTAGGCCGCCATCTGGGAGCTCTGATGGAGGACACAAACCCTGCTGGGAACCTGACCATGGACACCTACCTGCAGTGTGGCTTCCCTTGCCTGAGGGCCTCAGACCTTGAGGTCAAGCACTGAGGTCAAGTGATGCCAGGGTCCAGGGAATGGAGAAGGATTGCTCTGATGACTTGGGGGCCTCCTGTCAGGACACCCCATAGTCATGCAGCTACCACATACAACCTCAACATCTGCCCCATACTGGGCCTCAGCCTCAACCCTCTGGAAGAGCAGGTATCAAGGGAGAGGTTGGTTTCTCCTTCAGGACATGACAGACATAAGGGGTCTTTCTTCTGACTCTCTGCACCCAATTGCCCAGAGCACCAAGCCCCTGATGCTTCTCAGGCCCACAAGCTCCACACGTGGGTGCTTTGCCTCTCTCCGCTTCTTCCTGCATGGAGTCCTGGTTTGAATTTGCAAGGCCGGGGCTGGTTTTCATTCCCTGGCAGCCGCCTTCCTAGAGCCTACAGGAAGATTCAACCTGTTCAAAGTAGGAATAAAATAAGATACAACAGCATCTCCCCGCCCCCCTGTTATTAAATTAAAAATTCTAGCCAGTAAGGGAAACTCTAAATTTGATTTCCTTTCCTGGGCTGTTTTTAGCACTGGGGCCTGAGCCTGGAGGAAGGGCCGCGTCCTGGTATTTGTTGAATCAAAACGCTTTACTTTTTCTCGCTCATAGAATGATCCTTTCTTTCCCTGCAGGTACTTGAGTTCTGTTTATTCTGCCTAAACCCTACACTCTTCCAACTGCTGCTCAGAGCTGCCAAAGGGGCCCAGGGCGAGCCAGTCACCTTCAAGTGGCCTGTGGGCCTCTCGGATAGAGCTTTTTAAAGACATTGCGTCAGGCTTATGAAAAACTTAAAGACATAAGAGGGGATGCCGCTCGCAGCAGACGTCTGCCCGCACTGAGAAAGTGATTTTCCTGTGATGGAATACTTTGGGGCGTTCCGAAGCCCAGTATCCTCCCTGGACTGTTCAGGGAGACATGTAGTTACAGCATCTGGGCAACAGGGATTATTCTGCGGTGAGAAGATGGGACCCAAGGCAGCTTAGGAAAAGCCTAGAAATCATTAGACCTGTTGTTTTTTCTTTTTCTGGTTTTTTTTTTTTTTTTTTTTTTTTTTTTTTTTTTTTTTTTTTTTTTTTTTTTTTTTTTTTTTTTTTTTTTTTTTTTTTTTTTTTTTTTTTTACCCCTTAACACAAAATTAAGAGAGACAGACAGGTGGGCAGGGAGAGACTTCTGACAGGCAGACCCAAGGGTGCCACTCTTGAGGGTTCTGTGCGCCTAGACCAGAACATGGCCCTCGCCCGCCTGACCTCCCCAGGCACCATGAGCAGGAAAGAGGCTCATGATGCAGTGTGGTTCCCCTAATAAGATCCATACTCTGCCGGGTGCACATTCGATATAAAAGATCTGGCGATAGCCTGTGCACCAGCCCAACTGAAGAGCCTTTGTTCGGGGGTTTACAGTGGGGTTCATTTTCATACCACGTGGTGGTTCACTCACTACATCATGGGGTTACTGACGTGGACGTGGCCTCTCTTCCTTCCCAGCTCCACCCAGGGCCACACATTTCAGGGGGGTCTCAGTTCATCCAGAAAGGAGGGGTGAAGAGAGTCCTGCATGGATGGATAGCTGGCAGAGCTGGGCCAAGCTACAAGCAACGAAGGTGCAAACTCACCAACCTCAAGGGTTTCAGGGCTGCCTGTCAACCCTGCCCTGAAGTCCCTAACTGGCTACCTGTCTGTCTGCCCCTTCCCGGCACAGACTCACATCTGTTTCTCTGCATTTGGAAGTCTGTTTGCTTTTTACAGCCACCCTTTGTCCCACACTCACTAGTTTTAGAAAGAAACTAGGATCAGCGGCCTTGGAGCCTCTAAAGGTTTCCAGTCACAGGAGTCCCAGACCCTGCTGTTCCGGTCAGGGTCTGCTGGCCCCCTGCCCACTCTTGCCGCACTTCATCTTAATCAAGGTTGATCTTTCCAGGGGCAGCAGCTCAGTGTTTCCCTTCAGGGCAGACGGCTTCTAAAATAAAAATTGTCTTTAAAAAGCAAACCCTGTCCTCTCCCACCAGTACAATACCACTTTCACAGGCAGACACACACGAAGCAGCTACCCTGACCGCGCTAGAGGATGGGCTCATAGGAGACAGCCCTATTCAGGCAGGCTTTCCCCTACCTGCTGAACCCACGCCGCCACAGGGTCCACTTGCCCCTGGGGAAGACAGGCTTCTTGCAGGGCAGGCTGTCCCTGGCCTCCAATCTCCCCTGCTTCCCCCAGCTCTACCTAAAAGCTCAGCACTAATTGCAGCGTTTTCCTGTACAACAGAAAGAAAAGAGGAGAAAACACCCACTTATGTTGTCCCAACACGAGATTCTGACATGTTAGCAAGTTTATTATATCCTGTTTCTAATCTAAACACAGAAGGAGTTCTGGGCAGAAGTAGGAAGCCAGCCTCCAACGGTTTTCTCTGGGCTGGTAGCTTCCTTTCTCCTGGTCACCATGGCTGGAGTGGCTCCCCCAGACCCACTGGTCCCAGGTGACCCCTATCCCAAGTCCATTAGCTTTTTCCAACAAAATCTGCAGACGGTCCCCTACCCTTAGGTCTGCAGAGGCATGGGAGACGTCGGGAGACTCCTGGCTTCTCTTTGGCTAGCTCTGCCTCTCTTTCTTGGGTGTTTAGGGAATGGTAGCAGACCCTTGGGAATCTCTAATAACAAGTAACCAAGTTCCTAGTTAGAATGGTCTTTCAGTGTCCAGCAATCCCCTTAGGTTCATAAACAAGGCCCCTTCCTCTCCCCAGAGCTCCAGAAGCTCACCCTTGCTTCTGTCTTTGTGCCAAGCTCCAGGATCTGGTCTTTGAAGCAAGGGAAGCCACACTGCTCTGTGCTTTTCTTGATCTATCAACCATGTTGTAACAGCTAGAGGTGTCCTGAGCAAGGAAGTAACCCTGACCAGGCTAAAGAGGCCCTGCCCCAACCCCAGAATGTTCCAGCACGAGGGGAAGGGTGGCTGGGACATAGGGAAGGAGAGACACATGGGACAACATGATACAGGGCCAGCATGGAGACATCCACAGATTTCGTCAATCTCCTTTATCACTGGGATTTCAAACCGGAACTGATAACAGCCAGTGACTGGGTCGGGCCCTCAACTGCCTATCCGCCCCTCAGAAACACCTTGGCCACCTGTGGAACCAAGGCCAACAGGGGCAGAATGAATACTTCCACCTGCCTTCATCAGGGAGGTCCAGCATTCTGGACTGGGCCTGTCAGCCCCTGCAATCCCTAAGACTCAAATACCCCAGGACCAAGGGCAGAGCGCCTCTGTCTTAATCAGACATGGCTTCTGCTGTGTGTATGGGATGGGAGAAGGACCTCTGGGGGCTGCAGAGACCTAAGGGGTCTCTATCAACTCTCTCCTTCGAGCCACAAATGGGCCATGTCAGCTGTGAGTGGGGACAACGCAGCATGACCAGCGGCGGGCCTCTCTCAGCTCCGGCTGGGATTTTCGGACACTGATCTCCTGGCTTCCCTTAAGGAGAGAATGTGCCACAAGAATCTCATTGTGCAAAAATGTAGCACAGGCAGACAGGCATCTAGAATTATCTACCCAGTGTGCTCATTCAGTCAAGTCAGAAAACACACACGCGCGCGAGTGCGCGGCTCCAGTCTGAGAACTGGTCACCAGAAGAGCAATTCAAATCTCTCAATGGGATGCCCCCAGGTCCTAGGTCCTAGAAACTGCCCTGAGAACACTCACCCCACTTCCACCAGAGGCCATGCTATTGGGGAGGCCAAGGCTGTGAAACACCCCCCGACACACACACACACCACATCCTTTCAGGAAAATGGCTTTCCAAGCAGAGGTCTGGAGAGAGGTAATTAACCCGACCCCAGAGGCCCAGGCCTTCAGTAGGTCACCTGTGTGGCTACACAAAGGGCCACCACTGTGCAGGGACAGGCTACAGCACTCTGCTCACACCCCACAAGGCAGGCAGCCCGCTCTCCCCCACCAGTGCCTGGGAAGGGAGCCCCACTGTGGTCCAGAGGTGGCAAGGGGTTGGCTGCTCCTGAAAAGGAAACAGCGTGGTTTGCCAAGCAGGGAGCCATCCGCACCAGACCGAGGGTCGATGGACAGATAACTGGAGGTCACAAGGCCAGTGAGTTGGCTACGAGAGCCCTAGACAAGAAGGCAGCACAAGAGCAGAAGAAAGACAGGGAAGGACAGCAGATGGTGTTGGGGCCTCACTGTTCCCCAACATCCTCAAACTGCAGCACGGCCCCTCACTATCCACCTTGAGGCCCAGCAGCCCGATGGGCCTCCACTACACCCTGACAGGATCTCATGGCAAAAAGCTCCAGAAAGTTAGGAAAGGGTTATTGCTGCCTTTTCTGTCAAGAGACTCTTCAATATCTCAGGTTGCCTGTCCTATCCGTGTATTTGCATGTGCATACATGTGTACACACACACTCACACATGTATACATGCTCACACACATGCACAGCCTGCCAGCAGAACCCCTATGCATACAAGCTCCCCAGTCTCAGGTGGGACACTCTGCATCCCAGATGGCTTTCCTGTTAGGGCCTGGATATAGTCACCCAGAGGAGCATCTAGGGTACATCCTTGTGGCGTAAGCCATGTCCCTGGCACCTTGCTGGCTCTTGCATCATAGCGGATGCCTGAACCTTAGGATTTGGGGTGTAGACCTAAAGTGTACCCCAGTCTATGCTCTCCTCACCTCAGCTTGATCAGGGGCCCTGGCACCCAGAGAAATTCAAGGGGCCAGTGCTTTCCCACATACTGGATAGGGGACTTGCCCCTGGGTCCACAGTTCCTCTCTGGACAACTGTCTTTCTGCACTCTGAGAAGGTCTGAATGAACTTCAAGGATGTCGACTTTCACGAGAAGATGGTTTTTTATGTGTATCATCTGTGTGTGTGTGTGTGTATTTGTGTCTGTTTACATATGTGTGTACATGTCCTTGTATATATCTGTTTGTGCCTGTGTGTATTGAATGTGTGTGGCTTTGTATTTGTGTGTATCTATGTATATGGGTTATATATGTATGTCATGTGTGTTTAACTATGTGTGTCTCTGTGTATGAATCTGTCTGTGCACGTGTATGTATGTGTGTATGAATGTGTGTCTGTGCATACATATGTGTCTGTGTGTGAATGTTTGCCTACGTGTATGTGTATGTATGTATCTCTGTGTGTCTCATGTATGTCTGAATTTATCTGTGTGTATGTACATATGTCTTGTATAGATATCTATGTGCATACCTGTCTGTATTTATCTACGTGAGTATGTGGGTCTGTGTGTATGTCTACGTGTCTCTGTATATTTGTATGTGTGTATCTGTATGGAAGTGCAGAAATGTTCATGTATATCATTTATTTATATGTGCATCTTCTTGTGCCTGTGTGTTTATGTATGTATGTACGGTGTTCTCACTCATGATCTTTCTGAACGTGAGCTAGGAGGAGGGGCCGAGGGTCTGTATGGTACCTGAATATCTATCTATGTTGTACACATGTGTATGGACACCCGCAGAGCCTTTTCCAGTGTGTGAGGGAAGATTATGAAAGTACTTAAAATTGGGATCTGAAATCCCACAGATAGACAGCGTGGAAATTAGATACAGGACAGGGTGGCCTGTGGTCCTGGCTCAGCCATTTCTGGTCATCTCTGAGTTCTCAGACTCACCAGGAGTACTGGGACTTCCGGGGTCCTAGGCAGGAAGTGTCGTGTGTGTGTGTGTGTGTGTGTGTGTGTGTGTGTGTGTGTGTGTGTGTGTGTGTGTGTGCATGTCTGTCTGTGACTTCCCAGCACTAGAGGTGGACTCTGGGAGTCACTAGACATTCAGTCATTCTCTGGTCTGGTCTATTCAAGGACTCATGTAGAAGAAAACAGAAAACAAAAGCCAACACGGCAGCCCCATGGGACAACATGGGAGGCATGGGCCACCTAGGCTCCAGACTCCTCCCAGTTCTGCATCTCCCTGGCTTTCCTGGAATAAGGCAGAGCAGAAATAAAAAGGTTTATTCCACACATACACACACCCCAGTCACTTCCCAACCACCTCTACATAGACCCTCAAACCCCTGGTTTCAATTGGCCTGGTTCACGCACGGTCTAATCCGATTTCCTACTCTAAAGAGGCTGCACTCAATACCAGCGGAATGTGGGGCCAATGCCCCTGGCCCCTGCTTGCCACATTTGTATTTAAAGTGCCCTTGAACCCAGGCCAGCCTGGGGCAGCTCATGGAGGTGAAAAACCAGGAATGAATTACCCCAGAGGATGTTAGCCTAAAAACCGTGGCCAAAAAACTTAAAGTAGAGACGCAGAAAGGGGGAGTCTCTCCTCCACGGAAGACTCGTTGCCCTCCACAGGAACCCTCAATCTTACCGTACTTCAGTGGGTGCTGCTAGGGGCACCATGCTTGCCTGCCACCCATGCCTGTACCCCCTTATCCCACAATTTGCTGGAGGCCAACTCTCCTCAACCAACATTCAGACTCCCTTTCAGCACTTTGTAAACGGCTTCAGCTGTGATCCCTAAGGGGCCAAAGGAAAGACAGTGTGAATAGTGTCTCACCGCACTAGGAAATGTGTTGGTGGCTAGGGCTGGTTGGGGCAGGGTATAGGTATCAGGCCCAGCAGTGAGAGTCATAGCCTTAAACTATGTCATCAGTCAGGGCAGATCCACAGAACCTGGGTGGAGGCAGGGCAACACAAGAGTGGCCACTCGCTCACCTTCCTGCTCCACCAACCTTGTAAAGATCCTGGTTGATGCCAGGCATGGTGGCACACACCTTTAATCCAAGTACTCAGGAGGCAGAGGCAGGTGGATCTCTCTGAGTTCAGGGCCATCCTGGTCTACAAGCTGAGCTCCAGGACAGCCAGGGTTGTGACACTGAGAAACTCTGTCTTGAAGGAAAAAAATCCGGTTGATATATGGCCAGAGCCCGGGTATAGACCTAAGATGTACGGCCAGAACTGGGGTCAGGAGAAGCTGCATCCATGTCCCAAATGACCATACCCAGGCCAGGGGGTAAGGTTCCCTTGAAGAGCCAGGAAAAGGTTAGATGTGTCTATTCTGGGCACCCAGGTTACTAATGTTGGGTTTCAGTTTTAGCAAGAAGATACAACAGGGCATAAATTCAGGACAGTGTCAGAGGCCTGGGGCACCCTGTGAGCTGGGACCGTCACCTGCATCATAAGCCAGCCAGCCACCCTTGCTGTCTGCTGTCAATAAGGGATGAAAAGTGGTCCTACAGATGACTTCCAAGACCTGAAGTAGGCTACCCAATGGTCTCGTTGCTTAGGTCTAGCCTTAACCTCCCTATTAAAGACTTCTCAGGACTTTCTCCATGTGAGGGGCCCTGGCCATGGCGCCATTGCCATGTGCACTTGACACATACATAGCACACAACTAGGCCATGAACAGGCTGCTGAGGTCTGTATAACCCACGCAGCCACTCCAGGTGCTGGGCACAGGGCGGGAGGACATGGTGTTTTCTGCCCAACTCTATGTAGCTCACTTCTCCAGAGAAACCAGAGAGGAGGAGGCAAGGCAGCCTTATAAGACATTACCTGGAACCTATCACCAGCCACCTAAACACCCCTACAGCACCCCATCAGCGTGAGGGGTACCTCTGTGGGCAGGCTACAGACCAAGCCTGAATGCCATGGCCAGGGGCAGCCGCCTGCCTGACTTTAGGGAGGATACTGAGACCCCTCCACCTCTCAGGGGCCCCACAGGGTGTGGCTTCAGTGAGCCTGCAGGCGAGGCTGGTGCCACAGGCAATGTGTGCACAGACTATCACTGGCCTCCCTTTTGTCTACATAAATGCTTTCATGGGCCTGGAGCTCTCCTGCCTGATGGAGTATTGATCCTCCGAGTGCAAAGTCCAGCATGCCACTAGTGGGGTCTGCACAGAGCTGACACAGTCCCACCATTTGTCAAGCTCCCTGTCCTGCCGGGTTTGCTCAGGAGTCTGGTGTTTGTTTTACCCGACACTTCCCAAGCCTTCCCGCGGTCCTCCCTGGCGGATGTTAATGGGCCACCACATGCTCACAGCCCCTCCACCCCTCCTCCGGAGTTATGAGGCCTTCACGAGAAGTGAAGGTATTCCTCGAATGCTCAACAAAGTAAGTCCAGTGACACAGGCTGAATGGAGACGCAGCACGTCCCCTCAAAGTCACACGCCCGGAGGCAACAAACAAAGCTAGGGCTAAACCCCAAAATTATCTGACTCCAAGAGTTACCGCTTGTGATTCCGTGATGTCTCCACACCAGGGCTGGCAGGAACAGAAGAACAAAGGGATGGGCCCCTACACACCTGGGGTCCCTGTCCTAGTTCTACGTCTGTGCGGCGTCCCCCGCTGCGGCATCTGTAGCTCACCCTCCTGGAGTTGACCTGGGGACTGCATCTGGTGACTGAGTGGTTGGTGAGACTCGGGAGCCTTGAGAGCATCTGGAAGGGGACCCCCCACCCTATACCGCAGGTGTGTCTGTGTGGCCGCGCTCCTAGACACCACTATCTTCAAATACAACTCAGTCCTATGCATCAGCACCTGAACACAAATTTGTGTTTAAAACTGGGCTGTGTTGTCCCCTGAAACTTCTCTGTATGTTACCAGTGGGATAAACAATAATGGAACAGAAGCTTGGCAGGCCAGGAAATCAGGCATAATCATGGCATCTAGTAGGTGAGCCTTGGATGCTGCCCATCTTTGTGGACTAAGGACCTGCTTTGGTCTAAGAATCTGTTTTCTTGATCCTCTTAACCTCTTTCTCCCATCGGCTTCTTCTTCCTCAACACACTGAGTGCACACTAGCCGTGTGCCATCCCTGGCTTCTTCCTCAACACACTGAGTGCACACTAGCCGTGTGCCATCCCTGGGCACTGCACTGGTTTCCGGAGCTCTGTGGCAGAGAACCAGTCACTTTCAGGCATGGACCTTGGGTGCGAAGGCCATGTTTGCACAGATACTCTTTTATTAGGCTTCCTCCTCAATCCTCTTCCCTCCCTGCTATGGCAGAACCAGGAAGTCAGGCTGCTTGCGCTCAGAGAAGACAGGGCACCCAGTGACCAGCCTAAGTGACTCTAATTATGGACCTTGAAGATACCATATGGGCTTGCCAATGATCCCCCATGACCTAGCAGCTGCCCAGCAGCAAGGAGTCCTCAAAAACCTGAAGGCCCTGACTCTAGAAGTGTGGGTGTGTAGAACGGAGTGGGAAGCATGGCCAGCGGTCTTGGCAGGGACAGCCCACTGGAGCACTCTTCTCCTCACGCAGCCACAGTCTGAGTGCACGTTGCCAACGCTGCGGTAGCAAAAATAAATATCCAAGTGAAGTCCACCAGGCAAAGCCTATAAAAGAAGGTCGTCGGTTTGCGTCTCCAGAGCACGGCTCACCTCGTGCATTTATAAGTGAACGAATGGCGCACACAGCCTTCAGAGCCTGTGTGTACACACAGGCTGGGGGCAGGGGGCTTAGTGACACTCTATTCTAGAGAAACTTTCAAAGCACCAAATCACAAACAGGTCAGGGCGGGAGAAAACGCCAGGGCGGGAGGCCAGTCCCTGGGACACACTGGGGCTCAGTGCACAATTTTAAACATTTCTTACAAGCGGGAACTTGGAGACAAAGACAGATGGAGCTTTATTCTATGCCTCCGCCCTTTGTCACCAGGGAAGAGACACAGCCTTCCCAAGGTCCCCATCCAACTTCTCCTTCACTAAGACTTTGTGATGTTGCCATCTAAATCCACCCCAAAATACACAGGGAAGGCCAGTTGGTAAGCACAGAAGTGGGCAGGAGTTTGATACCAGTCTTTACTGCTTCCTACCTAGATAAGATCTTAATCACAGCCCCCAAATTATCTGGGCTGACATTTATCAACGCCCGTCCTCCACGCCGCCCGCGCTGGGCCATCGGCCTTTCTTCCTGGCCTCCCTCTCAATGGAAGTTAATTCCGAGTACATGATTTATCTTGCTGGGGAGCAGCTCCGAGGCGGCCCACCTTTTCAAAGGGCGGGCCGGGAGTGAATTATAGCCACGCTGTCCAGTGATTGGGTTCCGCGGGGACGCAGAATAGGCAGCAGTGTGTCGCCTGATGGGATGCTGGGCCTTTTCAGCCCGTGAAGAAAAAAGATTAGGCCTCTGACGGCGGGGCTGACAGGCGAGCTTGGGGCAGCAGACAAAAGGCCGTACCTGAAAGCCGGACAAGCCCGGCCCTGAGGGGGTGTGCATGCTCCCCTGACAGGCTGTGACTGCATGTGTCCCATGCCCCCACCTTGCTTAGGCCTTCCACCTCCTGCCCCGTCCTTTCTCGTCTCTCTTCTGCTTCTCTTCTTCTCATCCTCTTCCCTCTACCCCCCTCTGCTGCTTCTGCCTCCTTTCCCTCTTCCCCTTCCTCCTCCTCCTCTCTCTCTGCCCTCCTCCCGTTCCTCCTCTTTCTCTTGCTCTCCTAGTGTCTCCTCCTCCCTCTTCCCATACTCCCTCCCCTCCTTCCTTCCCACAGCAGTCCTTGCACACCAGGGTCCCTCACAGTGCCCTGCCTGGCTCTTAGCCTTTCCACAAGAATCCTGCCTCTGTGTGGATTCCTCCCCTCCACAGCCTTGCCCTCGGAAAGAGGGAGCATCTTGCCCATCACGCCACCACTCCCTCGCCAGCACAGGGAACACACAGAGGCCTATGAAGACCTGCCCCCACCCAGGGGTGGCAAAGGGCAAAGCAGTTCCCTCCTTTCTGCCCTTCCCAGGGGACTTGGCAGGCAGGCTGGGAGTGTGGGTGGGTGCAGGGACCAGCTTGGCCCACTGGGCCCACAGCTAAGGGTGGAAATGGAGGGGGTGCTGCAAGTGCATGGTCTCTGATGGCTCCCAAGACTGCCTAGACTCCTGCAAACTGAGCTGAGGTAGATGAACCCCTCCAAGTTCACCAGCTCTGTGTGCTCGCTGGGTGCCGCCAGGCATCCCTGCTGAGTTTTCCCTCTGCTCCAACCAGGCACCAGCTACCCTCATGCCCACCATCTTACTCGCATTTGGTCAGTCTCAAGCCTCCTGCTCTTGGCACACCCGACCTTGCTAAAACAAGAATACAGCACTGTTTCCAACAACACAACCCATGTTCTGTTTCCACGTGTGTACCCCATGCCTCCTCCACAGCTCCTCTAGAAACCCTTTAGCTCCCCTGGCTGCATTACCCAGGACTACGGGGACCCCACAGATCCGAGATGTCAACCAGCGAAAGAATGTCATATCAAGCTCCTCTTGACCTCTCCCAGAAACAAGCCACTGCTTTTGTGCCGATACGTGTGAACATTTGGGAAGCCGTAACTATTAAAACAAAATGAAGCTTTCTGAGTTAAGGGTCAAGGGCAGATGGGTGAGGCTTGACAGCTGGAGGCAGCATGGGGTGGGGGGTAGACTTTCCTGAGGCCTCCTGGACCTTGCAGCAGTACCAACATGGGCTGGATGAAGAGGGTACAGATGGGCACTGGTACCATAGCTCATGTGTGACCTGATCCCCCAATATTCCCAGGGATTAGGTACTCTAGAAGATCAGCATCCAGGGAGGCCACTATCCTCCCAACCTACATGAAATGAGCCCCGTTCTCTGAGGCTGCCCAACTTTGTGAGGCCCTTCTTTGGATGCAAAAGAGGGGCAGAATTGTCCACACCCCAGAGGATGGACTACCTCATCCCACACTCCATGTCCCTTAGGACTCCCAGATGTGCAGGTACCCACCTCCCCAGCCAGAGCAATGGGGAAAGAAGAGACTGATGACTGGGGGAACAGAAGTGTCTTTGATGCCCCTGAGAATGTCTAAATGCCCTAGCTGGAGTCTGCTCTAGGTGTGGCACCCTCAGGTCGAGAGCAGGCCACAGCCTAGGAAGCCCCTTTACATGCAAACAAACAAACAAACAAACAAACAAACAAAAAACCCAACAACCACATTCCCTGAAGCTCCTAGCAGGGAACAAGGTAAGCATTGTCGGGCAAATGATGACTGCTTCCTGTCCATGGAAACAAGGAGACCCCACTGGTCCCAGTTTCAGAATGATGGATTTCATCTTCAGTCAA
Organism: Ondatra zibethicus; assembly: GCA_004026605.1. Classification (NCBI taxonomy): domain Eukaryota; kingdom Metazoa; phylum Chordata; class Mammalia; order Rodentia; family Cricetidae; genus Ondatra; species Ondatra zibethicus. Next base: position 305,977 of record PVIU01000005.1, on the reverse strand, counting down.
AGATGAGAGGGAAACTCCTCCCTGACCCTGCACCTATCAAGTCGAAGCCTGCTCACTGAGGACCACCTCACCAAATTCATGGCCTTTCTGAGGGCTGCTCCACGCATCCCAAGCCTCCTCCTCCTGCTGCACATGATGCCTCAATAGAGCCTCCGCAAACACTAAGTACCAGACAGTTATTAAAAGTCAGTTCGTTTCTGGGAGCTCTGTGGAAAGAAACCTTTCTGTGTCTATTCATGAAGCTGACCCGAGCCACACAGGAGGAAGAAGGCAGAGGTAGTGTCCTTGGTGGTATGGGATGGCCTGCCTCCACTCCACCAATGGTAAAATCATACTAACAATGAACAGAAGTTGGAATCCGCAGCTTTGAATCCAGCTGAAGATGCTGGCAGCATAGCCGTCTGCAAAATGCCAAAGACAGAAACATTCCCAGCATCGGAAAGAACCTCACCACCAGAGACCAGTTAACCCTTTACCTAGCTGGGTGTCCACAGTACACACCTGTTTCGGGTGTGACTTTGTGTCCCCCCCCCCGTCCCCCCATCCCCCCCCCAGCCGAAAGAATCCATGTTGGAGCCGCAAGGGGTCATTGTCTCAGCCCACGAGGCTTAAGCACAGAGCTGGCGTCTCGTTCCCTGGCCTTATAATGGCAGCAGCATGCTTTATAGAGTGGAGGCCTAAGCTAGCTACATTGTAGCTTTAGTGAGGACAGAGCCTGGCTGTCTATGTTGCCCTGTGCTTAGGCTTTGAGCAACAGTAGAGGTCTCTCAGGACCTTCATCCACTCCCCGGGCAGACGTCAGCACCTGACACAGTGCACACCCCCGTCAGCATGTGTGTCATTAGTTCACGGTGATCGCTCCAACGGTTGGGTTAGATCCCACACCACATATGAACTCACAGACAGCTCAATCTCAACCTTATACCGAACACTAAGATCACAGTGGCAGAATTAATTACAGGAAAATCAAAACTTGGGCTGGGACCACAGCTCAGAGCTACCGGGCTTGCCTCCTATGTGCTAGGTGTGCTGTGACACTGTCTTCCAGGCCACAATATCAGGATGCTCAGAGTCCCCAACTCACAGGTTTGTCGTGACAGGGGAATGGTATGGCTCACTCTCCACGTCCTGTCACCAGCCACACTGCGGTTTCTGCCCAGCCATCTGGTCCCCTCTCAGACAGGAGCCTCAGATTCTGCTTAAGCTGACCTGCACTCTGCATGGATCGCCCAAGAGAGTACAGCCCCAGGCTGGACATGCAGTGGCCACTGCATGGGGAGCTTGGCGGATGACTAGCTGAGCGAGACCAAATCTTGGCTGCATTCAAGAAGGAACCAAGACCTAAGCCCAGGGGCAGGCACCCTGGGGAGGTGACCCACACTTGATCAGCAGGGTTCTCAGGGATCATATGTCTCCCTCACAAGGGAAGGTGGTGCCAAGGTGTTAGTCTGGCAGGAAGGACAATAGGAGACCAGAATCTATCCAGAACACTTTCCATAATTACTGTGTTACCCTCACAGTCTCACCACAAACACGGCCACAGGGAAATGGGCTGAGACCAGAGAAGTTAACCAGCAGGTGTGTTGAGAAGAGGCTGCTGTCAGGGAGATCTGTGGGCTCCCTGCCGAGCATTAAATGATATATACTTAAGAGATTGCTCTATTTACAGTAGAATTAGCTGTGCAGACTGACACCAAGGATCCGCTGGCTTCCAGATCCTGAGCCCGCTAATCCTTCCTTAAGCCCCATACGCTAAACCACCTGGGTGCAGAATCACGAGTCCAGGCTCCTTGGGGCCCAGCCACTATGGGTAGGAGCCACAGCCCCTATGGCTGCACACAGGCCAAGCCATCTGCAACCTACCAGACTGGTCCCCAAGACCAGCAGGCCAACACACCAGCAGGGGCAAAGCTGCCAGGAAACAGTGTGGCTCTTGCACACAGCACAATCAAAGGCCGTCCCTCCACAACTCTGAGTAACAATAGAAGCCATGGCCCCTCTACAACCCCATGTCCTCCTCTGAGGTGAGGGTAACACTCAGTGACACCCAGTGTCCCCACCCTGAAGGGGTGTGAAGAAGGCTAAGCTAGAATGAAGCAGTCATGGGGCTGTACCTGCCCAGCAAGAAACAGCACCTGTTGAGCCAGAGCTGGCCTGTTATGCCCCTGCTGCCCACCCATGGAGGCCCAGCAATGGGCAGTGCCATCTCCCCAATGCTCAGCGAGCATGCCCCTTCCTGTGTCAATCCTGGCCGTCCACTGGTGCCCAGCAATGAGGAGAAGCAAATCTTATACACACCCCACCAGTCCTTCTGCCACTCCAGTCTCCTGCCCTCCCACAGTTCCCCAGTCCTTCCCCCTTCCTCGCATCCCAAGGCCTGGCAGGAGACCCACCTGTTTACTCAACAAATGGAACTTGACTCAAAGTCCTCCATAGATAAAGACCATCCCTTCCCCATCACTTGGAGCAAAGCTGGTTTGCCTTACACAGGTCAAAAACTCTCCATTCTGACCCTCACCCTCCTGCCCTCACTGATGGTCAGTGTCGGGTTCTAGAGGCCCCAGGCTCTCAGTGACGCCAAAGCTGCATCTTTTCTCCCACTTTCTGCCACACCAGCTCCTTATAGCTTGTGTGCCCTTTCTTCAGGTCCCAGACAGAATGCTCCCCCTGCTCCAATCTATCTGAGTAGCCCAGCTCTTATCTGAACTAATATTGCCCGCCTCTCACACACAAGCAGTTGCAAGCCCTGGCTTTTCCGTCTGCTGGGGCTGCTCCCCCCAGAGGATCAGCTCTACCCTGGGCCCCTGGATTACCCAGCGTGGAGGCAACAATGTGCTAAGTGAGGAAAGGAGCTGGTAACTCTTGGAAAGAGACTTCTTGGCCCTGGGTCCGGCATCCAGGGGTCTAACATCAGAAAACCGGCAGACAGAAACTTCCTGGGGTTAGAGATGGGGTAGACCTTGCGGGGCCTACCCTAGCCTCACCCCATAAGGACACGGTCAAGGTGATTTCCAGGGTCACTGGGTATGACCGGGAGAGGTTTTGGTGCTGTGTTGCCCCCTGTGGACTCACCCTGCTGCCCTGGGCATCTCCCAGGGTCCTGTCCTATATGAGGAAGAGAAGGAAGGGGAAGAGTGTTGTAAACAGAAGTGGCCTCCTCTGGCCCCTTTCTCGGAGACCTGAAGCCAGGCTCCCGAGAAGCTAATTAGCATGCTGTTTGGGCCTGAGTTAGGAATGTAATTACTGTTGGAGGCAGAGCCCGCCCAAGGAATGCATTCTGAAGGTTACCATAGGAATCCAAGGGCCTATTCATCCCCGCAACACTAATCACAGTCATAAGGAAGGGATTGGGGACAGGCTGTAGGTTAACATCTGATGGGATGCCCCTGAACAAAGCCCCCGGCACTTGCTCCTTAACCCTTTGGGGTCCAGAGTGATGGCTGTCTAAGGGTACTTGGTCAGGTCCAAGTACCAGGATCACCACTGTGTTTCCAGAGTCTGCTGCCTGGCTACTGGTGGCGAGAGGGTCCTGACCTTTGAGGACCCGTCACCAAAAGGGATGCAAGAAGAGGTTGGCCGGCTCTTGACCTCAAGGTCCAGGTCGAGTCCTTCAGTAGACTGATGGGCAGCAGAGGTCCCTCCCCTCAGGGAAGACTCACTTCCTTTTCCTGTGAGAGGCTTGGCTCTCATGGAATGACCCTAAATTCCCAACCTCCCCGGGCATTCTTAACTGGACCCCTTGGGAAATACTGCTTTGTCCTGTCCCCTATCTGCAAAGGCCCTGTTTTCCAACATGTACCCTTTCATCTGGGTCAGCATTTATTCTTCATCCATGTGTTTAGCACATGTGTTAAGTAACAACTGGCCAGGAGTTGCTAGGAGTTGGGGGGAACAAGAAAATCATCCTTGTCCATCGGGGCGGGGGAGATCACAATCTTTTCGTGGGAATGATCACAGTTAAAATGCCCAGCTAGAATCAGGGTGGGATACATGGGAAGGGGAAGGAGGGTCCTGGCTGGAGATGGCTTCACTGGGGTGTGAAAGCCAGGATGCTTGAGTAGGAAGTAGAGGAGCTGGGGCTCCGAGTCAGTGTCCTCCGTAGGACTGAGCCCACAGCCCTTTTGCTTGACTGGTTTCTTGTCCTCAATGGGCTTAGGGCTGCTTAAGGGCCAGCATGGACCGTTTTAGTCTCTGGAGCAGGCCCCTGGGGACCCCACCTGCTGTAGAGGTCTGCATCATCCTAATACCTGTCTCCTCCTGGGCTGTGTGTCCAGGGACGTTGTACACAGGAGTACCTACAATGTGAGCTCCCACACAGCGGCACCTGTCTTCTAGCCTCTTCCAGGACCTTCCAGCACCTTCCAACAAGGACAACAGCTCCTGGCTGTCTCTGCCCAGCCTTCTTTCTTTCCCGGCTGCCTCCCCGGTCCTTACAATGGCACTTGTTGGCTGAAGTCTTGGAAAGAGCGGCTGGGGTAGTGCACACTTACATCCTGAGCCACGCTGTTCTCTGCAGACCTCGGGGGACCTGCCTCTGTGGGAATCACCATTCAGTGGTGGCCTCAGAAACTGTGTGTTATCAACACTAGGCCAGGAGCAGGGAGGAAGGCAATTTGTTTGTGAATTTTGCCCTTTGTTATGGAAAGCTGCTGGGTTTTAAAAAATTGTAAAGGCTTGAACCGTTAACTCCCAGGGTAGTCCCGCCCAACGGCTGGGGAAGTTTGTGGATGTGTTTATTTCTTAAAAAAAAAAAATACATAGAATTGCTGTTAAGTAGCCATATGCAAATTTCCTGGGGCCTGTTGATTTTATTCCCTTGAAATCTTATTGAAAAGGATCAACCCCGCAAAATGGGGAAAATTGTGCACTCCAAAGCAGCCCTGATTTCCTCAGATGCTTTCAGGCTGTAGGCCTCTCTTTGAAGTCGGTTGGATCCTTTCAGGAAAGATGTGGGGGTTGGACTAGAGGGTCTTCACTCTTCCCACTACGTAACTCAATTCCTGGGATGCTCAGATGACCCAGGCCCTTTCTACACTGCCCCTGCTGGCCCTTTGCCAGTGATTTTGGGGAGATAGGGGAGTTGTGCTAAGACAGTTATAGAGAAAGGTGGCTAGAGAGTCAAAATGATACAAATAGAAGTCACGAGGGTCATGGAGGGAAGGCTGGGATGCCCAAATTGTGTTCCCCAAAATTCCGATGTTGAGGCCTTAATACTCAGTATCCAAGAATATGACCACTTGGAGAGGAGGTGATTACATTACATGTGGGTGATTACATTAAAAATGATCTTTAGGTGACCAAGGACTAGTGTTTTTGTAAGAACAGGTACTCAGGGCAGACACAAGACAACCATCATAGGACACAGGGCACCATCTCTAAGCCAAGCAAAGAGGTCTCAGGAGACACCGTCTGTCAGAGCTGGATCTTAGACTTCACCCCTCAAGACTTGAGACAATAAACCCCTAAGGGTTATGCCCAACTATGAACACGAAGTTGAAAGGCAGAGCCTTCCATCACCTCCACAGTCCCAAGTTAGGCCGCATAAGAGGACACACTCAGCCTGGGATGCTCAGAATGCATGTCCTCTGTCCCAATCCTCCTGATGCCTTAGTTTCACTTGGAGGAACATGTGTTTAGCCACATCCGATCAAGGCTCTCTGTGGAAAGGCAGGCTAATATGCAAAACACAGAGCTGCCACGGCCTGTGCTCCTCCTCAGGGAGCCTAAAGCTATCGGGACAAGAGTCCAGAGTTCCCGACCCTCCAGAGCAGTGGCTCTTAACCTTCCTAATGCTGCAGCCCTTTAATACAGTTCCTCATGCTGTGATGACCCCCAACCATAAAATTATTTTTGTTGCTACTTCATAACTGTAATTCTGCTACTGTTATAAATCATAATGGAAATATCTGTGTTTTCCAATGGTCTTAGGTGACCCCTGGGAAAGGGTATTTGACCCCAAAGGGGTCGTGATCCACAGGTTGAGGACCACTGCTGTAGAGTCTTGCAGGGTCCCAATATGGGCTCTGCCCTTGGCTCCTATCCGCAATAAACTCCAGCTCCACCTTGAATGTGCTCAGAGGCCAGTAACAACCCAAATCTCCTATTTGGAAGTATTTAGGACAATCAGAGATATTTGCTTAGCTAGAAGTCTCTACCCATGTGTTAAACCCTATGTCAAAGGGAAGCTCCACGCGGAGACTAGCCAAGGCCAAAATCTGGTTTGTCTCCAATCCCAGCATGGGGCAGAGGGGTCCTGAATGCTGGTCATGACTCAGGGTGGTGTTGGGGGCTAACAGGTATCTACACATCCAGAAGTATCTTCCAGGACAACCTCTATTCCCTCAGTTTCTTCTTTGGGGCATTTGTCCATCCTGGTGACTCTGGAGGGCGATCTGCTCCTCCCTCAAGAACACAAAGGGGACAGCTGAGACACACTTCATCCTTGCTTCACCTGACCACCTGGTGTCCCGAACTCACTGTCTACCTGCTCTGAACTATGGGTTCTCTGACTGTGACATGGGTCCTAGATATTGGAAAAGACTTTTGAGCCTCTGGCCTAGCTAGGGGCCCTCTCCAACTCTGTGCCTGACTGCTCCGTGAGTTGAGTTTCTGTTTAAAAGATATCTCGTTGCTCCAAGTTCTGGAAAACTGCTGGAGACCCTTCCTTCCTCTCATGAAGTGTGGACAAGGGTGGCAGGGCCTGGCCGGCAGAGATGGTACCCATTACTGCATCACTGCTGGGTCTGACCAGGTTGTGGGAGATTGGAGGAAGACGGATGGGGCACTTTCCCAACTTTGCCCTGACACTGATATCATCACACAAAGAATTCCAGATCTTGTTGAACTGGGCTAGCACTCAGTGAAGTCTCATGGCTGGTCCTCCGTTGCCCTTCTGTAGGCATAGCTTTTTATTCCGGGTGCCTGCTGCAAATATCCCCACCGGCTCTAAGCCACTCCACGTGAGTCACTTTGGTAGATGATGGACAGACTCAAACTGAGCCCACTCTCTTCTGCCAGGATCACTAAGACCTCACCAGCTGCTGGCCTTGGCTTCCCCGAAGGCCGCTGCTTCCCGAGCCATTTGGAAGGTGCCTGGACGTCCACTCGGCCTTGTGGGGCGGCCGCCCATTCAGCACAGATAAGCCCCTTTAGAACCAAGGGGGAATTTAATTCACTGCCTGAGTGACAGCACGGAGATTTATCCCCTGGCCAGACAATACAGCCCTGGGGCTTTAATCTCACCCAGACAATGCACTGCTTCTCGGCCCTCATCGCGGCTTTCCCACGATGGCTGCTGATTAGCAGAGGTGCATTGGATAGAAGCCACTATCTCTCGAGGAAGTATTCGCTCCTGCACCCAGGGCTGCTGGAGGAGAGGGCATCTCAGTATATCAAGGGGCACAGCAAGGAGGTCCCCCTGTGCCTCGCAAGGTGCCAGCCAGGAGACAGAGTCATGTCCCTAGACTCCAGCTGCATTTTCCACGAGGGAGCAGCTCCTGCAGTTTAGGACATCACCTGCCCGCCCCCAGACCTGTGAAGTGAGGTCAGAATAGCAGGCAGGTGACTTGGTATCCATGGAAATCCTGAAGCTAACCCAGTCCCCTCTGGCTCTGGAGTGACATTAGCACAGACTGTGACCTCTGTCATCTCTCCCCTTCAGGACCACAGTGATTCTTCCTTCCCCATCTTACACAACCCAGCGCCAGACACACAGAGTCCAACGTGGATGCCTGAGGTAAACCCAACCTTCCACAGATGGATGCTCACTCATCTTTCCAGCCCAAAAATATCACAAGGGACATCTTATGCCCAGGCGGTATGTGGAAGAAGATAGAGGGTCTCACCAGAAAATATGGCCTGGTTCTCCAAGCCCATGGGATACTTCAGAAATCCTATAGAAAACTTGTCTGTGGAAGAACAGTGGCAAACGGTCTACAGAAGCATTTGCAACCCAGTGTGGAGGCTGCACCCTCTGCTACTTCTTAAATAATTGTGGAGAGCATGGAGAATCATCCCTACCACTGATGTGACTAAATTTCCACTTGGAGTTAGGAGTCTCTGTCTCATTTTCCCCATGGGATGCTTCTTGGCAGGATCCTGGACACCAGCTCTCCTTGACTATATGGCTGCAGCCCACGGGGCGTTCAAGCTACTGGGTCTTCGAGATCCAACCTCTAAAGACGGCACCATTCCCACTTATCTCCTTCCTCTTGCAAGGCCTCTGCACACAGCCCCAACATGGGTTCCAGAAACACGTTCTAGAAGACAGTCCCTGAACCCTATAGTCCATTTCTGCTCCTAGCTGGCTCAGCTCAAGAATGCTACTGTGCTCCCTAACCGTGAAAAACCCACCTCATGTATATGCCTCTGGCCAGTGACGCAGGAATGCCTTTCCTTGGGGCCAGCAAGCTCACAGATGCAGTAAAGAAGCTCACAACAGTAACCAAAGCAACCAACATGCAAGAGTTAGCCTGTTCGTTTTTATCATACAGTAGGGAGACTCATACCAAATCACACGTGGAGGAGCCCTCCTACCGAGACAGACACACTTGCCCAGCAGGTCCCTACAGCTCTTCCTTCCCCTTCACAACCTTGTCTCTGAGCAGGAGGCAGCCCTGAAGTTGGCTGGGAGGACCTCATTCCATCTGCAGATACACAAGGACTCGACTCTGTAGTTTCCTTTTGGGGGCGAATTGAAGGATTCAGACCTATTCCTGCCCATGGCAAAAACAGGGTCTTCTGCTGCCCTGGGGAAGATCCAGGTCTACACCGATCACCACACTACAGCAAAGGAGAGGCCAAGTCTGAGATCTCTCTACTCTTCCACTCCATGAGCAGGAAGAGACTCGGCTGCCATGCAGGAAGTTTTCTATGCTAAAACCCGAAAGCATGAAAGAGGGTCAAAGTACAAAGGGGGTGAATTTTGTCCTACAAGCACATATTTGGGAGAAAATGGGGATTCCTCCTTTCTAAGAATCTTCCTGTGGACATCATATGTGCCCTATGCTCTGAAGATATCGGAAGACATCCTCAAATGTTGGGCCTCAATTTCCACCTTATTTGAAGCAGGGTCTCTTGTTGTTCGATGTTGCATACTTGGGGGTTCAGGGACTCTCCTGCCTCTTTCATGGGAGTGCTGTGATTACAGACATGTACTCCAGCACCTGGCTTCCCATGGGTTTTAAGAATGCAAACATAGACCCTCATGCTTGTGTAGCAAATGCTTTACTCACCAAGCCACCTCCGCATCCCAGAATTTCTTCTATGAAAGGTTATTTTACAGACTAGAGAAACTTGTCCAGAGAACAGTGGTGGGTGCTGTTTAGGACCCTGAAAAGCTAGACCTGGTTTGGGTACATGGAGGAACACATGGGTTCCCTGGCCACTGTCTGCCAACCCTGAACATCTGTCTCGCTGCTGTTCTTCCAAAGTCCCCCTGTTCCTCCAGGCTGAGGCTCTGGCTCCTGTGGGGTATCTGCTCCCACTATAGACTGTCTTCCCTCTACTGGGACAACTGGGCTTCCCCCATGCTGGCCACTCTGGAGCCTAGGTGCTTGACTCAAATCTCAGGTCTCTATAGCTCCACTCATAGCAAGTGTTAGAAACAGTGGCCTTACGCCTTACTTTTTAACCTATTCCATGAAAGAGAGAGGGAAGCCAGGATACCTGGCCAAGCTGGGTACAGCTTCTGCCCGTGAGGCTGTCCAGGGCTACTGAGCTGCTGTGCAGACCCGGGACCACATCCTGATAGCTCAAGAGGCAAGAAGAACCCCCCACATGACTAGCCCCAAACACTTACTCTGGATCTGCCTGAAACAACCCTGCAAAGATGCTTGAAAGACCAGGCCAATCATACACACCCACCATCCCTCCTCCAAAGGACGCTGAGGCCAAGTCACAGATGGGGTAGGGTGTCTTGTGTTCCCGCCCTCCAGCTGGGGAGGAAGACCAAAGGCCCCAGCTCTCTCCACACACCTTAAATGAACATGGTACAACCTGAGGTTGAGGAACAGAGCAACATCCGACTACACACACACCCCCGTTTCCCCCCGCCCCCGCAAGAAAGCAACTGGAGACAGGAGCTGACAGGAACTAGGGAGGTCAGGATGGCCCAGGTCGCTGACCCAAAAGGCAATGGGGATGACTATGGGGGAAGTCATTCTGCCTGGGCTGAGGCTGTATCCAGGTTGCGCTGAGGTTAAGAGTTCTCAGTTAAAATAGGGTAGAAAAACAAGGAAGGGAAGCAAAGCTAATTCTATGACTTTCTTTCTGAGTGGGGCCAGAAGAGGACTATGACTGTTTTTTGGAGATCCACAGGGCAATACTAGGCAGTCACAGGGCCATGGGTCCCTCAGAGGGCCGAGTTCAGGGCAGCAAGCACCCCCAAGTTTGACAGCCCAGGAGTACCCTCTCAAGAGATACATTACTGGACTAGTAGGCTGTGGCCCTTGGGGATCACATATCAGATACCCTGCATATTATATATTTATATTACAATTCATCATTGTTTTACAGTTATGAAGTAGCAACAGAAGTAATTTTATGGTTGGGGGGGGTCGCCACAACATGAGGACCTGAATGAAAGATTCACAGCATTAGGAAGGTTGAGAATCACTGCGCTGGAAGATGTCCATTTACTCTTGTTTGGAGGGCGGTGGGGAGTTTCTCCTTCCTTTTCTTTTCAGATTTTAAAAAAAATGTTTTGTGTGTTTATGTGTTTGTCTTCATGTATGTACGTATGTATGCATGTGTAGCATGTTGCAAATCCCAAGAGAGCCAGGAGAGGGCATCAGATCCTCTGGAACCTGGAGTTATGGATCGTTGTGAGCTGCTATGTGGGTACTGGGAACCTAATCCCAGTCCTCTTCAAGAGCTGCAAATGCCCCACTGCTGATCTCTCTCTCTCTCTCTCTCTCTCTCTCTCTCTCTTTTTAACATTCACTTAACCAGGTCTGATGCACGCAGGTGGATCATTGTAAATGTGAAGCCTTCCTGGTCTACATAGGCGGTCCAGCCAGGGCTCCATAGAATGACCCCTCTACACAGACCCTTTAAAAAAATACATAAATGGACATTAACTAAAGCCCATTTCCCATGAGGCATGTGGGAGTGAAGGCATGAGGATGCCCCTGAGGTCTTCTGGAGTCTACTGGCAGGTCTCTGTGCCCTAGATCCAGGTGTGGGGCTGCAGAAGGCCTAAAGTTGGAGGAACACCTCTTTAGGATACACTGAGGGTGCTCAGGGTACCACAGATAACCAAGGAACAGAGTCAGCAGAATCAGTACTGGTGTACATGACCTTCTAACACACTTTGAGTGGGACCCAGTATCAAGGAAATGGCTCTTGGGCAAATAGTGCCAGGCCCCTTGCTCCCCATGCCAAGCTGTTTATTAAAGAAATTGAATCCAAATACATTTAGATCTCTCTCCTTGGATCCCCTGAGCAGCCCTGCAGTGAGGTGGAGTGGGGCAGCACTACCTACATTTTCAAGGCATTTTGAGAGTTCTGGGAGCCGAAGGCTCTACTGTAGGGGTCGGTCCAGGTTACATCTCACTGATTCTGAGTCCCTTCAGTGAAGGTCTTAATGAGTCACCTCCTCCATCCCGCACTTCATGGGACAAGGAGAAAGTCCCCCAAGAAATCCCACTTTGGAATTCCCACTGCATGTGGTCCTGACTCTCAAGCAGCTGTACTCTTGATGTCTCCTGACACGCTAGGCATGCTAACTGGGGCTCAAGGGGGGTGCTGACACACCATGCTCATTAAGGGACAGGCAGTTCCTTCTCTGCCCCTTCATCATTCAGACACGTACTTGCTAAACGCTGTCCAGTTCTAGGTGGGAGGGTGACAGTGTCACCATTGAAGGAACATAGCACCCCCCTCCAATTCACCCAGCTAGTAAGACCCAGACACAGGATGGGAAATAACACAGGACGTGAGGGGAGCTAATATTTAGACAGAAGCTAACACAAGGCCCAGAACCTGCCATTCTTAGCAGAGTATGCAAAGACCAGGAGAGTGAGAGAGGGAGTGCTTAGCTCTGATGGCCAGGCAGGAAGGGGCTCTGAGATCGGCTGAGTAGCCCCTTTGTGTCTTTAGGATTCGGGACATCTTGAGCCTTCAGAAGTGTGTTTACCTTCTTCAGAAAATCAGATACGTTTTTACAAGGCAGGGTGTCAGCATGGATACCTCCCTTCTGTGGTTCTGTCAGGAGAACTAATGGGGAGCAGACCCTTCTGTACCCCTCTAGCCACCTGGAAGGCTATTCATGCCCATCGCCCTCTGAGGCCTGGTTCCTCTCCCCTTCCTGGCAAGTCCAGGCTCTCCAGAAAGGGATCTGAGGGGAAGGTGAATGGAAAGGGGTTGGAATGCACACAAGTATTTCTGGGGATCCCTGGGTGGGCAGTACGAGTAACCCCAAGGCCCCAAGCACAGCAGCTACACAGCAGGCCCTGAGCCATCTCATGGTGGCCCTGGCCCTGGAGAGACCCACTGAGCTGAGGTTGGGAAAGGCCTGCCTGGAAAGTTCCTCCTGTCCCCATGGCCATGCATCTGGGACCTGAATCAGAAGAGCGATACCAAAGCCACCCATGGAGTCCTACTCAGGCTCAGAGGCCTGACTCAGCACACAGTCAGCTCTCAACATGGTCACATCTAGGCCTGGAGAGTCTCTCTCTCACACCCCCCCACATACCAACACCCCCCTCACACACACACCAACACCCCCCCACCCCCACACACACAAGGGTTAGCACCATGCACATAGGGTAAGTAGCAGGCAGGGAGTGATAGACTTGGAAGTCAATAACCTGTTGGAGGTATAGTGGGCTTTGTCCAAGAAGAGTATAGGCCAGGACACAGACATGATTGCCTATCTACCAGAACATAGGCCAGGACACAGACATGATTGCCTATCTACCAGAACATAGGCCAGGACACAGACATGATTGCCTATCTGCCACTACGCTATCATCAAGAGAGGCTCGCTGACCCAGAACATGCTGGGCTAGCTTCAGGCCTTTGGAACATGTGGTCTCAGGAACCACACCAGGTGGACATCATGCACTCACTTTGCAGCTAGGAAGTGGACTCAGAGAGGTTAGAAGTTAGCCTGGGGTCACACAGCCAGCGAAAAGTCCAAAGCACCCAAAGCTTATGTCCCCTCAGCTTATGGGAGGGCTCTCCAGTCCTGCCCCTGGTCCTCTGTGACCTCAGCAACTCAGGCAGGAATTCTCTGAACTCTTCTTTATCTGAAAAATGGGTCTGCTTTTGACCTCGGTTCCAGTCTATCACCCACAGGGCACACATCCTAAGCACATACCCCGAATGCAGATAATGCAACCAGCACCCACTCCTTGGAAGGAAGGCCTCAAGGGATCAAAGATCATACACACTCACATATACATGCATGCCTACACATACAAACATACTCATACACACATGCATACACATACACACATACATACTATACACACATATATAATCACACACATATATACATAATCACACATTATATACGTACACATACACACATGCATACTATACACACAAATATAATCACACACATATATACATAATCACACATTATATACATACACATACATGCATACCGACACACAACATACATACACACATGCATATATATGTATGCATATATATGGCCCACAGACACACATATATGCACACACATACACAATGCATGCACACACATAAATACATAACACATCTACAGACACATACACACACATACATACATACACACATATCACACACACACACAGGGAAACTTGAAAAGTAGGTCAGGGATAAGAGGATGCCTTAGCAGATACGACACAGAACATGTCAAGGCCACGGTGGTCTTCCTGTGGGTCTACTTCCACAGGATGATGAACACCTCAGTGAGTGGGCTGGGCAAGGAATACAGCGTGAAAACTCAAGAGGCTGCCCCTGGGCATCCTAGCAGGCCTGCCAGGAAAAACGAGGAGAATCAAAGCCAAGGCATACCCACCTTGATCTGCAGGCAGACACAGCCATTCACCGTCTGGTCTGCTCTGGAAGCTTCAGATGGCTCCCAGCCCTAGGACCAAGGCTCAGGAGAGAGAGACTCCCTGTTTCTCAGCCTGTAGGCTTTCCACGTGATGCCTGCAAGGGACCCAAAGGAATGCGGCAAAGAGCCCCTGAATCTGGCATTGGGTAAGGCAGGTGCCCATGTGGCAGAAGAGGAACAGGCCTTCCCAGAGGGGAAGCTCTGGCCTCGTGAGTTTTTTCTAGCCTCAGCCAAGAGGTACAGGTTCTAAAAACAGACCCTCTGGCCTGCACGCACGACCAGCAGCCCCTCCCATGACCTCATTCTTTCCCAGTGGTTCCAATTTGGCTAGCTCTGAGCAGCGAGGCAGACAGGGGCTCCAGGGACTGCGAGAAAGCCGGGTGGGAGCTGAGGAGGAAGCCGGGGGTCTGGACTAGAGAGGCCAGACAGGGAGGAGGCCACAGCGTGGGAACCTCCAAGCAGGGACTGTGGTGAGAACCCAAGTAGACACACCAGGGAGGCGGTAGAACACTGCTGCCCCTTCCTTGCAGAATCCTAGGGGTGCTGGGCCTTCCTGGGAGCCCACAATATACCCCAAATCAATAGATTCCAGACACACTGGCTGGGGAGAGTCAAGTGAGAGGGCAGGCAATGCCCACACTTCTGCAGAATGGTAGACATCCTGGGCCAGAAGTCACTAAACCATCTCTATGGTGGAGAAAGAACGAGAGAAGGAACAGAGAACACCCTCCCACCCTCCACTCCCCCGACCCCCCCCCCGCTCTAAATCTTTGATATCTTCAAGCCTCCACTCCAGGGAGCGAAATGCCAGCTACAGTGAGCCAGGGTCCTGCAGTGAAGATGGGGCCTGGACACAGTCCTGAGCAGACCCCAAGGCATCCCTGTATGTCACCCCAAGTCCAAACCCGTCTATAGCACACATGGGTTCCAGGCCTGTCTAGACGAGCCCAAACCCCAAGCTTTGTCCAAACCCTGCATGCTGAGCAGAAACCTTGCAGTCCACCAGCAAGGAAGATGGTGAAATTGTCCTGGTTGGTCCTCATGCCCACCCTGGATGGGAAGCCCATCAGACCCTGGAAGTCAGTGAGCCCCAGCCTCACCCCATGCCACCTCCCCACTGCCCCTCAGTTTCACCTTCACGCTCCCCAGGAGAACAGGCCTGCTCCACTCTCCCAAAAGGCTACAATTTGCTCAAGAGAGCCAGCACCCACCCCTATGAGAAGATGCTACCAACCTTGTGTTTGCCAAAAGGAAACCGAGGCCGGGCAGCACAGGACCCAAATAGCTTTCATCAGTTAAGGCTAACTATCCCTTCTCCACAGCCCCAGATGCCAAGCCCAGCCCACTACTGAACATCCTGGGCAAGGGGAGAAAAGGAAAATTCAAGTCTCCTTGGCCTTCTCACCTCGGCCAAGCTGGGCAGTGAGAACTTGGCCAGGAATTCCAGTTGCTGGTGGGCAGTCAGAGGACACCAGCAGTCCTGACACTTCGCCTCACCTCTATCCTGACATTCCTCTGCAGCTGTAGAAGGTGCTAGATGTCATGCCTGAGATCCCCACCCGCAGTGGGGAAGACGCAGAAGAAAACCTTGCCTCCTTCCTGGACCCAACGGTGATCGTCTCGAGTCCCCGTGTCACCAGCAACAGGGATGAGACCCTAGCCTCCCAGGTATACACAATCCTGGGAAAACATGAACCTTGGCTCTGACTTGCTCATTTGAACAGAAACAACCTATAGTCCAGAGCTCAGGACATGCCATATTTTCCAACCAAATCAGTCTCTTACTACGAATTAACCAAGTGTTCTGTCATTCACCAGTGTGAAAGTCACCTCTCTAAACACAGCTCGTGAGGCTCCAGTGCAAAGTGACAGCCAAGTGTTGCAGCATCCCGGGACCAGCAAAGTCTGCTCTCCTGGGCATGCCTTCTATCAGGATAAACCTCTGCCAGATCTGGTTCTGACACCACGCTAAGAGACGCAGGTCCTTATTGCAGGCCTAGGCGGAGTGCTTGGACCTATCACTGACTCCGAGAGCCCCTTCTCTATATGGTCACACAGTGGTGCCGAAGGCAGCTCTGTGCCCTTCTCGAGTGTCTGTGGCCACCTGGCAATGCTCAGAAGCAAGGATCCTGCAGAGACAGATTAATCACAGGAATAGCCCCCTTTCCAGTGCTCTTGTCCATTCCACACACACACCCCCGCCCTGCTTTTGCCTTTATGGCCTGCTGGCTCCTGAGAATTCCCCTTCCTGCAGCCAGTTCAGTCTGACACGGTTCCCATCCACCCTCCACCCTGCACCCTCGAGTGTTCATTTTCTGGGTCACTGGCGGCCACAGACCACACTGGTTGCAGCCACCACTTTCTTCAGACCAAAGTCACTAGCCCACAACTCCACTTCTTCTTGGCACTTCCCGAAACACGGCACCTGGCCGCAGGACCACAGAAACACACAAGCCCGTGGTGACTTGTTTTACCTGGGAGCCCAATGAGAGTTTCCAGGGACCCCTTTCTTGCCTCACCTGCTCTCTGCTTAGGTGTGTTGGGGTGCACAGGAATCATTTCACAAGCTCTCCTGTGGGTCCTCAATCCCTTTCTGCATCCTGCCACCACAGCTTGGGTGTGACAGGTAACAGCCAAAGTTGTAGCCGGGCTTTAACAGGGAAATCGAATGCTGTCTGCCCCAGCTGTAGATGGAACAAGTTTCCACTAGTCAGTCACCGGCCCCTCACTACAGAGGTCTGCATCACCTCTACATGGGGACAGGGACAACACCAACCCAGAAGCCCCCTCTCTCTGAATAGCAGCACAGCTGTGCTGAACGCAGGTATTTTACTCCCTACACTCTCCAAACTGAGTATTTGTGGCCTCCTGGAAATGCTGAGAAGCAAGGAAGGATGCTGCAGGGGTGCCCGGAGCCTTGAGCCCGTGGAGACCTCCTGTGCTCCTCGGTCTAGACCATTCTCACTGTCACCCTGCCTCACCAGAGTGTCTCCAGAGTTCGGCAAGCACGAGCCGATTAACTAAGTAGAAGAGACTCTTTAGGGACAGGTAGTGTGAGGCCCTGCTCCCGGTTAGCCCCTTTCTACCCATGATGCCATGCGTAGCTATGTGGAAATCAGCAGAGTGTGGGGCACCTGTTCTGTGCTTTCAAACATCCCCATACCAGATAGCGCCAGGCAGGCTATTCTGAATCCAGCTATTCACACTGCACTCATCTGGGCTCAACTCAATGTCAGCCAGCCAGGGCCTTGGAAGGGTGGGTTAAGAAGGATTTGTGAGTGGGTGACAGTCTTCTGTCCTGGTCATTACAGTAGGAGCGATGAGCGGAGAAGTCATAACAGGGGCAGCCAGCAAGGTTGACTCAGTGTCTCTTGGCTCGCAGGGAGTAGTTAATGAGTTCCAGGAAGGACCGCTATGCAGTCCAGCGAGACCCACAGGCAGAAGCCCCACAGCAGCTCAGCCCCCTGTCCATCTGCCCATAAATGTGAATCAGGTCACACTGGTGCCTTGGACTTGGCAAGTTTTACCTTGAGACCTCACAGCCCTGTGTGACTAGTAGGAGCAGCTTCTGCTCCCATCCCAGCCCTGGTCCCCAGGCTTGCAGCAGTGAAAACCACAGGGTACATCAACCCTTGCCAAACGGAGGCTGCCCAGCCAGCAGGCAGAAGTGCCCCTCTCCCAGGTACAAGCAGTCCTGGAGGGACCGGTTTTTACTTCCCACTAGCGGTCACAGAGAGTGGGTGTTAGAGATTTACCAAATGGTATATTTTACTACAGAGATAAAGAGAGCAGATACCCATCTTCTCCGTGCCACAACCTGCAGGGTAGCCTCGACCCATAAGACATGGGCACAAGGAGGCTTGAGAATCGGCTGTGTTTGCTCTTGGAAGCTAGTACTTTGGGGGGACACATCAACTCTGTCCAAGTTGCCTCTCTGAACTCCTTTGATCTGAGTTGCACTACAAGGCTGCATGGTGTGGCTTGCCAGCTGGAAACCCAGACGTAGCCCAGGCTCCTGAGAATTAACGGTTTTGTTTGTTGGTTTTTGTTTTGTTTTGTTTCGAGACAGGGTTTCTCTGCAGCTTTGGAGCCTGTCCTGGAACTTGCTCTTTGTAGACCAGGCTGGCCTCGAACTCACAGAGATCTGCCTGCCTCTGCCTCCCAAGTGCTGGGATTAAAGGCATGCGCCACCACCCCCCCCCCGGCTGAGACTTATACTTTCGTTCAGATGCAGCTGATGTCTGCACAGCACAGCCTGTCACAGGAACAAGAGTACACTCTACCTGCCAGTCTAAGTCTACAGCTGTCTCTGCCTCATCCTTTAGGTCCAGGCCTGGGTCCCTTCCTGAGAAAGCCTTCCTGCCCCACCCACCTAAAGTGACTCTTCCAAACCTATTACTGCAAAGACCCTGTTAATTTTATCTGGGGTTTCTGACATCTTTAGCAACCCATGTGTCCCTGGGTAGAATGTGGGTCTCCCAGGTCAGACCTATCTCTCTCTGCAGCCTCATTTTCAAAAGCTGCACTTTTGTGGCTCTCACAGTGGAAACGGGTAGCTGCGCCCTGTCTATGGCGGGGACACTATGACCCACCTGTCTTGCTTGTTCACAGTGAAGACAGTACTGTTTCCCCTTGTAGGGGCTGAAGGCCGAGCTCTCAGCCCTGCTCAGAGCTGTCTGCGGCCCTGCTAGAGCTTACCCTTTATAGGATGCCTTTGCTTTCTGCAGCAATATGGAGTGGCCAGCTTGTTCTGTTCTGCCTGGTTCTGGGACATGAGGGGAAGTCCACCTCATAGGAACAGGATGAGCAACAGGATGCAGCTCTGGGGCTGCAGGGAGAGGAGTTGAAGTGGACTTAGTAAGGGTGGACTTAGTTCTTGTCAGTCTTGTTAGTCCTCGCTAATTCCTCAGGGGTCCGAGTACTTCTGAGAAGTCCTGCATCACTGGTTCTGGGGTGTCCCATCTGGCCTAAACAAGGACCACGAGGCTGTGGAACACAGGGAGCACAGCACCCTGGGCAAGTACGCGTGCTCCTCCTAATAACATCCAGGCTGACATCATCCGTGGGTGACCACAGCTCCGGACTGCTCACCCATGGGGCCACATTCCCCCATCCACACATCATGGGGACCTGAGAGCCTGTCAGGCTGGGCCACGACAAATATAACCAGGAAAACCCCCACTTGGCATTCCCTCTGGCTCGAGTGGCCTCATGGCCTCAGGAGAATTTCCATCTTCCAATCTAGCCAGTCTTCTCCCTACTCAAGTCTCCCTGGAGCATCTGGCATTTGGGAAAAGCAAACTCCATCGCGATCCAGAACAGAAGGCTGCGCTGGGAACAGGTTGAAGCTGGAGGCATGACAGCCAGAGCCTACCATTCACAAGCACCTGTTCCTACTGCCCTCGCTGTGGCTGCATGGGGCCCCTGTAGACAAAGCCAGAGCCAACCAGATGAGGCATGGGCACTTGCCTGCCCCTCCGGAAGCCTTGGGAGCCTAACTGTGTAGGAGGCTTCTCAAGGGCCACCCCTTCTCATTATGATGAGAAGTCTCACTAGGGCCATGCTCAGACACTCCACAAGCTTCTGCGGCAGGCTCCAAAGCCCGTGGTAAGCTCTAATGGAAGCTAGATGTCTATCGGCAGCAGGACAACATCAGCCACATCTGGAAACTCGAACAGATGTCTGCTCTCTTTTGGGGTCCCAAAGAAAGAGCTCGCTGCTTTGTGTTCAAGAAGTTCAAAGGCAAAAGACTCACAGGCACTAACAGAGGGGCTTGGCATCAGTGTGGAAGCAGCGAGTCTGGGTTTGGGATACCTGAAGGCAGCTCTGTCATAGCCCAGGGCTGAAACTCACAGGTAACAGTCCTTAGAGTGGACACCTGGTCTCCTAGAGAAGACACACACACACACACACACACACACACACACACACTTTTGACTAAATGGAAAGAAACACCAGGAGGGTGGGGAGATTTGAGCCTCAGAGACATATCCTGGATTTGGGGGAATTCTCAGAGGAAAGATACAGGGTCCTTTACATGTTCCAATGGGGTTAGCTACCCCAGAACAAGCCACCAAGGAGTTCCATGCCCAGAGGGGTGTTTCTGTTTAAATGGGGAAGCTGTCTTACAAAAACGCCAACTGAACAACATAAAATGATATGCATTTTATGTCCCACAGACACTCTGACAGGGCTTCTCTGGCCTGAACAAGAACACAACAGGCTGATGTGCTGAAGGGTGTCTACCTCTCCAGGCACAGGGCCTGGCATCTTTTCACAGCCCCAGGAAAACACGGTAATGCCCACGGGCCAAGGGCCAGATAGGAGAACACCAAGGGCCCAGACCTTCCAGAAGTCCACACTTAGGTTTGACTGTCAGCCAGATACCAGCTCGTAGGTAGTTTCCATACCACCGGAGTCCACACCTCTTCTCCAGCCAGCCAGGCCTGCAAATTCTCTCAGCAAGTGAGTGGCTAGGGGCCGAGCAGGCAATTCTTAGAAGCACCCACATTTCCAAGTATTTCCAAAAGCTGTGTGGAGTGGACTTGGGGTTCTAAACTAAAAAATGAATCCCATGTAAGTAGGGAAAAGTAGGAAGCAAAGGTCTGGAGAGGGGGACCAGGGGCGACCAGCACTTCCCTTCTCTGCCTGCTCCCACGGCACTTAGAAGCCAGCAGAAAGGTGGTCCAGGCTGCAGCCCCACATTTTCCCGGTCCATGAGGAAGCACGGGAAGGAAAATTCCCTGGTACATTTCCCTTCCACACTCTGGGCTACCCCACCACAGGGTCAAACACACAAAGAACACACAGGGTTGAAAACTCTGTTGGGGTTTTTTGTCTTTGTGGCTTGCTCAGAGTCAAGCCCTTTTTTCTCTGATTTAGCACAGGGAAAGGGCAAGGTGGATGGGTTTTCTTACTGTTTCAGGACGGAGCCCAGTGACTCAGGCCCCTTGCTTCTGCCGGGATTCAGCCTCCCGGGCCCCACCTTTGCCTCCAGGAGGAGATTTCTCAACTCAAACTCCAGCACAGACTTGCTGTACCCAAAGACACAGCTGAGGTCAAGCAACACAGCAGAGGAAAAAAAACATAAAATAGACAATCCTGTTAGAATCACGGGCTCATAAATCCCCTCTGAGGGCTGGCTTTGGAAGGTGAGGGAGGCATTACCAAACCGAATCGGGACAAGAGAAAGAATGTGCCGGGAACGCCAAGAAGCCGGGGAGAAGGAAAGAAGGTTTCCCAAGAATAAATTCACTTCGACTCCTCAAAATGGTGGCGTTACCCAGAGCCACAGACACACATGTGACTCCCAAGGGAAAAACTGATTTGTCAATCACTGGAGACTTGTCCAAAGGCATCTCAAGGTCATTTTAAAAAAAAGGTAAAAATAAATACACTACATGAATGGCCACACCATCAAGGGGTAGCTTCTGGGGAAAAAAGTGACAACTGCCACCAGGCATTTCATATGATGGTTAGGAACATTAAGCTTACAATGCCTAAGGAACTGGTACTTGAGACTAAGAACTCCCCCCAACCCTCCTCAGACAAAGGAATAAAAATTGTTTACCTCTGACCTACAAACTGCCTCTCAGAAACCCAAGAAATGTGAATTTCCTCATTTGAGGTTGGGGCACCTGTGGGACACTGGGAGGGATAGCTGACCTGAGCCTAATGTGGGAAACAGTTTATCGTCAGGCCTGGCCCAACCAGGAGTAGCTAGACCGGGCTCCAAGACCATGTCCTTCTGTGGCAAAGACCAGGACACTCTCATCCCTTCTGCTGCCACCCGGTCATGCTCTCTGCACCTGCTTGGGCCCACAGCTCCAGTTGGGGCTGACCAACACCCCCCAGAGTGCGAGACCAGCTGAAGGACAGAGATGCACATCTACAGAAAGTTAGTTTCTGCTTTCCCTGCAAGCACATGGGTATTGGCATGCAGAGGACTTGGATTTCAGATTTTCTTTTTCCTCCTTTAAAAAAAAAAGTCATTGAAGATGAATGATGCTGTAGGAGAATTCCATCACTTAATTGTTCCAGTCCTGGAAACTACGGGAAGGTTCCTTTTTTTTTTTTTTTTTTTTTTTTTTTGGTGTGGAAATCTCCAAGCCTGACACATTTCCACAGAGCTTTTGCCTAATTAACAGCTATAATTCATAAAAATAAAGAAAGTAAACACTGATAGAGTGAGCTAAGAGTTATTCCCTAGTTTCAAATAACTGAGCCACTGTAGAAGAACCAGAAGCTTAAAAAAAAAAAATCTCTGTTCAAAGGGTTCCAAGTAGAGAACCGGTACCTTGGCCTAGGGTTTAGCAGGTACCCGCTCTGTATGCATCACAGCCCTGGAAGACCCCTCATTCAGCTGCAGCTACCACTGCTGAGCAAGCTCAGCTCAGGAAATGCTCAGGTAAAGAGGCAGGTGACGCAGGAGGTCAGGAGGCCCAGGAAGTAAGCATGCCAGCAACTCCAGCTAGTCTAGAGCCTCCCACGCGGACTGGAAGTCCTTGATAGCAGTCCCGGGCTACTGTTCTGACTGGGTGTGTCAGGTTCCTTCTTTCGTCACCGAACAGAGATCAAGGCAAGAGGAATCTTGGCCTTCAATGGAAACTGCAGGTGGAAACACCTGAGTCTAGGGTCTGAACCGGTAACAACAGATGGAGCTGGATTAGGCCATGGCTTGGCTGGGACAGCACAGGACCCTTGCCTGGACAAACATCTTGGGAGTGTAAAAAAGACTCAATACGATTCAAATGCCTGAAGAAGTGTCATGCTTCCTCACACCTTTCTGTCCTGAATAAAGGAATCTGATGCGTGAGCCAGAAGAAGAAGGAAAAAAACTCAGCAAGAGGGCCCTGCCCAGCCTCCATAGAGGCCACGTGCCCTTCACGGGGTCCTGGTTGCCAGTATCCTTGCACTCATTCAGAGGTCCCAGAATTATCTAAGACTGAGTGGCGGGCCATACCTGGGCCAGATCTGTGGCCACTGCAGTCAGCCTGAGCTCTAGAAAAGAGACTCTGCCGGCATCTAGTCAACATGGCTGTGTTTGTGACGCACACAGCACACCACCAGAAACCCTGTCACGCCTGAGGCAGCACTGGGCAGGCAAGGTTCCGGTAACCCTTGGGGGAAGGAATCTGACCAAAGAGCTTCCACCTGTCAACTCTAGGACCCTAAAAGTCAACCCAGACAACATGAGAACAGCTACTGAATCCTCCATCCTGGCCTCCGGGAGAGTGAGCCCTTGACGAGGGGGGTGGGGGTGGGGTGAGCTGGACAGGATTGCCTTGAGGCACGCTTACAAGGCAGGCCATTCTTTGGAAAGATGGAGATCCTTGGGCTTGTGACCTGGGGCACATAGATTAAAAGAGGATGTGTCAGGACCCACTCAGTCTGCCTGAGCCCCAAGCCTATGCTGCACACCGTCAGCTAGACTATTAGATCAGATGCTCCACAGTCTGGGACCTCTCGGGGTGTGGGTAGGGTCGCTCCACTGTGGTTTGTAGCTATTCTGTGAGCGTGAACACCACACCTCTGTGGTATTCCCTGTCCGTGCTGGCATTAAGATAAAGCTACCTCCTTGGCTGCAGGATGACTTCCATCCACAGAGGCTTAGGCCCCACGACTGTAGCTTTACCAAGCCCCCGAGCACCTCTCAGCTTCTGAGCAAGGCTACAGGTGACCTCAGCAACACCTCTCTTCCTGAGGCTTCAGTACACAGGCACATCCAAACAGAGTCTGGACACGCGTTCCAGAAGATTAGATGGGTCCTGAGCACCAGCCTTGAGGGGGTTAGATACGACCTTAGGCTACCCCTAACAGATATGGAAGGACAAAGAACAGGCAGGAAAATGGGGCCTGGAGACTCAGTAGGACCCTTATGCTTCCCAACCCCAGTTTAAGAGTAGGCCCACCCTGGCCACAGTGTCCACCAAGGTCAGGCTAAATGCTCCAAGAGATGCCTGAAGCAGTTGTGAAGTGAAGTTCTCCCAGCTCCCTCTGGATGATGTCTTTCTATCCACATTGGGTTTTTTGGGTTTTTTTTCAGGTGACAAGAGCCCTGGGTAGAGGCAGATGTGGCTTCAAATCAAATTCTCAAGAGCAAGTGCAGAATGGACGGTGCCTCCCCAGCTCAAGTGTCCCCGGACACTGGCCTCCGTTCTGGGGCTGCACCTCAGGTTTCAGAGACAGAGCAGTCACAGAAAGCAGCCCGTTTTATCGGCAACCTGCACAGCTCTCCATTGCCATGGCCCCTCACCCTGGCATTCCGTGCCTCCCAGGGGGGCAGATAATCCCACAAAGGGCCTCGTGCCAGAGTCTGGACACTGGAAAGTGCTTTCTCCAGTCGGGAGCTTTTGGGTTTGCTGGAATCTTCTTACTGGGCCCCAGGGTTCAGATCGAATATCCCTTTGAAAGGGTCAGAGGCAACCCCCGTGCCCTGCTCTGGTCTGTCTGACACAAGATCTAGGGGGCTGTGATTGAGGAGGATATCCCCCTCGACAAACCGGAGCCCCCCCAAGACCATGGTCCCAGTAATA
Organism: Ondatra zibethicus; assembly: GCA_004026605.1. Lineage (NCBI taxonomy): Eukaryota > Metazoa > Chordata > Mammalia > Rodentia > Cricetidae > Ondatra > Ondatra zibethicus. Next base: position 281,395 of record PVIU01000005.1, on the reverse strand, counting down.
AGAGGAGGCAGGAGGAGGGAAAGGCCCATATCACATCCCAACAGATACCAACACCTTCTCCCTCAGGAAGCTCACAACCAACTTTCCCATATTGTACCCCCTCTTGCTCTGTCCACAGCCTAGGAGGTGAGGAAACCCAGGAATAGCTGACTTCCCTGAACGAGGCTCCTGTACACCTGACAAAATGGTCTCCCTGTGACTGGTTTACGCCATTACATCTCTAAAACCTTTGTGTGTGTGCTCGGTAGTGTATACATGTGCTGACATATACCTTACACGCACAAGCATTCACACATGCCCAAGTGCACGCACAAACTGACTGCCTAGTGGATTCCTAAGCGAGGTTGAAGCATGACACAGTCTCAGGAGTGAGACTATTGAGGGGGCAAAGGCAGCAAAACCGTGTTGCTCGGATAAACATCCCTCCCAAACCCTGGGAACACTGATGACAAGCGACCCCTGAAGGCAGAGCTCAGGCCTAGAGCCTTGGACCATGCCCCTCTTTGTAGGGATGCTAAATGCCATATCCCTTCCCTTGCAGTAGCACTGCGTCCTGGTACAGGCGGTTTTTTTTTTCAGGTGACAAGAGCCCTGGTATATCTCAGCAAAAGGTTGGCATAGTACCTGTGGTCTTCTGTGGAAGTATGAAGAACCTTGTCTGGGATGGGCCCCAATCCAACCATGACATCTTTCCTGCCAACCTCACACTAGATAGACCATCAGGTGCTCATGCCAACTCCCACAGCCTGGCCTTCCCAGGTTTCCTTCCATCCAGACCAGAACTAACAAGGCACAGGACACTGGATTTCTAACTATCAGCCAGTGGACAGTGGGGCATCCTTCATGGGTTGTGTCCAGGAGACTCGGTCAGTGAGTGTTGGTCACTTGAACTCTACTCACCGAGTCATTTTGTACAAGTGTGTTCACATGGAAATGAAATCCAGGGAGGCTCCCCAATTCTGCTTGTGCGCGCGCGCGCACACACACACACACACCTTCCCTTCGTCAAAGGACAATTCAGAAAGCCAACATAGCTGCTAACAATGACAACCTAGCACCTGAGGACAAGGACGGCTCAAGTGCTGTGGTCATTACCACAGCAGGGCCTGGCTGGGCTCCGAGCTCCTCTTACCGAGGCCTCTACCATGTTTCCGCTGTATTGTTCAGGTATGTCAAGCCACAGACGAGTTAAACATCAGCCCCAGGAAAGAGGAAAGATGAGGGTGGGAACTTCACTTCCAAAGAGCTCTGGGGCACCAGCTCAGTCACACACATCCTTGTTCCCCTCCGCCAGCACCGCCAGGCACGGAGGTCGAGAAGGTAAAAGTCGACGCCTTCATGTCTGCCCGTTTGGAGCAAACAGGAAAGGAAAGCGGGCTTTGGCTGTGTCTTGTTGTCTGGAGAGTCCAGCTCAAGGCCGCAGGGAAGGAGAAATTTGCATCGACTTTGTGGCCTCTCACTCAGCCAGGGAGGGTCTCAGGTAGAATACCCAGATACTGACTTGCAGGGCTGAGAGCCCGGGGACTATGGCTAACACTCTCCACCTCAGCACTTATTAAGATGAACTCTTCGGGCTCCAGCTCTAGCAATTAAACCCAGCCTCACCCTGAGCCTCCCTGGAAGCCATAGTTGAGATTCCACCACCCTACGTTCCAGGTGGGTGAGCAACACTCCCATCCTAAGGGCACGTCCAAATGGAGAGGGTGGACCACTGCCCCTCTGACACAGGTCAACCTAGCCCACTCCTACAGGGGCACCCATTAGATCCCAAATGTCACAGATAACAGAACATAATCCATTTGGGAGGTGCCAAGGCCCAAGGGCCAGCCTGCTGCCTGTCCAGCTAGTTCTCACTATTTTGACCAATGTCAATCAAGGTGGTAGAACACTGTGTTGAGTTCAGAAAATAAAACCCAGGGACCATCTGTGAGGCTGAAGATGGTTGGCTCAGAGATGTCACCAAAATGGCAGATGGCCTGTAAATTGGGAGTGACGCTCATAGGGGTCTTCCCCATATCTAGCAGGCTCCAGAGCTTGGCTTCTTTCCCAGATCTTGCTGGCCTTGGAGCCCTCTGGTCAGACAGGAGATCGTAGTCCCTGGTGTTAAGTTTTCCTTTTATGTATTCAGTAGAGGACCAGAGGCCTTAAGGAGGGGACCAGCTAACCTGGCTGGCTCAGTTTTGTATGGGCTGGCCCTCAAAATGTCCTTCTCTGTACCCGGGCCAGGCTATGACCACTCCCTGGTGACCAACACATGATCAGGGTATCGGAGATACCGGTTGTTCTGCCATGACCACAGTAGCTTTGTTGGGATTGTCCCTGGCCACTTCTCCTTCTCACAGATAGGAGACTACTAAGTACCCCTCCTTCCCATCCCCCAGCAGGGGTGAGACTACACATCTACCCAGATCCTGGTGGGGACAGACGAGGGGCTGCATTCTCCTTCCCTCCATATTGCCATACTCTGTCTGGTGAGCCAGGGACAGCAAGGCCCAGGCTCCTCACTTCCTACACACACAACCCCCCTATGGTCACCAGCTCCTATTCCCCTTTGAACGAGGGTAGACTGTCAGGATGGAGGCAACTTAAAACCCTGGGCAACAAGAGAGCTGGGACAAGAGAGAAGAAGGGTTCCCTATGGAGGCTGCTGATGCCAGGAACCAGGTGCAGCTGGGGGTGGGGGAGTTTGCTTGAACTTGAGGTCATTGGCACCATCATTAGCAGATGAGATTCAATTCCAAGCTGCTGCTTTCAGGGGCTTTACCTCACCTTTGGGAAGGTAAGATTAACACCTTGGATGGAGGGAAAGTTAAAACTCAGGGCCTCTGCTTTGCAATTCTGATTCCCAGTGCTGAAACTGGAGAGTGTCTCCCGGGGCTATCTGCCCAGGCTTCTGAGCACTTTCCACGGTTTATAGAACTTTCGTCTTAAGGGCACTCAGCCAAATGTGCAGCTACCAAACTGCCCCTCCACGGTGTGCTCACGTACACACGCTCCTTGGAAAGTCTCAAGCATTAGAAGATCAATGCAGGCTTTCTCTGAAGATGCCCGGCTCCCACAGGTTCCACGGAAACATTGAAAGTCTTTCACCTGCCACGCTGACTTCTTGTTGCTGCCCGCCTGGAAGGAGCCATCCAGGGTCCTACCTCTGCACTGAATCCAAACTAAGTCAGCCCCGCTGGAGAGAGAGCAACCGCCCATGCTGACACTAGCCTATGTGCAGGCTGCAGGCATGGGAGCAGGCCCTCAGGATTTTCACAAAATGGACGGGGTGGCAGCATTGACGAGATAACGAAGTTTGGGCAGTCTGAGGACACCGCCCAGCACAGCGAAGCAGCCATGATGTTTTAAGTCATGTCAAATCACTTCCAGGGGGGGGGGAACTGATCTGTCTCCGATAGCATTTCCTCCCGCTAACATGATGAATAAATAATTAGCTGCATCATCAAGTTGTTTCATTAAAAGAAAGAGTGTCGAGGTGGGCCGAGATAGAAAGACCGATCAAGAAGACCAGAGCCAGCTGTAAATTTCCCCCTTCCCGGGCCTTATGACACCATTTGTATTCTGTCAGTCACTAGCTTATGTTCAGTCTGAGCTGGGAACCGAATCCCCTATTCAAAGGGGTACTCACACGGCATGTTATTGCAATTTAATATTTTCACACAGAGACACGTCATTATCTCGCAACCTGACACCGGCAGCATAATTCTGTAATTTTTCTCAACGTGAGCACCAGGGTCCTAAGACTGTCTAAACAACCCCATCTCCTCTTTGTTTCACCTCAGGGCCGCAGACATGCCAAAGAGAGTTCACTCACAGACCGCTGTGGCCTCTCTTCCTTTCCCACAACAATCAGCTGCCAAGCAGTTCTGGGGGACAGACCTGGCACCAGATGCTGACAACTGTCCCCATACCTTGCAGACCTAAGGGCACAGGGTCCCCCAAAACTAAGTGGGCAGGAGAGCAAGTGATATCTCTGAAAACAAGAACTGTGGTATAAATCTCATCCAGAAAACAGATCTCCCCTGGCACACTGGTGCACGTGTGTGTGCAGATGTACAGCACACATGCACACACTTGATGTGACCACATGCTGTATGGAGACAGTCTCATCATGTCTGCCAGACGAAGGAGCCACCTTAGGAGCTACCTTCCTTCCCAGCACTGTTGACTCTGGCCAGCAGCGCACTCTGGTACTTCAGGAATGTGTCAGCTCTTCCAGGAGTAAGAGCCTGGGAGAGAGACCTGGAAGAAAGACCAGAAATTTCCCAGGGAGCCATTGACTCAGACACAGGTGGCAAAGAGGATTGTGGCATACCCCCTCCACTGCACTCCCCCCCACAACAGCCAGGCCATATCTCTGCTGCTGCCACCCGAAGCCATGCTATTCTATTTGAGTCAGTAGGCGTTCTCTGGTGTCCACAAGGGACCCAGGACCTGTAGGAAGTGTGCTGACTGCCTGCATGCTGACAACCCAGGAACCCCATGTGCTGACCCTGGAGCTGACCTGGCAGAGTGGCCAGTGTGCTAAAGGGCTGTCCTACAGTCCCTTCCTAAAGTGGCCTGGAACGCCATCAAGCCGGCATATGCCAAAGACGTCAATTCTGGGCCCAGAAGCTTTTCCTCTGTGTGGGGTTTCAATGGAGACTCCGGGGAAGGAGGAGGCAATGGGGGTGCCGGAGATTAATGTCCAGGCTTTCTGAGGCAGCTCTGTCGTTTTCCTCTTTGCCCCGGGACTGCGTGGTCTCTCTGTGGTCACCACTCGGGCTCCTCCGGTGAGCGTAATTTTCAGTCTTTGTTTAAATGTTTTATGGACTGATGTGCCTGGGCCTCTCTGAGGAGGCTGTGGCCGCCCGTTGGGCAGATATAAATGTCTGAGCCTTTTCAATTCGTGCCCCTTTCCCTCGGAGACCTGGCTGCAAGGAGCAACTGGAATCTATTATGTAAATCTGTATTTGGGTGTAATATCGACTGTCAGCTTGTGAATATAGACACGGGATTAAAACTGCATCACAGGAAAGGGTCCCAGTCGCTTTCGGAACCCATTCTTCATGCTGACCCAGTCCTGCTCTCTGCCGAGATGCTGAGGCCCTGCCTGCCCAGGGGCTGGAGAAGCAGCGGCTCTCAGCAAACCTCCTTCCCTTCCTCTCTTCATTCAGCTCTCCCAGTGTGAAGTAGAGGTGGGGCGCAGACATCCTCCACCAGCCCACGCTGGTCAAGAAGCTGTTGGTCTGGCTCAGGCCTTCTGCCCACCTGCGCAGACTGGACATAGAGGCACAGATCCGGAGGCAGTGCATGGTACAGAGTACTCATAACTAAAGGCAGTGTCTTTTCTCTGAGTGAGCTCCCGAGTCTACATTCTGCGGGGAAGGTTCTCTAGCCCCAGGTGAACCAAGCTCAGAGCCCAGCTCACATAGATTCAGTGCTGGGCTTCTAAGAAAGGTGAGCAGGCCTTTAGAGTGCTGGAACTGCTGAAGCAAACTAAAGACTCCCACCCCTGCACGATCTGGGGAGGCCTCTGATAAGGAAAGAACTGGCAGATGCAAACAGCTGTTTCAGCCCCAAAGGCAGATGTGATGTTGGCAGCTTGCTTGGCTGAGATGGAAAGGCAGTGGGATGGGGGAGAGGGGTGAAGGGGCCCAACTTCCAAAGCAGTGAGTCCTTCTGCATGCACAAGTCCACAATAGGCCCAGACACCTGTGCCTCTGGGCTGGAAAACTAAAGAAATGGTGTACGATCTGTGTTATGTTTTACTTCAGGATACGGCTAAATGGCAGGAATTAAAACAGGACCCTGCTGGAACAGAGTGAGGTCCACAGTGCTCATGACTTCGTGATTGAGTCTGAATCTCACTCACAGCTGCCTGAGCAGACAGGGATGGTCTGCACTCTCTGCCTAGCCTCAGTGCCTTCCAGGGGAGGAAGCGGAAGAACGACAAAGCCATTTCCAAACAGAAAAGTTGGGAGGGGCTGTCATTCTGATTCCCTGTCAGACGTGAGTATGATTCTGATGGCCACAGCCTCCTATGCAGAAGCATCAGCCAAACAATACACTGGACGTTTCTGGATCCTTCGAGGTAGCCCTCCAAGAGTGGAGGCAAGGAGTTAAAACACTTGGGGCAGAGTCAGACACATCCAGATGCTGCAAGGCTTCACCCAAGTTAAAACTGACTTTTATTCTTTGAGTCATTCTCACCTCTTATCTGGCAAATCCCAGCTGCAAGGGAGCTCAGGGATCACAGAAGGGCAGACAGTTCACACAGCATGGGAAAGAAGGCAAGGGAGTCCCCAGCATGTTCCCCTAAGCCTGTGCGATGCAGAGGGAGTGGGAACGTGGGAGGCCAGGCGAGGCCCGCATGAACCCTCATGGGTAGCCTCCAGGGCTTCTTGGGCCAGGCTTAGATATTGGCACTAAGCATCCAGCTTTGTTATTCTTTCTAAAGTAGGAAAGTAGACAAAGCCACTTATTTCTCAACGCGACAGTGGACCGGCTGGAAAGCAAATTGCAGGCCTGTGGAGGTCACTTCAGTGGGGATGGCCCCCCGAGCCAGGGATCTGGGGAGGCCAGCACCAGACATAGCCCAGACCCTCTGTGCCTACTCGACCAAGAGACCTAGAGATGGCTGTGTCTCCCCGCCAAATGCCCTGCCATCAGCCAATATTGAAATTCATATAGACTATATTCTATCTCTGAAGGGGAAAATATGAAGTCTGCCTGATTCTGTCTAGGTAAATCAGGAGGCCAAGGAAAAGAAACAAAGCATCATCAAGTAGGCCCAAGGAGAATTACCTACTAAATCCCCGAGGCCTGGGAGAACTTCTCACACCCCAGGCCTGGGAGAACTTCTCACACCCCAGCAGCCCTGCTCCCCGATGTCCTCCTCAGTCACCTCCTGCTTTTTCTTCCTGACAATGTCTCAAAGCAATGTCTATGAGAGAAAGGGACACAGGCCCACCACCCCAGGAGTCCCAGCTTTCCTGCCTCTGTCTGGGTAGGGACTGACTCCAAGGCCACACGAGACAGCCAGGCTTCATCACACACACACACACACACACACACACACACACACACACACACACACACACACATCCTTTGAGCCCCTGCTATACTGGCAAGAGAGCAGCCACTGAAAGGGCCTCCACCACTGTCTCAGACCACCTGGGAGCATAACTCAGAAGCTGAAAGAAGCAAGAACCCAAAGAACCCTCCCTGCCTCACCACCCGCTGCTTACTCCCTCCAAGACCCTCTGGTTCTGCTTCACCTCATTCTGGTAGGAATGAAGGGTCCATGTCACTCACCGACTCCTCTAGCCAGACTAGTCCAGGACTCTCTCACAGGTAATGGAGATCTGGCACACATACATGAAGACACACACAGGCACACGTAATGCTCCACAGAGTACTGACCCAGAGCAAGCCCCATTTTCTGATGCATCACCCCTCACCCCAGTTTATTCGGCTGCACCCCCATATTGGGTTCAGAAAGCCAGTATTTGAGGACTGCTCTTCCCTTGCTCTCCGGGACAGAAAGCTAGTGTGAACAGAGCATCCCTGCTTGCTGCACTCAGAAACGAGGATATGGACCGTTTTGCTCTCATGCCTATAAAGGCGAATGCACAGATAGGTATCGATTTTCTTTCCCACCTGAGTCAGAGGCTGGAAAAACTGCCCCATGGAGCACCCTCTGGCAGCAGTGGGTTTCCGGCAACTGTGTGTCCACAGCCCATACTCTCGAGTGTGGGCTCAGGCCAGAATGAGAAAGAGATCCTGTCTCCATCCGGTTTGTTTAAACACAGGCTTTACTACTTCAGTTTTGAGGGACGAGCCCTTGGGGTCGGGAATGTGTGAATGTGCACAGAACACAGAACCATATTTAGAGGAGATGAAATATTCACTAGGACCAGCCATGTTTTAAAATGATTATAAATTATTTTAACAGTGCATTCGCAAAGGGTTATAAAAACAGCCATAATATATTTTTTTCTTAGATTCTAGAATTACCAGTATGACAGCTAATGCAATAATGATTTGTTTCAAATGCCAGTGTTTAAGCTGCATAAAGCTGATTTCAGACATTTTTTCCAGTAGGCCACATTGTACTTAATGAAATTAAACACACCAATCGCATTTGTCCCCAGGGGACGAGGAACTGAACACACCACTGGTTTATTTTTTTATTAAAATAAATTGCAGCCGGCAAGATGGACTAATTGCATACAGAATTGAAAAAGAAACATTCCATTGATATAATTAAGCCAATTTTCATGGACAGAAATAGTTATAGTGGATATAAAATAAGCAAAGCCTTCACCAGAATCTGCCTTCCCTCCCCCCCCACCTTTTTTACACAAAATGTTAACTATTAAACAAATATGTATCTCAAGTGGCCGGCACTCCTATCTTCAACTTGCTCAGGGCATCTGTTCCTCTTCCTCACGAGAGGCACCTCCAGGGAGAAGAAGATCTGAGAATAGGGAGTGGTCAGAACAGGCTTCAGGACCACTAGAGTGGAGGGCACTCTGAGCCAGAATGGTCACAGTAGCTCTGGCCACGAGGTCCCAGCCTCAAGAAACAACAGCCAGTAAAGGAGACCTTGCACTAGTCCTGCAGCTGAGGTCTCCTCAGTATGGGGTACCACATCTCCCTAACTACCTGAGGAAGACAGGTGGATTTTTCCCTATAGATTGGGGGTGGGGTAAGCAGGCATTCCCACACCTCCATGAGGGTATCGGTAAGGTCATCCTTGGTCCAACACTGGCTAGCTAGAATCTGCCCTTGGAGAGGGTCCCCACAGCCAGGTGAGGACAAGCTATACAGTCATTCCCTGGTGGGGGAGGGAGGAGTCCAGGTCTGAGCAAACAGGATTCCAATCTGCAGGGAAGTGGGGGATAAATCTGATGGTTATATTCACAGGTTATAATGCATGGAATCAACTTTAAGAACAGACCACAGTAAGCATTGGTCTTGAAATGCTTTAACCCTGACATGTTAAAAAAAAAAAAAAAACACTCTGGAATGAATTATAGTCTGCAGTACCACACTGAGAAACCCTGAATGTCTTGAACTTGATGGGCAACAGTCTGCGGTCCTGCACACCTATTTGGGGTCTCTTACCTCTGGAGGAGGTGTCCCACCGCTCCACACTATCTCCTTTGCTTCCCTGGACCAACACCTACCCAAGAGGGCAGAAGGGCACCCACAGGCACCTTGAGGGTTTGTTACCAGGCTGGTGCCACACAGAATAGCAGCTGAGCAAGTCGCAATGCAGGCTACCCTATCCGCGCCACCTTGTTTTCCCAGACCTCTCTCCCCACCCCAGTTCAAACCCGGGGTGGGCGGGCACACCTGTACGCATTCTAGAGCTCAGGTTGGCCAAGGGAGAGTCAAGGGACCGCTACAGACAGAGACCTTGCCCTGGGGATTTCGGGGACAGGTGGAAGGGTCTGGAAATTCAGGCGGGAACACCCGGGAAGCCAGAAGGTGGTCCCCAAGGAGAAAGGCACGGTTGCCATGGCGCCTAGGTCGGAGGCAGAAGTCGGAGCAGTGCAGATGCTTACTGCTGGCTCCATAATCTGACTTTGTGAGTAGAGAGGTGGGCGACACCTGAGGAAGAGTTTCCCCCGCCAGGTGCCAGGATTTGGCCGTCGGAGTCGCAAGCGGAAGCTGCTGCTGGAATCTCTGCACTCCCAACCCCAGGCTGCCTTTACAGCAACGCTGAAGCCCAGAGACTCCCTTCATCTCAGGGAAGTTCTTCCCTGAGGGAAAGAGCTAACGTCCTTTCCCCAGAGCCTTCTACGTGAGCTTCGGGTTTCGATTCAAAACCTGATAAATGGTATTTAATGCTATTTGAAATATTTTAACGAAATTACTCAAAAGATTTTTTTAATCCCGGATAATTTTGTTGTAACTCTAATTATACATAACCTTAATTACCAGTACCAGCCCCCTCCCCCAAGGATCCCTAATTGCCTCCTAATTGAATAAAACAGAGGGCTAATCATGCCCCCACCGAAGCTCTGTAAGCAGTCACAGCTGAGGCAGTGCCTCTGGTGGTGGGGGCTCACTGCCACCCTTACCTAGCCTCTACACATTGAATGGGAACTTAGTTATCAGTCCCTAGCACTGCCCAGGTAGGGTTTGGGGGTGGTAGAAACTGAGGACTGGGAAGGGCTAGGTCTATCTGCACCTGTTCTTCCCAGGCCTCCATACTGCCGGAGAAGCAGGCAGCAGAGGTTATATAGACCCTGGGGCAGCCTGAGCGGAGACCTATACAGCACTTGCTTTACAAACTGACTATGGGAAGACATACCAGGCCTCCGATGGACCCCTCTAAAATCAACCAGTGGTGGCAGAAGCAAGGCCTGTGGCACACAGCACACAGAGCCTCAGGGTGCTGGCCCACAGCCCTGCACCCCAGCTGCCCCTCCACTAAGCGGGCTCCACCTTTCGCCCAAAGCGGGCAAGACAATCAATTCCCACCTACAGGTTCCTGCCACTGCTGCAGTCACAGAGAAACAACCGTCCCCTGGGCTCTCACTTCCCTGGAGAGGGTAGAAGGGCAAGGACCAGACAACCTAGGCCCCTGTCTGTCCCGACAGGGAAGGGCATGGCCTTGGGCTGGGCCTTCAGTCCTTCAACCCAACCTGCTTCACACATTACACTGAATTACCAATTCAGCACCCAATGCACGCAACACTCATACAAAGTCCCCGCACCTAGCAGGGTGGAATGTGTGGCGTCTGGAACCACAGGATCTGTCGCTTCCACAGAAGTCAGGTCTCTCCGTGTGGCTCTGGTGGGCTCCCCAGCTATACCTATGCTGTGCTACCTGTGTTCTGTAGTTACTGAAGGTCAGGAGGCCACCATCACCAACCAAGCCCCCTCCTGCCCACCTGGATCCCAGCAGTCGCAAGAATAAGTTACTGCTAAGAATTTCGTTTTTTAAATGTGGGGCCAGGACAGCCTTACTGGCCAACACTGGCTCAAGTTTGAGCAAGGGGACCCCTGCCCTGAGCTGTCTTCACTCTGCCCATCCTCCGGCTTAGGTTTCCCATGAGCGGAATCACAGTCCCCAGGGTAGGGTGCCTCAGACGCCTCCATCCTTAGAAAGCTTGACTAAGTCTCTACTCTGGGCCCCTGCATTTCTTTCAAGTGGGTCACCTAAAAGGCCCAGATTAAGTAAGCCATGCAGACAAGAGGGCTGGAGTAGCAGCCCAAGAAATACAAACGAAAATACACCTCAAGGAGCACACCCGGGGACAGGCCCCCCAAGCCCTGGGTCCTGAGGTCACATCCATCGGCCCAGCTATCCTTCCACCCTCAATACAGTCTCAGCCACAGCTCGAGGGCCCAAGCGCAAGGGTAGTGCAAAACCCTGAATAACCATGACCTTGCTCTTGCCCCTACCCCCTGATCCCGTTGGCCAGCCGAAGCAGCAGCTACGCTGGCTGCAGAGTGCCGGTTTGCTTCAGGTAATGGAGTCAGGTGCCCCAGGAGCCTGCCACACATCTACTTAAAATATTGTCTAATGAAATCCTAAAGTCCTCAGTAGGCCCTGAGCTGTCTTCCATCCCCGAGCTGCCTCAACCACCTTAAGGAGGCTTTGGTGGTAGCAGTAATAAAGTCACACAGCCAGAAACCGGGTCTCTGAGTGACACCCAAGCGGGGACTCTGGGCAAGTGTCTGTGGGCAGTTTCTAAGGACGCCCGCCCCGGCAAACAGATTGAACAGTGCACTCCCCACCGATTGTGCCCTCCGGTTCTCGGCCTCCAGGGAAGGCCTCAAGACCGCAGGCCGGGAGCCCGTTCCGATCTTAAGTAAGGTCTGGGCCAGGTAACCTTCCCCACCTGGAGGTGGAGCAGGCGGAGAGCTGAGGCCCAGGAGGCGCCAACCGGCTGTGGACCTCTGGGAAGTTTCCGGGGCCGCGCAGGGTGCGCTGAGCCAGTCTCTCGCTTGCAGCGAAGGCGGCGACAAAAGGACCTCAGTAGCTTTACTCTTCTCCTTCCAGCTCTGGGTCCTTCCTCTGCGAGAGCCTGACCACCCCTGCCTGCAGCGGGGGGGTTGAGACTCCGAAAGGCTCACGGTGCACACCAGACTCTAACAGTACACAGCACACCCGCTCCGTGCGTCGTGGATACTCATGCAGTACGCACACAGCTCATTCGTACCCGCTGGGAAACTACTGGCCCTGTTCGCACCAAGAGGGGTCAGAGGTCATGGGTGGCTCAGGAGGCCGAGGTCAAGGGCAGCGGGCCAGGGAGCTCGGCGGGAAATGGGGCTCCTAACCGAGGGGCCACGAACCGCAGAGCTCAGGGAAGCTTGGCGGAGTCTGGAAGTTGCTTTTCCCTGTAGGGTGGGCACGCGGCCTAAGGCAGCCGGGGCCGCCGTGGGGCCAAGTTCGGCAGGGTCCCGATCTGAAAGCGCCTGGCTTCGGAAAACCCTCGCAAATCCCACACCCGTTGGGCTCATGCTTTGAGAGTTCGGCTCTGGAAGCCGCGAGGCTGAGCCACGCAGGATCCAGCCCGGAGGGGCAGACCGAACGGCCTGGTGACCAGGCAGGGACCTTGAGCCAGCGTGCCGGGCGCCCCTTTCGCGGGCCCGCGGTAGAGGAGGGGCGGCAGGGATGAGCGACTCGTATCCTCTGCGCACAGCGCTCACCGCTTCGCTGTAGCCGGGCCATGGCCCGGCCTGTTGAAGCCGCGCTTTCCCGGTCGCGGTGCAACCGGTCCCCACCTGCTGGCTGCAAGGGCCGAAGACCCCGGCCCGACTCGAAGCGGATGGCGCCTGCACCGAGCTAGGAGGGCGCGCGGGCTGCTCCGAGACGCGGTGGCGGTGGTGCGGACGGAGAAGAGTTCGCGGGCTGCGGTGGGGACCGGCCCGCGGCTGACTCCGCGCAGAGCCCCAGGCTCGGCCCAAGGCGGAGCGAAAGAGAAAGTAAGACCCGGGCCCTGGCAGTCTCGCCGGGGCAGTTCGTCCCTTTGGGCCTCACGGGTGCCAGGAAGACCGTGTGCGGGAGGGTCGGAGCGAGGTCAAGTGAGGAAGGGCGGCGGGTCGCAAAGCGGCTGGTGGGACCCTGCTACCGGAGAACTGGCACCGGGAAATCCGAGCGAACTGCCGGAGTCACAGAGGAGCGCCGGCCACCACGCGGGGCACCACTTGAGAATAAACTTCAGGACCACAGTTCCGAGCGCAGGAAAAAGTCTCCATGTTGCTTCCCCAGCGGCTGCGGCCGTCCTGCCTGCGCCAACCCTGCCTTTGCTCCCTGGGAGCCGGGTGGGCGCCGGCCCGCGCCCCCTCCTCCGCCCCCTCCCCGGCTCGGGGTCTCCCTCCTCTGAGCCCGGCTGGCGGACGCCAAAGGCGGTGCTCTAGCGCCCACTATTTCAAAAGCCCGGAATATGATTTGACCAGGACTGAGAGCCACTCGGAGAGAGAGAGGGAGAAAGCGAGCGAGAGGAAAAGTTACTCTACCCTTTCGTCAACTTTTCGCTAACTTTCGCTTTTCTCTCCCCTCCACCCCCGGCCCTCCCCCTCCGCCCCCCTCCCCGGCCCCCACCGCGCGCCTCGGGTTCCCGGGCCCGAGCGCCTGACACTGTTGGGGGGAGGGGGTTCGGCGGGGAGGGGGCCGGCGCCTTCGGGGAGCGCGCGGCCCGGGCGCCCCGAGCCTCCGCGCCGAACCCGGCCGCCCCGGAGCACGGGAGGCGGTGCAGCCCCCGGGCCGCGCGGTCCACCGGGGGTCGGAGCCGCAGGCGCGCCGACCGCGCCCCGACGCGCACCCCTGGCCCGGGTACCCCGGTCCCGCGGCCCGGGCCCGGCGACGCGGCGCGGTCGAGCGCGGGAGACTTACTTTTGGCTAGCTTCCTCGCCCTCGCCTTGGATCGCATGGTGTCGGCTCGCGGAATCTCTCTCCTCCTCCTTGAGCCCAGAAGCAGCTACACACTATCTTCATCTCCCTAGCATTGTCAGTTTGGACACCTTCGCACATGCGCACAGAGCACTCAATCTGACACCCCTCGCCGGGGCCAAAAAAACTTTGCAATGTGTTCATCATCCTCTTCGTCGCGCCGCCGCCGCCGCCGCCTCGGCGCGGGATTGGGGGGCTCTCCGATGCCTTCTCGGTCTTCACCTCACTTCTCTCTCTCTCCCCCCTCCCCCCCTTTTCAGTACAGCTCGGAACTGGCCCTTTAAGAAAACATTCCGTGCTCGTCGCTCCCGCCCGGGGCCCGCACCCTGGACACTTTAAAAGGACCCAGGTAGCCCTGGAGGCGAGGTGACCGTCCCCCCGCCCTGCCCCGCACAGCGCTGCAGCTCCTGCCCCAAGCCGGGCCTAGAAGGAGACTGGCCGCTGCGGTTTTCTGCGCGACTTCCTCGGATTTCCCCACAAACGCGCTGATAGTTCGGACGCGGGTTCGGGCTGGTTTTGCTGCGTTTTATTGCGTTTTATTACTAATTAAAAAGCTTTCGTTCGCCGTCGCCCCACTGCGCTCTCCTCCCGAACTCCCCTCGGTCCCCGCCCGCACCCTGCGCTCGCGGAGGGGGTGTCGGGGCCAACGCGCCAGAACCCGGCTCCTCCGAAGCCCCCGCCGGCCGCCGCCCCCCGCGGGCCTCCCGCCCCCGCCCCTCCCCCTCGCCCCCACCCCGTGGCTGCAGCTTCGGGCTCCGCGGCTCAAAAACAAACAGCCGAGGCGCCGCCAGCTCCGCGCTCTGCCACCGCCCGGGACGCCGAGCGGCGCTGGACCCGTCGGTCCTCGGTCGGCGCCCCGCGTCGGGGGGCGGCCATGCCAAAGCCAGGCGTCTTGCCCCTGGCGTCCCGGGGCGTCCCGCACCTCTGCGCCTCCGGGGTGGGCCTGTGCGCTCCGGTCTCCGCGCCCGGTTGGGCTGCGGCCGCGGCCCCCAGGTGAGTACCGAGTGCGGAAGCGCCAGAGCTAGGCCACTTTCGGGAGCCGGGGTCCTTTCCCGACACTTCCCTCCGGCTTCTCCCGGCCCAGGTACGTCTTGGGCTGGAGAACCCGAGGCACAGGTGGAGGAGTGCAGGCTGGAAAAGATCTGGCGCTTCTGTTCCTGCAGACTTCAGACTCGGAGCTCAGGCCGGCGAGGGGCCTGGCAGGGCAAGAACAGGGTGGCCCCAACTAAGAGGCCTAATGGGGTGAGTGTGAATTCCTCCTCAGAGTACAGCTACAATTTGAGTTTGAATTGGAAACAAACGGAGGCGCTGCTGGGGCTGGGTCACTGCCCTGGGCGCCCTTCCCGAATACCAAGGTCCCTCCAGGCAACAAGATTCAGCTCTGTCACGGTGTCACCTGAGCCTTAGCAGGGGTAGGCGCCATTTGGGTCTTTCTGCCTCCCAGGTGGGGCTTCTCGCCATCCTCACCCCCTCTTTGTTGTGCAGTAAAACCAGCCTTCGAGTACTGAAATCTGCACACCGAACCCCGTTAAAACAGCAGTCCCCAGAGAGTACTTCCTATAGACCTGCTCACCCAATGGAGAGTTGCTGCTGGGCCCAAACTACCCAGAGAAAAGCTCCAGAGCGGATTGCAGCAGTGTGCTGAGCCTTCCGACTACCAGAGGCGTCACTTCCCTGCCGAGATTCAAATGTCTCCGAGGAGCCCACAGCTTTGGGTGCCTAGCCCTGCACCCAGCTGGCTGCACAGATGGAGGCCCTGTTCAGATCCACTCCAGTATTAGGCTCTGGAGGTCTTGGTGAGGAGCTTCCGTGGCAGACTAAGGCAGTGCTGCAGCTCTAGTGCGTCTTGGAGGGCCCCGTACCTGCTCACCCCTACGGGGTGGTGTGACAGAAGGAGCCCAAGTGGCCTCTAGTCTGTGGGCTTAACCTGACTGGCCATGCACAGCAGAGAGGGTTCAAGATCACCCCCAGGTATCCCTTGTTCACCTGTAACCTCAAAGGCGATCTGGAGAACCCGTGGAAAGATACAAAGACGCTACTTGAAGAGCTCTCTGCAACAGAAGGGCCCTGCCATGCCACTACCGTGGCTTCTTTTTCTCTAATCTTGGAGGCTGCCAGAGCTACCCTCACCTACCCCCAGGCAGAAAGGCCAGATCTCTTCTAGAGTGCTCTAGAGTTTGCTGGAGCCCTCCTTCTGGTCCCCCTCTCTGCTCAGGAGAACACAGAATTCTGATCAGATTGTACCAGATCTGCTGACCCTTGCCAGTGGAGGTGTGAGCAACGGGAAGTAGCAGTCTATTGACCACCTTGCTCTGAGCTGGGGGGGGGAGGCCTGCCCGGGGAGAAAGTCTGGTAACCAAGACTGACTCCCTCCTGACCAAGGAAAACCTCAGGTCCTGCAATTACTCTTCAGTACCTCCAGGTCTTGAAAGGCCAGTGGCCCTGGCCAGGCCCTGCCCCCGCGTGGCCACGCTTAAAAGCTGAGAGGTCAGACATGGAGGAATTTTTCGGTGACAGTGGGAAATCAGACACAGGTCCCCTTGGAGGCAGTTCTGTACCTCCTTCCCACTAAGAAAATTTTTAGCAGGAATGGGGGTCGACACTTAGAGAAACAAGCATGGGCAAGGAGGGGCCTGTAGAGTGGTATGATTATTACTAAATGTTTTCAGAACCATTGAGTCAGGCTCTGGGGAATTTGGAGCCCATGGACTCTGTGGTGAGAAGTGTTGCCCACTTCGCTCTCAGTGTGTATGGTTGGCCAAATAGCTCCCTGTGCTGGACAAATGCTAATACTGCCAAGTTCAGGGACCAACTTCGTTGCTGGT
Source organism: Ondatra zibethicus (assembly GCA_004026605.1). Taxonomy (NCBI): domain Eukaryota; kingdom Metazoa; phylum Chordata; class Mammalia; order Rodentia; family Cricetidae; genus Ondatra; species Ondatra zibethicus. The sequence continues at coordinate 264,670 of PVIU01000005.1, read as the reverse complement.
GGGGGAGGGGTGTGCTAGAGAAAAGACTCCCACCAATTTCTACCAAGCCCCATCCCTCGTAGCCGGCTGAAAAGGAGGGCTGTAGAACTGAACCGATTATCCCTGGGGACTGGAGAAGGATCAGAAGAGGGTCCTCAGTCTCTTAGAGAACTCTGAGTCTCTAAGTTCCTACCCTACTGCTATGTCTACAAGGTCCCTTGGCTTAGCCACACCCTGTCTCAGACCTCCTAGAGGAAGCCAGCCTCTGGAGAGGTACTGGGGTCAGAACTGCACCTTTACCCCTCTTAGACCACCTCCGGGGGAGAGCAGAGATTCACTGCAGCCCCTTGTGCAGCCTTGCTAATTGTGCCTACCACCATGGTTTCCTGTGTCACCCACCCTCTCTTCTATGCTCCTGGAACTCTTCCATGTGCTCCAGACACTCAGCCTCCATGTGTAGTCCCAGTCCCGTTGTGGTGCCTGTCCGGTAGCAAAGAAAATAAAAGCACCTCTCCTTACCGTTGCCACATGTGCTTCCCGGGGAGCTGGAGGTGTCCCTGGAGGGATCTCAATACCACCACCAGTCCTCACCCTTAACTATCACATGGACCACCAAAACAGGGTAGATGAGGGTCTCTTCACCATGGAAGTGTTTCATGTTTCCATGTCTTTGTTGTTGGTGGTGGTCGGTTACCAATGCATAGATCAAAAAACAGAGCAGAGACTTGGGCAGGGGGGTAGGAGGTGGGGAGGAATAAAGTCACCTTCCTGCTTGAGGCAAGAAGGAGCCTGCCTGCCTGCCTGCAGATTGGTTCTGACTGGTGTTTGGGATGGGTACGAAATACCTAAGGAACTGTCCCCACCCAGGCCTCTGAAGTGGTCCCAAATGAGTGACTCCCCAGCACATGCTCTACCCTCGAGCCCTTTTCAGATCCCCCTTTACCCATCTGTCCTCCTAGCTCCACGGCACCTCGATGTGACCTGGATGACCTTGAGAACATGAGGACAGTGGTCGGAATTTCTGTCTAAGGGGTGTTCTCTATGAAAATTTGGGACCTCCAGGGCCAGTACCAATTCCTAGGTTCCAAAGTGGGTCTCTGGTCCGTGTGGGACGCTCTCAACCAAGACTTCCCAGGAGTATAACCTTGTAGCCTATGTTGAACAAACCCCAGATGTTCAGAACAGACTTCTTTGGATCACAGGGTGAGTTTTGTCCCTTCTTCATTGGCAATGTCCTGGAGGCCTTCGCAAGCATCCTTGCAAAGGTGCTGCAGCTGCCTGGAGACTCTTGCAGAATTTCTCTGTCTGACTTTGCTTCCTGAGTCCCTGCTGGGGTGATGTATAGGAGACAATTTGCCACTTGCCTGCATACTTGGCAGTACTGGCAGTGAGGACGTGGTAGGGGGATTGTTTTGTTTTGCTGTAAAGCACAGAGAGATCGGGACTGACTTCCCTTGTCCTCTTCGTTTGAGTCCAGGAGGGAGTTAGCTTTTTATATCTTTCGAAAATGCTCTCCAGAAGGCGATGGAAGCCCCCAAGGACTCCTTCTGCCTGGAGAGCACCACGTGCAGGATCAAATGCGGAGAAGCCCCGGGCTTTTACAGCTGTGTTGGGGCTGTGGCCACCGGGAGCAATAAACGGAATCGGTTTCTCACGCTTTCCCTCTCGATCCGCAAACCTTCGAAAATCCACTAACGAATCTGGATCTACGGTTTGCGCTGCTTGTGTCCTTGAGGCGTGCGCTTATCCCCAACTTCGCAGCAGTGCAGCTAGTAAGTCCCTTCCTTCCGCCCGTGCTCACCAGCAGCAACTTCGTTACAGGTAACGCCCAGGAGCCCAAGAATGAGCTGAGCCCATTGCTCCTGAGCGGCACCCGCGTGGCTTCCAAGCGCTGCCACACTAGGATGCTCCCGCTTCTAGCGAGCGCGAGCAGGGAGGGCCGGGACAGCAACGAAAACTGCGGGGCTCTCCAGCTTGGCGGCCGAGGCTCTGGAACTGCCACGGGGTAGGAGCCCTGGCGACATCCAGAGCTAGGTAGAATAAAACAACTTAAGGCTATGCAGCTCATCTTGAATCCGAAACTACATTTCGTTTTGCAAAGTCACCTACTACTTACTGACTCAATGGCAGACGGTACAGCTGACACTCGGTTTGGAAACCAAATTTTGTGTTTGAACTTGTATGGCACTGCACCCCGCAGTTGCAACTGTTGGGTGGGAGCTGCGAGGTATTTCTTCTCCTCCGGTTAGGTTACCTTTCTGTGACTTGGGACCACTTCTCTTCATAGTTCTTGTGTGATTGGCAGGCAAGAATGGTTAGTTGTGGGGCCAGGCTGAAGACTACCAGGAGGCACAGCGCAGCCTACCCTCCTGAGCCACAGTTTTAGGCCAACAGAAGTACTGCTCAGAGAGGAATTTTCTCTTAAGACTCTGGGGCTATCTGTGCATCCCTGTGCACTCTCGGCTTCCTCCTTTCTTTGGGGCAGAGGAGTTGAGAGTGTCTCCTCTTGGTCCTGGAAAAGATTTGTTTTGTTTTTGTCCTCATCGGGGATCGAGTCACCAGAAAAATTAACAAGGTAAAGAGGGGTGAATAGGGTTGTGGGGCAACAGTCCATAGATGCTCTCGCTCCCCACATACACACAAGCACATCACCGACTCCCATTGGTTGCCTTGGCCTGGCGTGTGTGGTTGGTACTAGAGAGGGACACAGCCCAGACTTCCTCTACTACAGAACTTCTCCCCTGGGGAAAGTCCAGCAAGAGAAGAGGGCTCCCTAAGTGCTACAACTTCTCATCTTTCCTTCCATCCCCAAGACCTCTGATCTAGACACTGAGAGCAGGAGGAAAGGGGACTTCGATGGCCAGGGAGATGCCCAAACAGACTCTGCCTCCTCCCTCCCATGGCAGCTTTCTACTAAACCAATAACAGCAGAACAGTAGCTGTGGAGACTTGTTTTGTGAGCCGGCAAGAAAAGGGCAGAGACCAGTATGGCCTGAGGCTGGGGAAAAAAATTACCAGTTCTGCCAGAGTCACTACAGGTGATGGACTCAGTGGCCCATGTCCTCCAGGGACAAGGTGCCTGCTCTCCACCTGTGCTCAAGCCCCAAGTGGAAAAGTCCAGAAGGACAGAGGCAGCAGGGAATCTTACTGACTTCACCTAGCTTCGTGACCTTGCCTCTCTGGCATCCTACCTTCATCCCTCCTGACTGTCGGAGCCCAGTTTGTTGCTTGGTAGTGGGGCTCTTTAAGAAAGAAACAAGACACACCTGCATTAGGCACGGTGTCTCCAAAGCCCTCCATGTGTGCGACTCAATGAGGATTAACTGTGTGTGGAAGCCTAGGGACCTGGGTGAAAATGCCTGGGTCTCATCTTGAGCATCCCCTCCTGCATGGGAGAGATGACTTTCATAACTGTAACAGATATACATCAGGTATCCGCAGGAGAGATGCTGTCTACTGGGGAAGGGTGGGCTGGGTCCTGCCCTCTGTTGAAGAATCTATCCTCTAAGCCAGCAGAAAGCCATTTTCATTTAAAGCAGCTTGGCTACTTGCAAGAGACCCCAGGGATCAGGCTTTGTGGACAGGTGAGAGCCATGCACCTGCATCTTTAGAGATTCTGACCACTCCTACCTTTTGTATGTAATTCTTCCCTAATTGCAGGTGATCTCAGAGGACTAAAGTATAAAGACTGCGGGACTAGTGGGGTGGGCGATTCTGTCTATACAGCTATGGGGAAGTCTTTGGTGGGGCAGCTGCTTTGGGAGTCACTCACACTCTAAGAAATCCCTCATCTATGCTTTCTTGGCTTCCCCAAGTTGGACAGCAGTGGGATTCAGGGTCACTTTGGAGTCCTATATAAAGAAGAAGCACATATTTATGTCTCCCCAGGAAAAAAGTTCCTTAAACACCTCCCAAGCCTATCTTGCATCCCTGCCCTGGTCTGGCAGAGCTGTGGGGATGGGAACAAGAATACAACTGTTGTCCTGGGGCCAGGGGTGGCAGAAGAAGCTGTGACCCAGTCAGATCACACTTCTTTGGGACCCTCCATCAGCTCCTCCACTCTCCAGAGCTCCTGTTCCCTGGCAACATGGGGTGAGTGGGTGGCAATACCCCCCTAGCGGTAGCCTTCCAGGGAGGGTTGCTCTTCCCAGGAGCTCCTTTGGTTCCCTGACAAGGACAGCAGAGGTAAGAGCCCTTTTCCCTCCTGCTACTTTCTCAATCCCTCTTACAGAACCTAGGGTTTGTCCTCAGAGCTTCTGAGAGCTGAAGCCCTGGGAAGCATCTGCCCCTTGCCTGGACAAGGAGAGGGCAGTTGGAGCCATGTGCAAGGACTCACGGACTTCTCAGGGGTTTCACAAGTCCCCTCCCCCACCCTCACAGCTCCAAGCTTGCCTGGAACAGGACAACTCAGCCAGAACTCCATGGGCAATCAGGAGCCCCCTTCCCTACATCCCATCTGAGAGATGGGGTGTGGCTGTCTGGGTCTAGGGGAGGCCTCATGCCTGAGCCAATAGCTTTGGGGGCCTCACCATAGGACTAACACACTGAGGTCACGTTCTGACACACCAGCGTATTCTGTATTTGAGCTTCTAGTAAGGCATGTTTAATTATCAAATGTATCACTAGGGGGAAAAAAAACCAGTGTCCATTAAGTGTTCACAAAGCTTGGACCATGAAGCCTGGGCCACATGGGACACAGTGGTTCTAGTGAGCATGAGTAAGCCAGTTTTCACATTAGAGAAATAACAGTTCTTGTAGCAATGCGGCACTTTTAAAAGAGGTTAATTAATAAACAGCAGGTAATTGTTCATGGCACGATGTGGCAGAGGGTAATTTTCATTTTTGAGGATGGAAGGGCCAGATGCCCCTCCCCACTCAGCATTTCTCTATAATAATCACCTTGGCTTCCTTCCGCCTTTAATTTTTGCAGCTGGAGCTGTTTATCACTGCTCCAACTTTCACTAAAAAGGCAAAACTATCACTTAAACAAAGCTATTGAAAACTCAGCCTCATGTGCGGGTTTCTTAACATAAATAAATCATACAAACCAAGATTTATGTTCAAGGAATGATGTCATTCACTGAAGGCTGCCTTCCCAATCAGATCAGTATTTCCGAGTGTGTGTCTCTGTGTGTATATGTGTCTCTGTCTGTGTCTCTGTGATTCTGTCTGTCCACACACTCACTTTTTGCAAGAAATAACAACCACAACCTTTCTTCAGCATCCTGGATGCTCTTCCGTTTGTCTCGGGATCATCAAAATGGTCTTGCCTTGTGTGAGCCCAGCAGAACCAGGTCTAAGTGACAAGAACATTTTACTCTGCAGTTGAGGAAGAAGAAACCCAGGCTTCTCTTAAGAGCTCGGTCAACTGTTGGTTATTGTCCGGGGTCCCTCAGGTCTTTCTGACTTTGGAATGAGTACAGTTAGGGAAAACAGCTCTTTAGAAGCTTAACCATGCTGAAATGACTGAGGAGCTTGAAAGCCATGAAGAGGTAAACCGAAGACTGGACATCCATACAATAGAGTATTGTGTAACCTCCAAATGCTACGAAGTGGATGAACCTCAGAAACACAGCGGATGAAGGACACTAGTCATTCAAGGCCACCCATCATGTGACTCACATTACAAAATGTCCAGAATCGAGACACATTGGGGGTTGAGAGATGAAGGGAATATCTACTCTTGTGATGAGCCATGGTGCTGGCTACACATGTTGAGGTTTAAACGCCACTGTTTGCCTTACCAGAAGATGAATGTTACAATGTGTGAACAAACCCTAATAAAGTTGTTACTTACAAATCCCTACTCAGCATTTGAATTTTTAATTAAAATACAATCACCACGGAAATCAACATTCAAATTAAAGGAAGTGTGCTAACATTTCCGGGCAGACATGAGTAAATACTGTTCACCCCAGTATGGCTCTAAGGACAGACCAAAGAAAGGATTCCACCAGAGTCAAGATTGGTGTCATTTACAGGACCAGGAGCAACTAAAACTTACCCTCCCAGCACTGTTAACTGCATATGTATCCCCAGGGATGGGAGTAATGGTGCCCTTATTTTACTGCTCCTGAGTTCTCTCTCCCATCTCAAGGGAACATGGGTCCTAACAGGTCACAACTACTCTAGATTAGAGAGAGCAGTGGCCATGTTGTGCCCAGAGAATAGTTCCACATCTCCAAACTTTTAAAAATTTAACTGTCAAAGTGATCACACAAGTAAGGCACGGGCCCAGCATCCACACACAGTGCAGAGAGCAGTACACGGGCACCAGGGCTGACACTCAGGGAAAGGGTGAGCGTGTGAACTTATACTTCACAGCTCTCCCTGCAGCCGGAGGACACTACTATCTAGGCTTGAGGTTAATCTTTCCCTTCCTTTGATGTACACTCTTAGTCACCAAAAATCAAAGCAAAAGAGGACAGACATCTCTACTGTTTCCAAAGGGTGAGTAAAATGTGCTCCATCCACTCACTGGGGTACCAGTCGCCCATAAACAGAAGGGCACTCTTATACCTGAATGTGCATGAACCCTGGTGCTGGCATGAAGAATTGAGGAAAGTCATTCACCAAAAGTCATGTGTGTGATTCCCAGAATGTCCAGAAGAGGCAACGCCACCAAAACTGCAACAGCTGGGAAAGCAGTGATGTCTCATCTAGGGCGGGTGTGAGAGCAGGTGAGCCACCCACTGTCAGCCCCCAGATGCTGGCAAAGCCACATCGGGAAGATAGCACTGGCCCAGAGCAGGTGCCCAGCAGGCTGCACCATGAGCCATTGCAGGAGCCAGAGAGATGATGTCGCTCACAACCTTCCGTAGCACCAGGATGTTCAATGCCCTCTTCTGGCTTCCACAGTTTACATACATGTAGGCAAAATGTTCACACACTTTTTTTTTTAAATACCTGCATTGTGCTAGGCATAGCACGGGCCCTAAGAACATAGCAATGATCCAATCAGGCTTCTGATTTCGCTTGAGGTCACATCCTTGAGGGAAGGCAGCACGTAACAATCCACATGTATCACGTGCCTAGAAAGTTCAAGTGCTAGGGACACCGTGGTAGGGTGAGAACTTGGCATAAAAAAAGGTTTGAGATGTAATTCTTTTAGGACTTTGCATGTCTAAAAATGTCTTTTCCCAGCATAGCAGGGGGATAATTGGGCTAGGTATAGAATTCTAGCATGACAATGGATTTTTCATTCAGAATTAAAGAGTGTTGGCCATGCTCATTTCTTCCAGGAGAGCTGAGAAGTCCACTGTGGCGGGGGGATTCCACTGCCTCAGTGATGTGGGTGTCCTTCTGTATATGTGTTGCTTTTGTTGGTTGGTGAATAAAGCTGCTTTGGCCTATGGCAAGGCAGAATATAGCCAGGCTGGAAGAGATACATAGAGAGAGTAGGTGGATTCAGGGAGATGCCCCGTAGCTATCAAAGGAGGCAGACACTATGTAGCTGCCTAAGAAGCAAGAGGTAACAAACCATGAACCTCGTGGTAAAATATAAAATAATAGAAAAAGGGTTAATCTAAGATGTAAGGGCTAGCTAGAAATACACCTGAGAAATCGGTCAAACAGTGTTGTAATTAATACAGCTGGGGACGAAAGAGCAATCTCCATTCATACCTCAGGTTTTGTGTGACTGGCTTTTGCTCCTGAAAACTCAAAAGAATCTTCTCTCTGTCTCAGTGTTCCAGTGTGTCCTGGAGTGGGTGTCTCTTTTTCATCTACACTGTAGCCTTTGACCTTTGGTGATTTTCTTGAAACACGTAATTGGTGATTTTCTGCTTTATTTTCTCTGTCCTTGGGTTTTGGGACTTGAAAGTAGTGCTTTTCTCTCCTCATGTAGGACATGCGTACTCCAAAGGTCCGTCTCTCCTTGGCCGGCTGTCCAAGGCTAGGAGCTGACTGATGCAGGACTCAGGGCTGGTTGTCTCTGACCTCTGTGTCTGGGTGCTGCTCAGAATCCTGGATGGTTCTATCTTGAGGAACTCATCTGGTCTCCAAGGGCTTTCCCAGGAAGTCACTGGAGGGATCTGGCTAATTAGAGAGGTGGGGGGGGGTCTATGGTTGTTTGAATGTATTTGGCTCCCATAAGCTCATAGGGAATGGCACTATTAGGAAGCGTGGCTTAGAGAGGAAGTGTGTCACTGTGGGGGTGGGCTTTGAGGTCTCCTTTTCTCAAGCTCAGTGTGACACTCCATTCACTTCCTGTTGCCTGCCGATCAAGATGATCAAGACCTAGGACTCTAAGCTACAGAACCATGTCTGCCTGCATGCCACCATGTCCCACAAGATGATACGGACTAAATCTCTGAAACTGTAAGCCACCCCGTTAAATGTCCTATAGGAGTTGTCATGGTCACAGTGTCTTGTCACAGCAATAGAAACCCTAAGACAAGGTCTTTGCAGTTTCAGGAGAATAAATCTTGGGATTTCTCTATTGTCATTCTAAATTCCTGGTTGTAGTCACTCCACACCCCGTCTCTCAGGAGCATTCTTATTAATCCTGAGTTTAGGTGCCGTACCCCCTCCCCACCCCAGCCCAGGGGAATTTTCTGCTTGCTCTCTGTGTTCCTCTGGGACTTATGTAGACTTGTGACCCTAGACCCAGTCAGATCCTGTAGGGGGATAATCACAGCCCCGATACTCCACCCCATCCCAAGGAAGGGAAGCAGCACACAAAGAAGTGAGAGGGCCAGCTTGATGTCACCCAAATGCATAGAGGGAAGGTAACTTCTTTGCCCTGTGCCCCAACTCTGCCCTCAGCCTCATTCTGGTCAAACAGCTTTCAGAGTCCCCGGAGGTGTCTGATTGATCCTCCCCACATCTAACAGCCCCCTGCGTATTTTTACAACTGGTTCTAAAGGATGGCGTCCCTCCAGGGTCTTGCATTGACTGTCTTACTTAGGACCTCTAGCTCTCCTCTTCTCAAGTCCAGGGCATTCCAAGGAAGGCAGGAGACCCCAAGGGAAGAGCTTGGGGCACAGGAGTCTGCCACTCCGTCCTCCTTTCATAGGATCCTCGACAATGTGTGTCTTCATGTAATCCAGGAGCAGAGTCTCCCAGGATGCTTCTGGCACTTTCTTTCCTATATGGGACTTTGAGGTGAACCTGGCAGGCCCGGCTGAGCCACCAGCCTCATCCTGCAGTGGAAGACATGATGAAGTCAAAACCAGCCCCTCCTGAGACCCTGCTGGGTAGAGTCTGGGTCACTCTGAGGCTCAAGATGACTCCAGCCAGGTGTGGTAGGACACTGTGGTTTGGGCTGGGGACTAGCCTCACCGTAGTCTCTGTCCAAATAACTCTGGGATCCCACACAGTCACCTGTGGGGTAACGCTGGACTCCCTGCAAATGAGCCATGGCAGAAACAGCTGCCCTAGGCTCCCAGGCTTTTATAGGTTTGCCTTAAAGATTTTATTCCAGAAAAAACCCAAAGCAATTAATTCAAATTACAGAGTAGTCATTTGCGATAATATTTGCTTTAAATACATGTTTTTTTTTTTAAAAAAAAAAACCCTCAGCTGTGGGCCTTGAGTGAGTTTGAGGTGAAGGACACCTTGAAATAATTACATTTTTGCTCATTTTATGTTGTGAAAATGGCTTAGTCAATTTGGGGAAGAACGCAAAGTGTTCAGCTGAGCCCCCTATAAAGGCTGTGCTATTTCTCTTCTGCCAGCATGACCACACTGGGATCGTTCGTCCTTTCGCCTTGAAGGTGGATTTCTTCCAAAAGGCGCCCAGGCGCTGGCCCAGCAGCCTCTCAATCTGTGTCTTGGCAGCAGGAAGGGAGCAAGGCTACACCTGATTGGTGGTGTCCAGAAACCCGAGGACAGGACCTGTGTATGGGAGACCTTGTCCTGGCCCACAGCTGCTGTCTCTTCCGGTGGAGGGTGTGAGGGAACTGGGGTTCAGCTGCCCAGTGTGTCCTGGGATGATAATAGGGGTTTTACCTGAAGGTGAGTGCGGGCGCGGAGCAGGGCAGTGGCCCAGCTAGGACTGTAGCATTTGGAAAGAGGCTTTGAGCCCGGAAAATGGGAATTCATTAAATTCTCATGGCGTCAGAACGTGGGCCTGTTTGGAGCCCAACTAAGGCTCCCACTGCCAGAGATCAATCATCAAGGACCCAAGGCAGGAGGACTCTCGTGTCCTCCCTGCCACGTCAGGCGTGTGGCGTGGACACGTTCTCTTAGCGTTCTGCTTGTCTTTCTTTCAGTCGTTTCTTCTTGGTATGTTACAGAATTTAGATTTCTCATTATGTTTATTTACTTAGTGTGTGTGTAGCGTGGGGGGGGGCCGCGGCATTCCTATGGAAGTCAGAAGACAGTGTGTGGTTGTTGCTTCTATCCTTCCACCCTCTGGGTGGGTGGGGCGGACTCAGGTTGTCAGGTTCCTTCATTTGTTAAGTAAGCTCACCAGCCCAGTCCTGGGGAAGTTAATCCAGGTCTTAGACTTCACCCCAGCCCATCTTTACATTTTCTTAAAAATTCGAAGACAGGGTTTTATGTAGCCTGGGCTAGCTTCGAGCCTGCCATGTATGTGGCTGAAGATAACCTGAACTTCAGATCCTTTGGTCCCTAAGTCGTCAGTGTTAGGATCACAGGTATGCATCACCTCCACCCCGGTTTGTGCAGAGCTGTGGGCAGTGCCCAGAGCTTCACGCCTTCCCGCAAGCACTCTAACAATGAACCTGTCCCCTCCCCCAGTCCCTTATGTTTTTTAAAGTATCCACATTTTTGTTTATTTATTGTTGTTGTTTTTTGAGGCAGCATTTCTCTTTGTAGCTCTGGAACTCACTCTGTAGACCAGGCTGGCCTCAAACTCAGAGATCCGCCTACCTCTGCCTCCCAAGTGCTGGGATTAGAGGTGTGGGCCACCTCTATCTCCCACCCCACCACTTCCGCTAATGTATCCACATTTATGTTTTAACAACATCCTACATTTTTTGTTTCCATTTTTGTTAAACTTTTAGAAACCTTTGCCTAACTCAAAGCCAAAACTTTCTACTGTGTTTTCTCTAAATTTTATATATTTATGTTTAGACCAAAGAGATGCACCAACAGCCCCGACTATTCAGGAATGAGGCATGAGAATTGCCCAGAAGTTGTGGGCAAATTTGGACAGCACAGCATAAAAGTCCATCTTTAAAAGAAAATTGAGGGGCTGGAGCCATGGCTCCCTAGTTAAGAGCATTGACTGCTCTTGCAGAGAAAGAGTTCAACTCCCAACACCCACATCAGATGGTTCACGACCAACTGTGACTCCAGATCCAGGGGATCTGATACTCTTGTTGGCTCCTCTGGGCACCTACACACACGGAACACACTCATATAAACACATATAAACATATGCATATGCATAACCAAAAATAAATCTTTTCAAAAAAGAAAACTTACATAGTATTTATCTTGGGCTGGTATTTATATGTTGAATGTGCACTTATTTATTTGTTTGATGTGTATGAATGTTTCGCATGCATGCATGTATGTGTACCATATGCATGCTTGGTACCTTCAGAGGTCAGAAAAAGATATCAGATCCCCTGAACCTGGAGTTATGATGGTTGTGAGCCACAGTGCAGGTGCTGGGAACCAAACTGAGATCCCAGCAACAAATGCTCTTGACTGCTGATCCATTTCTCTAGCCCCAACTTTTTAATTTTTTCTTTTTAGAAAATAACTTTAAAAATGCATTGTAGCTTGAAGTGGTGCCACACACCTTTAGTCCCAGTGTTCGGAAGGCAGAAGCTGGTGGATCTCTGTGAGTTCAAGGCCAGCTTGGTCTACAGATTGAGTTCCAGGATAGTCAGGGCTACACAGAGAAACTGTCTTGAAAAACAACAACAACAAAATGTATTGTGGGAGGGGTGACACACATTTGGAAATCAGAGGACAGCTTGCAGGAGTCTGTTCTTTCCTACCACTATATGGGTCCCAGAGATTGAACCCAGAAAGTACCTTTACCCAAGGAATCATCTCCCCAGCTCTGAAGGTCATTTCTTTACATGTGTGTCTAATTGTTCTAGCATCACTTGTTGAGAAGTGTATGATTTCCCCCAGGAAACCAATGCTATGATTTGAATGTGAAATACCCCAAAAGTCCGAAAGCTCAAATGGGGGTGTTCGGGAAATTAGGGCATTGTGGGGATTCTGACTTCACCCACAGATTCATTCATTATGGGTTCTTAACTTAGTGGTCTAAAGGGGTAGCAGCTTTGATATGAGAGCCAGTGCTCTGCTTCTAGACTCCGTGAGACAAGCAGCCCCCTCCGCATAGTCCCACCATGACATTCTGGCTCAGCACACAGAGCCCAGGGACCATGCATTGAGACCTGAGAAACAGGGAGCTAAGACAAACCTTTCCTCTTGTAAACTGTTTACCTCAAGGGTTTCTGCAACGTGACAAGCTAAATTGGTTGCCTTGGCAACCTTGTTACAGGCTAACAGACACATATGTAAGTCTGTCTGTGAGCTCCATGAGATCTGTCTCTTCTTCTACCCAAACCACACTGCTTGGGTCACTATTGCTTCAACATTTTTGGGGTTGTTGTCACTGTTTTGGTTGTTTTGTGTGTTTGGTCCCCCCCCTTTTTTTAAAAACAGGGTCTCACTATGTAGCCCTGTCTGGCCTGCAACTTTCTATATAGACCGGGCTCATAGACTTGCAGAGTGCTGGGATTAAAGGTATCCCTTTAATGCTTTGACTGTGGGGTGTTGATTTGGTTTTCTTTAGGCTGCCGCGCTGCTTGGTTTTTGTCCATATGACACAAGCTAGAGTCAGCTGAAAGGAGGGAGCTGCGAGTTAGAAAATGCCTCCATGAGCTCTGACTGTCAGGCATTTTCTTAATCAGTAAATTGCTGGAGGAAGGCCCAGCCCATATGGGCGGCACTGTCTCTGGACTGGTGATCCTGTGCTCTGCAGGAAAGCAGACCGAGCAAGCCAGTAAGCAGCACTCCTCCATGGCCTCTGCATCAGCTCCTGCCTCTAGGTTCTGACCCTGTTTGAGTTCCTATCCTTTGAGGATGAACTGTGATCTGGACACACAAGCCAAATAAATCCTTTCCTCCCCAACTTGCTTTTGGTTACCATGTTTCACCATAGCAAGAGTCACCCTAAGACTAATTTAGGTCCTTTCCTTGTAAGCATGAAAACTGGGCAGTTTCCCATAGGAAGCATCCTGTCTACACAGTGAATCTGTTAAACATCATGTCTACACAGTGAATCTTTAAAACCGGGTTCAGGAGCACTGCCTGTCTAATGGCCCTGAGCTACTGCCCCAAAGACACCGACCTGCCCTCACTTCATCTCAGTAATGTTTCTTGGTTTTTTGAGATATATATTTGGGGAGGGGTGAGATTTAAGGATTTGAGACAAAGTGGACGTATTTCTGAATGGATACTAAGTGTCTGCTTGCAAGAGAAAACAAAAAGCTACAAAGAATCAGAATAGAAATAAAAACCACCCTTTCCCAGCAGAGCCCTCTGCCTGCATGTGTTATGTTGCCTTTTTAATATAGGGTTTTATAGAATGTAATAGAGGGAGAAAATACTCTGTTCATTTTTTTTTTGAGACAGTGTCTGGTTAGGTGGATTGCCCTTGAACTTGTAATCCTCCTGCCTCGCCTTTCAATGCTGGGACTATAGATCTGCATTACCAGACCTAATTCCTCTGTTTTACTTGGAAGACTGGTGTCATGTCATGCCAGCTCCACACTGGACACCAGATCTTCTGGTGCCTTTCTTATGGGTAAAAGTACTTGCCACACCATCCTAATGACTTGTATTTGGATCCCCAGAACTCATGGAAAAGTCAGATGCACAGTGTAAACATTTCCAGTCCTCTCCCACCTATGGGAAATGGAAGGCTTGCACAGACATGAAGAGACCTTGGGTAAATCTGATTTTAACTAACCTGCCACAGGTACTTCACTAGAGTTTTGAAACATTCTTACTGAGATCAGCAATAAGACAAGTGTACCCACCACCATCTTATGAGAGCTAGCCACCTCGGTCAGATGCAAATGAGAAACCAAGGTGCTAAGACTTGGAAGATTAAAGGCATGTGCCATTATTATTGACATTTGGCTGGAAAAAGGTAGGCAGATCTCTATGAGTTCAAGGCCAGCCAAGGCTACCTAAGCAAAACCTTGTCTCAAACCTCAAAAAGTAGCAAAGAGCCTGTTTATGTAGTTAAAATGTGGTCATCTATGCAAAAATTCTAAATAAACAATGATAAACATTATTGTCATCATCATGAGTTCAGTACTATCCTAGGTAAAAGATCAACATGCAACACACAGGAACACAGCATGCATAATACAACATATGCACACTCAGCAAATATATACATAACTTATGCACACAAGATGTATATACAGGATGTACGTACAACATGTATGCACACAACACATATGCACCCACAACACACCCAGAATACATATACACACAGCATACAGAAACACATAACATACCTGCTATACAATGCACATACCTGTAACATATACCTGCCACACACACACATATGCACATATATATGACACAGCATGCACACAGCACAGGACATACATACATTCAACACTGTGCACAGCACTCACATATATATAAAACATACACACATGGTCCACCATCAAACTTACACCCCCGAGTGGCTGCCCAGGGCAGAGAAGAAAGGAGGGAGAGGAAGGATTGGGATGGAGTGAAAAATGATGAAGGGCGTTGAAGAATCACAGCCACAGACATGAGCTGGGAGCCCAGGGAGCTGAACTTGGTTCTCTAATGGGGCAGCGGAAGCAAGGACACCACACCTCAGGTTTGGCTGGAAGGGCTCAATTATCCAGTGTGAGCACCTGTCTCTGCATTCCTTTCCTCATGAGGAGAGAGGAAAGGGAAGAGATGGAGTCCCCTTTGCCTCTGATGCCCTGGCATTCCTGGAGTCCTGAAAGGAGAAGGGCATGCCCTCACTCCCCTCAGCCCCCCCTAGGACTAGGTCCTGAGCCAAAATCACTGATGGTTTGGCCAGTGCACTTGACCAGTGTCTGGGTGGTCCGCCACACCTACTCCTCCAGAAACCTGATGCCCTCAGCCCATGCATCTGTCTGGAGGATTTCCAGCTGGAGGGGCAGGGTGGCCTGCCTGCAGCACAGAGCCCAGCAGCCGCATGATTCCCAGGCTGCCGCAGGGGGCATGTCTCCTCCAGTCCCAGGGTTTGGCAGCAGGAGGGCCAGCTGGTCCCAGCTGCATCTCAGCAGGACAGAGACCATGAGAAGAGACTTTCCCTCACCCTCTCTACCTCCCCGTTCCATTCCTGTCCACTCCCATGCTGGATCCCACCCCAGCTGCTTTGGTGGTGTTAGGGGGATTGTAGCTCCCTAAGGGTGTCTGTCGCAGGTGAGCCAAGCAGCAGGTGCTGACACTGTGGCCTCCTGCTAGTGACCGGTTTCCCCTTTCACCGTCATTTGCCACCCTGTTGTCTGTCTCTAAGCTGCTTTCTTCTCTTCTACAAGATTTTCACATTTTTCTCCATTTTTCAGATGAGGAACTTGCCCTTACCAAGGTTGCATAGCTGAACTGGTTTGCTCTCTCAGCACATGGTTCTTAAAATGCTGTTCTTGGCGGCCTGAGGCAGATGAAGAAGGGAAGCTTCTCTGGGGCAGTGAGGAGACACAGGGGCCTCAGGAACAAGGGCACCTGCAGGACACCAAGGACTCCTTGGGTGCAGACTTGGCCAGGGTGTTGAACAAAGGCGGGAGTAGACATTGTCGCTATTGTTTCCCGGTCCTCCAGCCGCAGGACCTTTGCAGCTCTCAGACAGCCCCTCCCACCTCTCCATCCCTGCTTTTCCAGCACAACTCGGCTGTCTGGACCGTGAGCGAGGAGGAAATGAAAGTGCAATCTTTTAAATGTACGAAACCACCATTCTGAGACAAATACATATTTTTTTTTATTTAATGGGCCAACTATTTTACTTGGCTCACCAATTCATTGAAATGGATGGACTCAAAGGACAACATGGAATCAGGACCCTTTGGACAGCCAGGAGGCTAAGGACTTCGCTGTAGATGCCCAGCGTAGCTACTCACAGGAGGCAGTTAAGAAGCTAAGAGCCTCACCACAGTGTAGATGTTCACAGGAGGAAACCAAGAGTCTAAGGGACTTCACTGCAGACACCCATTGTAGATGTCCACAGGAGGAAACCAGGAGTCTAAGGGACTTCACTGCAGACACCCAATGTAGATGTTCACAGGACAAACTGTTTGCCCTCCCCAGACTCTCCTCAGACCAGACTCCTAGGCAGTTTCGCTCCCTAGAGCTCAGAATGTGAAGGGCACAGATCTGGGACTCACAGAGGCTGGGATGCGCATGTTGTACAAGTGGCCTCTGAAGGACATCTAAAGAGTTCTGTCTCTACTTCAAAGGTAAAGCTTCTCCTGATACGCTTAAATACCCACTATCCTCCATGCTTGAGACATCTCTCACTGTGGCCATTGGTTCAGGTGAGCCCATTGTCACCTCCCTAGCCAGACTCTGGGAGGACAGGAACTTGCGCCACACCCCATGACATGCTAACACATGATGGTGATGATGATGGGTTCAAGTGGCCGTGTCTCACGCCACAGCGGCATCCGTTCCCTTTGGTGTGAGTGGAGGGAGGCGTTGCTGTTGCCTGTGGATCGCCGAGGAAGAAGCTAGAACCCAGGTACCACCAATATCTTCATGGTGGCAATATTTGTGTAGCTGGGAGCTGAGGGGAGATCTCAGCGCCCCTCAGGTGAAAGACTACAGGGATGAGTGAGTGGCGGTCAGCACCAGAGGAGGTCCCACTGCTAGCAGCGAGAGAAGGACCTCGGTATATAGCTGAGGCTAGCCCTAGGGAGGGTTAACCGTTTCTCAGCATGCTGTATTGGATAAGGCACTGGTGATGAATTTGCGGTTGTCCTGTGACGGGGCTCTGACTTCTCCTGAGATTTACCATAAGTCACAGTTAACCTGCATATCAAGGCAGGGTAAAGAGGCCTCCTTGGAAGAGCATGAAAGACCATTCAGCTGGGTTCCACATCGGCCAGTTTTCTGGTTGCTGTGAGAGAAAAGTCGATAGAAGCAAGTTTGGGTCATGGTTTGAGGGCGCAATCCATCGCATAAAGGAGGCATGGCAAGACCCACAGCTGTGGCCGCGGGAGCAGGAGGCAGCTCTCTCACATCTCAGTGGGTCAGGAAACAGAAAGACGCATTCCAGCACTTCACTGGCTCTCCTTAGGACCCCAGTTGATGGGCGGCTCTTCCTCCTGCACCTAAATCCTCTTGGAAAGCTTCAGTCTCCTAGGTGACCCCCAAGTCTAGGCAAACTGACAAAGATCAGCTGTGAGTCATCCGTCACAAGGTCAGGGGCCAACTCCACCATCTTGGTACATTTTCTGCAACTAGAGTAGATTTCCTAAGACTGGACGGTCACAGAGCCAGAGGGTTGTTTGGCTAGGGGTTCTGGCAGCTGGGACCCAAGAGCTGATCCAGCTCTATCAGCAGAGACTGCTAGTTCATAATCACACAGAAACTATATTAATTACAACACTGTTTGGCCAATGACTCGGGCATATTTCTAGCTAGCTCTTACACCTTAAATGAACCCATTTTTATTAATCTATGTATCACCACGATGCTGTGGCCTACCAGCAAGATTCCAGAGGGTGTCTTTCTCCTTTGGCAGCTACATGGTGTCTCTTCTGACTCTGCCCTCTCTCTCTCTCTCTCTCTCTCTCTCTCTCTCTCTCTCTCTCTCTCTCTCTCTGCTTGAATTCCTGCCTTGCTTTACTCTGCTAAGCCATTGGCCAAAACAGCTTTATTCATCAACCAATAAAAGCAGCACGCAGACAGAAGGTCGTCCCATCACAGTTCCAGCAAGCGGCCCTGGCCCCGTGTTTCAGCCTCCAGTAGGGGCAGGGTAAGTAGAGTTTGCAGCAAAGACAGATTAAGAGGCTGGTGGTCACTTCCCAGAAGCTGCCCTCATGGGCGTGAACTCAGTTCTTAGCAAACCTCACTTTCTTGAGAAAGGGCCTCAACTACCCCTGAGGGGTCCATCCCAGAGCCTTAATACACCACAACCTGCCATCCCGGGGCCAGGCTTTACCAGGAATTTAAGAGAAAAACCACTCTTAAATCATAGTGCTTACTGAACCACTTAGCAGGGTTCCCACTAATGCAAAGCCAAGGTCCCCTCACTGCTATCTTTCCAATGCCCTCAGAATTGACCCTGCTGAGCCCCATGCTATGGGGCCACCCTGCTACTCCACAGGCATCGTTGATCTTTCCACCCTCCCAGGTGGTCTCTAAGGTCAGACCTGAGGCAAGAGTCAGCCCACCAGCCTGAACTTTACTTTGCCCACTTAGACATCTAAACAGGCTACCCAGAGGGCGGTCCATCCAGCGTCCAGGGTGAGGGTAGCCTTCTGAGAAGATGGGCCCCTTCTGTTGCATGGACAGTGGAGCCCACAGCTGCATGGGCCTGGCTGTCTCCCTGTTGTTTCTCATGTGTGTCTGCACTCAGGACTCCTGACATTTCCAAGTGTCTCCAAAGCATATTGAACAGCAACTTTCTGGGGGGGGGGGGCGGATAGACCCATGTCTAGTTCTTCCAAGCAGCCCCTGTCCCCAGTTCCCCTCCTAGAAGGGGCCTCTTTATCTTCTCCAAGGTTTTATCTGCATAACATCTCTGTCTGTGGCCAAGGAGTAGAAGGTCTCATCCCCACAACAAGGGAGAGACAGTAAAAATGAAAGCGATTGTGTAACCCTAATGGGAAGAACGGCTTTGGCTTCATGAAGTCCCAGCAGAAACACTGGCGTTATTCAGATTCTAGCTCTGTTCATGTCTGGAGCAGGGAGGGGCTGGCCAGAAGGGGCAAGAGTGGGAGGTCCATAGACCTTGTGTGAGCACCCCAGTTTCTATCACCTCATAGGGTGCACTGCCTTTCCTAGTCCCATCTACGTGGGCAGCCCCTGGAGCGAGCCCTTTGACCTCCAAGCAGCAGAGAGCTGTGGAAATGAGAAAAGCCCCTGGAAGCTCGTGGCTCAGGCTGGAATCAGGCCAGGAGGGGCTGCACTCCCCAACAGTCTGAACTGGACTAATGTCTGTGCGCCGGCTCCGCCTCCTATGTGAGGAGGGAGCAGAGCACCTCTGGAAAGAGGAGGGTCTGGGATATTCTTCCTCAGTCTTTCAGGGGAACTAGACGGGAGAACTGCAGGTTTACCCTGATGTGTTGACAGCCCATGGGTCAAGAGAAGAGACCCTCCAACCTTCTGGGATCTTCATACCTGGCCAGGCATCAAGTAGGGAACACACAGCCAGTCGGATCTGATCCCTGACCTTCCAGCGAGTTTTGTAAGATCACCATTCTGGGGCGGGGGGGGGGCGAGAAAACGGCAGGGGGAAGGACACATGGACTTGTTCTGCGGACATGGGGTACAGTGGAGATGAAGCAGAGCCTAGAAGGCTTAACACATCCAGGCTCCAGGGAGCCTCTGCCTCTAAGCTCTTACCCAGGCCTGGTTCAGGAGGCTCTGCTTCTGTAAACTTGGGTTTGGACTTTAAAGTGTCGCACATCTGCCACCCCTGGAAAGTCACACATTTAAATTGCACAGCCGTGTAATGGTTCTCTAGGGGCCAGGTAGAGGTGGGGTGGACTCAGGCATGGAGATACTGTTTTACAATGTGTGTGTGTGTGTGTGTGTGTGTGTGTGTGTGTGTGTGTGTGTGTGTGTGTGCTTACATGTGTATATTGTACCATGAGCTCACTAATGGGCATGCTCACTTGCCAGTACATGTGGGTACTCAAATGTATAGGTGTTCACATATGTGCATACATTCCTGGGACACGTGTGACTGCTGATATGTTTGCATGAACACATTTGCATACTTATGCATGCATGTATATACACATGAACACACACACATATACATACACACTTTACAACACTCACTGAACCCTGGCACCTCCAGGGCATTCCAAGAAGCAGGCAAAGGTCTAGGGAAGGTTGGGAGCCCTCTCCACAGTACCTCACAAGCGTAGAGCCAGACACAACCCATTCTAGACACCAAGGACTGGCAGGTGAAAGAGTCACTAGGCTGCTTAGCTGGCCACACGGTTCATAGCCGGCCCCGAGACCCAGGTGTTCTTGGCAACCTAGGTCTGATTCTAAGTCTGGCCTTTGCTGCAGTTTGGTTGGGAGGATTTAAATTTTTATTTGTGTTTTTGGGACACCGACTCCCACTTTTTCTTCACTAGTTTTCAGAACACCTAGCTGGGGTCAGACTTGGTTAGTCACACCTATGACTCCAAATTTAGGCAGCTGAAGCAAGAAGATTTAAGGCCAGCCTAGACCACACAGTGAGACTCCTCCTCAAAGAGTCCAAATTAAAACCAAGCTGGATTTCTAGGGCAAAGAGTGTGCTATTTTTTTGTATACATACATGTGTAACAGTCTGCACATACTTGTGTATGTATAGATATATACATAAATGCATGTACAAGTATGCAAATGTGTTCATGTATGCTCTATGACTATGTGCATATGTGTATGTTATGATCTGCATAATTCATGTCTGAGTGTGCTATAACCTTATACCATGGTGCATGTCTATATATGTGTGTATTCACAAATGCATGCCCATGTGCCTGCCTGTGTCTGTACTCTATGATGTGTATATATTCTCTGTGTTTCTGTGCATGTGTGTGCTATAGTCTGGATACATTCATGTATGTATGTTTTGTCTGTATCTATTCATGTATGTGTGTGTGCATGCATATTCATGCATGCAGGCCTCTGTGCCTACATGTATGTACTATGATCTGTATATATCCTGTGTGTATGTGTGTGTTTGCACAGGTGCATGGGGAGATTTATTTCAAGCAGCTGGCTCATGTGACTTCAACACTGGCAGGTGGGCTGGGGTGGAAACCCTGGAAGAGCTGAGGTTACAGTCTGGAGTCAGAAGGTGGAATGCCCTCCTCCTTGAGAAGCCTCTGCTATTTCCCTTGAGGCCTTCAACTGATGGTCTGAGGCCACTCACAGTACAGAGGGGCACCTGCTTCACTCAAAGACTACTGAGTCAAGTGCTGATAATGTTTTTAAAACTCTCCACAGCAATATCAAACCACTGACTAGTCCAATGTGTGGATACCATCTTTCATCCCTGACAGACTCTCCTGGCTGATGGGAAGAGGTCTGCTCTGCTTCCCAAGGCCTGGGACTTGTATGCCCATCTCCCTGGGAATTCAGCTGAATGGAGAGGGGTCTGGTTTCTTTAAAACAAACAAAAGACAGTGTTG
Organism: Ondatra zibethicus; assembly: GCA_004026605.1. Taxonomy (NCBI): domain Eukaryota; kingdom Metazoa; phylum Chordata; class Mammalia; order Rodentia; family Cricetidae; genus Ondatra; species Ondatra zibethicus. Next base: position 243,377 of record PVIU01000005.1, on the reverse strand, counting down.
TGGCTGGGATGCCATTTAGTGGTACAGCATTTACCTATGCATGCAACATACAAAAATAAAGAAGTAAATAGTGAACAATAAATAAAATGCAACTATTAACATATATCCCCTCTGGGCATGGACAGTTCGCTCAAGCTGGGGGCCTGGAGCTGCAGGAACAGAAGAGCCCACTGGCTGGCTGAGAGGACTCAGGACATCTTTCAAAGAGAGGGAGTGAAGACATTTGATTTACTCTGAGGACAGGACATGTACTGGAAATGTGATGGCCATGTGGCCAGCTAAGGCCAGAGGTAGAGCTGAAAGCAGGGTCCGTGTAGGATTAACCACATAAACTTCAGCCTCAGCACCATTCTCTCAAAAAAAAAAAGCCCACCAGTCTCGTGGAATAAAGCCTGAATAAGATAGAAAATAGTCAGGGCCCTCCCAGAGGGATAGGAAGCAGGAGGGGCAACATCACATGGTCATTCAGGTGGAGGCATGGTTCAATTTATCCTTGGCATGTGTTTCTATTAAAGGTGAAAACCTTCGGCTGCTGAATCTGAATCCTCACCCCCACCCCCTGCCCACACACACTATATTCCTGTCTTATTGTCCTACCAGAGGAGAAGCAGGAAGTCCCTGCTGGGTAGATGCCTCATCTGGGGTGGAGGGGTGAGAAGAGGGTGGAGAGGCGGCTGACTGGACCTGAACAGGTACACTTGCCTGCTCAGGAGGACAGTCAAGAGCTCGGCCTGAAGTCTGACTACTCATCCTCCTGAGCACCCTCAATAGGTAATAGAGGTCCCTCAATAAGGGATAGGGTCCATAGAGCCTATGACAACACTATCCCAGTAAAGATGTAGCCTGAGAAAGGCAAGGGGAGCGGGTATGTCCTCCAAGTCAAGAACTTGTGTCTGTGAGTGGTCAGACGGGCCACTGCCCTCTTGGTACGCAGCCTGTGTAAGGACCTGCAGTGGGTCAGGCTACCTGGGATCAGAAGGTCCTCATGCTGTCTGAGCTCAAGAGCCTTGTATCCGGTCTCATCTCCAGCTTTGTCTTTAATGCCCCATCTCTTCCCTGGCTAATATACACACTGGACCCTGCCTTGGCCGTGTGGATAGATACTAAGTCTGCTGATTGTCAAAGTCCTCCAATTGCAAGAGGCTTTGGGTAACCCAGAGCAGGGAGACTTAGGATGCCCCTCTTTGTGCTAGAAGAGGATAGGGACAGTTTGTGCCCCTAACTTCCACTACATAGGAGAAAGAGACACGTTGCCCTCACACAATGCCCGGAGCAGCCAGATCCTGGTGAAATTGTAAAGGTTCCAAAGAGAGCTTCCTGCTAGGGTCACCCTGCTGCTCCTACTGTGCTGGAGAGTCAAGCAGCTGACTAAGAGCTGGTTGATGGGGTCCCTGTTCTTCCTCGGAACAGTTTATAGCCTAGAAATGATCAGTTCCCTTCGCCTAACCTCAAAGGGGACCCCTGCAAGGACAATTGGCTTGGAGGTGCTACCTGTCTTTACCCGCTGGCATCGTTCTGCCTGTGACCGCTGCTTTCCCACCTTAGGCTCCCTCACCTCCAGCTTCCAGCTAGGACTATCTATCATAGCTCAATCTCTCTGACCAGCCCCTGGTTCAGGCAGGAACATGCAGGCACGGGGTGGGAGGTGGAGAGATCAGCAGGGTGGGCTGTGGATGCCTTTAGTTAGCTATCAGCAAGACGAGTCTGTCCTGAGCACAGGATTTTCTGTTTATCACCCTTACCCCCGACATGCGCTGGCTAGAGCTGATATTTGGGGCTTTCCTAGAGCCCCCACTTCCTCTTCTCTGATTTATATTCCTGGGGATGAGTTTTATAGCGCAGGTCTCCCAGCTCCTGTGAGATAAAAGGCAGTCCCTGCTCCTTCGAGACTGAGCCACTCTCCTCCCTGCTCCTTCGAGACTAAGCCACTCTCCCTACCCCTCATAGATCTTCACACTCTGGGCTCAGGAGCGGGGCCTCCCACGCAGCTGCCTCTGTCAGCCTCTCAGTCTCAGCCTGAGGTATAAGAGTGAATGAAAGTAGACTTCCTTCAGGGATAGCAGTCAGGGATGTGCTGCCCCCTTGTTGCTTAACAGTTTCCTTTGAGCCTGAAACATTTCACCCTGTAGGGAAGCCCTTAAACAGGAAGGTAAACAAAGGAGCTTCAGGATGGCCCTAAAACTGACCAGACTCACTAAGCCCCTCCCTACCAGAAGAAGAAATAAAGGCCGTTGAGAGTCATCCTCAGATCAAAAGCTGCAAAGAAGAGTCTCAATACCAGACGGCTGTCTGGAAGAAGCAAAAAACCATCTTATCTGCCAGGAAGAGGTTTAGATCAACTGAGTCACTTGGAAAGGATGCTCTCCAACCTGTCGAGCTGCCTACAGGCTGTGCAGTGTGCTCTAGGTTCCAAGTGTGATCTGTCACCCATTCTGCGGCAGGCTTAAGTGATATAGATGTCTTTAAATCATTTTGTCCCCTGTAAGTAACCCTAATGAAACTCATGGTTCATCAGTTTGGTCGTTGGTGGTATCGGTACTTAGGTTTGTCCTCAGCTCCCAGAGTAGACATGCAGAGTGTCTCCCCAAGGAAAGTTTTGACACACAACATCTTTTCCCCCGTGTATGCCGCCTCTTGATGACCCTGGATGGTACCTGGAGATGGTTTGTATCTTCTCTTCTAACGGGGTCCTTCACTGCTTCTTCACCTCACACCTTCCCGGAAGGTTCTCACTCCAAAGGCTACTGAGCCCCCTCTAGGCAATGTGAGCACATCCTCCAGACCCTCCGTTCCCAATACCATGGGGAAGTCACGCTGCTCCCAGCCCCAGCTGCCTCTAAGATGCCCTGGGCAATGAAACAGGCATGATCATGCTTTTCCAGCTCGTATATGTGTCGACTCTGCTTGGTGAGAATCTCCAGTGACAGCCAGGTTGTCAGCACCTGGGGTGAGCTGGGCCCCTGTGGGAATCTCTAACTCCCGCTGCCAGGCATAGAGCACATCCATCCGGCACCCACCACCGCGCAATCCTAGGACAAAGAAAGAGAGCAAAAGCATCGCTATCCCCTCCCCCTCCACACCATGCACAGGGTTTGTGTGTGAAATGTCCCTCTCTAACTGGGGGAAAGAGGAGAAGACTCTGGAAGAGACCTCCTGCTTTCCCTGAGGCGCTGGGGTGACTATGGGGCCAGACCTCCAGGCAGGATGTCTTTCCAAGGAAGACTCTGCAATTGGTGTCCAGCCCTCACTTGCTCCCCGCCCCCCCCCCGTAATTGGGCCTGAAGATTTCACACTCTGGAGCCGGGATGGTGCTTGTTTTGGCTGGCCCAGTGCAGGCAGCCCATCCTCACAGACCCTGGGTTGCATAACGGTGAGGTATCTGCTTACGCTGGCTCCCTCCTTGCAGCCCTCATTGGGTGGAGTGGCCTCCCTGGGAGGTACCCAGCCCCACCAGGCTTGGGGTAGGGTCTCTTGGGCCTCTTGACCCTGCAGCAGCTGGCAGTGCCACATGGTGTCTTGGTTTTCAGGAGCCAAGAGCAGTCACCTCTGGCCAGAGTTGGCCCTTATGGGTGTAGGCGGGCGAGGGGCTGCCTCCACCCACTGATCACATCTCTTCCCAGCTCAACGTCATCGTTGGCTCTGCCAGAGCACTGTGGGCCCTGGGTCAAGAGACAACAGTGTGTGGGGGAAGGGGAAGGGGACAGATCCAGTACATGACCTGCTGGGTACCCTTGTTGCTTCCCCAGGTCCCTAAAGGAACCTTGGGAGCAGCATCGGTCTCCCTGGTCCCTGTGGGTCCCTGGACCCAGCCCAGCTGGCCCAGGTGTGAAGATGTCCCAATATGCAGGTCCCTCACATCCTAGCAGCAGCCGCCAAAAGGTGGAGCCAGAGAAATAGGAGATTTGAATAATGGGAGAAAATTATTATGTCTTCGTGTGAGCTGGAGCCCAGCTCTCCTCCCCATGGGTGTGATAACTGGGGACGTCTTACATTTCTCCTGCTCAGAGCCAAGGCCAGCCATGACAATACTCACATTGTTTCCTGTGCTGGGGTATTGTTATCCGATGACAGTGCCCAGAAACACTGCCACAGAGCACAGGATTAACACACACGGCTGAAACCATGGGCATCCATAGGGAAGACAAAGCTGGAGGGGGGCGATTACAAAGTCAGCAGGGAATGATGGTTTTATACAAGTGGCCTGTTGACAGCCAGGCCCACAGCTGGGCAGGGCCTGGCAGGAGGGAGCTGCCAGTACCCTGGCACCCTGTAGCCAGTTTCTGTGGGCTACAAAGGTTTCTACTTACGACTGGAATTGGCTTTGGTTTCTTTTCTGGAGCCAGGTGAGAGGATGGTCCCTGCTAGCTGAGCTGTTGGAGTTGTCTCCAGAGGCTGGGAACCGTCCTGATGTTCACTGAACAAAGAAAGCACAGAACACTATTCAGGGGGTGGGAGTGGGCACATCAGGCTGCTGACTCAGAGTTAGTGGATAGACAGACCTTAGTTTTCCAACATATAGAAGTCCAGGAAGCCCATCCATACCCCACATAAGAGGACACCAACCAGCCAGCTCAGCATCCAGAGATTCAGCCAGCTCCAGTGCAGCCCACCACCCCCTCTGGACCGCTGGACTTATGTAAATAATCATCACGGAGAGGACTGGAAAGCGCTGGCCCCAGAGCCATGGTTCCTCCTGCAGCCAAGGATACCTAGGGATAGCTATTTCTTACATCTTAGAAAGAATGGAAGCCACCTCTGAGTCAGCATGGAGTCAGCAAGGTTATCTAGAAGGGACAGCCTTGGGGAGAGGTCCTGGCCACCACATGTATGCTGGAACCTCAGGACAGCCTGGCTTCCCAGCCACTTTGCTCTGATTGTCTCTGCTGGATTGTCAAGCTCCAGGCTGAGTTCTTAAGCAGCTCCCTCATGAGGAATTGGATGAACTGTGTGTTTAGAGGCATTTGGTGGACAGGACTCCTGTACTAACGAGAAGGACTAGGATCCCGGAAGTCCCCAGAGTCCTGCCCAGTCCTACTGCCCTGGAGAAAGAGGAGCTGTGAAGGGTACAGGTGTGCACCTGGAGCCCTAGACTCTCCCTACCCTGTGGCTCAGTGGGAATCACTAGAACCCTGTCTCCTCCTGGTTCCAGAGAAGGACAGAGTAACTGGCTGCTCAGACTCATACCCTGCATGCGACAAGTGGTGGCCAAGCCCCTGGTGGGCACACCATCTCTTCCTCACACACAGCTCTTCTGCCCCTGGGAACATCCCATTGGGACATTAAAACTTTGTAGGAGGCCAAGGCTCAGGGCCAGAAGAAATTCACACCTGGGGCTCTTTGGTTCTCACAGCACACATCTGGACAGCATCTGGTCCTCACAGGTGTGCAGAGTATGAACACCGCCTCCATCCCCGGCACCAGCGCTACACAGATCAACTGAGGGACATGGAATTCCTGCTCTGCACTTCCCAGAGCTCATTCTGTCAGCCAGCCTCGCTGACTGGCCTCCCGGCTCCCTTCTCCCCATCTTCCAAACCTTTTCTGCTTTCTGAGGGGCCCACAGCGGACACATCCATTCCTTGAACTGTGGGCTTCCTTTGATGGCTGTGAGATGATGCTGGAAATAAGGAATGAATGGATGGGTGAGATGTGGATTCATGGATCAGAGAAAGTGAATGAATGAAGGATGAGTGAGTGAATGAATGCATGGGCCGGGCTTCTTAGCATGTGTATCCTGGGAGGATGAAGTCCCCCCTGGGTGGAGGATAGTTCCCGGGTGGATAGTTCCCAGGTAGAGGATAGTTCCTGGGGGAAGAATAACAGGTGAGCACCCTAGGCAGATTCACGTATGAGACCACAACCAGGCAGATTCACGTATGAGAATTTCCTCACCCATGAGAATGTTGAAGTCTGAAGTCAAACCTGGTTTGTTCCTTTGGGGGGGCTCTGGGAAGTATCCTTCTGGCCTGGTGTAGCTTCTGGTGGCTATAGGCTTTGATTTCTACGTATGTGGCTGTGTCCTCCTGACGTGTTCTTGCTTGCCCACTGGCAGACTGTCCTCATCATGGTTATCAACTGCACTGCAGTCCTGCACCCCAGGTGAGGCATCTGGGGGCACCACCCTATCTCCATCTCCTTCTGAACCTGAATTGGGGTGCTGGGATTTCAGGGTACCATGGAGGTGGCAGAGGCAAAGCCAGCCCCAGCCTTAGGAACTTAACGCTGCTCAAGACAATAACTAAGCACTCTGTGATATTCCGGTGGTGGCTGTGTTGTGCAATGGGCCATGGTTGATGTGTATGGGGGGCACCTTGGTCAGGTCCTTGCTTCAATTGTTCCTGTCTCCAGCATGAGTCTGGGCCTCTGAGTCACCCAGGGAACCTGCTCCTGGGAGTTCCCGAATCCTGAGCTGTCCTCTAGAGGAGCAGCTGAGATTTGAAGGTGCTTCAAGACAAGCCCCAAAGCAGAACACAATGCAGAATATAGGGCACTAGATGCTGTCCACACATGGAATGCCCTCCTCTCATTCCAAATATGGCCATCCCTCCTGTCTGTGCATGGAGTATCAGCTCGTCTGACTTAAGGCTTATGCATGAGAACCGTCGATTACTGTATTGGCCCCTACAAGTCCCCTTCTGCAGTGTTTCCCGTATCTTTAGAAAACTCCTTTTAAGATGAATGACTCGTGTATTCTAATTGTTCTTAATAATAAAAACGCAGAGTCAGCTATAGGGGTTAATGCTGAAGATCAGAAAAGCAGAGCAGTCAGCCACTAGAGAGGGCTTACCTCTACCAGTACTCAGATCGAAGGGGCGATCCTGTCTACGAATCCTCAGACCGCATCTCCAGACTGCATCCTCAGACTGCATCCTCAGACTGCATCCTCAGACTGCATCCTCAGACTGTATCCTCAGACTGCACTGAGCTCCTGTCTCCTCCTGCCTTATATTCCTCTCTCTGCTCATCCATATCACTCCTGTCTCCACCTGCCTAGTGCTGGGATTAAAGGATCCCAAGTGATCAGATCACCTTGTGTGAACTGTTTTTCTTTTAGACAGATTAAAACATGTGTAGCTCCCACCACTCCTGGCCTCTACGGCTAACTAGTGGTTTACTCCACCCTGTGGTCCTCAGACAAGCTTTATTTATTAGATTACAAGCAACATATCACCACACATGTACAAAGGAGCATCAGTTTACTATGTCTGGGAGAACACTACAGGTTTTTTTTATTGTTTATATTGTGCTATACATTTTTGTCTGCTCCACTTCCTTCCTCCCCTCTCTCCTTCTATCCTCTCCCATGGCATCCACACTCCCAATTTACTCAGGAGATCTTGTCTTTTTCACCTTCCTATGTAGATCCACGTAAGTCTCTCTTAGGGTCCTCTTTGTTGTCTGGGTTCTCTGGGGTTGTGAACTATAGGGTTTTTGTTGTTGTTGTTTTGCTTTATGTCTAAAAGCCACTTATGAGTGAGTACATATTATACATATTATATTTGTCTTTCTGGGTCTGGGTCACCTCATTCAATATGGTTTTTCTAGCTCTATCCATTTGCCTGCAAATCCCAAGATTTCATTATTTTTTTTACCTCTTAGTAGTACTCCACTGTGTAAACGTACCACATTTTCTTTATCCATTCTTCGGTTGAAGGGCATCTAGGTTGTTTCCAGGTTCTGGCTGTTACAAATAATGCTGCTATGAACATAGTTGAGCACATATCCTTGTGGTATGATTGAGTGTCCTTTAGGTATATACCCAACAGTGATACTGCTGGATCTTGAGGTAGATTGTTTCCTAATTTTCTGAGAAATCACCATACTGATTTCCAAAGCAGCTTACAAGTTTCCACTCCCACCAGCAATGCATAAGTGTTCCCTTTACCCATGTCCTCTCCAGCATAAGCTGTCATCAGTGTTTTTGGTTTTGGCCATTCTGACAGGTGTAAGATGGAATCTCACAGTTGTTTTGATTTGCATTTCTCTGATGGCTAAGGATGTTGAGCATTTCCTTAAGTGTCTTTTAGCCCTTTGAGATTCATCTGTTGAGAGTTTTCTGTTAGGTCTGTACCCCATTTTTATTGGATTATTTGTTCTTTTGATGTCAAGTTTCTTATGTCCTTTGTATATTTTGGAGACCAGGGCTTTTTCAAAGGAGTGGGGTAGCCTATTGAGGTTACTTTGAAGATAGTCTAGTCAGTAAAGTTATTTATACACAAATATGAGAACTCAAATTTAATCCCCAGCACTCACATAAAGAGACACAGAGAGACCAGAGAGATGCCTCCACAGTTAAGAGCACCAACTACCCTTCCAAAGGACATGGGTTTGATTCCCAGCACCAACACGGTTGTGTAGCAGTTCCCTGGAGATTGAAATATTTTGTGCTGCAGGGACATAAACAACTCAAAATGGCCACAGGAAGTCCCTGAATCTGACCGAACTCACTAAGCCCCTCCCTGCCAGAGGAAGACGCAAAGGCTGCTGAGAGACATCCTCAGATCAAAGGAGTCAAGCTGCAAAGAAGATTCCCAAGACCAGGCAGCTCAACTGAGTCACTTGGAAAGGACACTATCTAACCCGCTGAGCTGCCTCACAGGCTGTGCTGTGTGTTCCAGGCTGCCAGCTTTTGTGATCTGTCACTCATGCCGGGGTGGGCTTTAGTGATGTAGCGTCTTTGAGTCATTTCTGCTCCTGTAAATGACCCCTCACCCGTATTTAGGTAAAGCAACCCTAATAAAGCCCAGGGCTCACCAAGTGGACCTTGGCGGTATCAATATTTTGGTTGTGGGATCCCTTTCTGGGTGAGCAGACCTGTGTGTAGCATCTCCGAAGGAAAAGTTTTGTCACACAACGTTGGCATATCACAACTATCCATAACTCCAGTTCCAGGGGCTCTGACACCTTCTTCTGAACTTCTCCTGCCTCAGGCACAGACGTGGGGCTCATCATACATGCAAGTAAAACACTCACACATATAAAATAAATCTGAAATAATACTTTATTAAAAGTCAGACATGGAGGTGTGCATTGTGACCCCAGTGCTATGGAGGCAGACACAAGATTATTTCTGGGTCCTGACGGCCAGCCTGTTTAGCCTAAGCAGTGAGCTCCAGGCCAATCCATGAAAGACTGCTTCAAAATGCAGAGTGGATGGTCTACTCAGGAATGATACCCAGGACTGACTTCTGGCTTCCTCACGCATGTATATGACTGGCACACATGAAACACACCTGCACATACACATTCACACTCAGAAGCAGGAAGGATGGGGATCATAGGATTTCTCTGTATTTTCTATTTCTCTGCCAATTATGTTTTGGGAGAAGGTCACCAAATACATGTGGAATTCCTTTCACGCATCAGCTACCCAGCCATTACTTTACTGTCAGCCATTAGCTTTGTTTCCAGTGTTTTGCCTCCAAACAATGATGCTATAAACACCCTTGAACGTGCAAACAAACCACAGTCACCCGTGGAGGTGTAGGGAGCCCTGAACAGGTGTTTTTTGCTCCCAGAGTTATGGCTGCCATTCCCGGCAGAGGATAAAAGGCTCCACACTGTGTTGCTGCCTGGCCTCAGGACAGCCCTGCCTGCCCAGCGAGGACCTCCAGGTGAGAGCTCCTTGAACCTTCAGGAGAATGGCATTTAGACCCGCTTCTCAACCTCCCGCTGACTGTTGACGTGCTCTCAGTCCTACCTGATACCTTTAAGATGCATCCCCAGCTCTATTGAATAGAGCCTCTGGCCTCTGCAGCTGGACAGCACCAGGGCTCTCTCAAAAGAAAGGGCAGGGGCGAAGGGTGTGGATAGAACTGCCACAAAGTTGAAAAGGATTCTGCTAGGGGCCTAGAAAGATGGCTTAGTCGGTAAAGAACTTGACACATAGCCCTGGAGAGGGAGAAATGGGAGGACCCCTGGCTGATCAGCTTAGCCCAATTGGCCAGCACCAGGTCCCAATGAGAGACTCTTGTCTCAGAAATCAAGGTTACCATGTTCATAGCAGCATTATTCATAATAGCCCAGAACCTGGAAACAACTTAGATGCTCCTCAACCGAAGAATGGATAAAGAAAATGTGGTACATTTACACAATGGAGTATTACTCAACGGTTAAAAAAATGACATCTTGAAATTTGCAGGCAAATGGGTGAAACTAGAAAAAAAAATCATCCTGAGTGAGGTAACCCAGACCCGGAAAGACAAACACAGTATGCACTCGCTTATAAGTGGATATGAGATGTAAAACAAAGGATATCCAGGCTACAATTCACAGTCCCAGAGAAGCTAGGTAACAAGGAGGACCCTACGAGGGAACGCATGGGTCACCCTGGGAAGGGAAAACAAATGAGATCTCCTGGGCAAAAGGCAGGTCAAGGGAGGGGGAAGAGGAGAGGGGATGAAGGATGGGAACATGAGGTATCAGAATGACCACGTTGGGGAGGGGTGGAGAGGGAGAGCAATGAAAGAGAGATCTTGATAGAAGGAGCCATTATGGGGTTGGGGGAAAACTGATGCTAGGGAAATTCCCAGGAAACCACAAGGATGACCCCAGCTAAGACTCCTAGCAATAGTGGGGAAGGTGCCTGAGTTGGCCTTCTCCTGTAATCAGATTGGTGACTACCCTAATTGTCATCATAGAACCTTCACCCAGATGGAAGCAGATGCAGAGACCCACAGCCAAACACTGGGCAGAACTCCGGGAGTCCAGTTGAAAAGACTATATGAGCAAGGTGAGCCAAGACCATGACAGGGAAACCCACAGAGACAGCTGACCCGAGTTTATGGGAGCTCACATACTGTAGCACAACTAATAAAAACCCAGAGACAGATATTGGGGTTTAACCTGAAGGCCAGAAAAGCAAAACAGCCAGCCACTTGCTCTTACCTCTACCTCAGTCTGAAATGGCGATTCTGCCTCCAGGAGTCTCGGAATGAGACTGTGTCTGAGAGCTGTCTCCTCCCATCCTCTATTCCTCCCTGGGGCTGGTATTTAAGGCGTGCACCACTGCTGCCCAATTTCTGTGACAAACTAGTGTGGCTACTGGGATTAAAGGTGTGTGTCACCGCTGCCTAGTCTGTAAGGCTGACCAGTGGGGCTGTTTTACTCTCTGATCTTCAGGCAAGCTTTACTTACTAAAATATAAATGAAATCTCACTACACACATACTGTAGACCAACAGCTAGGGAGCCTGCATGGGACTAACCTAGGCCCTCTGTATGTGGGTGACCTTGTGTAACTTGGTATGTTTATGGGGCCCCTAGTAGGGGGGTCAGGATGTGTCCCTGGTACATGATATGGCTTTTTGGAACCTATTCCCTATGGTGGGATGCCTTGCTCAGCCTTGATGCAGGGGAGAAGAGCTTGGTTCTGCCGCAACTTGGTATGCCATGCTTTGTTGACTCCCGCAGGAGGCCTTACCCTTTCTGAGGAGTGGATGGGGGTGAGTAGAAAGGAGGTGTGGGGGGGAACAGGAGAAGAGAACGGAGGGGAAACTGGTTGGTTTGTAAAATAAATTTTTAAAAAATCAATAAAAAAGAAAAAAAGCAAGGCTGTTGGGAACATTACTTTAAGGTGTGTTACTTTGTTTATGTGGCATTTTTATTTTTTTAAATAACATTTTAAGTTTATTTTTATTTATTTTTTTAAAGATTTATTTATTATGTATACAACATTCTGCCTCCATGTATGCCCACATGCCAGAGAAGGGCGCCAGTTCTCATTACAGATGGTTGTGAGCCACCATGTGGTTGCTGGGAATTGAACTCAGGACCTCTGGAAGAGCAGCCAGTGCTCTTAACCACTGAGCCATCTCTCCAGCCCTGGCATTTTTTTTAATTCTGTGAAGCTGTGATACTTTGTCTCGAACACCTATGATCTAATAAAGCTCCGAACAGCCAATAGCGAGGCAGGAGAAAGGACAGGTGGCTGGCAGACAGAGAGAAAATACATGAAGAGAAAACTGGGAGAAGGGGTTTGGAGTAGGAGCCGGAGGAGCAGGGGGACATCAGGGGCAGCCACCCAGCTGCACAGCAAACCACAGAGTAAGATTTAAAGACCTGAGAGAATGGGAAAAACACAGAGGCCGAAGGGTAGATGGGATAATATAAGTTGAAAAAAAAATGGGCAAGAAACAAGCCAAGCTAAGGCTGGACATTTATGAATAATAAGACTCCATGTGTGATTCATTTGGGAGCTGGGTGGTGGCCCCCCCCAAAAGAATCCAAAGAGCCTAACATCCTATTACTACACAAGGTCGCTCCTGAGGAAGGATACCCGAGGTCGCACACAGGCAGCCACCCACAAGTACACACACACTCGCACTCACTCAGAGCAACTCTGCGACCTCAGAGAATGAACCGAACTTGACAAGCCCAGTGCTTGACCATTCATCTTTTATTGAAAATGGTGCTAAAGCCATGAGCGTGCTCACTTCCCATGGGCGTCCCTCGCAAGGGACACTGTGGCTACTGGGAGCTCGGACTCCTTCAGAAGCACCGTCTCTGGACCACAGATGCCCCAAACTCCTTGAAGTCTGCAGCGGTGATCCACATCTGTTTAAAGCTGCTCAGAGAGGTGACAATAGAGGCTCCAATCCACGTGGAGAACCAGCGATCAGGGGGTGCCGTGATCTTGATGGGGACTCCCTTGGAAGCCAACTGCTCCAGCTCCCTCAGGAGCCTGTCATCCAGCCCCTGAAACAGCGTGGTACCCCCTGACAGGACAATCTCCCCATAGAGGGTCTTCTGTATGTCAGTATCACACTTGGCTATGCTGCTGGATGCCATCTGTGCCAGCCCCGGGCCAGGGGTGCCCAGGTGGTCTGGAGAGAACAGGACCTCAGGAGCCTGGTACAGCTGGTCTCCGATGTAGATGACATTCCCATCGGGCAGTTTGTACTCCCTCAAGACGTCTTCCTCCCGCCGAGAGAGTTCCTCCTCAGGCTCCAGGGCCACGTAGCATAGTTTCTCCTTGATGTCATCTACGAGGGCCTTCTCCAGCGGGCATGGAAAGACCTTCCTGCTGGCCAGGAGGAGCCGGGTGAGGAGCTCCGTGATGTCCCTGCCAGCCACGTAAAGTTTACTGACTGCATGAGGCAAGGAGTAACCCTCAAAGATAGGGACAGTGCAGGTGACCCCATTCCCGCTGTCCACCACCAGACCTGTGACACAGGCAGAGGCGTAAAGTGCCAGCACAGCCTGGTCTGAGAGATAGAAGGCGGGCACTTCGAAGGTCTCAAACATCATCTCCGCCGTCTTCTCCCGATTCTCCCTCGGGTTCAGGGAGGGCTCCGTCATGAGCACGGGTTGTTCACTGGGCTTCACACCCAGTTCCCATTCGAAGAGATGTCTCCAGAGCTTCTCCATATCATCCCAGCTTGTGACCAGACCCCGCTCGATGGGGGAATGCAGGCGCAGGGCTTCCTGTTTGTAGAGGGCTTCCTCTCCAACAAAATACTTCTTCTGATTGGCTCCCATTGACGGCATCTTGAACTTCGGGTACCCCACAATGGAGCTGGTGACATAACGGGGCCCAATCTCCCCAGACAGTCCTGCCTTACAGAGCCCAGATCCATTATCAAAAATCACAGCAGGAAAATCTAGAGCCTGTGGGTTAAACATATCTGCAATCAAATCCTTCTGAGTGACGCCAAAATAAGAGGCAGACAAGCCTTCTCGGGCCAGTTCATGTCACAGTAGGTTTCCCTGGGCGTTCACAGGATTCCAGGGTTCCCGGAGGTCTCCCAGGCACAGCTAGCAGACTGACCCCAGTGCCCAGGAACCCTCCATCATCCTCGGTGACCTGAACTCCTCTCAGGTGGCCTTGACCTACAAGGCCTTTCCAAGGGTGCTTGACTGATATGTAACAATCCAGATGAAGTAACAATGGTCCTTTGAGTGTCAGAGCCTTTGGTGGGGCTCTGAACCCCTGTATACCCTGAAGGGCGAGATAAGCAGAAAGAGTCCTGGGTGAGGTTGAGAGGCCTGGGGATCTCATATGAGAGGCCTCATTTCAGAACGAGGCAGCCTGAGGGCGCTGCCTTGTACAGGAAGACGACTCTTCACTTCCCAGGCTCAAGGGGCAGTGTCTAACAGACTCTCAAAGCATTGCTTTTTGAATATGTACTCTTCAGGGAAGCTCTCAGGAAGGTCTCCTCACTCTGTCTAATTGACTCTGGTTCCCTGTCCCCGTTCCAGTCCAGGTCAGGAGCCTTCATCTCTCTCTGTACACCCTAAGGTGCCCAAGAGCCATCTCTAGGTCATTTGATTATCAGCTCACACAGAGGTGGCCCCGCTGGAGTTGGGGATGCCTGTGTGTCTAGACACACGGGACAGTAAAGGCATAGACATCGAAGGGTGCTCAGAAACAAGGGGCTGGGGCTACAGAAAAAGACTGGGAAGGAAGCTGGAAGCCACCTGCTGTGGCCTCAGAGACACACAAAAGCTCATGCTGGCTCTAAGACCTGACTTGACACTCGACTCGGGAGAAAAATAAAAGAGAATTGACCCCGGGCACAACTTCCCTGCCCCCTGATGATGGGGAAGGTGGCTTCATCTGGCTGTTCCTCTCCATCATGTGCAAAGTCACAGGTAAGCCAGATGCCTCCTCCATCCAGAAAGTTCTGTCAGAGCATCACCTCCTGGTGCCACACCCTTCCTAGAACCTGAGGTCTTTATGCCCAGAGCACCCTCTATGCCCTACAGACCCTGTGGATATTTCAGCAGGCATTACTCTGTCACAAGGCTGTGCCATTCAGACACATGGTGTAGACATATCGACAGAATGAGTGGGCTGAGGGCTTGCATGAAGATGTGCAGCAGATAGGTCGATTTGAGTTGGCGGTGTAGACATGTACTGAAGATGCGGCTTTCTCGGTGTCACTGAAAATCTGGTAGTCACTACAGGCTTTGCCTGAAAGGGGGAACAAACACAGAACGGAGGCTGAGGGGGAGCAGAGAGAGATCTTCACTCTCTGCTAAGCCATGTTCACCATGCGCAGCAGCTCTATGGTGGCTGATAACCATCTCTGCCCTATTCCTACCCAGACCACGAGATGCATAGCCACCCACAGCGGGCCAGGGACCCAGGTCAGGCACAACCATAGACCCTATGGTCACTCATGCTCTGCAATGCCTAGGTCAGGCCCCTGATAGATGCCCAGGCCCCAGAAAAGGGGGTTCCCACAGAGGTTGCAAAGCCAGATCCCAAAGTCCTCAGACAAGGTCTCTGTCAGGGGTTGAGAACACCTTGGTGAAGATGCCCTGCATGCTTGTGGGTGCCATATTGCCCCAGGGAGATAATGGGCCTATTCAGCAATAGTATGTCCTGCCTATGCAAGGCCCCCTCTGTCCTGTGCCCAGCCAGGAATCCTTGACCTTGTAAAGGCCCCCAGTGGCCATGACTATTGAACTGACCATATCCTCTACCTAAATCCAACTCTGTATAATCTACTCGTTTGCTTTTGTTGCTGGATCGCCAAGACTTAAAGTTCCACATTTTGAGAACTATACTGCTACCCGGCTGCTGTGGGGGTGGGGGGTGGAATGATGTCACTTGGGGTTGCATCCTGCTTACATCACAAAAGCCCCATGTGTTCATCTCTCAGGCGCTGCTGTGTCTTTTCCAACTAAACCAGACGAGTGACAAACCTTTCTCGATGTGAACGTGGTCTGTGGTGGGGCAGAGGGCTCTTGGACAGTGATGGGTGTGTCTCAGTGGCCATGGGCTAACCTGGGAGACACAGGAGGGACAGTTTGAACTACTTCCTTTCATGTGGGTGTCATGGAGTGCCGAGGCTCCCTGGCACCCTGCTAAGACAACAGCACGTGATCTCAGTGTCCAAGGGGCCAGCTGATGCTTACACAAGTACAGACAGGCAGCCTAGCCTTGTCCCCTTCCCAGACATAACTTCCTCCTCCATCTCCGAGTTGGGGTCCCAGCTCTCTCAGTTCTCTCGTCGATGCACCGTGAGTGTGCCTGCGTGCACTCATACGCATGCATATGAGTAATCTCATCCTCCGATCCGCCGTGCGTGCGCCTGCGTGGACACACATGCATGTGTATGAGTAAATAGTGGATGGGTACAAGTGTATATGTGGGTGGGTACAAGTGTATATGTGGAGACCAGAGGACAATCTCGGAGCGTCTCAGGGTGTTGTTCTCAGGCATTACCAGCTTGTCAACTGAACTGTCAACCTAAGACCCTGTAGGTAATTCTCTGTCCGCTCAATCCCCTGCTTTTGAGAAAGTCAATCTGTAGCCTGGAGTGAACAGCTGAGGACATAACGGCCAGGAAGAAGCCTCGGGATCGCCATCTGAGTATGTCCAGTCCCTTTTCTTACATGTCTTGCTGCTGAACCTAGGAGGGGTGTCATCCTTGGTGTGATGCCATCACCCGCCTCTCTGTCCCAGGACAGCTGTGGCTGCCAGGGTTCCACACACCCAGCGGAGTAGTCCCAGGAGCAGCATTACTTTGTTCACATGGGACAGTGTCTCTTAGCCAGGAGTAGACCTTTGTCAGGCACCACATGGGATTCCTGGATGCTGGAGCCTGGCTGACTTATCATCTTTCCTGGGTTTTATGTTGGAGTCCAGAGAGGGCATGGCTCAACCCAGAGCATGGCATGGGCTCAGCAAACACTCTATCCCAACACCAGTGCCTAACTGGGTGAAAGACAAAGAATTAGGGGGGGGATTCTGAAGAGCCTGCCATGGAGAAGCCAAGGGCATCCCCTCGAGTAACCACATGGCTGCTGAAAATAAAAATGGATAGGGTTTATGAGCCATAGCCTCTGAACGTGACGTTGGGCTGGTTTGGAGCTGCCCCAGGGCAGAAATTCCATGTGCTTCTCAGGTGCTGGGAACCTCCTCAGCCCTCTTTAGAATCCTGAGTCCCAGGGTTGGTAGGTCTTGGAAGTACCGTGTGCACCTTAGCGTGGCTGCGACCTTCGGTTCTTCTTGTCACTGCAAGTATGTGTTACCAG
The DNA here is from genome assembly GCA_004026605.1 of Ondatra zibethicus. Lineage (NCBI taxonomy): Eukaryota > Metazoa > Chordata > Mammalia > Rodentia > Cricetidae > Ondatra > Ondatra zibethicus. The sequence continues at coordinate 226,392 of PVIU01000005.1, read as the reverse complement.
TAAGAAAGAAACCTTTGGTAGCTGGCTAGCAGTGCAGTTTCAGGGGGGCAGCCACAGTGAGGGTGTGTTTGCCATTAACACGGAATCTCTCCTCTCCCGGCTTCAATTAGAAGCTGCCTGGGTTTGTTGCCCCTACCCTAAGCCAGCCAAGCCTCATAAATCGCTTGAACAAGTTTATGGACAAACTGGCTGGAACACCATCCCCCTCACCAGGGCTCACCCTGGAGGGCCACTGTTCTCTTTCCATCCAGCAAACACGCCCTTGTTTCTGCTCTACTGTGTCTAGCGCAGGCCGTCTTCTCCTGCTCCCATGTGACCCCACTTCCTATTTTAAGGTCATGGTGGGAGGAGGGCAGGTTCTGGGACACCTGGGAAAGTGCTGGGTATTCCACATGAGAATGGATAGCCACGTACCCGCCAACCACCCCTGCCTTCCTGCCAGCCTGTCTTGAAGTTGCCCGGGTCCCCCAAGCCCTGGGACAGGTCTACCAGTCTCATCCTCCTCCTCCTCCTCATCATCATCATAATTATCTGTGGTTCCATCTATCTCTAGTGCCCAGAGCCTCAGTCAATTAGTGACCACCAGACTTTGCTCATTAGTGCCTACCTAACATCTGGTGGCCAGATCCTCTTGCAGAGGGACTGGTCCACATGTCAGCAGCTTAAAGGAGCAGGGTGGCCCTTCAGATGGCAGGATACACACTGTCATTGTAAGATCTGTGGTGTCTGAGGGTTCTTGGGCTATACATAACTCCACAGAAGGCTGCTTTCCCACTTGTTGCTCTGGGTACTCCCAAATGATCCCAGACACAGAGCATGTGCCCTAGCAACTGAGCCCTTCTGAGTCTCAGAGATGCAACTAGCATCATCTATGCACTTACCATCTGCCCATCTTCCTGTCTACCCACCAGCCCTTCCATCCACCCATCTACCTATCTATCCTTTTATCACCTACTTACCCATATACCCTCTCATCTGCTCATCATCCCTCATTCATTCATCCATCATTTCATGTACCCATCTATCCCACCCACTCATGCATGCATCCATCTACTCACCCACCCATCCATCCATCCATCCATCCATCATCCATCCATCCATCCATCCATCATCCATCCATCATCCATCCACCCATCCATCCATCCATCCATCCATCATCCATCCATCATCCATCCATCATCCATCCATCATCCATCCATCCATCCATCCATCCATCATCCATCCATCCATCCATCCATCCATCCATCCATCCTTTCATCCTTCCACCCACCCACCCATCCATCCACCATCCATCCATATATCTGTGACTCGTCTACTCGCTCATTCACCCACTTATTCATTCAAATATCCATATTTCTACCAACTTAGACATATCATACACCCTCCCTCTTCACCCTTCTTTCCTCCAGTCTCTACCATCTTCCTTCCTCCCTCTCTCCCCCTCCTTACTTCCCTCTTTCCTCTTTCTCTTGTTTCTTTTTGTACCTCCTTCCATCATCATTTCCCCCATTCATCTTTCTGTTGACCCATCTATACATCTTTCTGCTTATTCATTCCTCCTTCCTTCCCCACTAACAGAAGTCAGCATCTTCTCTTGCCTCCATCTCCCTCTTTCTTTGGCTCAAAGTCGGAGTCTGTGGGCTCCCTCTCCTGCCTGCCCAGCATCAATAACCTTCCATACTTCAATGTCCCTCCCAACCTGTGGGATCAAAGAAGATACCCAGACCACACCTCCTCATGGAACTGGATGGCTACCCCTCACCACCTGCAGTCAGTCAGCCTGTCCTCCCACATAGATCATCGAGAAGGAGGACTTCATACTTGGCTCTCATTAGAACGCCAAAGAAGAGTCCTTTATTGCACGTGTCCACAGTTCCTGTGGGTCTCTATGGACGCACCTTTGGGTAGATGAAGGAAATCAGGCCTTTCTCAGTTCTTGGAAAAGCAGTCTGAGGCCAGCTGGCCCTTCCTGGCTACATGTCACTTGTCCTCATGTGACCTAATCCTGTGTATAAGCTACTCAAGCTCCTGTATGTACTGCCTGAGCTCGGGAATACCTGTAGGGGCTCAGGGGAGGTGCTCCACTGCCATCTCTCTGCACTCCAGCCCTCCCCACACACCCGGCCCCACCCACCAGCTCTGCATAAGAACTCCCATACTGAGCTTGATCTCTGGGCAATTAGCCTCACCTGTGCGCTTTTGAGAGGCTTGTTTATCATTTATCAGAACTCTGAAAGAAGTATAGGAGCCAGAATGGGGGCTCTATCCTCTCTCAATGGGATGAACACCACCAGACATGGACTAGGTATAGGGAGGACCTTTCCCAGGGACATGTGTGGCTGGAAACCCACACTGGTGTTTAGGTCTTCCAAATGGTATTAAAATGGGCTGTATCCCTTCGCACTGTCCCAGAGACTCCTCTTCTCCCTCTGTTCTGAGGTTAGTGTTTCACTACACACTCTACCTTCCTCTCCCTGAGTCCATGACCTGAGCTCACTTTGCCCACACCTTTTTCATCTCAGCCTCAACTTCCTCTTTCTAGCAGCCCAGCACGGAGGCTCTGGACTCCCACACTCTGCTCTGGGACTCAGCCCACAGCCAGTCCTTCAAGAAGTCTTGGTAGCCACTGCCTGACCCCTTCCACCTACCTCCATGGCAGCTCGCCTGGTCCAAGCCACCACCTACCACATCTCCCCCAATTCCACCACTGCCTCCTTATAGTCCTATGATGGTCTGCTCCAGCTGCCAATGGGACACAACCTAGGAAGAGGGTCTCAGTGAGGAATCGCCACAGACAGGTTGGCCTCAGGGCGCATCTTCCAGGGACTGCTTGAGTGCGTTCATTGATGTGGGAAGACCTGCACCTCCTTTCCCTTGCTTGGACTGAGTATTAAATGCATGCATTTCTCTCTGTTACTGGCTATGGCTGTTGACTCCCGGCTTCGAGCTCCTGCGGCTGTGACATCCCTGCTGGGATGGACTGTCACTGGGAACTGTGAGCTCAAATAAGTCCTTTCTCTCCTAAGTCACGATTTTGTTCAGGGTATTTTATTATTAAATAAAAAGCCCAATGACAGGTAAGGGGGAAAAAAATAAAATGGGCTGTAGCAGGTTTAGGAGTTTCCAGAGTTGCGAGGTTTCTGGTTAAATTGCAGTTGAGCTAAGTTCTCACCTGAAGGCTCAATGGGGTGAATGCATCTCCCACGTGGACCCTGTCCCTTGCTATTTTGAACTGTACTGGATGGCTTCATCAAATGGAACCTGGTTTACCTTGGGGATGGAGGGGAGACAGACAGACAGACAGAGACTCAAATGGAAGCCAGCGTTCTCATTGCCTTATCTCAGAAGGGACCCAACCGCCATTTGTGAAAGCCAGTTGTCAGTTCAGCCCGTACTATGACGTCAGGGCTACAAAGCAGAGGTGGAGCCACAGGCGCTACCATCCAATCAGAACCCCTCATTTCTTCCCCAGCCATCAGCTCACACCATTCTCCATTCCTAGTGCCCACTCTCTGGGCCCCGTGTCCCTGGAGACAAATGCATATGGCTTTGCGGAGTACGTGCCCACTGAGTAGAGTCGCTCGGCAGGGAAACACCTAGACAGTCCTTGAGGATTTCGTCCATGGTCTCACTGAGTAAACGGCTACCGCTACTGCTGCCCAGTTCTTACTTGGTCAAAATGTCACGACCTAACCCAAAGGAGGGTTTTCCTCTCAGCACCCAGCACTCATAGCCTGCCTGCCTCAGTTCTGTCTACACAAGTCCTCTTCCCTTCTCAGCTCGAAATACAGAACTGCTGAATCCAGCCTAGTCCCAGAGGAGCTGTGTGCCATGACCCTCTAAGCTACAAAAAGAAGTTTTCGCCCCCTGCTGGTGCCCGTGCGTAACTACCGCAAGGTCTAGGGGTGGGAGAATTGGGGAATCTCGGGACAGGAGCGAGCAAGCTTTGTTCATTTCCGGGCAAGGCAGGACACTAGGAGAGAGAAAAAGAAATCAATGTTTTCTAAATAAGGGGAAAGCATCACCCAGTCTCCGTGGGGAAGAGGTCTGTTTACAAGTGTATTACGGTGATTACCCAGAGGAGAGCCCCACCGAGATAGCCGTCCTTTCCCCAAAGAGTTCCGTGGAGCGCGTGTTAATGTGCTCCCTCCAATCAAACATGGCCAGGCTTTGGGTTTTAAATAGTTTATAGCATTTCAGATGCGGCTTCGAAATCAGGTAGTCCCTGGAGAGGCCGAACAGACTTCTACACTTAGCCAGTGATGAATAACCAAGAGAGCTCAGGGCCCGGAAGGATTCCAGATTTAATTCAAATAATTTAAAATCCAATGTTGAAAGAGCTCTTTGCATTCACGGGCCATACCCATTTCCAGCTGCAGAAAGAGAAGGCTTTGTGTCTGAAGCTGAGGTAGGAGCATTAACTGTCTTACCATGTGCCTGCCCCTTCCAGCCAGCACACCGACATTTTTCATGTTACAAATGGCAGACTGTGATTCTGAAAGCCAGACACGATGAGGGGGAAAGATTTATCATGGCCATGGAGTCTTAGCTCCAGGTGGAAGGATTTTGTCCATGTCCACGGTGAGGTTGCTGCCTAACCAGTCCTGCCAAGAGGAGATGGAGCACCCTGGCCCACTGTGCACGGCCTGGGAGGCCCTAAGGAAGTTCAGAAAGCTGGATGCAGAGTCAAACACTCTCACACATGCTTGGCTGCACCGTGAGCAAGTTCTGTGGGTTTGGAAGAGGGGAGAGTGTGCCAGGTGGCGATGTTCTGAGACTCTGATAGACAGAATATCAGTTTCTGTGACCACAGGACCTTGGAAGGATCCGCTCTCTAAGTCTGGAGATCAAAGGGTGAAAATCAAGTCTATGGCCCCTGTGGCTGGTAGGTATGCCCGGGTTGGCCACGGCCCATAGGAGGAGGGATCTCCAATGCCACCTGCTTCCTCTTTGTCTGGTCTTCTCAGACCAGAAGGATGGATTTGGGTCTCAAGAGACTGAACTTGAATGTGGAGCAGGCAAAGACTGGCTCAGCCTGAGTTCTGGGGAGCATGCAAGCCTTTGCGTACTCACTGGGTCAGTCAGGCCCTACTCACTCACCCCCAATGCACGCACACAGACTCGTAACACTCAGAATCTCAAAACACACATTTAGTTGTCAACAGGGTCTTAGCAGATATAATTAGGTAAGCTAAAGTTAAGGATACTGAATTAGGGTGGGTCTCAAACACTACTTCTGGCACCCTCGGTAGAGAGGAGAGATGGGGAAGATGTGACCACACAGGTGGACAGACTGTGTGACCACACAAAAAGATGTGTGACCTTTGGCTCTGTGCTGTCCCACTCTGGTCTCTTGTTGTAGTGGTCATAGAAACTGATATTCTGTCAACCAGATTCTCAGAATATCACCAGCTCTTAAGTCTCAGAGCCAATTGTCTGACAAACACACATATCAGTCTGCATGAAACCCCCCCCATTCTGCACCTCTTCTGGGTGACTTTGGGGAGGCCCTTGGGTGCTCAGATGTCTTCACGGTGTCTTCACTGTGGTCTCCATCTCTGGACGTGAAGCCACAGCCACCAGCTCATCTTTCAAAATTAATCATCTCCTCTTGCCCTGACATCTTTCTGAGAAAAATCCGTAGAACTGTAAGTTACCCAAAAAGCAACATCTCACTTCAGAGTCTGTGCCAGCTTGGGTGGCAAGGCCTTTGGAGGGGCTTTGGTGATGTGTGGAGTGACAGTGACCTCAACAAGCTAACTCGTTTCACTACCTCTCCCCGAGAAAGTTCTCAGCAAAGTATACCTTAGACAGAGCTGCGTTTTAAGGACAACAGACTCAGGGTTTGGAAGAATGAGCACAGAGTATTGAGCTCAAAATGAGATGCTTGGGGCTCCCACCAGCTCTCAAGAACCTGCCATTTGCAGAGACCTTGGTTCTGCCTCCTTAAGGGAAGGGAGCTATGGAAAGAGCTGAGTTTAGGGTCATGTGACAGAGGCAGCCCCATCAGAGGGGATGAAGAACACTGCTCCAAAGCTCACGCACTGATTTTGAGGACAAGGGTTATGTCTTGCAGCCTCATGTCACCAATTTCTTTGGCCCAGTCCTCTGGGTCCTCCAGGAGAGCAGTTAAGGGCTGTTGCCCAACAGCTGGCCTAGACTCCCGACAGTCCCTTGAATGTAGACATGGAAAGTGTGGGACCAGTCCGAGGCTTCTGCAGCCCCGGGCACATCTCAGCGCCCTGTGCCTGCATGCTTGTCTCCATGAAGTCTCTCTGAAGGACTACGAACAGGCTTCTGCTCACACTCTATTGGCCAGAACTAGTCACATGGCCAGCCCACTGACATGCGATCCTGGATTCAGAAAGCACAGGGACCATGCCTCCTGAGCAGTGTTTGGCTTGTCTCCCAGCTCCCCTAGGACCATGGGACATCACAGCACCGTTCTGTGTATCTGAGCTTCACCTGGGCACCTCTCAGCAACAGCAGTGGCTTAGATTCCATGGTGACACAGGGACTGACTGGTACACCTGTCAGAGAAGAGAGACAGGAAGAGACGATCACAGTGGTCACCCCTGATCCTGCTAGGGGTTGAACTCCACTGTCCTCCATGCATCTGTGCCTAAGGTGGAGTTTTTCAGAGGGATTTCTACCTAAGATGAGGGTGGTCTTGCTCCTCCTCCTGTCCACCCCAATTCCCAGGAGCAAGATGCTAGAAACCTTGGTAGCAGTCGGTACAGCACCCATAGCACTTGTGGGTTCTTCACTAGGTGCAGAGAAGTTATCCATGGGTGTGCATTAACACTGTCAATCCAAAGTGGCTCCTGGCATTCTCCTCTGGCAAACACGAGACCTCTGTCTACAGGACAGCTAAAATCGCCCATCAAGAACTGCTCACAGACAGATTCACCAAGTCAGAGCTTGGGTGCCACCCTCTGATGATGTGGGTCATCTAGAGACAAGCTCAAGCCAATGCAGAGGGTATAATGCTACTGCCCAGACAGGTGGCCTCAACCTCATTCCCACCTCCCTGTCCCTCCGATCTCTCTCCCATGGCTCACGCCATGGCTTCCTGGAAGAAAAGGCAATTGCACTGCAGACTTGGCTTGGCTTTCTGTACAAGCCAAAACAAGGCTGATACTCTCTTCTTCCTCAAACCAGACCTCCCAGATGGGATGGGCATGGAAAGAAGCAGGAGCTGGAGGCGGCTGATTGCACCTGCAGCCAGGAAGCACAGAGCAAACGGGCAGTGGGACTGGACTGCAAAATCTCCAGGTGCACTCCCAACGACCTACTTCCTCCAGCAGGCTCCAAATCCTAAAAGTTCCAGAACCTTCCACAATGGCAGCACCAGCGGTGGGCCAACTGTTCAAATACAAAAGCCTACTAGAGATATTTCACCTTCAAACCACAACACTCGGTGGTGCGGGAGCAGCAAGCACTGGATCCAGCTTCAGCGGTGGGCTCTAGATCAGCACACACCCTCTGGGAGCAAGTTTCCAGGAGCCAAGGATCCCTGGTGACATGAATATGAGCTCGCTGTATCCTTCAGACAAGGGACAGACAATTGTGGATGTTCTTGGGGCACCAGCCAGGGCTCTTTCTGAACCAATAATTTCATCTCCTGATTGTTGTGTGTTGGGAGCTCATGGCTCATGGTTTCCACCTCTTGTCCACTGAGAGCTACTGTTCCGCTTGGGAAGTTATGCACCCCAGGAAGGGCCCAGCCAATACCTGACTGACCACTGAGGTACAGACAGGCAGACAAACAAATGGACAGACATTTGCTTCTGTTGTGCACGAGACCATAAGGTTTCTCCCCCCTGTCTTGCCGTTCCCACTCTGGCCTTCCTACAGGAGCAGTCCCTGGATAAATGACTGTGTCTTGTGTCTTCAGGTCTGAGAGAAGATACACCAGCAGCCCCTTCCTGTCGGCACAAATGACAAATTTCCACAAAAATGGACTGTCAGAATAAACAGTCATAATTAATAACAGGGACTCTGTGGTGATTAAAAAAAAAACCAACTGGGAATCTTCACTGTAGCTCTGGGATGCTCATCAGACCTCTCAAAGAAGAGGGAACAGGTGCCTCGAGATGAAAGGGTCTAAATAACACCCGATGTCTAACACACAGAGAGCTCCATGTCTAGGGATATGCTTGTCCAGAAACGATGCTAATGGTAGCGTTTAGAATGGAGAGGACACATCCTTCTGGCGCCAGCGTCTACCAACCCACCTAGCAGTCATATCTGAGCAAGACCCTGTCCCCGGGACCTGAGGCTGAGCTGTGGCACACTGCTGCTCTCGAAGCTCAGAGCTGAGAAATGACTCAGTAGAGGTGCAGGGACAGGGGAAAAGCAGGAACTGAAACTGGGCACCCAGTGTCCACCATTCAGGGCTGGGTAAAAGAACGATGGTGTGCCATGGCCGTCCTTGGTGGTCAACTTGACTTCATCTGATGTTAACTAGGACCTCAACTGGAGGGGCACACCTGTTGCAAGAGGCACGTGGGCTTGCTTTTGGTCCCGGCGGCCACCCGGCTCCCGCCGCCCAGTGCCTGTCTATCTTATACCCAAAATAATTACACAGAGCTGGGAGTTTGCCCAGCTGGTTCTAGGTCTTGTTTTGGTCCAGGATTTCCTCACTATGCCCCCTTTCTTCCCTTTTGGAATGGTAATATATATTCAGTGCCATTGTATGTTGGAAGTATGTGACCTACTTTTTTATTTTGATTTGACAGGAAACTACAGCTAAGAGAGTCTCAGAAGAAATGTTGAACTCTGAAACCATGTTGAGACTCTGCTAGACTCTGGAGACTTCTGAAGTTGGGCTGAATGCATTTAGCATTATGATCTGGCTCCAAACCCATGGGGGCCAGGGAGTGAGCGGTGGTGGTTTGAATAAGAGTAAGAATCGCCCCTCTAGGTTCATATGTTTTAATACTTAGTCATCAGAGAGTAGCACAACTTGAGAAGGACTAGGAGGCATGGTCTTGTTGGAGGAAGTATCTCACTGGAAGTGAGATTTGAGGTTTCAGAATTTCAGGTCAGGCCCAGAGTGTCTCTCTCCTGCTGCCTGTGGATCCAGATGCAGAACTGTTAGCTCCTTCTCCAGCACCGTGTCTGCCTGCCTGCTGCTGTGCTCCCCACCATGATGATAATGGGCTGCACCTCTGAAACCTCAAACAATCCCCAATTAAATTCTGATTAATTAATTATAATTAATTTATCATTAATTATTAAATAATTAATTATAATTAATTTATAAAACTCTTTTATAAGCATTGTGGTCATGGTGTCTCTTCAAAGCCATAGAACACTGACTAAGACAGGGTGTCTGTGAGTGACTGGGAATTCCTGATGCTCTGAAGACCCTTGAACTACAGGGAAGTATTCACTCAGACCCTGGTGCCCTGCTGGATTATGACTTCCACGAGATAAGACACGTTCCTTCCATATTGTTCCAGGTTTCCCTCCAGTCCTCACTATCACTTCCAACTTGGAAGCATTGATTTCCGGGGTCAGCTGCGTCTCCTGTCTACTCCCAGAGCACCTCCTTCTCACTGCTCCTTGGTCTGGTTGTCCGGGGCAGTCTCGCTGCTGTGCCTTGGGTCTAGCCTCCGAACATCCACCCTCTGCATCCTGACAGAAGCCGTCTCTGCCACTCACTATTTAGGACCCCAACGTCTCTCTTCAGGCACGGAACATTGTTTCTCTGGCTGGGCAGAGGCCCTGGGACCGTGGAGGTGTCTCTAGCCCTGTCAGCAGATGGGCCCCAACACTCACATCATGAAAACCCCTGGAGAGGATCGAGTCAGGGTCTTCTGTTTGCACCCGGTGCTCTTGGCACACGCAGGTTAAGGCCTGCACGTCATGTTTTGACAGCAGTGTGGATGTCCGCGTGACTTTTAAAACTGGGCGAGTTTCTTTCCCTAAGAGTGTATCTATCAGGATGGCCAGAGAACACTCCTATTTAGAGAAGAACGAGGATAGAAAGGCCAGGTAAAATATGAAGTTTATCTTTCAGTGCAGGGCCGAGCTTGCAAAAGAGTAACGGAAATTTCCAGGGGGCTCAAAATGAGTAACATGATCCAAAGTAGTAACTGTGTGAGGTAACGCTGTGCTACCTGGGGCTGGCTCCCAGATGTTGGTCTTGGTACAAAGGGGCTTAGAATGGGTTCCTAGGATAGGTCAGACCGATGACTTCTACAAAAAGCTGATCTTCCTACCATGACCTCAGCAAAAGGTGGCTACTAGCAAACCTGCCCCCAAAGCAGGGCGTGACCTGGTCCTGAGTAAGATGATGATGTCTGGGTGTGATGAGTTGTCCATGAGTAAATCCTTAGCCCCTGCAGTGCCAGCACAGGGAGGCAAGGTCCTAGTGGGAGGTGCTTAGGTCACTGGGGCTGTGCTTCTGCCTGCCACTCAAAGGCATCATCCGAAGCCCAAACTATAGGAATCAGAGAAGCTGAGCCTCTATGACTGAGAACTAAAGAAGCTATGTCTCTTCATTATTTGTCTCTCTTACTCCACTTTAATAGCGCAAAGCTGACATAGAGATGGGAATTTTGAAAATGTCTCCTGGGGCTGGAGAGATAGCTCAACAGTTAAGAGCACCGTCTGCTCTTCTAACTGGGGTTCAATTCCCAGCACCCACATGGCCACTCACAGCTGTATGTAATTCCAATTCTAGGGGATCCTGTGCCCCCTACTGGCCTCCAAAAGCACTGCACACATGTGGAGTACAGACATACGTGCAGGCAAACGCCCGCACAAAATAATACAAAATAATAATGGTAACAATAACAATAATATAGCTTTAAATTTTCTCCTGAAGAGAACTTCCAGAATAGTGGACTAAAGACTCGAAATCCTATAACTGTAGAAAATCAAGAATGCAGGAAAAAAATGATCAAAATTAATTAATTGCTTAATTCTGACTGACCTTGAGATTCTGCAGAAGCAAGAACTAGAGTAAGAGTTACAGCCTGCTGGGAGACTGAAGTCACACTCACTAACATCTGGAAGACTTCTCACCTCAAGAAATCTCTTAGGCTGGTGAGATGGCTCAACAATAAAAGTGCTTGTCCCAAAACCCTGAGGACGTAAGTCTGATTCCCAGAACCCACTGGAAGCTGCCAGATGTGGCAGCACACATCTGTAATCCCTGCACTCCAACCCCCACACCCTTAAATGAAATGTCTAAAAAGAAATTCATATCCAAACATTAATTGGCCTCTAACTAGGCAGAGTCAGCAGGTACTTTAGTGGCCGCACACGATAAAGAATGTGGATCTCACAACTAAGACCATGATAGGGAAACCCACAGAAACAGCTGACCTGAACTAGTGGGAGCTCACTGACTCTGGACTGACAGCTGGGGAACTGGCATAGGACCAAACTAGGCCCCCTGAAGGCAGGGGACAATGGTGGGGCTTGGGCAGTGTGTGCCAGAAGGACCAGGATCTGACCCTAGTACGTGAACTGACTTTGTGGAACCCATTCTCTATGGAGAGATACTTTGCTCAGCATAGGCATGGGGTGTGGTTGGGGGAAGGCCTTGGTCTTGCCTCAAGGAGATGATGGGACAGACTTAGTTGACTTTCCAGGGGAGGCTTTACCTTCTCTGAGTAATGGATGGGGGCGGAGTGGAGGAAAGATAGGGGAGCGGGAGGAAAGGAGGGAGGGGGAACTGGGATTGGTTTGTTAAAGGAATAAAACAGATCTCACAGGAACTCTACCACATAAACAAATAACAAAACCAGATAAGAAAAGACCAAAATCTCTAGAGTGTGGGAGGAAAATACAATTTCTAGAGCTTCCACACTATATTGCTCAAAATGTCCACATTTCAGCCAAAACTTATGAAACTTTGGAGGAGATAGGTCAAAATAGCTAACAAATGAAGACATTTTCTAATCTTTCAATAGCATCTGTGCCCAAGAGAGTCAGATGCTAAATTTATTAGGCAAAACTTTGTCACCTATTGAAAATGTGTTTAAAGGTCTAAAGGAAGCAATGAGGGGGATGCCCTACCAATAGAGAATAGCAATAAATCAATAAGTAATCAAGCAGAGATTCTGCTGCTGTTGAAAACATAACAAGTGAAGAAATTTACTAGATGAAGTGAACAGCGGGTTTGACTAACAATAGAGCTGATGAACTTGACAGTGGGCAAATTAAGATGAGAACTTCCAAAATCAACTTAAAAATTTGTTTACAGATTTTAAAAGCTTGCCTTTGAGTAGAATAAACTCAAAGAGGTCTACACCTGAGCACTGAACAATTGTCAGAAAGCAAAGAGATAAAAACAGAATTCAACTTGCAAAGTCAAAATTACTCTGATACCTATAGCGGATTAACACAGATGGTGAGGGGAGGGTCTGTTCTTGCAGGAGAGAGCCCGGCTGCTTAGCCCCGAAATAATCACACAGAAAATGTATTAATTAAAACACTGCTTTGTCCACTATCTCTAGCTTTTTATTGGTTAACTCTTATATTAACTTAACCCATTTCTATTAATCTGTATATCGCCATGTGGCGGTGGCTCACCGGCAAAGATTCGGCATGTCTGAATCTGGCGGCTCCATGGTGTCTCTCTGACTCCACCTCCTTTCTCCCAGCATTCTGTTTAGTTTTTCCCTACAGCTCAGCTATAGGCCCAAAACAGCTGATTTATTAACCAATGAAAGCAACACATAGACAGAAGGACCTCCCACACCAGACTGTGGGCCAGGATTCCTCATGGGCATTGATGAAAAATACTAACTGTTCAAACAGTAGAGAGGATTCTTATTCCTTGTTATCTCGTGGAGTGTACCCCAAGAACATAAGGCCTGCTCAACATACAAACCCAATTAATGAAACACCTGGGGCAGACTAACTTCCTAAAGAAGAGAGGTTAATTAGCTCACAGATGAGAGAGTGGTAGAGGCCAAGAGGCCCTCATGGAGGATGACAGGGTACACACAGTGGGAAGTCACACCCTAAAGTGAGAAGCCAGAATGGCTGGGTAGAACCAGGCTCAGAACTTTGGAATAACCACTTAGTGTCTCCCACTGGAATTGCCTGCTCCCCTCTCACACCCCTCCGGGGGAAGGACTCTCCAGCAGACTCCGCCCCTGGAGCTCACCACTTGTGCAGTGGGCCATTAGGAGATCCACACACAGGCTTTAACCATAGTGGTTTACTCTCCAGCTTCTGGAAACAGAGTTGATCAGGAAAAATGTCTGTGGAGAAGTAATGGATTCTAAGGCTAGAGCAGAGGAATCATGAAACACAAACATCTTACGAACCCGCAAGTAGGGAGGGGGCTAACACAAGTTTGTTTCTTAATGGAGTAGCGGTGTCAAAAGGACCCAGAACCTAATCAAGAAGAGCCTCTCACTGGCCAAAGCTGTCTATTGAGAGCTAAATGCAACAATGACAGCTGGGCTACAATTCAGAGGAGGAAAATACCAGCCAGTCCATGGATGGTGAATAAACACAAGAGAAGCAACACCCTGTCACCCCACACACCCAAGCCATGGCAATCCATGTTTGCAACTGACAGTCTACTGCAATTCAAAATTCTCCTTTAAAAACTGCAGTAGTGGGGCTGGACAGGTGAGCTTCATTCCCAGCCCGCCAGGCAGCTCACAGCAGCTCCAAGGGACCTGCTGCCCTCTGCCAGCCTCCTCTGGCACCTGCACTGGAAGGCAGGCACATGCCAACACACAGACATACAGGCGCTCTCTCTCTCTCTCTCTCACACACACACACACACACAATAAAATAAGGTCTGGTGAGATGGCTCAGCAGTTAAGAGCATTTGTTGATCTTCTAGAGGGTTTGACTCTTACATCTAACTTGCTGTAAGTCCACACATACACCAACAAATGCATGCATGCACATACACACACAACAAACATACACACACACACACACACACACTGCTGTAAGTCCAGCTCCAGGGGAATCTAATGCTCTCTTCTGGCCTTTATGAATATGCACACACACGCACACATGCATATGCACAAACACACACACGCACACACACATAAAATAAATCTTATTTTATAAAAAACATTAAAATTGTTGTAGGCAATATCCTCCAATGAAGTTAGTGTAGGCAAATTTTAAAGAAAAAAAAAAGCAGATTTGAATACCCTTAAAATGTTCTCTAATTACAAGTAGAAAAACAGTTAACTTCACAGAAGAAAATCTGGCAGATATTACCTTAACCTAGAGTCAAGGTCAACACACCCAAAGACATAGTGATAGCTCACATCCAGGATATAATATTCTCAGACATCCTTGACCTGAATCTATAACCACAAAATTCTGAGAAAAAAAAATGAGCTCAGGATTGTGGACATTCTTCAAACTATCTGGCCTGTTCTGTTCATAGAGGCCATGGTCATGGTTGGGGGGTGGAAAGTTGCTGTTATCTGGTTTTATTAAGTACCGTGACTTCCCCTCAAGCAAGGGTGGAGGCCTGAGGAGATTTTGTTCCCTCAGGCACCAACCCTTTCCAAGCTACTAAGGTAACTTCTCTAAATCTACAGAACTCACAAGTCAACGATGGAACTAGAATTCTGCTCACTCAGAGAGGCTAAATCGCTAGTAACTAATGTTCCCTCTTTGCCAGCGTCTTCCAACGCTCCCTGTTCTTCTTTCTACCCCCACTTAAGAACCCTTGCTCCACCCCCCGAAGAAACCATTGCTCCCCCCAACAAAAACCTTGCTCCCATGGTTCCTACCACTTCCTGTCAGCTCCTTGCTGACGCAGGCTCCTGCTCACAGGTTAACTTTCTTTAAATCAAACACATCTTTAGATTGTTAACAAGAGCAGTAGGGGAAAACGCAACACACTTTCAACTAATATTCCCCAAGAGAAGGTCCTCTACACTCTCCTCAGCTGGTGATGTTCGGGGACCGTAGGGGGTGGAGCAGGGCTGGACTGTGCACGCACGCTGTAGAAGGAGGTGCCTGGCCCTCAGTCCACACCTCACTCTGGGCTACTTCCCCCCCACATTCCAGTTGCTATGGCGTTCTGCCCAAGTGCATGCAGCCAAGCTCTGAAACCTTGAGTCAAAAGAAACCCTCTGTTAAGTTGTTCCCTAAGCATCGGAGTCAGGAGGAAGCACTGGAAGTGACATCGCCACAAACCCTAGAGGAAAGCAGAAGGGCCTCGCAGGTGGAAGCAGGCTAGGGGGACAGGACCACTAAATACTGGCGCGGAAAAGCATATTAGAGGGGAAACCGAAGAAATTCAAACGAAGGCCACAATTGTGTTTAAAAGAACTGGATAAAAGAAGTGTAAACAACTGGGGCTGTAGACCTAAAGGGGATTAAAAGTATCCTTCAGAATAGTGTCCTTACAGTCACTAAAATAATAAATACAAAGTATCCTTCAGAGCAGTGATCTTACAGTCACTAAAATAATAAATATAAAGCCCCGGGTCTAAACAAACTTTTGGATAATAGAATGAAATGCCACTTACCAACTACTATTACTATTTGGGGGGTGTGGTTTGAGACAGGGTTTCTCTGTGCAGCCCTGGCTGTCCTGAAGCTCACTCTGCAGACCAGGCTGGCCTCAAACTCAGATATCTACCTGCCTCTGCCTAAAGGCATGCGTCACCACCATCTGGCCTTATTTTTTTTAATTTTTAGAGATCCATCTATTTTATGCGTATGAGCATTTTGCCTCCATATATGTATCTGTTCCACATGCATGTCCGGCATCTGGAGAAGTTATAATAAGATGTCAGATCCCATCGAACTGGAGTTATAGATGCTTGTGAGCCATCAGGTCGGAGCTGAGAACCAAAGCTGGGTCCTCAAGCACACAGAGTGTAAACAAACCACGGAGCCACCTTCCAGCCCTCTGAATTATTTAATGTGACTAAAATTGATTTAATGTTTGGTGTCAGAAATGTATATTATGAAAAGGGGAAAGTGCAAGTTACACTTACTTACAGAAGTGAATTTTTAAAATAATAAATAAAACAGTTAAAAATTAAACTCAGCAATGTGAAACAGGCCAACATTTTTAAAAGGCCAAACTTTACTTAACAGAGGAACGCAAGGATAGTTCAACATCAGAAAGTATAAAGTCAGGTACCAAGAGTATTAATGAGATTTATTTCTGAAGATATTTCTTATTCTCTCTGATTAGCATATTAGGAAGAGGCCCTCCTCAGCTGTCAAATAGCCCCCTTGAGGTCACCTGAGTGTAGTGATATTTGGTTTGTGTTCTAACAAATAAAACCTGCCTGAAGATCAGAGTGCAGAGCTAAGCCATTAGAGACCACAGCTTTTAATCTCAGGACTCAGGGGACAGACAGATCTGTTAGTCCAAGGCCACCCTGGGCTACATGAAATTGATCCAGTCTAAAGGAGAAACAGCTCACACAAAGGTGATCCCAGTCTGAGGGGGCAGTCTGAGCATTGGTAGAACTCTCTAGTGGCTGGCCGCTCTGCTCCTCTGATTGATAGCTGACTCCAAGTTTTTTTTTTATTAAGATCAATTAGGATTCGAGCTACACCTGAGGAATTGGGAATCCGCTTTATCCTGCTGTTCTGAGTTTTCATTCTCTGTTGTCTGCTCCCAGTCACAACCATGACCCTACATCAATAGTATAGAAGATGTGAGAAAAATTGGAACACACAGTAGGACAACACGCAGTTAAGAAATTGGACAATGTTCACCCTACAGATCAAATTGTGTCAAGTGGCTGCTGGAGAGACTGGGTATAGGTTAAAGGTCACAGCCAGGCCTTCTGTTGTTTTGAGAGACTGAATCTAATTGTGGCTCTGTTTCTAAACTTCAGCATTCCAAGAATGTGGCTCCTTTTTTCTGGATCCGAGCTTGGTGCCCTGCAGAATGGCAGAAAATAGGCATACCCCAAAATACCCACAACAGGATTGAGAGGCTCTAGATGGCTTTGCAGGTGCCATTAGGATGCCAAATCAGCTGATGCGGGGGGAGTGTTCTTGGGCTGTTCTTGGAGGGCCTTGTCTAATCAGATGAGCCCCTAAAGATGGGCAGAGGTATTTCAGTGGAAGATATTTGAATATGAGAAATTAAACAAGAGGGCTGGCCTTTCTAGTGACTTTGAAGACATGGGAGACAACACGGTAAGGACTTCAAAACAGCAAGAGATCTTGGAACAGAACCTGGCTGATAGCCATAAACGAAGGCACTCATGGCCCAGGGACTGGCGCTTGCCAACAGCCACATAACCTTGAAAAAAAGACCCTGAAATTCAGCAAGGAACACCACCCACCTCGCATCCACACTGCCCCACGAGGCCCTGAGCCAAAAACAGAGTTGACGACTAGCCTGTAAAACCCACAAGAGGACACACAGGTGGGTGGCGACCAAGCTGCGGGGAATCTGGGCGAGAAATACAACACACCTTTTCTCTGTTGAGAGCAGCATACTCCTCCCAAGTTACCCATACAGCCTCAGGGGACAGAATCAAGTCTGGAAACATGGATGATTATGATAAACGGAACCACAGTAGCATGAATACTAAAAACCCAGAGACAGATACGAAGGGTTCGTGGAGAGCCTTGCAGTCTGCCGCCCTGTAGAGGACAGGATCGCCCCTTTGTTTGAGCCTTGGTAGCAGTAAGAACTCTCTAGTGGCTTGGCTGCTTTGCTTTTCTGATCCTCAGCTGGAACCCCAATATCTGTCTCTGGGTTTTTATTATTCATGCTACAAATCACAAAAAGTCAAAGACATCTATTGGTGACACTATTGTTAAAAGAAACCAGAGCACGCGCTTCACATGAGACTTCACACAGACTGTGGTGATATTTTGTTTATGGTCTAGCAAAACGTTTGCCTGAAGGTCAGAGTGCGGAGCTAGTCACACTAGTTAGCCGTTGAGGCCAGGCAAGCGGTGGTCACACCTTTAATCCAAGCTGAAGGCGATTGTGATCTAACCTAAACCCGAGAAGCCAGAGAGACCCTCCCTGAACCTGAGAAGCCAGAGAGACCCTCCCTGAACCTGAGAAGCCAGAGAGACCCTCCCTGAACCTGAGAAGCCAGAGAGACCCTCCCTGAGGACAGGCCAGGACTGGGATAAAACTCCAGGAGGCAACTTCCACAGACCCAGCTAGGCTGGATTTAGAGACTTACCCCAAGTGCGTTTACCGAAGCCGTACTTAGCTTGGCCCTCTGGCAGTAAGTCAACCCTTTTACCCAGCCAGGCTGGCACCCTGATTGTTACGCTTTAGATCTTGGTTTCCTTGGCGAAATTGGGTGAAATTGAAGACCTATCCTCTGACTATACACTTTTTTTTTCTCTAATGAGGCTTAGTAAATGTTCATTAGTATTCACTGGAGCAAAGGTTCGTGGACTTGTGCTCCAACCATCCTGCATTTTTCAACCCAGAGGATGGAAACCAGCTTTGTCCCTGTCTTCTGGGCTTTGCCCCAGGTACTCTGATGTCCATTTTTGAAGATGACATCGGTCACTTGTTGAAAGGTTTTAAAACCTTTGTCCCCCATATCCTCAAGTTGTATTGTAACTGTGTCTGAGTAATTCTCTGTCCTGTTGGGAAGACCATACTTCAACATAGGCCACAATATCTTTCAGGAAGATGCCCCCAGCACCGCCCGAAGCCAGTCTATGATACGACCAGGTGCGGTGGGACAGAGTGTGCGTGGGCAGGAAGGCAGAGAGGTGTGCACAAGCAGTTCAGGACCCTGCCTGTGCGGAAAGGGCTCTGGTCTTCTCCCTTCCCTCTCTGTGTGCTCCAGGCTCCATGACACACTGCAGCAAAGCCCTGATCCCTGATCCTGATCCGCAAGGAGGCCCCAGGGGCCCGGAGAGCCGCTTCAGGGCACAGCTTAGCGTCACATCTCTTCCCCGGCCTGGGCCCACGTCCTCCTCCACGTAATGTGCATGCCGTGACCGGGTAGGGCAACCCTGCACTCTCAGCCCCCGTTCCCACTGCGTGGAGCCCAATGCCGGCTGCAGCCAGTCAACCCTTCTTAAGTGGGATTAGTGGCAGCGGTAGAAGCTGAGTCCTTGGAGTCCTGGGGAACAGGAGGGACTGGAGAGGACCTATGCTTATTTTCCCCTGGGAGGTTTCCAGCTGCTGACAGACACCTGACCCTGCAGGCACCTCGCCGGGACCGTGGCCCCTGCCCACATGCTTGCTCCTGAGGTCGCCCAAGCCTACAGTCCCATAGATTTCACTTCTATTTCTGCACATCCTGCAGCATACAGATAGCGGTTCTTATCTTCTCACAGTATTTTAGGTTGTAGGAGGTTGGACTGAATGGGATTAGACTACACCTCTCCCAATAGATCATCTATGGAATTATTATAGATTTCAATGTAAGATACCATAGACACCATCTGCGTCAACTTCTGCTTTGCAGAATTCTGGTGCATTTATCATCTCTGCAAACTTTGGTTCTGCTTGTTGCCCACTAGAGGGGATCTTTAAAATGGCCATGGCTTCTCTTCTCCACTTTTCTAATATGGCATCAACTTCACACTGTTATTTCTATGCTGTCCTAGCACTAGATTTAAAAACACAATGGTTTGCCAGGAAGGGTCCTGTGCTGTTAAATCCTCATGTTCAAACAAAGAGGAAGCAGACCTCCGTACCCCCACAGAACCTATCATTCTGTGAGCTTTTTCACTTCCGGCAATTCCGTATGTAAACAAAAGGCCATTATTGCTATGAATGAGGTCATCTATCAATGGACTAGCCACAACAATGAAAAGTTCCTTCTGAGCGGTAGGAGTGCCAAATACCTGCTTAAATGAGTACTGAGTCTCCTTATGGACTGCATTCCTGTTGAGTCGGTAATGCTCAGGAGTATGGGGCTACACAGTCTGCATGGTTGTATTGTTGATGACTTCAATACAATGTTCTTGATCAGGAAAACTCAGTGGGTGCACCCTCCAGTATACCCCCAAATTAAGTGACTATTGGATCGCCATCTAATCTCATAACATTTTTGGTTTCATTCTGACTCCTTAACAACTTTTCTTAAGGTATAAATATTATCCCAATCTGTACGATTAATATATTTTTAAACTTTTTATCATGATATTAATGGTCATATAGAGTACTAATTCTAGATAAAGGCTTTCTGTACATGATTTTGGGTTTGAGTCTCTATCAGTTTTCTGCAGTGAACCACACCCCTGCCTAACAGTGCCCTTGCCTCAACTGATGACAGTATGCTGTCCTAATTGGACAAGCAGGACACAAAATATGGTGACTGCCAAACCATGTCAAGACAAGGCGGAACAGTCCTTTAAAACTCCTGCTTCATAGAAAAGTTTGTCCGTTATTTTAGGCCATTAGGCTGAAGATGGATCCCCAATGTTACAGAGGAACTTTGGGTGACTGTCCAGGCAGCAAACTGTCCATCATTTCTCACATTTTCTTGAAGTCTCTTGCTTTTATCTCCTGCTTATACTCAGTTAATATTATTTCCTTCTTGGGTTTCTGAGGGAGTTGAAGAATAGATAAGTTTTTCTTGTTTATCATGCTGAGAAAAGAAATTCACTAAAGAGATGTAAAGTATATAAGGTTGAGAGACATTAAAAGATAATTTTGAGTTGGTAATGCAAGTTAGAACAGAAAGTAAGGTACAACACTTTGGACTCACCGAGATACAATAGATAATTGAGTATTTTCTCTGAATTTGTCAAATGCAAATGGACCAGACATTGTTGATGTACTTATTGCCTGTATATATTATAGTTATTATTATTATTGTATATAGTTTTTCTTATATTAGTTACAACCTTTTTTATTAGACAAAAAGGGGTAAATGTGGTGATATTTTATGATCTAACAAATAAAGCTTACCTGAAGATCAGAGTGCAGAGTTAGCCACACTAGTGAGCCATAGAAGCCAAGCAGTGGTGGCACACACCTTTAATCCCAGCACTCAGGAGACAGAGGCAGATGGATCTGTTAGTTCAAGTCTACCCTGGGCTACACAAAATTGATACAGTCTAAAAGAGAAACAGAGTCAAGTGGTGGTGGCTCACACCTCTAATCCCAGTATTTGGGAGTCACATGCCTTTAATCCCAGCACTAAGGAGGTGGAGACAGGAAGGGTTAAGACTGTGTGGAGAGAGGAATATAAGGCAGGAGGAGACAGGAGCTCAGAGCAGTCAGTCTGAGGCTGCTCTCTGAGGTTTTGGTCTGAGCATTGGTAAAAGTGAGAATTCTAGTGGCTGGCTGTTCTGCTTCTCTGATCCTTCAGCTTTTACCCCATAATAGCTGACTCTGAGTTTTTATTAGGACCAATTAGAATTCATGCCACAGAGACCATGAGCAATTAGGAAAGAGCAACCAACTCTATGAAAAGTTAAAAAAAAAAAGTCTTGGTAGCTTTCTGTGAAGGTGATCAAATGGGGAGCAGGTAAGAGAAAGTCCTCACCCTCACAGCCATGTGGGAAGTGATGGCCAAGACTGCCTTGGGCTAGTACCACTTGAGAGTCCAGAGAGGCTAGAGAACCCCTGAGAAAGGACATTCCTCAAAGAAAACACTTGAAGAAACTGCCCAGTATCACAGATTCTGATCACAAACCCCAGACCCAGGCATTTATTTCATGCTGGTTTGTGTTGAGCAAAAAACCCCCTGCACCCCTTTGAAGGGATTTCCAAGTGCTCCTAAGACCTCATCAATGCATTCTACAAAAAAAAAAAAAAAAACAAACAAAAACACCAAGTTTAAACACAGCTTTAAAAATTTCTGCATTTCAATAAGGGATACCATTGAGTTTGTACTAAGGATTTATTTACAGACTTCTTAGCCCCTGTGACCTCCCCTGGGTCTATGACACCTGGTCAAGCACCAGCCTATCCCAGAAGCCATCCAATAACTCACAGAAGCACCTTCACTCTTGTGTGAAAGGAAGTATCAGTAGACAAGAGCACACGAAAAGGTGTCACTTAGCAGAAGCAAAGCCTCTATTGGGTAGGGGATAGATGGGTGGATGCATGGACGGACGGACGCATGGACGGATGGATGGATGGACGGATGGATGGATGATGAATGGATTGATGATGGA
Organism: Ondatra zibethicus; assembly: GCA_004026605.1. NCBI lineage: Eukaryota > Metazoa > Chordata > Mammalia > Rodentia > Cricetidae > Ondatra > Ondatra zibethicus. The sequence goes on along the minus strand of PVIU01000005.1, from coordinate 204,342 downwards.
TGGATAGAAGGATGGATGGATGGATGGATGGATGGATGGATGGAGGATGGATGGATGGATGAATGATAGATGGATGGATGATGGATGGATGGATGGATGGATGGATGGATGGAAGTGGGTGAGTAGGTAGTTAGATGATTAGATGATCAATGGATGAATGGTAGATATTTGAGTAGCTAAATGGCTGGAAGATAGATGGAAGGATGGGTGATGAATGGATGGTTAGATGGAATGAACAGAGTAGATAGATGATAAATGAGATAAACGTATGGATGGATTACCAGATGGGATGGGTGAGTGGATGATGGGATGGGTGAGTGGATGATGGGATGGGTGAGTGGATGATGGGATGCATGAGTGGTTGATGGGATGAGTGAGTGGATGATGGGATGAGTGAGTGGATGATGGGATGCGTGAGTGGGTGATGGGATGCGTGAGTGGATGATGGGATGGGTGAGTGGATGGACAGATGAGTATATGATGTATGGATTAACTGATGACTGGATTGATGAATGGTAAGTAGTTTGATGTCTAAATCAATGCAGGGTGTTTGATGGGAAGAAGAGATGATAGCTGGTTGGATTACCAGATGCATGTATGGATGATGGATATACAGGTGGATTACCAGATGTACTGATATAGAGACGGATGGATGGTTGGGTGACCATTGGACAGTGGAATATTAGGCAATGGAACCCCTCCAACAGCTCTGTTGGTCTCAGGAATTCTAGCAAATGAGCATCACTGGCAGGCAGATGCATCCATTTCACCCTTTCCAATAGAAACAGTGCTCTCTGTGTGCCTGAGAGAAGCCAGGACCAGCAGCAGTCTACCACTGGCTGGAGGAGTTTGGATTGAGCAAGACTGCTTTTAGGTCACTGGCTTGAGTTCTTTAAAAAAGATTTATTTTTATTTATGTGTATATGTGTCTGGTTTGTGTGGATAAGTGCACATGTGTGTGGTTGCCTACAGAAACCAGAAGAAGGCATTGGGTCCTCTGAAGCTTAAGCAGTTGAGGGCACCTGGTGAGGATCCTGGGACTCAAACTGCAGTCCTCTTGCTACAAGAGTAGTCAGCACTCTTAACTGCTGAGCCATCTCTCCAGCACCTCCGGTTCATTTTCTCTGAAAGAAAAATAAAAAGCAAGGAGAAGAATATGCTGGTCAACAGGTATTGGACACTGTGTCTAAAACACAGTCAGCAACTGGCTTCTAAGACTTTCCTGGGAATATATTAAAAGTGAGAGTATGCTGTCAAATAGCGTAGAGCAAAAGGCAGGGGTGGCCTCTGTGGAAAGAGCTCATCCAGTGACCAGGGGACACATTCAAGAAAACTGACAGCCCCTAAGCATGCTGGGATGATCCAGCACAGGAGAAGGCTTCTCCAAGGCTCTGTTTGGGCAAAGGTCACAGAGCCGTGATCTAAGGAAGGAAGGGAAGACAACACCAGTTTCCAGAGGGAAACGGCTCACCACATGGCATGTTTTTATTGCCACCCAAACAAGGCCAGCCACACGGTTCCACAGACCTTGCACCCACGGAGGTTTCCACGGAGACCCGCCACTGGCCACACAGAGCATTAGTGGTTTTCGTGCATGCCAATAAAAAAGTAAAAGGCGCTGTTAAAATCGAAGCCCTGCCACATGCCTGGTTCAGATCGCAGGGGAGCTGGGCTTCTGCGCTGGAATTTGCAGCATCTGTCCCAATTAAGTCTTGTTTTTTAGCTTAAAGATATTAGTCCGATCACTAGTGTTCTGTTCGGGACATGAATGGTGCATTGTTCTGCCCTGAGCAGCCCTGCAGACGCTCAGACACCATTAAACGGCTTTGAGGCCCAATTAGAAGTGGAGGTGGGCTGGCTGTGGGGCAGGGGCTGACCACCAGGGCACAACACAGGGTGGACATGGAGTGGAGGAGGGGCGGCTAACACAGTCCATGTGTGGAGAGGGTGGGCCTCGGCGTGCAGGTCTCTGGCTCCATGAAGAAGCTCATCCATCTTGAAGTGACCACTGCTCAAGCGTGGTGGCCAAGTGGGGAGATGGAGTAGTCTGTGAAGCTGGGCAAATGGTTCTAGGCTAACCACAGGATCCAGAGGGCTAGTCTAGTAGGGACCCAGCAGACGCATGTGCACATCTGCTGATCTGGTTACCACCCTGCAGCAGACACAGACACACTCAGAAATACAAGCATGTATATGTGCACATGTGCAAGCACTCACATGTGCATACACACATGTTCTCACACAATCATGCACTCACATACCATTTACACTATATGTCATACGTTATGTACATCTGTGTTCTCCTTTAGAAGCCTGTTTTCTACGAATAGAGAACATCCTGGTGTTTTCTAGGTTTCTGATCATCAGGGTCCACAGGTAGTTTCCTTTGGGCTTTGCTCATTGGGCCAAAGAATTCTATCCACAGAACCAGCATGGGCCCATTTCTGAAAAGCAGGGCCTGTGTGTCTGGGTAGAGAGTATATCTTATTCAGTCCTGTTGTCCCACCCTGGATGTTTTGCTCATGGACAGAGTTGAGACTTTCTCAATTCCACATAAAAACCAAAATATTCCCCTTCCAGGAATTGGTGACGCACATGCTCAGTTCATTACCGTTCTCTGGCCTGCCCATTTAGGGAACATGTGCCTTCCCACATTCTAGTTAAACTTCAGCAGGACATCAGAATAGCCCAATGCCCCTGTAGTCAGCCTCACTGAGCATTTTGTTACCTGCAACCTCTCCATTTAGGCAGGTCACCCTGGGAATGGGGGGTGGGGGCAGTGCTTAGCTGGCCCAACCTCTCCTGGAAAAACCCTTGCTGAGATGACCGAGCCTGTGCTGAACAACCCTTTGCTTCCAGAGAAGTAATCACCACACTTAGCCTCATTTCACAGCTAAGCAAATAAAAGCCCATCTTCATCCAGGACTGCATAGCACAGCAGGGCCCACTGGGAGTCTATCTGCCAAGGCAGGATCAGGTAGAGCCTACTCGCCCTCAGCACTGGCCGCATCTCTGTCCTTCAGGATGCCCTGGAGATATCACACTGCTCATTATAAAAGTTGTGTCACCTGACACTGGATCAGGGAACACGGTGTTGCCTAAAGTCACCATGCAGATACCCCACGCTGCAGCACAGTGGAGGTGACTGGTGTGTGAAACACTCTTCACCCTCTCCCACAGACTGCGCCACAGAAGGCAGCCTCAGGTGGCCTGCAAACCAGCTAATGGCTTTCACAGCTGCCTTGCCGCCAGGTGGGTATTTTCTGCAGCACTTTCAGGACAAATGTTCTCATACTGTCATAGAGACCTCGTTAGGGACAGAACAGCTTACAGAAGGTACCAATGCATGTGGATGCACATGCTATCCAAAAAATACAAAAGATGAGTAGGACACCGGCATTAGGTTAAACCATATGAAAATACCACTTTTCTCCTTTAAAGAGATAACAACTGCCTATGGTTTAACAAGAGTTGGCTGCTGGGTGGCTGGGTGAATAGATGGTGGGAATATGGATGGATGAGTGGATGGATGGATGGATGGATGGATGGATGGATGGATGGATGGATGGATGGATGATGGATGGATGGATGATGGATGGATGGATGATGGATGGATGGATGATGGATGGATGATGGATGGATGGATGGATGGATGGATGGATGGATGGATGGATGGATGGATGATGGATGGATGGATGATGGATGGATGATAAGTGGTTAAGTACCTGAGTGGAAGAAGAAAAGGAAGAAAGGAAATGATGGCTGGATGGTGGATGGATCAATTGATTGATAATTTGGTGAGGTGCAGAGACTGTAGAGACATGTGGTAGAAAAGTACTAGGAAGGATTACAAGGTAAGGTTTTCAAAGTTTTTTACTTCTTCCTATCGTCTGTCTTTTCTAAGCCTTCTATAGTAAGCAGGTAGGTAGGTAGATAGATAGATAGGCAGATAGGTAGGTAGGTAGATAGATAGCTTCTATATATATATATATCTTCATTCCAAATCTCTGGAGTGAAAGCATTGGCCTCTCATTCCTGAAGCTAGGAAGAGGAATTCCAACACCCAGTGCCAGGAAGCTAGTTTGTCCCAGCCTTCAAGTTTGAAACAGCGAAACAGAGGGGCCTCTTTCTGCCCTTGCTCAGGCAGCCTGCTGCCATGACATCATCCCCACGGTGTGAAACTCGAGAAGCACTGGGGGAAGTGTTGGAACCGATTGATCTGTGTGCTGGTGTCCAGGAGGCTGAGGGGCCAGCCTGAGACAGCAGCTGGCTGTGTCTCTCACCAGTGGTGGGGCTAGGAGCTGCATCTTCATCCCACAGTCCAGAAGCTGGAAGAAGGGTGAGCGTGTGTCACATTTCTAGTGAGCGCACCAGGGGCTGGTATCTGCCCTGGAGGAAACATTTGTGCACAGTCCTCTCCCAAAGTCTCCACCCGCTTCCTTCCCACCCTATCTGCCTGCCCCCTGCCTGACTCCTTGGGTGGGCTGCAGTTGTTGCCTTTTCTCGCCAGAGAAGGTGGAAGGTAGGGAGGACTGGGGCAGACTCTCTAGGTACCCCTGGATGCTGAAGCCAAACTTACCAGTTTGGACATGGGCACAGTCCAGGCTACCAGACCAAACCTAGAGAGGAAGCTTAGCTGCTACTTTGCTTGTTTACTGTTTCTTTATTAGGGTCAAATCACAAGTAGACTCTTATTAGGGCCTGGGCAGGGGTCTTACAGACTCAAGGAACATCTTCCCGCTCAGCCCTCTGGTAAGGCTTAACACTTAACTCCTGGGAGCCTCAGAGATGCAGTCTATAAAGCAGGAAGCTGTCCACCCACAGGGGGATCATAGAAAACACACGGGTGATCAACTGGAACAGCCAGCTCATGGTTCTACCTGGCTTCTGGGACCCTAGTTTCTGGTGTGATTGGGGGAATCACATGAACACCACCAGAATTCCCTGTAAGATGGTGCTGGAATAGCCTTCCCTCCTCCACTAGATGAGGTTGTGGCAATTCCTTTCATCCCTAGTGGACACTCGGTGGCTGGCCATGGGCGTTTTCCATTTCATTTTGTATTACCCAAGTTCTCAGTGCATGAATCCCCAGGCCCTTGGACATCTTGTTATAGGAAATGCAGGGCCCTGACTTCTCACAGTGCCCACAATCTTGATGGCTATGTGGTGATACCTGGGTCCAGAAATGCCCCTTGTTCCCCAAAGTCCTTGACTTTATCCACTCCAGGTCACAAGATGACCAGATGCCTGCACTCAGAACTCGTGACAGAGCTAAGATGCCTCACACACCAGGGAAGGCCCAGGACCTATCAGAGAGCCCCAGGACCTACCAGAGAGCCCCAGCTAATACTATGGGTTGTCTTTTTCCACTCACTCAAAGGAAACTGCTAGCACGGACGAGCTCTAGCTCCTGATCCTTCAAATGACTCTGTGGACTTTAAACAATTATAGCTTCCAGTTTTTCCCCACCCCTGAGGAGCTGCATCAGAGAAATGACGAAAGGCAGTTCATATCACACAGCTCCTGAGAAGCAGTGCTAGGGTTTGTGCAGGCATTTCTGCAGGCTCGCTGCTCAGAATATGCCCCCCCTGGGGTCAGGTGCAGGCCAGTGCACTGTCCCAGTCACCCCAAGGAGCTCGCCTGCTGCCCTGCATTAGCTAATGCAACATGCGAAGGGATGCTAAGAAAAAAAATCAATTTACAGTGGAATGGCCATCTATTTCAGAGTAAAAACAATCACCTTTGTGTTCCAGAGAAACGGGAGAAAGCACTTATTTAAATTGCTGTCTTAGAACTATACAGAAGCTATTTTCAGAAAACCCTTGAATGCTTTTTCCTTCCCTTCCCACAGAATCCCACTGCTGCTCCACCCTGCATGCCTGCTTCGGCCTGCACCATCAGCCTGCAGAGCCCCTGGACCCCCAGAATGCAGCTCTGGGCCTCCCTCGAGCAGGGCTAGCTTTCCATGGCTCAGGCAGGTAGGACCTAGGGCTTTTCTGAAGCCATTAAAACGGGGAATTTGGAGGGCTTGTGGAAAGCGTTGCCTTTGCAGCATGGCCAGGAGGGGAGCGACAGGTCAGGCCCCCTCACCGAGGCAGTTAAAAAGTAACACAGCCCCCAAATCACATTAAATATGTTAAGCAAACACACGGCAGGCGGCGGGGATATTAGGTCATTTCTCATAAATATTAATACTGGGGAGTTTTCCAACGGGCGAAATTACAGAAACAAAGATGCCTCTTCAGGTGCAGCCTGGCGCGCTGGTAGTCCTGGACCAAGCCCAGCAGGGGAGGGGTCAAGCCGATTCAGCTTCCAAAGACTTCTCAGCGCATGCGCGAGTGCGTGTCCCCCCCCCCCCCATGATATGCTACCTCTCAGAGGCAGAGCTAAGGCCAGGCACCCAGTGGGACGGAACCAATCCTCCCCAGGGCTTCAGAACTCTCTCACACAGCATCCACACCCAGTATCAACACCTGATACTTCTACCCCAGGCTAAAGGTCTGTGAAGGAAATCACTCAGTTGGCTAGTGTGGCCTCTCTGCTCCTTCTGAAGTAGCCAGGACTCCTGTGTGTCTAGAACAGGGTGGGGCCTTCCAAGGGCACCCAGTGAAAAAGCTCAAAAATGCAAGGAATTCTGCCACTCTCTCCTCAGGGTTCTCTCACTGTGTACCTGCCAGACAGCATGGTGCCTACCTGGATGCTCCTAGAGCAAAGAATGGATAAAGAAAATGTGGTACATTTACACAATGGAGTACTACATAGTGGAAAAAAATAATGACATCTTAAAATTTGCAGGCAAATGGATGGATCTAGAAAACATCACATTGAGTGAGGTAACCCAGAGCCAGAAAGACAAATATAATATGTACTCACTCATAAGTGGCCTTTAGACATAAAGCAAAGAAAAACAAGCCTACAATTCACAACCCCAGAGAACCTAGACACCAAAGAGGACCCTAAGAGAGACATACGTGGATCTGATCTAATAGGAAGGAGAAAAAGACAAGATCTCCTGAGTAAACTGGAAGCGTGGGGATCATGGGAGATGGCAGAAGGGGAGGGAGAAGGAAGGGAGGGGAGCGAAGAAAATATATAGCTCAATAGGAACAACAAGAAATGAAATATTATGGTTGAATAGAAAAAAAGAAATTAAGCTTTATTGTGGTGTTTGTGTGCAGGACGAAGAGCAGTGTCTTGGTTCAGGCTCGCTCTGGGTCTTGGACACCATCCCCACAGATAAGGCATAAAAACTGTGTGTGCTATCTAACTCCATTTTTATAAAATTTTAGGAAATGTTAACTCAGGAGCCACAGGAAGACTAGTGGCTTTGTGTCTGAGAGAGGCAAGAGGAAGGGCTGGCAGCGGCGTGAGGAGGTGAGCAACGCGTGCCCTGACAGCTCAGGTCATGTGTCTCCGGGCCGGTATCTGAACTCCAGCGTACCAGGTGTGGAGGGTAAAATGCAGGGGCTCGTATGTGCAGCCCATACAGACAGCAATGGAGCCCATTCCAAGCCCTTCAAAAGGCACAGCTTAAATCGTGTCAATGATGCTCCAAGTAAGCGGTCAAAAAATATCACACAGTAATGCCTGGCTTATCACAGACGTCAGCCAATAAATATGCGCATGCAGGAGAACTTTGTCAAAGGAGCTGGATGAGGGACTGAGATGTCCCTCTTCCACCACTGACCCACCCTGTAGTGAAACTCAGGCAGCCTGAGGTCCACCGGGAGGACTGTGACCAGCCCCAGACCTCCTCTTTGCCAGCTTCCTCTGAGGTGCCCCCCATGCCCCTTTCTAACTCCTGCCACTCGCAGAGACTCCTGGGAACTTCACTGTTGCTTGGTTATTTTTGGAAACTGTTAATGATTCTATTTGCCTTTCCAATGACCTCAAAAGTTCCACTGCCCCAGACCCCCCTTGCCCTGCCATCTCTGCCCCACAGCCCCACTTCCCTCCTCCTAGAACAAACCACAAGCAAAGAGGCTAAGGACCTGAGACCCCCACCCCAGGCCCCTGGCTCCACCCTGGTAAGTGAGTGATGTCTTCCATAACAAGAACAGAGACAAAAGGCATGTGTCCAGTGGCACCCTCCCCCCATCTCAGTTTACTTTCCTAAACAGTGGGGAATAGGCCTGGCCTGGTCACAGGAGGTGAGAACGACAGTCATGCTGGCAACTGTGGGCACTGTCACGATTAGAGGTGGCGTAGAGATGCGAGCTGGGCGCATAGATACATAGGAGGGATGGGGCAGAGAAGGGGCCTGAACTTCCCCAGACTCGGGGGCTGAGGCATGTACGTGGCCTGAGTGTAGAGCAACCGGCTGAGAATGTGCCCGTAGCCCTCCACTGGCTTTTGGAGAACATGGCATAGAGTTTTATTGCCCAAAAGCTGCTTTCCCCTTGATTTCCAAACCCATGTGCGTTTATAAAGGAAATTTAATCGGGTTGTTTTTAATTCTCTCACACTTAACTCATCAAAATGCTATTCTGTGAGAGCAAGTCCAGACCAAGGGAGCCTCCAGAACTTCCACTCACAAGAGTGGCACAGCCAAGCATAGCCAACCTCTCTTGGAGGATCCTAAGGGGCTGGGGTGCCACTCCTTGTCACCTCGTCCTGCCCACTGGGTACGCTCCCTCGGGGATGTAGGACAGAGCCCTTCTTTCCTACAGAGAATCAGGGATCTCAGAATCTGGATCCAGCATCTTCCCTGGCACCAGCTCTTGAGGGGACTGAGGGCATGCGGTGGACATTAGGGACTGGATAGCGCACCTGAAGCCTCCCGCCTGCCAAGTCTGCCTCCTTGACACAACAAGTGTTCTCAGGAAGCAGGGGAGCCGCAGGGGGACATGGAGTCCAGGTGGGGTGCCAGCGGTAGATGCTCCTATGCCCAGTGGTAGCCAGTGCTGCTGGGTGGCATCTAAACACAGCACCCACTGCGTAGCTCACGCCTACAACTGGCAAGCGCTCTGCAGGGACGACTGATCAATATCCTCTTCTGGGAGAGGGCCAGCTGGTGGGGACCAGGGGAGGAGACAGAAAGCATATTCCCACACTCTGGGGGCAGGGCGACCCGACAGACACTAGCACACCCTTGGCCCAAAGTAGCTGCAAAGCTGCTGGAAATGGGGCGCGGAAGCGTTTGCAAGTGTGGGCTGGGAAGCCAGGACTGACAGGCCCCTGAGAGCCCTTCACGGTGTGGGTGTGTGGGGGTTGGGGAGGAGGACCTGGCAGGGATGATCCTTGTTTCCTGCCTAACACCCGCCTCCAGAAAGTTGTCTTCAATGCTCAAACAGCCGTGCTGGGTCCTTAGGGCACACATAGTTCCCTCTGCCCTTTTCTAGGGTGTCCTTCCTCCCACATTCCTCCTTCATTGTCCTCTCTGCCAAGGGGGGGGGACAAAGAAGGGTTAGGGAAAGCCCTGAATGAGAAATTTGCCTGCTCTGACCCAAAGTGGTCAGTTGGACTCAGGGCTGGAGGCTTCAGTCTGGGTGACCTAGAACAACAAACCCCATCATGACCAACCAGCAGTCTTGTAACTGACTCCTTTTCCAAACCCAGCTCTGCTTCCTAACCCTAATACCCGGTGATGACTTCACCTGACTTTAGAGGTTGGGCTAGAGATGTCCTTGAGTATTATCTGAGAGTTACAAACTGTGGTGGGTGGCCGTGTACATGGACTTTCTAACCCAGTTTAGGGACCTCTATGACATGTGGGAGGGTCCTTTGTCCTGAGCCCCCATCTCACTGTTCTCTGTCCACACCTCTGTCATTATTTGACAAGCATGCACTGATGGCCCTAATTGGACCTAGCTTGTGGGAGGCCTGGGAGTCTGAGTTAGTGCTGGACAGAGGACAGAGGTCTCAGGCAGGCAGAGGATGGTGAAGGAGAAAGGTACTCCACCCATATGCCACCACAAGGATTGTAAGGCTTGCTGGTGAGAAAAGCATGGGGTTGGGAGGCGGTTAATGCCACAGGTCATCTTGGGCACAGAAGCCAGCCCAAGCTGGAGATGATCTAATTCTGATCAACAGCAAGCAGGAAGCACCAGACCCAGGTTCCTTAGAAACTCAGAACTATCTAGAACAAAACATGGCCAATCCAGTTCCTCTGCTGGCTCACTCCTGGTCTGTTGCTGTGGCTCTCCTGCTTTCTCTGAATTATGAGAGGCCATTTGGAAGGGGGTATGGTAGCATACCTGTGCCTAGATGCAGCAGAGGCAAAAGGGTCCAGTGATGACCCCAAAGGCCGCCAACCCTAGGACCGGCTGACTCATGTAAGCTGTAAGTGCATTGTTGTGCTTCAGTGTGCACTCAGGGTCTAAGTGCTCACCTAGACTTCAAGGAGACACCAACCCCAGCTAGCAAACAGGCTCCAAGTAGAAGTCCAGGCCCCAGTAGACAGTGTGCTGGTGACCATCAGGCCCTGAGGAGACAGAAGACTCCAGGTGGACAGCGGGTCCCAGGTGGATGTGAAGCCCCAGGGTACACTCAGGCCCAGGTGAATGCTTACATAACAAGCGGACACCAGATCCCAGGTAGTGTGTCCTCTAGCGGACACATCCAGGCTCACACTCAGGCCCCAGTGACACCCACTCAGGCAACTTTCACCATGGGAAGCAGAGATTCTTACCAGACAAATATCCCTGCTCTCCTTTAAGGTGTTCATGTCAGCCGTCACCCAGGTGTCTGGTCCAACCCAAAGGGCCTGTGTCTAGCCTACCAAGAGGGCAGGTGGGAAGCCCTGGCTGGGCGCCGGGATCCAGGCCACCAGGTCCCATCTGCAGCCACCATGCACTGAGCTGCGGGGCAGGAGGTACCCAAGGAGTCCCAGTCAATGGGCTTTTTCATTTCATCTGACTTCACCTCTGCTGTGGCCTCGCTCCCTTCTCCCCAGCAGAATTACTCTTATCTGCAAGTGATTTAAACTCTAAGGTTTACTGAAGATTTAAAGACTGTGAACACAGTTGGAATGTTTTAGACCAACAGTGCAAGTTGCATTTTAAGAAAATAATTAACTCCCGGGGGAGGTGTGGGTTTTGGAGCCATGACAGACCCTCGAGGCTGCCTTCCCTATATGGAATTTCCAAATAATAAAATATCTTTGATTCCCTGCTGATGTCAGACGAGAACCTGTGAGTGTGTGAGCAAACTGTCATTTTTTTTTAAAGCAGGCCCATTAGTGTCTTAAAGATGCAGAACCCTCTGCAGAGGGCAAAGGGTTTATTCAAAGTGCCATGAGGCAGGGGGACCGTAATAGCCTCACAGTTTCCTGGTTCCCTGCTCCCTCTAACATCCCACTGCCCAGACAGCCCAAAGGGTACCTTCATTCCAGGGCCTCAGAGATCAATCCCTCACCTACCAGGATGCCTCCCTTATGCACAGTAGCAATGCCCACCCTCTAGCCCCAGGACAGGGCACAAATGCACTCATCTAAGTAGCCGGGCACACAAGCGTCCACACAGCTGTTGAACCCTAGCCGTGGACAGTATTAACAGGGTCTTGGGGAGCTGGACATTAGCTACAGCTCCATGGGGGCAATGGGGAGTTTTGTAACCAGCCAGAACTGGTTCTTATGTGAAGCTGTGTCACCTGCTGTCCACAAAATACCTTAAGGTGAGGGTTTTCCTTCACACGGCACATATGGGAAGAGCAGGGCTGGGCTCAGCAGGTTAGAGAGCTTTTCAGGATGCCCAGTGCTGGCCAGGAACGTGGAACTGCTGACTGTGGCCTGGCTCATGGCGTGACTTCTCCTCCCTTCCCACAAAAGAGCAGCTCTGAGGGCAGCTGAGGGGCCACAGCAGGCAATGCTGGAGTTAGTCGCATGGCTCCTGGGGCTCAAAGTCCAGGGGGAGAGCAGGTGGAATGGGTACCCCCGTGGTCGTCCCTGACATGGCATCAGAAAGTAGATATCACTTTTATTGATGGCACCTGATGATGGTTTTTATCCCACCTATCCGGACATTTCTGGGGTCACCATCCCTGGAGTGTATTCAATGTTTTCACTGCACCAAATTGGCTCTAGGCGCTGTCTCCAACAGGAACACACACACACACACACACACACACACACACACACACACACACACACACACACACACACACACCCGTATGTGTGTCGCACTTGGAGCAATGTAATATGACTTACTGCCATTATCTTATAGCTTTGAGCCATACTAGCATCCTCCTTTCTGGCCTCATTGCCTACCTCCAAAGACAAGGCACCAAAGGCCCTTGGAAAGCCCACTCCTTCCAGGCACATCCTGCAGCTTTCCCAGCCATGGGGACATTGGCCAGGAGTTGCTGACTACCTCTCCTCTCTTCTTGGGGCCTTCCAGGTGTCCCCTGGAAAGAAGAATGCCTGTCCCCAATTACTTCCTGGTACCCTCCCTTCCCCAGAGCTCCTGGAATACAGGTCAATCCCATCTGTCCTTTGGAGGGGGTACATGCCCAGGTCATATCCCTCCATCTTCCAGTTCCTGTCTCCAGAACCGTGGGTACCATCTGCACCGTTTCCTTCATCTCCATCCCTGACTCTTAAGATGGTACTCAAGACTCCCAGAGAGGAATTGCTTCTACTACCAAGACAGCTGTTCAGATCTCCACCCCAACCCTGGCTTGGGGAAGGAGGCCTAGGGTAACCTTCTGTCTATCCCCTGCCAGGGAGGAGTCTCGGAGAGCTCCCCCACAAGCCCCACTCCAGGAAAGCAGCTCTCTGAAGGGGAGATTAACACCCTTTCCCTCAACCTGCACCTTACTCTGGCCTCAGGAGCAGCCCAGCTGGCCACGCCAGCTGGCCTCTGTGCCTGTAGGGAGGGTTGGAGACAAACATTGCTGGCCGTCCGTTTTCTAACACCTTTTCACAAATCTCTGCCTCTCAGGAATAATTCTTTCTGGTAATTTACTTGCAAAACATTTGGCCATTAACACCCAGCCAAGAGTGGATGGCAGGTCACAGACTATTAAAAATATCCACCTGGGCCTTCAGGCAGCCCATTTACCCACTGCCCTGGGCAGAGAGTCCGGCCAAGGGACCCATGTGCTTGCCAAGCAAGCTGCGTGAGGGCAAGAGGACACCTGCCCAAGCCTGGCCATCACTCGCCAAGGGCCTGGGTCATACTTGGGCATCCCTAACCTCAGAGTCTGGGAGGTTATCTGAGGAGTGGGGAGTGCAGGATTCTCTGGTTTGGAATGGTTTCTGGGAGGGCTGGGGCATCTGAGCTTTGCCCAGGTTCCACCCATGACTCCACCATAGATAAAGAACTTCAACAGAGACCCTCTAGCATCCTCAAGGACACCGTATCCTAACCCATCACTGCCACAGACTCAGATCTTCTCAGGAGGGGGGTCTTTCTGCTCCCAGCCCCTCTGGGGGTGCCTTTGAGGTGTCTTCTGCTACTCTGGAGAGGGGTTTGACCTCCCTGAAAGGACAGTGGCCCCTGTCAGCCAGTTCTCACCAGCCCTTTCCATGAGACGGGAACAGAGGCAAAGACCCTTCGGTGTCAAATTCTTGAACCCCATCCCACCCTATGCTTGGAAGAACCAGGCTAGTTAAGACTCTGAGGTGACGCTCCGAGGTTTAAAGCCCTGCCCTCCCCACAACCCCCATTTGCACACACACACAAACACACACTTGCGTGGCTTCCACCTCACAGCAGTGAGGATGGCATGACTTGGCACCCACCCCACCCAGACCTCATGTTCTGAGGAAACCATCAGCACCCTGACAGATCTGCTTGGCTGGCCAGGGATGGCCTCTCCCTTAGAGGTTGGGTAGAGCCATAGAGATCAGGACTTGGCAAGGACAGTGCCTCCAAAGGCCCTGGGCAATGCTCTAAGAGAGGAAAGGATGCTGGGAAGTAATGCTAGGTCTAGCCAAAGTTCCTGAGCCCTTCTAAGACCTCCCTCCAAGTCAGGGGCCTGGCAACAGTGAATCTTCCCAATGCCCAGACCTCCTGCTGATGGACAGCCCAGGCTTCAGAAACCAAGTGCTATCCTGAGCCACAGACTCTGACCCTTGCCGCCATTCCATAGCCAGTGGCCAGTTTTCCATGTGGGAGTTCTGGGCTGCACCCTTGAGCCCACCACACTTGACCCACAAGCCTTTTCTAAAAGATTGATAAGCCACAAAAAAAGGATGGTCCTGGGCATAGGTCCAAATACCTCGCTGGCACCCAGGGAGCCTCAGTGGTGACCTGCTGGCCAGCTCGAAAGGCCGTTCATGAGATGAAGCTCAACATACCCAGCTTGGGCCTGGCTCCAGCCCAGGAGGGCAAAACTGAGGACAGACCCAGCAAAGCTGACCCCAGGCCTCAGCCTCCAGGAAAGACCCTTTCCATGCCCCCCCTCAGCCCTCTTATCCTCCCCCCATTCCGCCAGGCCAAAGAGGTTTATAACAAACCGTGCGGCACACCAGAAAAAATGCCCCTATCATTAAGGGATTTAACGACAGCGTTGGCCAATATTGGGGATTTGTTCTGTCTCTCATTACACATTTTAACAAGCGCGTTTCTTCACCACGCAGCCCCGCATCCTGGGCTGCCTGCCCCTCTGTGTGTGTTACTTTCATTAGAAGGCATTTTATGAAGCCACCGATCACAGATGCGCATACAAACCACAACTGCTGGCCTGGTGTCCTGAGTTGGGTGGCCAGCAGTGTGCCTTCGGCATGCCTGCGGTGATGTCTGCATCCCCAGGCTGGGAGAGGGCCCCTCTCTTTTCATACTCGTCCCGAACCAAACCACTTAATGAAAGGGAGGCTAGGAATCGGGGGCCTGTCCTTGAAGAAAGTCAGGGTATGTCTAGGTCATGACTCCATGGGACCTGGGCTGCTTCTAGCTCCTCTCTAGACCTTAGTCTCCCGTTTGCGAGGCCAAGAAGGTATCCTAGCTGACAAGCAAGCGCCTTTCAGCTTATTTTAGCAACAACTGTATTTTCCCACAAACCACTAAGTGGTGTAAAAACAAAACCAAATGGCAGAAATAGAGTTGATTCTATACATCCATTCATCTACAGGAGGCCCTAAAAGCACCCAGAATTCCTGGGAGTCTGCAATCAGTTGGGGCCCGGGTGTCCCTCCTCTGGCTCTATGGCTGGAATTCCCACTGGCCAGAGGATATGATGGCCCAGAGGCAGCTTTGGGCTCCCGGCTTCCCAGCAGGAAGACGATGTACATTGTCTCATGCCCTCTGAGCCACCCACTCGGTATCCGGCAAGCGCTTGCTTTTACAGCCAGGTGAATCTGAGTTTTTGCAAATGGTAAGAGTCGTTCTCCTGGGGCAGTTAGAGACCAGCACACCATGGGCAGAGGGACAACAGGGACGTTGGTGAAGGAGCATCCACCCCAGGTCCTGGAGCCCCTCATCTTCAGCCAGACAGCCCCACCCCTCTGTCTCTCCACACTGACAGTTGATGCTCAGCCACGTAGTCTCTTGAGGTGCTACGATGGAGGACTTCTGATTCTGCAGAATCTTCTGGATTTCTCCCCTAGATCAAGAACCATAGCTGGTCTGAAGATGTGATTGGGCCTAGTTTTGGCTTGGCTTCTTGGTCAGCTCATAGAAGCTGAGAGAAATCAGTAAGGAAGACCAGACATGGGTCTGGGATGTGCTTGATGAAGAAGGTGAGTGAGAGGGACAGAAATCACCGTCCTTAGGGTCAACAGACTTCCTGGGGAAATAGGTATACAGAAACATGGTCCTGTCAGAGGTCACCTTGTCCCTCCCAGACAAAAAGCCACAGGCTGGAGCCTAGGGAAGCCCAGGAGAGAGCAATAGAGGTGCAGGGAGGTGTCACCATCCCAGCTGAGATGGACTCACCCTGCCCCCAGCAAGCAGCAAGTGAACCAGTAAATAGCAAACCTCGTGGATCCTGCTCTGCCGCCCATTCGGCCGCCCGGCCTGTGACTGTGGCCACAATGCCTTGCTTTCATTATGCTCCTTAAAACGGCCTTGTGTGTCTGGAGAACAGGAAGTGGCCCAAGTCCCCCATGTAAAAGCCATCTGAAGCCCCGACCAGGTATGTTCTCAATCAGGAAGCAGGCAGTAAATAAACATTTACGTCCAGCGGCCGCGCACTGCCTGCCCCCGGGCTGCAGAGGAACACGGAGAGCGGAAATTTGCTTAGTCCTATAAAAGCACAGGCCGTATATCAATAAATGATTAAAAATGGAAACGGAGCCGGCTAATGGATGGTATTGATTTTAATAAGCGTTAAGTACATGGGGTTTAAAGATAAGAACCGCCTGCCCATCTCTCCACGCTCCAGGAAAGTGACTGATGCAAAGAAGAAAATGGCCCCTTTGCTGAGTTAAAACTCCCTCCCGTCCTATCAGGATGGTTTCCAAGCCAGCATCCACCTGAGTGTCCATGTGGCACAGACGTACACATTTACTTATACTGTGAGGACAGCATGCTACCCTGAGAGTGGAAGACATGCAAGCCCGCAGCATCCCACACAAACCTGAAGCCCATCTCGCCTCGATGTCGCTGGCTTTGGACAGGCCCCTACAGGCCGCGGAGTGCACTAAGTGTCCACTCACCATAGGGTGGTATGGGCATGCCTGGTACCAAAGATGACCCATCCCGTGTCATCCTATTTTGTCAGAGAATTGTCCAGATGCCCCCAGGTTCCAGGTCACCTGTTAGGACATACCCATGCTCATCCGAACTCCTTTTTTTGTTTTGTTTTTTGAGACAGGGTTTCTCTGAGTTGCTTTGGAGCCTGTCCTGGAACTCACTCTGTAGACCAGACTGGCCTCGAACTCACAGAGATCCGCCTGCCTTTGTTTCTCAAGTGCTGTGATTAAAGGCATGTGCCACCACTGCCCAGCTCATCTGAACTTTTATTCGAAATTAAAAAGTGACGTGGGTCCTCAGGAGGTGGAGAACATGGAGCCAGGTTTTCCACTGAGAGACACATGATCTGGACAAGTTCAGAGGGGTGGAAGCCAAAGATGTTGATCTGCTCCAAACCATTACATAGCACCCCCTTCCGCCAGCAAGATGAGGGTTCCCCACAGATGGTCACTGCCTGTAGCTACTAGCTGGTCACTGGGAGAGCGCTGGGCAAGTGTGACAGTCAGAGAGGGAGAAGGTGGGGTCCTACTGGATAGCCATCATCTGAAGTTCTGGTTGGGGACAGCCCACGGGTCACACTGTTGGCAGGGGAATACGGCCATCACTTATTTCACTTGTCCCTAACTTCCAGCTGAAGGTTTTCTATTAGGAGAAATGGTTGATCAGTCGGTTAACCCCTCACTGCCAGGGTCCACAGTAATCTGGCCCTGAGAGGTGAAGCCTCAGAGCTCCATATCCACCTGGCCCATCAGGTGTGTGGTCAAGAACAGTTGGGTCCTCACATAGAGAATGTTTCCAAACCACATGGGCAGTGACTGCTCTGAGCACAGCAGACTATTGTCTGCCTGTGCACTGGGCTCTTAAGCAAGCAAGGACCAAGCATCATCGGCAGAGGTGGGAATCCAGTCAGGCAGATCCAGCTGGAAGGCACTTCCCTCCTCCCCGCCCCAGAGCCCCATCCCTGGCTGGGAAAGACTGCACCGGCCACGTTCTAGCTGTGACCGACAGCCGCTTGGAATTTTCTGATACATTATTTTGTCTAGCCGGCATTCCAGGCCGACCCCCTTGGCCTCCGAATCCCTTATAAACCATCTGCAAGAGTGGGAAACCGAATCCCTGCTAAGTCCCAGTGCTGAGGCCGTCAGGGACCTCATGAGGGACACCTCATTCTCCTAGCCAGCAGTGGAAGACCCTCATCAGCTTTTCAAGGGTGAGCTGCCGGGGTTTGCAGGCAGACGCTGTGGGGTTCAGGACAGGGCATGAGTTGAGGTGGCCAGGTCAAGGCTCCTAGAGGCAGATGTCTTAAAAGATGAAGACATGGTCTGGGGAGAAGGCTGAGTGGTTAAAGCCCTTACTGTGTAAGCATAGGGATCCAAGTTTGGATCCCAAGAAACCCATATGAGGGTCAACTGGGCCTAGGGATCTTCAGGTGCAAGCTGGCTAGCCAGACTAGCCATGTAATGAGCTCTGGGTTTGATTGAGAGAGTCTGCCTCAATAGACACTATGGAAAGGCAATCAAAGATGATACAGACATCAAGGCTGAGCCTCCACAGTCACGTGCACACACACACACACACACACGCATGCACGCACGCACGCACACACACACACACACGCACGCACGCACGCACGCACACACACACACACACACGCACGCACATGTACACGGCATATAAAAAAGTTAAGACAGTAAGGACTTTAGTATAGCTAGTTTGTAGTAAACGGAATGCTTAGTTGTAAAGCACCTGTTAAGCCAGTTCTCAATCCCGGCAATGGTGTCCTGGGCCAACAACAATTGCATGCAAAGTCACCACCCCCAGGAAAGCAGAGGTTGGCCTGAGTTGGGGGATTGTTTCCCAGGGTTCACAACACAAGTTACTGAAAAGTGGGCCCCTTAGAACAACAGAACCTCATTCTCCAGTCTGGAGACAGGAAGTACATCGAGGTATTGGGGGTCTTCCTCTACTGTCCAGCGCTGGGGCTCCTGTCAGCACGTGGCCTCTCAGCACGTGGCCTCTCAGCTCTGCCTTCTCCATGTGTGTCCACCGAAACTTCAAAGTCACGCTTAGAAGAATTCCAGCCACTGATTTGATTCTCATCTGAATCCAGTATGGCTCATTTTAACTAGCTAATGTCTGCAGCAGTCTGGCTTCCAAATAAGGTTTCAGTGCACATGAAAACAAGTATGGGGGACAAAGTTCCCTATGGAACAGGTCTCTTGCTTAGCCCCCAGAAGGCTGTGGCTCCACCCTGCTCTGTAGCTTTAGGAGACACAGGCTTTGTGACTCAGCTCTTCCTTGGCCCCAGCATTGTCATAGCCTCTCATACCGCTTTGCCCTTCTCTGCCCCAGGTCTCGGGGTCAACCTTAGTCCAGTCTCAATCTCCTAGCCATCCCATGTGACCTCACCCTGCAGCAGGTATGGGCCAACAATCCCTCCTAGGAATACCTCCTTCCACAGCAACCGCCAGGACACCTCCATTTTTTTCTTCTTTTCTTAATTTGCTAAGAGGGTTTTTTGCATATGTATATGTGTGGTTTGTGTGTATGCATGTGTGGAAACGCACACGCATGTGGGGGCGGAGGCCTGAGGATGATGATGGGTGTCTTCCACGTCACTCCCTGAATGGGTGGGTGGAAATTGTCTTAGTGCTTCGCCTTCATACTTAGCATGTATACTGCACATGGAAAGTGTACAGGGGACATGCAGGCAGGAGGGAGGAAAACAGGCACAGGGAAAGTCTAGGATACAGAAAAGGTCCTTACCCCAGATGTTCACAGGGAAATGGTTTTGCTTCCTTTTGTTGGAAAGACAACCTCTTAGGGCTCTGCCCAGCCTCAGAACCTGCTGTGGGAACAAGTTGTAACCAGATGAAGGGATACCGTGCTTTGAATCAGACTTCCTCTTCGTGGTGGGTGGATGGGTGGATAAGAGAATAGATGAGTGGATGGATAGATAGTGGGGATGCTTCTGCTAGAAAATCCCAGAAAGTAAATGAAGAACCCTCAACGCCACTGTTACACACGAAAGTGGTCATGGGTGACAGGAAATGAGTGGGTGTGGCTACTCTCTAATACAACAGTTGCCAGTGAACACTAAAGCCTGAATTTCACATGAATGTTGCATGGGATGAAATTTTCCTTTGGTTTTTATTTTTTATAGACTTAAAGCTGCAGAAGCCACTCTTGACTCATAGCTGTTTAGAACGACCATGGAATAGCTTGGGTCTATAGGATATAACTTGCTAACTCCATCCTGATATAGTAGTCTTCTTCCCTAACATTCTAGGACATGATGTCTGTGTTGGGGGGACTTTCAGGATGTGATGCTGACATGGTCTTTCCTATCCCTCCAAATGTCCCAGATGAGGGAAAAAATAATCCTTGTAAGCAAAGACCACCCCCACCCCGAAGTTAGTTCCCCCATGAAACTTTTGTCTTCACACTCAAGAAAGTTGGAGGAAATGCCTGCCCCAGCTAGACCAGCAGGGTAACTCCAGTGAAGGCCCTAGGTGGGCTTATGGCTTGGCTGCAGGACAGTGATGAGTCTTGATGGGGCATTTTCTCAGTAAGTGGGACGACTCTGGTCACATCGTGTCACCAGCATCCCCTTTGGCCAGAGAAGTCACAGGGACCAAGCCTAAGTACACAGCAGGGAAGCTGCCCCACCCTACAGCCATGGGACACAATGAGTACCTGCTGAGCAACGGTGCAAATGATCACATATGTTCTCATTAGCTTTTCTAAGTGACTGTTAATTCCACTAATAGCCCGTCTGCTCCGCGAGGATGAGCGCTGTGTGTGTTGCTCACCTTTAGAAAGCTCTGAGCAAATATTTGCTTGACCAGCTAGTGACACCCCGTGTCTGGATCCTGTTTACACAACATTATTACCAGCACCCTCCTCCCTACCCTGGCACCTGTGCTGAGGACGGAGCAGGGATGTCTGGCTTCGGGAACTTTTCTGTTTGGTCCTCTAGGAAGGTCACTGGTCAGCTCAGGCTGGCCATAATAAAGCCCTGCAGAGCGGATCATCAGCCTGAACATAGGAAACACTCATAATCTGGAGGCTGAGAGTCCATTGGCAAGGAAGGCGTGGTGGGGCTGTCTCCTGAGATCTCTCTCTTTGGTTGGTAGATTCTGTCTTTTCCCATGGGCCTTAAAAACTGTCATTATTTCTTCTTATTTAGCATAAATCTTACTAGACTCAGGCCCACTTAATGGCCTGTTTTAACGTAAGTAGTCCCATAAGGACCCATCTCCAAGTACAGCCACATCCTACGGTCTTAGGAGCTCAGGACATCAGCAGGCGGGAGAGAAGTACCGTTCAGCCCATTATACAGACTTGCTGAAAGGTGACCCCTGACCCTGAAGTGAAGATTGGAAATCTGAGTCACTTGGCCTATCATTGTTAACGGAGCTATAGACCAGGCAGGTCTCCAGGGATCTACAGCCACTTATGGCCCAGTAGAGAGAGGACAAGTGTCTAACCCAAGTCCAGTGAGATCCAGGGCATGGCCGGGGTCCTGCAGCTGTGTGACAGACACATCACAGCTCTTACACGCAGGCTCTCACCCTGCATAGGATTTCCCACTTCTTGGCCAAGAATGACTTAAAAGAATGTACACTTATGGTCAAAGTATGCAAGCCTGGCCTTCCTCGGCCAAAGCCCCGTTGACAGCAGCAGCTTGACATCACACGGCCCCGAGCAAAGAGGGAAACTGAGGTGCCAGGTGCCACTCAGAGGCTCACCTCTAAAGACGGACTTTCCTCCAGTGAGCAGGAGTCAGGGATGTAGACACTTACGAACCACACATGGCCGCAAGACTTCAGCCCCGAGAAAGAACATCGCCTTCCAGATTGCTGCACCCCCTAGTTGAGGAGACCTTGTTTTACCATGTGTGGCAAGAAGTTTTCTGTTTGGGGACATATGAGAAGTCACATGTCTCGCCAAGCGCATGCCTTTCATCCCAACACTAGGGAGGCAGAAGTTGGTGGATCTCTGTGAATTTGAGGCCAACCTGGTCTACAGAGCGAGTCCCAGGAAGTCCAGGGCTACACAGAGAATCCCTGTCTCAAAAAACCAAAGCAAAAATTTTAAAAGGCACATGTCTTCAGGAGCTTCATATTTCCCCAGTAGAGTTATCTATAGGAGGGAATGCAGTAAATCACAAGACATCTACGAGGAGATAGGTGAGAGTAACCCTAATACCTCAGCCCCTCAAGGCTTCCCTCTCCTGCTCTTACACTCTCTCCTTTCTCCAAATTTAACATAAAATCTGGGGGTTTATGGCAGCTCTGCAGTGTGTCCTGGGGTCTGCATAGCCAGCAGCAGTGATCCTGGCCAGCAGGCATCCCAGGAGGTGACAGCAATGGAGGCAAATGCCTGGCTGTTTCTAGGCTGTGTTCCATCTATCCACTTCTGTTCTGTAAGTGATGTCTAAGCTGAGAGTCCTGGCCTCTGCCTAGGCTCAGTAGCTTTCATGGAAAGTCACCAGACCAAAGCCATGGCCAGTCCACACCACACCAATTGAGGAAGACTCAGGAGGACTGGAATAGGACCCTGGACATGGGCTCTTCCCAGACTCCTTGCAGTTTCTACCAGCTGGAGCAGGCTGGAGATGCCTCTGCATGACAGAGCCATACAGTGATTTTTGCCTTGCCTCTGTGATAATGCAAGAGGTAGATATTCCTTCCTTCCCTGTGCCTGATCCTCCCCACGAGGAATGGCTGTCAGTGATGCCACCAGCTCTGCCTCGGATCACGTGGTTCCCAAGCACAGTAGGCAGCATGAGTCACAGTCTGCCTTCCCCCGAATGAAAGACACACAGGCCTTTTCCAGTCAGAGAGCTGACCAGGACAGCCACAAGATGAGGTCAGGGATCTTCCAAAAGAGCTAGCCTTGACTTCAGTGCAGTTGCCTCAGTGGGCCCAGCCTCGACTGATGTGGGATTTCCCTCTGTATGCTGTGAATATGTTTTATTACCATAAAGAAGCTGCTTAATCTATGGGTAAAATATGGCATGGCATAATATAGCTAGGTGGGAAAACTAAACCGAGTGCGGGGGAGAAAGAAGGTGGAGTCAGGTAGATGCCATGTAGCTGCCGAAGGAGAAGGATGCCAAAACCTTACCAGTAAGCCACAGCCTTATGGCGATACACAGATTAATAGAAATGGGTTAATATAAGATGTAAGAGCTAGCTAGGAATATGGCTGAGCCATTGGCCAAACAGCATTGTAATTAATATAGTTTCTGTGTGATTATTGGGTCTGGGTGTCCAGGAAACGAAAGCGCAGTCTCTGTTTACACTTGACCTCGGTGCAGCTGCCTCAGTAGGGCTAGCCTTGGCTTCTGTTTAGTTGTTCCAGATGGGCTAGCCTTGATGACAGTGCCGTTGCCTCTAGGGCTAGCCTTGACCTTGGTGCAGCTTGTCCAGAAGAGCCAGCAGCGGAGCTTTAGACATCCCCTACTGATAGACAGTCTTTACACCGTCTTCAGAGACGGCTGGTAGGTTGGTACAGAAGAAATTTCTGGGAATGTCTACAGGAAGTTTTGGCATTCAAATGATGTTAGGCTCACAAAGCATGTTGCCAGAAGAGATTTCCTTGCCTGTTTTCTGGAGACGTTTGTGTGGGGTTGCAGTAATCTCCTAAACATTGATGGATCCGAGCAGACCTGAGGTTTTCTTAAGAGGAATTTCATCCCAGAGCTGCTGTCTGTAACCATTTTATTAGCTTTTTGTTTCATCTACTTTTCTCCTCATTACTTTATTCCTGTTTACTGCTTTTAGCTTCAAAACTGGTTTCCTGAAATAACTGCATATATAATTAATTTTCAGGGTCTTTCTTTTAGTGAGTTTAACTCGATCCCACCCAGGTATAATGAATTTTATCATTATTAAAATTTAAGAACTTTTATTTTCAATGTGATTGCTTTAGTTAACATGCTATTATTAAAATAGCTTTTAAATTCCCTATCTTTCAGATCATTTATTGTTTGTTTGTTTTTTTCAAATACTTGTAGTTCCTTGTGATCAGAGCACATTCTTTTTATGATTTTACTCCTTTAAAATGTTTGAAATTTGTTTAATGTTCTTGCATAGTTTAATTTGTAAGGGCTGTGTGTGTGATTTTATTTAAATTGTTTTCTCTTTTTTAAAAAAAAAAAGATCTTACTTTCATTTATAGACTCATGTGTCTGTGCATGGGAATATACTTGTGAGTGCAGTGCCCACAAAGACCAGAAGAGGTCGTCGGATCATCTGAATTTGGAGTCACAAGCAGTCATGAGCTACAATGTGGATCCTGGGAACTGAATTCAGGTCCTTTGCAAGAGCAGCCAACTCTCTTAACCACTGAGCCATCTCCATCATCCCCGATGTTTTCCCATTTTAAGGTCCATTTGTGTCCATTAGTTCAAGTTGCTGACTGTATTATTTAAATCTTCTAATCCTTAGAGTTTGTCTACTCGTTCTATTACTTGCAAAGAAATTTGTGTTAAAAAAAATCTTCCATTTTCCTGTTCACCCTTCAGTTTCTTCCTTTTTAATTCTGTTATCTTTTATTTTATGTTTTCCAAAACTGTTGCTGCGTGTATATGTACCTAAAATCCATACATCTTCACAGAAATCTCCTTTTTTCTTCTCTCATACAATACACCCCAACCACAGTCACCCCTTCCTCCACTCCTCCCAGCCCCCCCCATCCCCATGATACACTCCCTCTCCATCCCCCTTCAGAAAAGAGCAGGCTTCCATGAGACAACAAAAGACAAGGCAAAAGCCCTCATACCAAGACTGGATAACTCAACAGGAAGAAAGCATCTCAAGAGCAGGCAAATGAGCCAAAGACACACTTGCTTCCACTGTTAGGAGTCCCACAAAAACACCAAGCTAACAGTCACAACATATACGCAGAGGACCTGGTACAGACTCCTGCAGGCCCCGTGCTTGTCACTTCAGTCTCTGTGAGCCCCTGTGAGCCCTGCTTAGTTGATTCAGTGGGCAATGCTCTCCTGCTGTCCTCTGTCCCCTCTGACTCCTACAATCTTTCCTCCCCCTCTTTCGCAGGGTTTCCCAACCTCCAAGGAAAGGGACCAGATAGAGTCCAGTTTAGACTCTCTCTCTCCACATAAGGTCTGGCTGTGGGTCTCTGCATCTGCTCCTGGAGGAAGCCTCTCTGATAATGACTGGACAAGGCACCAATCTATGAGTACAGCAGAATATCATTAGGAAACACTTCTTCTCCTTTTCCTTCTCCTTCTCCATCTTTTCCTTCTCCTTTTCCACCTCCTCCTCCTCCTCCTCC